>OU795037.1:70213765-70904649 GCA_917208275.1 Patella pellucida | reverse complement strand
CTTTGTTTTCTGTACCATCCGAATGGCTAGACAGATGTCCTTGTCAGGCCCTGCATCACTGCAAATGCAGGGATCGAAAACCTGACCTCCAGACTACCCACTCGGCCCAGTGACGTTAAATGTTTAATTGACTGTGAATGTTTATTCCACAGAGGAGGTTTCATTTTCACTCTTGTGAGAGTTTAACTATTAACTATCTTTTACTTACCTTCTGTGGTATTTTTAACATTGGATTTTGATAATAAATGCCCTTAGCTTGAGCCCATGTACCATCTATGAGTATAAGATTATATTCTGCAGTGTCTGTTAATGGCAATGTTTCTATATCAATTGCATCCGGACCTGGACTTAACATAATGGTTTTAGGAGATTCCATAACTTCTAAAAGATCTGGATGTCTGAAATTTTCAAACATCTCTCATTTTAACATAGCATTTTAACTCTTCCAAAGTCAAAGCTACAAAGAAATAATTTTTAACATTATATAATATGTCAGGCAATTTAAGTAAATGACTTGAATCCAATGATGGTGTCAAAATAATTGGATATTCCAACTTAACTTAGCTGTCCAAAAGCTTTAATTAATTGCATTTGTCAGGTATGGAATTTGCAGGTTTCAAAATCAAAATATTTCAGTTCTGAAAGAGGGATGTGTTTTAGATAGTGGATTCTTTGGGGGGGGGGGGGTTCTTCCATGCTTTGAACAGGTTGAAAGCTTAAATATAATTCTACTTTCATGAAATACCTTGAGCGTGGAAATTTCTTTCCCTGTATAACATGACATTTCTCAGGTGGTAAACTTCTCACTAACATCGGAGCTGTTCGTAGACATCTTGATAACTAAAAACAAAAATGCTAATAGAATTAAAATATTTCTTATTGTATTCATTGTTGTTATTATAGGGAATTTGTTCATGACTAATTGACAATATGAGGGTGAACTGCTAGGCTGGCAGGGTCTTTCCAAAGTAATTATTAATCAAGAGCTAATAATATCTTTAAAGTCTTTGTTTACTTCAATTACTTTTTTTAAAGAATTTTAAAAAATAAATTGGTTCAGTAGCTGTTCAGAAAAATGCATTTGTATACAATGCTACCAAGAATAATGCTGCAACATTTGATATTAAAAGTGTAGAATATAATCATCTTCTCAGATCCCCAAGTAATACTGTCATAACATAAATATAATATACGATATGTAAGGGCAGTGCTTTTATGGTTTTTCTTGTTTTTAGTTCTCCCTGGCAATCTTTTTAGCTCCTCTAACATCGAATCCCATAAAAAAACATTTCTGTTGATATAAGTTACTGTAGTATTAGTCTCAGTTGGAGATGTTTTGGATTCAGCAATCAAATTATATTCTATTTAAATATCATACTTTACCTCATAAGGATGTTGAAGAATGTATAAGTTTGTTTTAATATCAATGGGTTTTGGGGGTAGATATGGACACCAACAAACTTTTATTGGTCGTCTGAAATGCAAATAACAGCGGTATACATTATTAGCTTATTTCTGGGATTTACAGGTTGTACAAGCATTCTTCAGGACCTTCATACATGCACGTGAAGCTGCAGATTACTAAAGTTATTTTATTTAGTTTGAATGTAAACAGCCCACACCTAGGCCTACTTTAATGACAATGAATAAAAAATATAAGCTGTCTTTGAATTATTTAATACCGGGAGTAGTAAAATCTAAGTTAGAAGTCTTGACATGTTTAAAAACACATACCAATACGGTACATGTATAAAAGGATATAAAAATAGGCTAAAAGGTCTAGCTCATGTGCTTCAGATCACAAGGTCTGTTATTGAGGTGAGGTTTATGTGCACATTTGTACTTAACAAGGTAGTTACTTGAGTAACAAAGTTTTAGAGACCCTACCAAGTGCCCTCTCTTCGTTACTGGAACGTCCTAATTGAATGACAGTTAATATGAAAATAAGGCCTTCCCCCATCCCAGTTCTAAGGCTATTTGGAAATCCTTACCGTCTATTTTTCATCATGATGCTTTTTTGATAGCCTAAAGGAATGCCAAATAGTCTTATAACTGGCAAAAAGGATGGGGGAAAAGCCTTATTTTCATATTACTGGTAACTGTCATAAGGACGTGCCAGTACATAGAGGGAGCACTAAAGTAACTATTAACTAAACAAGGAGTAGGGTTTTCTCCAGTTTCCTGAGTTCCCCGACCCAATTAAACACTCCTCATGCACGTCGCACAAGCAAATGATTGAACCAAGCAAATTATTGAAGATAAAATAAAATGGTACCCCATCTATTTAGTTACGAAATAATATAGTACGTGTTGAGAGGGCCTGGAATAGATAAATCACCCATTTCGAAAAGATGTGCATTGTGGGAGATCTGTGAGTAAACTTATAAGGAGTGACCTTTGCTTTGCATGGGTTTTCTCTGAGCAAATTTCTAAAAACGTCGATTTTATGTTAATTTTATAGTGCATCAACCATCTGTGTCCCTATAGTAAGTGCAGGAGGACCGCGCTACACGCAAAATAAAAATATACAAGATAAACCTGCGGACAAGACAGAAAATAGACATTGCAAAAATAAACAATTACCGTTATCAAATCAAGTGAATGGATCCGGGGGGCCAGCCGTGTCTCTATCACATCTGTATCTGTATTATAGCCTAGACACACTCAAAACTGAGTATTATGCTGGGGGAGGGTGGTATGAGATATCTCCAATTAAGTAACGTAAAATCGGCGTTTTTCGAAATTTGGTCAGAGAAATCCCATGCAAAGCAATGGTCGCTCCTTGTAAGTTTACTCACAGATCTCCCACATTGTTTTCTACTAAATTAAATGTGGGATTTATGATAATTTATCTATTTTTAGGTCAAAATAAAATAATTCTCATTCAATACCCACGTGCAGGCTTGGCATTCATCTCTCCGTATCACGACTGGGAGCTGTGTCATGGTTTCCTCCGCCAAATCTGATAATGTAAATAGAAAATCACACAAGTTGCTGTCTTCATTTTCTGTTTTCTGTTCACCGTCTGTGTTTACATTCATGGGGGCTGCCATTATTGTACGGGGAGTAACTCTCGTGTAATAATAGGGATCAGACCACAACCGCTCTCACTCGTATAAAGAACTATTTCAACTCTTGTCTGCGGTATCACTTCGGTGGAAGCGAATGTTAAAGAAAGCCATTTCACACACATACAAACTCAGTTGCTCACGTTGTATGTAGCCTATAGCCTGGTCATTTTCAACAAAATACCCCCCCCACCCTGGCCAGAAACAAAGACAGAGAAAGGGAGACAGTGAGAAATGGGGTTTAACGTCCTCGCGGAACAAACTAGGTCATTTCGGAACTAACATAATATATTATTCATTTTTTTTTTATTTCAATAATTCGCTTGCGCGTAGGGGTCTTTAGCAGTCTAGACAACCGGCGGACCCGGAGAAATCCCACAAGGTTGGACAGGCGACCCTTGTCACGTGCAACCGGGCAATCGTAACCACGCCAGTTGACTCAATGTCGTAATGACATACCTTATGATACAATATGCACGCGCTAACCATTCGGTCATTCACCCCATCCCCTCCCAGGTCGAATATATTATTTAGCGAAGTTTACATGTATAAAAAAAGATGTTAATGTCCACTGGACAGAAAATAGGCCATTTCGGGACTACCATAATACGGTTCCATTTGATTTTAATAATTCGCATTCCCATAGGATCTTTAGCAGTGTGTGTGTGTTGGAGGGGTGGGGCGGATGGCCCCATTAAAATCCACGAGGGTGGACAGACGACCCTACTCTTTGTCACGTGCAAGCGGTGAATTGAAACAACACAACGTAACCCAACGTCAGTCACCTATGTCGACTACGAACCTACCCTGTTCCCTTTTGACGACCCGAATTATGGCTGGAGCCGGGTGCACAGTAATCGGATGCCTATGAAAATACGAATATTATGATACAGCTTATAGTACAAACGGACATTAATTTCGTTTTCGTTGCAACATTTGGAAAGTCTCCCCTGTGGCAGGAAAGGGTGTCGGGTGTCTGTTAAAAAGACAGATAAATTTTGTAATCCGTGTAATATCTTTCAAGAACAAAGCTAGACTTTTTGTGTTTATCGACTGATCATGACTGGTATATGAATTGGAGCCAAATTAAATGAAAAGATCGCACTGTGCAAAAAGAATTGAAGGAAATCGCATAGAATCACAACTTGTCGATTACAAGAACGCAAAGACCAAATATGCACATCAAAGGATTTGGGTGCAGGAGAATCGTATTTATTGCTAACGACGCCACTGTCACAACAATTTATTCAACCAATAAACTACAAGAAATTACTCCTTTTATTCTTTTAACTCGGCTTTAGCAAACAGTGTACATTCACGGTACGGTCATGTCAGCAAGGTTCAGCGACACATCTCAAACAGCCCATCAAAGAATTAAATACCCAGTCCAACAACTTAACAAAGTTTTGTCAACGTACAGAATAGCCTATACTCTGTGCTGGATGACAATAGTAAATATTTGTTGTAACAAACATTGACAGAGATAGAGGCTTGTGTAGCCGACCGACAAGAACATATTTATATAGTGGTTATCCTTGCAAACAAAAAGACTATGTTGTGATAGGTAGGACGTGCTTCAAATGTTTCCCAATCTGTCAACCAAGTCATCTAAGTCATGCAGTTGTCATTCACAGTGTCAACATTTTAACTCTATATGCTATAAGGGGCGATTTAATCCTCACCTTGGTAATTGGACAAAATATCCGTCACGACGGACCGATTTGCATGCCTCTTTGTACTTTAACATAAGGAAGCATTCACCATTAGGGATTAACCGTTAGTCCGATTCACCCACCGCATAAAAAAATATATTTTAGAACAACATCTGGGTACCTTCTTTATAAATTTGAGAATGGTCTGTCGTGTATGCCTCCATTCACAATATCAATAATATAGCAAATTAATGGAATTAAATATTCAAATGTTCATTAATGCTAAAGGTATAAAATGAGGATTTGCAAATCTAGCGATGGCCCCAATCTTGGCATGTTGACCTACAACAGATGGCATCCTTTCCGTTGTTTCCAACCCGGCTTAGAAAGGTGAGTAGTGCGTATAAATAAGCATTTAGAATGTTTCTAGAGGAATTGATACTTAAAATGCATTGGTATAAAAGAAGATTAACGAGTTTTTCATACCGCTAACGTAGTGTCTACTGCCGTTAGAAAAACATCAATGTAGAATTTGCCTTAGCATTTGAAATACATTTGTTAAGTTATTGCATGCAACGCAAGAAAATACTTGAGGAAGTGCGTGGTGTTATGTCCGGTGGTGAAAATGCCAAACATTTCAACAATTTAGAGGTAGTTCACGTTTATGATGTGGTCGCAAATCTTGCGTCAATCCTTGCGACATTGATCCCCCAGACGCACGAAATAACCTGATTAACACCGTGTTGTATGAAGGTGGTGAGCAGAGTAGACTTGATAGTGCCAGCAAACAATAAGTCAAAATAAAAAAAGATTAGTTCAGAACAAACGTTTCAAAAGCATTTAAGAACCAAGACCACAAAAACATCCACGGTAAATAGCATCTATTTGAACATCCCTTGTAAACAATGTACCCAACAAATATATTTTGTCTTGAAACTGCTTGACGAACAAACAGTTTCCAACTCACAGATTCAACAGTTTTTGTCTTTTAACAAGTTTGAAGGGTAAATATTTTATTTCTTTGAGACTTCCTGTTAAATGCTGGGTGATAACAAGGGAAGGTTTGACGAGCTTATGCAGGTCTTTGATATTGTGGCAAGACATACTAAAAGTTCTTTGCATTCTTGAAAACCATCTGACGTTGGCACAAGACGACCAATATTTAGACAGAAACATGAGTTGTTGATTCGTCTTGTTAGATAAAGGGCTCTCTACAATTTGACAAACTGCAGAGAAAAAACTAGAACAAAATCACGGCTACGTCAATTTGTTTCTTTGGTAATACGGTAAAAAGCCCTTTGCACCACGTACCATTTAAACAATACACATCTGGTTATGTAGTCTGAGTTCAAACTACCGGTTTGAACACCTTGTACATATATGTAAGTTGGGTGATGGGGGTGCGTGATGTACCGCAGGGGAAGATCCAATATCTCTTTGCAATTATACCAAACGATGGTCTGGCTGTCTAATTGTTTACACCGATATGATGCAAGTTATGTGAATGTGGAAGCCTATAATACATTGTTGAACACTCTTTAAAGTAAACAGGCACTATAGTGTTTTCATATGTCGTGAAAGGTATTCTCCATTATTCTTCGTTACTGTGTAATTGCCTGACTCTTTCCCAGGTAAATTGGGTGACAATGTTGTTAGCTGTTAACGCTGCATTAGTGATACAAATTTTCGAGGGGAATTCGGCATGTTCATTAAGATCCCGTCCCATAAAGTTTGCATTGAAGGAACGCTGCATATTTACCTCCCTAACATGGATCCCATACCTTTATACACCGCCTATCGATGTCCCATGACGGTACAGGTATTGATTTGGTCTTTCTTGGTCAGTCGTTTTTTGCACTACTCGTAGTGTGGCCTTTCTTAGTCAGTCGCTTTTCTTGCTACTCGTAATGTGGTCGTCACTTAAGGGGCCCATACACGATCAATAATTCCGTCAATATTATTGACTCAATATACTGACCCCATATATTGACCCAATGATATTGAAGGTGTGTGGGCTATATTGATGTAAAATGTTGTCAGTGACCATCATTGCGTCAATATATTGACGGATCAAAATCATTTTGATTTTTATTGATGGTTCATCAAAATATTGACGGACGGTCAATTATTGAATGAAAATATTGATCGTGTGTGGAGAATCTGTCAAAAATTGCGTCAATATTTTCATTCCATCGTCAACCTTGGAAGAGTAAACATGGCATCCATTTTGAAAAAAGACCAAAAATGATGGAATTATTGATGGAAATATTGAATCGTGTGTGGGCAATTCCTGTCAATATTATTGACTCAATATACTGAGTCAATAATATTGACGGAATTATTGATCGTGTATGGACCCCATAATAATTCCGTCAATATTATTGACTCAATATACTGACTTGATGATATTAAACATGTGTGAGCTATATTGATGTAAAATATTGTCAATAACCATCATTGCGTCAATATATTGACGGATCAAAACCATTTTGATTTTTATTGATGGTTCATCAATATATTGACGGACCGCCAATTTATTGAATGACAATATTGATCGTGTGTGGAGAATCTGTCAATAATTGCGTCAAAATTTTCATTCCATCGTCATCCTTGGAAGAGTAAACATGGAATCCATTTTGAAAAATGACCCAAAAATGATGGAAATATTGAATCGTGTGTAGGCAATTCCTGTCAATATTATTGATTCAACAATATGGTCGGAATTATTGAACGTGTATAGACCCCTTTATAAGAAACCAAAAGAATGCTGGCAGGTACTCGTATGTGGCAACACACGAATTCATCACGGACAATGATAAATCGGTGTCGGGGGAGGCTATTAAATGATATCGAGGCCGATTGAAGTTGTATTTTAGTTATGGATATATCCTTGACAACGATGGGGACTTTGGTTCTATTTAAGGGAAAAGTGATAAGTTGAAATCCAAAACACATAGGCCATAACCAGGATTAACAAAATAATGCCATTTAAGGAAAGAAATAAGTCAGTGATAGAAATGTTTTAAGATATCTGTTTATAATAAACCAACTTTCAGCCAGTAAATTAATTCTTAAAGGATATATTGACAAATATGTTTCTGTGAAATAAGTGAAAGACACAAGATACTGATGGTCCTATTTTAAAGAATTTTATGACCATTAAATTGCACCAGATGAACTACCCATCTTTTTCACACGAATAAAACAGATAGCAACCTTCTAAATCCATGTAATCTGCACGATTTCATGTGTTCTTGTTAGAACAAGGGTTGGAGTTCCCTCGCTAACACAATACCAAACACTATAACTCGCTCCCAATTCGACAATAAAGGAAGATATTTGGCTAGCTCAAGCAGTAGTTGTGTTTACTCCACAAATACTCTTAATCTGATTGCTGTTTCGTATTTATTCGCAAAGGCCAAGGAAGTTTACCATGGTTAAATTTGAGTAAGCAGAATAGTACACATTCCAGGGTGTTGATTCGGGTCTGATGGTGGCTCTGTACACACACGCGTCAGTTCACACACATCCCACATACGAACTGGCTTCGTTTATTTGTTGATATCTAAATATAACTTGTGTACTAATCTTGTAGTTAGTAATATTTTAATCAACTCGGAAGCCATTAAATATCTGAGTGTAATTTAACTAGATGTGTAAATCACCACATCGAATGTCATCTGACACGACAAAATGAGATAAATCTTAGAATTGCTCGCCTTCTCCAGGAAAACAATATTGACTTTGAAAAGAATTTAAATGGGGTTTAACATCCCACATTTCAGTACCAACTGGGCTAATGAAGAAAGTGATATGCTGTGAGTGAAGTTTTGAAGACAAGAGGCTACTATTATTTTAATTTCTAACTGGGATCTCGTTTAAACAGATTATAGCTTTGCTTGACAGATCAAACAATACAATACAAAACAGGTACAAAAAACAAATAATATTCAATGTTATATATAGACAGTTTTATTCAAAAGCACCAATTGAGTTTAACTTGAAAACGTATTCATACTTTATACTGTACAATAATAATGAACTATCTAAAAGACAGGATTTTAACATTAAATACACTTAAGCCTATTTGGCTGGTCTTTTTTTTGTTATCTTATTAAATAAATGTTCATCAACAGTGGAGCTGAATTAAATATTCTAAAAATTGTTGAACCTGCTTTTGCTCAATGTATGCCTATGCCACGACATAATGACAGTTATGTGTAAACATGATTAAGTGAAAGAGTAATCCTTTATCAGTTGTGGCACAAAAACATAATTATTACATCAATACCAAGCCAGCACTATGGAATTAAATTGATTTTCATAGTAGACTTAGACTAAAGCATATACATGGGCTCTCTTCTTGAAATGTATTTTTCAGATTTTTATAAGATATATTATAATAATAATTCTAATTCAACAGTTATACCATGCATATCTCCTACATGTAACTTTCTTACATATAGTCCATAACAATGTATACAAATATATATATATATCATTTACACATAACAACATGGTTAAATTGTACATTCTTACACTTTTAAACACAGGAACGCAGCATTTCACAGACAAAAATTTGAGAATCAAGACAGAATAGCATTTCCATTTTGAATGCTCTAATAGCGATTGTTTTATATTTCCTTAAGTCTATGTTTCCATAGAAACAAATCCATGGAACTATTAGCAACAATCACCTTAGTAACTGTTTCCATAGAAACTATTAGAAACAATCACCATAGTAACAACTTCTACATGTATGTACCACATTATAAACAGTACAGCCATGTATTTATTTGAATTAAAATAATCAGTTTATAAGAGAAATGCACATAGTATGTGTTAAATCCTGAATAACAATAAACTGCACCACATATTGAAATCATAATATACATTTCAAAATATTAACAGAAGAAAACTTTCTACACATGTCAAAAATTGTTTTTAATGACAAAACATACATCCTCTTTACTCAAGAATTGAAAGTATTTAGAAAGCTTTTACAGGGAATGAACAGTAAAAACATTTATGCACTAAGTACAAAGGGAGTTCCTACAATGAAGTCAATTGTTTTGAACTTGTTCACACATACATAGTATATGAATAAAGTGTTTTCAAGCGTTTTATTCAGACATTAAGTCTGACTAAATAGTGCTGAGGATCTTCCATTTTAAAAAGTTTTAAATTTAAACACCACAGGTTTTTTTTTTTATCCCAGTCACATAACTGGAGCAACTCAATGCAATATATCCATTAAAAGCTCACTTATTGAGTCATTTTTGAACACGTTAATATGAACACTTTCCTTCCTTTTTCTCCAAGCCAATTCTACTTTCCTTAAAATTGATTGGCAAGCACTGAAATCATTCCACACTGTACATTCCTCTTTCATTCTCCTGCGTCAAATTCACAAGAGGCTGTTTCTATATCCAATATTTATGTTCACTGCACCGTGTTTCTCACAACTTACACATATATATACATCGTCCTCACATCTGTTCACTATTTGTTTTTATCAAGTATTAATACTGTGATTGGGATGACTATGAACCACCACCATTTTAATTGTTTACATTCATGATGATCAGAATATAACTTCGTATAATGTGGCTTTTTTATCTCCTGATCCCGTAACAATATATTTATCATCACCAGATATATCGCAACTCAACACAGAAGATGATTCTTTAGACTAAAAAGAGAAATAAATTTTTAATAACATGTTACGCTATAATAAAGCAAAATTATAAAATAATAGTGATGTTTTTGTTAGGTGAGATCCTCCCCTGTCATTGACTGATTCTTCTTCTTCCACCAATTTATATCCCAAAAACCGCTTTAACTGTTGTGGTTGATGAATAATGTTAAAGTTTCGATCCTCAAAGCTATGCCCCTTCGAGCATAATCAGGTCACCACAAAAAAAAATTTTTTTATGTGAAAATATATTTCTAATGAGAACGAAAACTAAAATTAAAGATGCCAATTGGATAGGCCCATAAAAAATAGTTAACTATTACAAATTGATTATCAAATTTTTATATCATCACTTTCACTAGTAAACAGTGTGAATAGTCAGCCATACTGAGATTGATGTATCCTGAATGGTTGAGATGAAAAATGACCTTCACCTTGTATACAGTAACAGAATGTATTGTTAACTGGTGGATTGAGACAAAATTTCCCAAAAGCAATTGTGTGAACTAGAGACTGGAACAACCAGTCCACCAGTTACCATACACACAACAGCTGCTATTTTGTCCAGGGTACATTTGTTGCTGTTGTCACCAAGACAATATAGATTAGCACAATCATCCACATGTGGTCTAATTTGTCATTCATGATGGTACTTTAGTTTATCGTTCTATTGCTTGAAGTAACTCTTCAGATTTTTTTTTTTAGTAACAATTGCATTTTTCGATCAATGGAATGTATTTATGATCTTGTCTGAAGTGGAATGTAAGAAAAAAGCGTCTATGACCTGGGGCCTGTTTCACGAAAATTTAACCAAGATAAAATCCAAATTTTAGTAATTTGATTGGATAATATTAGATTGATTTTAGTGCGTAGCCAATCAAATTTCAAGTATCTACTAAAATCTGGATTTTATCTTTAGTTAAGATTTCGAGAAACAGGGCGCTGGATACAATAACATTTGTGGACTATTAAAGAAAACATATATTTATCTACTGAAGTTCTCACCTGAAAGATACTGGCACCATAAGGTGTCCTCCAGGCATTCAGTAAATTATCTTTTCCTGTACTCACGAACCATTTACCACAATATGCAAATTTAAGAGAAAGAACACAACTTTCATGTAGATGTAGTTGATATTTATCAGGTTTAGCATGATGTAAAACTTCCACATTACTGCTCTCCATACTGAAACATAAAACATTTTCCATTATTGATGACATATTCTCAGTCTCAATGGGGGAGAAAGAGAGAATTGGGGTTTAACGTCCAATGAAACAAAACTAACACATGGGTTTTAATTTTGTTTCAATAATAATCTTGCGCGTATGGGTCTTTAGCAGTGGGAGGAAAATGGAAGACCCGGAGAAAACAAACAAGGTTGGACAGAAGTTACAGCCTTCATTGCATACCATCGAGATTGTATTATTTGTTATAAAAAAGTTTTGGAATAATAAAAAGTCTATCAATTTTTATCTTTACTGACATTGAAACATGAAATAGTTACCCTCACTCTTCAATTCAACGCATACCTTTAGGCATACTGATTGCAAAATTAACCTTATTACAAAATATTTTATATAAAGTTTATAATAATAAAATAAATCAACTTACCCCACAGCTAACCAATCTCCAGTTGGACAATATCCTAATGAGAAGATCTGAGACGTAAAATCATGTTGTTGGAGTTGTCTCCCCTACAATAGAAAAATCCCTTTTAAATAACATGTGGGCTATGTGGCATCAAACATCCAAATAAAACAAATTTCCATTAAGAATTAACAAATTTCTAAATTCTGGGACTTACCTCTCTTAAATCCCAGGATCTAACAGTATTATCTAAACCACCCGTCCATAATTTGGTTCCATCTGGAGAAATATCAATACAGCTAGCCCCATCTGTATGACCTTGAAATTGTCTGAAGGTCAAAAGAAAGAATATTATAAGTATTGAATATATGATATTAAGTAAAATCTGGTGTTGTAATGTGGAAGTGGGTAGATAATTAAAATAGGTGATATAAATGGAAGGCCTATAAGATATATACTGAATGGATGATAAAATAGAATAAAAAAAAGAATATTACTATATGATAATATTACCTGACTAATGTCTGATTATGAAGATCCCATACAGCTATATTACCATCACTACAACAACTAAAACATACTTTATTATCAGGACTTAAAGCCAGAGCATAACATGCTGGAGCACTTGATGTTAATTCAGCCTTGATTCTGGGCGTGGGCTGAAATAAAAAAGCACTTAAATTACAATACAATACACCGTTGTAATAAAATGATGGACAAGAAAAATAACAGAATAAAGAAAACATGTTTATTTAATAAGAATATTTTAAATTTAGAAAGTTTAAGTTCAGATAAATAATTTTAAGGATATTTACATATTTCAACACATGCTTAATAGTAGGCCTACTCATACTTAGGACATACACATAAAGTTACATTATATTAACATATGTTTTGACAATAACATATGTGACATATTAACATGTGTTGATTCAAGACTTAAAAACTTACAGCTGCTAAATCCCATATAGATAATGTACTCGCTTCTCCACCAACAATTAAAGTTCTGCCATCTTGTAATAATTTGATAGAACGGATGTAGTTATCTCGTTGCTGTAAAAATAGAATTTGCGTTGAGAATAATACATGTGATGTAAGTAGATGATATAATATCATATCCGTACTCTTACTTATATATTTACTTAGATTACATATATATATATATATATATATACAAAAATAAAAAAGTTTTCGAAAAAAGAACTACATTATTTGTCGATTATTAGTACTTTCGCTTATTTTATTAAGCTCTTCAGATAATCTACATCTTGTTAATACATAGTCATTGTATTAACAAGATGTAGATTATCTGAAGAGCTTAATAAAATAAGCGAAAGTACTAATAATCGACAAATAATGTAGTTCTTTTTTCGAAAACTTTTTTATTTTTGTGTATTTAATACCTAAGAGTAGTTATCTTTAACTTTTCATATATATATATATATAGGTTATAAATTCTACACAGGTGTTAATCTTTCTCATTGATGGCAGTTATATAACTAAAAGTGTCCCTTAGATCTTGAATAGAGAGTATTATCTTTTAAGAACATCTAACAGAATATGGAGTACACTCTAAACATTCAGCCACCTACATAACTTTATTTTTTTTGTAGGAAAACAGGTTATTAAAAAACCTATTTTGTCTTTTAACTGAGGGAACTTCCGTATTAAATCAATCTAATTAAAATACAGATCTATATTTCGTTTTGTTTTTTATACTTTCGATGGCCTACACTACATGTAGATCTAACAACTTACAGTGGGAGATCACGTTCTATGACGTAAAAAACGACATTTGACCCCATTAGGTCAGTCATACGATTATCCAATCAGAATCGTTGTTGCAAGTGGCTATGTTTTTGATCTACTTTTGCTTTGTTTTGATACCCCTTATTTGACAGACAATTTGATTGGCTGACCCCTCATTTGAAGCTGAACACGAGTTAAATAAGAAACCTTCCAGATCCTTAAGTGTAGTAAAGACAAGTAAAACAAAATTATGAACTATAAAAAACGAAACGGAATTGGATCTGTGTTTTAATCAGATTGGTATTAAATTTTTCTTCATTGAGCACCCATGCCCAATTGTGACAACTACAACGAGAGAGAGAGAGAGTGTAATTGGGTTTAACGTCCACTTGACACAGACAGGTCATTTCGGGACTAACATATGGTTTTATTTTATTTTAATAGTTCGCTTGCCTGTATGGGGTCTTTAGCGAGGGAGAAAACAGAATGACCTGGAGAAAACCCAGGAGGTTAGAAGGCAACCCTATTCCTTGTCACATACAACCAGGGATTCGAAACCATGCCAGTTGACTCAATGAAAGGCTTTATGATACAGCGTGCAAGTGCTAACCATTTGGGCATCCACACCCCCTCTTCTTATGCAGGGTATTACCGTTTTGAGTTGATATTTTACATGAAAATTTTATTGTAAACAATTTAAACTCGCTCATATAACAGATCAAAGTGGTTTTAGATTTCTGTTATATTTTTAACAGGATGTACGAGTAACATGTCTTTAGGTTACATAGATAATTTATATATATACTTACCAAACAATCGAGTTGTGAAACTGGACTTTTATTACCAGGTTGACTTATATCCCACACTTTTACACAACCCTGAAAAATACATAATAACATAATATTCCACACTTTTACACAACCCTATTAAATACATAATAACATAAAATTCCACACTTTTACACAACCCTATTAAATACATAATAACATAATATCCCACACTTTTACACAACCCTATTAAATACATAATAACATAATATCCCACACTTTTACACAACCCTATTAAATACATAATAACATAATATTCCACACTTTTACACAACCCTATTAAATACATAATAACATAATATTCCACACTTTTACACAACCCTTAAAAATTCATAATAACATGATATTCCTTACTTTAACACAACCCTATTAAATACATAATAATATTTGGTATCTGAATGAGAATAGCACGACACAATTATAATGAATACAAGTTACTTAGATGTTTTGAAGAGAGTTGTATCTCTTTTTATCAAGCAAATGTATAAATCATTATGTATTAACCTTGCAAGACATTACCTATAGTAACATGTAAGTAATGTATATACAAGGATAGCCATGGTAGGTTCAATGGTTGACACTCTGTTTATTATATATTATGGATTTACCAAGCAATTTGAGTCCATAATGATTTTTTCTCATCATTACCAATACCATACTTTCAGATAAAAATAAGTTTAGAGGATCAAAAAGATGGCCTAATTATGCTCAAAGTAATCTATCTTAACATAAACTGTGTTATACTAAAAAGCAAAGCATAAAAACAATTTGTATATTGTAGTATCATCAACTGAATAAACTAAGATCAAATTAAATTAGATTAAAGAAAGAAGTTATACCTTCCCTCCTGTATATACATGTCTTGTAGGATTACTGATCGTCACCGCACAGACAACTTCTCCATGATTTAAAGTATTAATCTGACGAGCATGACGAGGTATTCCGGGACCAATTAGAGCGTCTGGTGGGAACGGCACAGGCTGCATCTGACCATCCCCACTCACGTGAAAAGAATAAGCCCTGAAAATACATTAGTTATCTTCTGTCAATCTAAAATAATAAGTTTATTTTCTTTAAACAAAAAGAAGTTAAGAAGAATTGAAACCAGTCGCTTATGCTGTAGATTTATAAGTCAGAATCAACCAGTACTCATACATGATCTCTCGTATTGCAGTTATAATCAATGCAGGATACGCTTGTAGCTACATGCATTACTAGGGGCAAATCATAAACCACACCCACTCTCCTGCTTTCGAAATTTTTATATTTCACTTACGGTTTTCCTCCTGGAATGTTTCCTAATGCTGGTCTCATGTGTTCATGGGCAGGAGCATCGTAATTACTTTGTTGCTAAAAAAAAACGAGAAAAACAAATACAAAAATCTGTCATACATGAATGGCGAGGAAAAGAAAATCAGAAAAATATTACCAAAGTTCTCCTTGTAACTTAATCTTAGTATACCATTATCACATTACACAAAGTTATGAGATATTAATGTGAGCTTGTCTGATCTGTGGTGTGAGTTTCCTTGGAAAAATTCCATTTTATATTCCAAAGATAATTCATTTCTTCAATAGCTAAAACTGATAACCAATATCAAATTATTAAATTTTCTATACCTCACTCACCATGCCAGGGTGACGTTGACCAAAATTATTTAAAGGGCTGGCACCAATACCATTATGCATGACACCATTTGGAGGATAACCATTGGGACTTAGTTCTGATGGTAAGCCTGCTCCAGCACCATGAGTTGGGTGGGGCATAAATGGATAAACTGAAAAACAGGCATTTAGAAATAAATAACTATTCTGAAATATAATCCATACAAAATTATAATTAAAAGTCAAAAGTCGACCCCCTGTAGCTCCATTAATTTTTTTTTTGCCCAATTTGTTTATTATTGAGAGAGAGAGAAATGGGGTTTAACGTCCACTCAACACAACTAGGTCATTTTGGGACTAACATGAAGGTTTAATTTTATTTAAAATAATTCGCTTACGGGTAGGGGTCTTTAGCAGTGGGGAGGAAACCGGAGTGCCCGGAGGAACCCATGAGGTTGAGAAGGCGCCACATACGCTCACACCAGGGCTCTAAACCACAGCCGCAAGCCAAAGGTGGCCGTTTATTATTATACTAAATTTTTTTTAAAAAATTGCTCAATCAACGGAAATATCTTTTCATCCCTGGACATGTTGAAATCAAAAGCAGATCTTGTTAACTGACTTGTATAAAAATAAAATGAAACAAAATCTCAAATAATAATTAGTATCTTTGTGATGTAATAAAACATGTGTGCATGCCTGTTGTAAATTTATAGCATTGAAGATGTAATCAAGAAAAAAGAGAGAAGAAGCAGTAGAGCATGTCTTAGGGAAGCAAAACATGATGAACTGACAATGTCATTTTTAACCCGGATTTTTGAGACGCTTAATAATATCCTTGATTTATATTCTAGATAATAAGTTATAATAATAATACCTTTTGGTGGAGCTGATGGTCCTGGACCAGGTGTTGTACTACCAGTACTTGTTGGTGTATTAGGTTTAGATACCGGTGTTGCTGCTTTATCATTCTACATTAAAATATATACATTTACTAAATCAGTATCTTTACATTTATTTAGATTACAGGGACAACAAGCATTCTGAGAATATTGTTTAAGCAATGCCAATGTATTATGTTCCCTATTGGCCTCAACAAATTCACATTGTGGGTATCTGTAAGGGGCGATACTGTGAATATGTTTCTGTAAATATATAATCAAAATACGTATAGATGAAATAAATTCTGTAAAACTGAATTTTCACAAAATTGGTCTGTGATCACTACTAAGTTTCAATCAAATACCCCAGAGTTTTAAATTTGGAAAATTCAGAAAAAATCGATTTCATTGACTGTAAGTCAACAAATGTAAACACGATCTGTAACTCAGTGCATCAAATTTAGATCGAATGCATCAAATTTAGATCGAATATCAAAGATTAAAGAATTCCAAATAACAGATGAGATAAAACACATATTGTCCTCTGACTTATAAATACTTGGTTATGGAATCACTGACACATTGACATAATTCTTATTTACGTCCAATATTCAGATTGACACACCATAATATTTCATTTCCAGTGAAAGTGCAGGTTTTTAATATAACATAGCCTAAGGATGTTTAATATACACAGGTTTAATTTCAACTATATAGTTCAGACAAGATAGTTTGACTAATGTCTGTCTGATGCAAGCTAGTCAGTCAATACACGTCAGACAACCACTCAGATATTATTCTAATAAAGCATATTGGCATAGGTTGCTAAAATTATCTTGGGTGTTTAATGAAGCCACCCTTACGTTTCTGGAACAACCATGAACGCTGTTTGCCCATGATATATGATTTGTGTAATTTCTATGGCAATATATTTACCTCTTTAACTTTAGATGAACTAGAGCTGGCATGTGATGATGCATCACTACGTGGACTACTTCTGTCATTCATTGTTTCTTTTTTATGTCGTGCTAAAGCTGCTGGATCTTTATCTTTTGGTCGAGGTGAAAGTTCACTGTGACCATTCATTGGTGAGGTATTATCCTGCAATAGGTAATTTAATACATATTTTAATGAATTGAATCAGGAGAACATACAGCTTTTGCTATGCTATTATTATACATATTTTCTAAAAGATTTACCATTGCCAATATGTGACCCACTCCCACAAAACCAGGCGTTTGTCGAACAACTTCATTTTGTACTACAGGCACAAAAACATTAACTGTATGCCTTCTTGTTGCCATGAATGAGCCTAACTCAATTCCAGATGATACGACAAATTAAGAAAGAATTGTATTTTTGGAAAACTGTGGCTGTGGACTATTCAATATGCTGCCAGTTCTAATTTTATAAAAATGACCAAGAGCCTGTTTTTGTGGGAGCGTGTCACATATTGGTACATCAAGTATCATAAATTCATAAATCTATAAAGTTCATAACTATATATATCAATCAACCAGGAATAGATGAAGCTTTTCAAATTGACATTGTTGAAATCTCTAAAGTCCTGACAAAATGAAAAGCAGACAAATTCCTTGAAAATGAGTAGGATAATGATATCCCTACTTGGCAACTTAGCATAACATTTGTATCAATTAATTTGTCAATCTTGGGAGTTCACACAGCATTTAAAAAATTTATATATCTGCCGATTACAGGTCTTTATTTTAAATGTAATTTAATCTACTAATTAGACATTTATTCACATCAGATGGCTGAGATTTAAACACCATTGAATAATGTGGGTGTATAAAAATGGTGATTTTTCAATATATTCACTTTGCATTATCTATCGTTGGACTATAATTATAACAAGAGCGGCCAGCTCTTTAAATCTAAATCAATGTATCTTTAATTTATGCAAAAAATTCAGTAAAATGTTTAAATAACTTACATCACCAACATCCACAACTAATTCTTGATCACTTTTTTCACCATCACTGTCCTAAACAAGCATTTCATATTTTAATTAATACAGGATTTACATATACATATATCTCATAAAGTTAACAAGCTACAACGTAGACTATATTGTTTTTTAATCCTGATTGATAAATTGTCAAATAAGTTCAGCTGGTGTATAAACTTGGATTTGTATTGTGTGTAATCACGGCTTAGAAAAAGAAAATCAATTGTCCATGAAATTTATTAGAATTGTACATATAAAAGATATATGGCAGAACTCGAACCAGATGTGTTCAAATCCCTAGTATATAAATATAGTGAACTAATCAGAATAACAGTAATAATACAGATGTTACATTATAGAAAATATATCAAATTTTATGATTAACTTTTCCTCAGCATGTTTTTTACTTCCGACTACAGGGTCCAATTATCAAGGGAACTAAGGTGTGAATATCCGCTCAACGCAAATAAATTCATTCAGGAATAATATGTTACATTTTTTTCCCTCAATAATCAGATTATGCATTATGAATCGAGTTGTCTGGGCTATTTGTACGATCTGTCTCCATGACATGCAAAGATAAAGGCCTTATGACCTATAGCATTATAGATTAAATCCCCCTGCCCACCTTCATTATTTGGATAACTGGACAACATGGTCTTAATCCTTTTTGCCAGATGTGTCTATCCTTATGATTTAACAATTGGGAAAAGTACATAATAAAATATCAATCATTACAATATTTTGATAAATATTGGTTACAAAGGGGACAGCATTCCCACTAGATTGCTGCATTTCTGTCCAGTTATCGAATTTTAACCTACTATTGATATTTTAATATCTATCTACTTTCTTTAAAGGGACAATACCACTCTTGCTGGTTTGACAGGTCCAGAATTTGTTTAGCCTTATTCTAACTACTAGATGGTTAAGTGTTCTTACCGTTGTGTAAATTATCCATTACATCCTATTTTACTCGTCCAGAGGGTTTGAAAATATGCTTAAATCCAAGTTGCATTGAAAGTGTTTACGTAAAGCTTTTCAAACCATGTAGTTGAATTTTTCCAAAATTTTAAATTCGGCGTTTGTATCACCAATTAATTGGAATATTGTAAAATAGTACAATTTGTTGACCAGAATAATGATTGGAGCATATTATTCATTTACAACAAGAGTGGTATTGGGGCTTTAAGATATAACATAAATCTGGTTTTCTTCTAAGCCTGTCACAAATCACATATCTTTCAAGAATAATCTACTTACTACAACTTTTTCTTCCTGTCTGCGTTTCTTGGGTGGTTCACCACTACTACGTACATCAGGTGATCGGCTGCGTGGACGGAATTTTTCTCTTTCTGCTGGAGATGCTGATCTTCTCTACAAGTAGAAAGTCAAATTCAGACGTCAAATGTCAATTTAAATAAATGAGATTGAAAAAAGCTGACAAGAAATCAAGCTAAGTAAGCTTATAGAGAGAGAGAGAAATGGGGTTTGACGTTCAAGATTTGGCTGCATGGATTTTGCTACTAATCCAATGCAATGTTAAAAATAACTTCAAAATTAATATTTAGCATTTTGGACTACTATTATCATTTTAAAAAAACTTCTGTTCTATTATTTAACAACATTTTGTTAAAATCAATAAAAGTTTGAAAACAATGATGTGTTGAAAGAAATTAACATTTCAATCAAATATCCGAAGTTTCTCTTTTCAAAATATTTATTTCATTTCAAGTGTGAATTGTCAGCTGAATAATTCAAAGTTTCTTGGAACAACTGGCACTATAAAGATATCTGAGATTATTTCTAGCAATTGTTATGTAACTGTAACAGACTATACAAATAATCTCAATTGTCATTGGAATAAATAAAGCTGTGATGTGTAAAAACTTGACACCAACTGCTAACTTCATCTGTAGCCATGTTTACTTGGCAGACGATTGTTTGTTTGTGGAATAAGATTACAGACAATAATGTCAATTCCTATCTTTCTACGTCTTAAAGGGCTTTCAAATCATTGTGAGAAAACTTCAAACTGATTAAAAGTTAAAGAACGGCACAAACATTTACATTATAGCAAGTACTCTCTTTGGAGTATAAAAGGCGAATAGCTCCTTTTAAACAAACACTTAAAGACATTGAATAGATATTTGGGCCACCAAGGCTGACCAAGACGTTGTGTAAGCAATACCGGGTAATAAGTCCCATAAACTTAGTTTGAATCACAATCTCGACTGTCATTTCTAGATAAAGGATATGATGAATTTCTCTTGTATAAATACTTGAGCTATGTTTACCTAGGAACAATATAAGCACCTGTCCCAACCCTGCGTTTACACATCGTTTTCTCACCAGTCAGCCAACAAATTTAAGTCCATATTTTATTAGCGCTGAGAAATGTTCAAGTGCTCTATTAATATAGTTTATGGTTGGGGGATTACAATAAATGTGTTCCTCGAAGAAGGCAGAGTTTATTTAACTAGGTCTTATTGATTGCCCCGATATCAAATATGATAAAATGACTTCAGAGTTTGTCTTTGTAATCTTTTAAACCTGAATACATCAAGAGATAAATAGCAAAAACTTATAATAATGACATAATTTACGGCAAGTCGATAACAAAACAAAAGTAATGTGGTCCTATAAAAAAAAACAATGTCGATAAGTATGACAGTTAGCATGAGAAATATTTCAAGAGGTAATCCTGACAAATCTCCCAAATAAATGTGAAGTTAATTGACATTGGGTAAATATGATAATATTGAAACAGTTGATTGATAACAGTGTATCTTTATGACATAGTAATTTTATCTTGGTTTGTGTGTTTCTAAACATTATAGGAATCAGACCACTAACAACAGTGTATGCATTTTAGTGGCCTACAGAGAGAGAGAGAAATGGGATTAAACATCCACTCGACACAAACTAGGTCATTTTGGGACTAAAACATGGTTTAATTTTATTTTAAAAATTCACTTGGGTGTAGGCGTCTTTAGCAGTGGGAGGAAACCGGATGACCCGGAGAAACCCACGAGGTTGGACAGGCGACCATACTCCTTGCCACGTACAAACGGGGATTCGAAACCACGCCAGTACTCAATAACAGGCTTTATGATACAGCGCTCTCACGCTAACCATTCAGCCATCAAAACCCCCTTACATAAAGCAGTTATTCTGTAAATGGTTAAATTCCTTCATGAGAACCCATATAGATCACATTTTGACCTTGTCTATGAATTCGAATACTATATGAGATATGGCTTAAGCAAATGCTCATGTCACAATTCCTTTACAAGCCTTGTACAGTGCTTTATTTCTCTTAATATTTATTTATTTCATTTCAAAGATAATATAAATTGAAGTAAAATTATTTAAATTGCCAAATTAATTATATTGCAATATGTCATTTTTAATAATTGTTTTTTTTCAGCAGACGAATATTAAAAACACTAAATCTAATCACATAAATTAAAGCAACTATCACAACGGATTCCCTCAATCTTTTCAAATACAAACTTGACTTAATAGAATGTTAGTTTAAGTACACAAAGATTAGAGAAGGGAGAAAAAAGAAGACAATTAACAAATGAAAGACATAGCATTCTGTATGTCAATAAAATGTTGAGCCGAGTTTCACCCCCTGCTGCCTGTTTTAGCTGGTTTACACTGTATCTTTAGGGTGGAATAACTTGTATAAATACCAGAAGCTCATTGGGCAAAATAAACTCATTTCTCAGCAAGCTAGAAGTAATCCTTTGTCACCAGGAAGACCAAACACTGCATGTGGACAGAAGAAGCGGCCATATTTGTTTAACGAGCTTCTCATTCATGCAACTACAGGAGAGAATAGAAAAACGTAGAGAACATGAATTGCGCTCCACAGACATTAAATATTGTCGTAGAGGAAGAAGGGTAAACAGTTAATATCTTCTAACAACACTCTACGTTGCCCAATATTTACACTTCACACTTGATGCATACTAAACTTGGCTAACTCCACACAGTCCAATGAGGAAATGGAGAATTTCTCATTGAAGGAAAAATGTCATTTGCTTAGTTTCAAAGTAATATGAAGCTGATGAAAAACAATTTGTGACATTTGTCGAGAATAGTTTACATGACAGAGGCGCTTTCATGTTTGTAAAAGTGTGTGTTGCCCAAGACATATTTACTTGGACCTCTTATTTGACAAATCTTCTACTTCAGCGTTTTTTTTTCAAAGGTTAGCCTGAATCTATATTTCAACCCAGCAAACACAGTAATATGTCAATAACTTCTCCTGTTAGCTAATTTATGTAACATGATTTTTGACCAATATCTATCTTGACTTTTGTATCTCCGATTCTCCGTGATAAATATTCTAATCTAACAGATCCACGTATTTTTACTCCTAGAAAAAATACTCTTGAAATGTGAATTTGGTACATATGAACCTTCTTCAAAATTTGAGTACGAAAATATTGACGATAAAAATCAAATAATCAATATTTTTTATTTTACATTTGAATATTTTCACAATTTTAAGAAATAGTTCAATTGCTAAGTAAATCCTGTTTATTTTACGATCGATTAATCTCTTCCACGTTGAAAATAAATTCTAGCTATCACTGTAAACCGTATATGCCAGAGAGAGAGAAATGGGGTTTAACATACATTTAATACAAACTAGGTCATTTCGGGACTTACATATGGTTTAATTTTATTTCAATAATTTGCTTGCACCTAGGGGTCTTTAGTAGTTGGAGGAAACCGGAGGACCCGGAGAAAATCCACCAGGTTGGACAGGTGACCTTACTCCTTGTCAAGTACAACAGGGGATTTGAAACCACGCCAGTTGACTCAATGACAGTCTTTATTATACAGCACGCACTTGCTAATCATTCGGCCATCAAATCACCCCCCCCCCCTACAGTATAAGCACCACTCAATTTCTTTAAATGATCAGCTAAAGATATTTAGATCATGCAACCCGTCATTAAACTACTAATGAAGTTAGGATGTATTTCTTCCTATACTGTTATATTAGCCTTTAAAATTTGTCCATTATCACCTGTTGATAATCAGATAAACAAATTGATCGATCAAGCACAGAATAATATACATCTAATTGTAAAACGTTTGTATACTCTTAGGTCTCTTCTGAATATAAGTTCTTTTTACAATCAATGACGTCTCGAAGGTATAAAATCAAAACTATTATATTAAATCTTCCATGACTATAATATTGATTTTTTGACTTTCTTCAAGGATCTGCTTGAATCTTTAGTTTAATATTTTATGGAAGAATCTTTTGGAAGAATCTTTCTTGGGACATGATAACTTTTGTATTTATATATTATGCACCCGTGATAAAATTTTAGAAAAGCCCAACAATTATTTTCAAGATTTTCTGTGTAAAAATCAATATCACAATGGCTATTGTATAGCCAGACATAATAAAAAAAAAAATCTTTATATTTTTTCTCAAAAGACGGAAAAAAATGTATCAGAATCTAGCGGCAGCCATTAGTTTACAATCAGTCTTCAGTCGATCTGTTCAGTCAAGCTGAAGATCTATCTTATCAATATGGAGTACATTTAACCACGGAAAAATGGGTAAAAAATTCCAATAGGATGCTATTGATTTTTTTAACACGATATTAATACTCCAGCCTTCTGAAAAATCTTCCCTTTCATCTTGTTATCTCTTTAAGATAGAGCTGGCCTTTAACTAGCATTTAATATATTTACAAAGATTAAGAATCCCTGAAAGTAGTTTCTCGTTGAAATGTCATCCATGTCAATAAGAAGTGTTCAATCTTTTCCCTTGTTTGGTAAGTCACTAAACGCAGGTTTTACTTCACGTATTAATTAAATCAAGATTAAAAGATTTAAATTGCTTTCAAATTTCACGAATCCCCTCCTCTAGCAAATAGTCCCATTGCAAAAACATATGATGACCAAACCTAAAAAACAAATTCCACAACAATTTGACTAAAGAAATTAGCGTTTAAATCCCTTATGCACGTAGTTTGTTAAGAGTCGAGAGCACAGAGTATAAGAGTGGTATATATGCGACACAAGGTCTCACTCAGTTTAATTAATGTGAAAGGAATGAGTGAGGAGTTTACTTTAGATAAATTGCGTTAATTCTCCCTGACTCTTCATTAAATCAACCGCTGAATGTTTAAGTAAGAAATACGACGAAACCACGAAAGGTGATTTGAGATAGATGAGGCTTAGAGGCATGTCAACAGACGGGTAATCTGAATCGTCAATGGTATACAAGCGCCTCATTTAGCGAGTAGTGCTGTTATGGACTTAACACTTAGCCCTGTAAGCTGAAGGCAAACACTAGTCACAACATATACAAGAAAACAAGGTAGGGCTTCGGTAAACACTGTGGCCAATTTTAGTGAGCAAATAACTAGCAAGTTTTACACATCTTTATAAATTCAACAATACAATGTGCTTTCATCTCGTCATTACCCTTCAAGTACTGAACAACTTTTACATTAAAGTATTAAAACCTTATCCAGAAAAAAGTCAATTACCTGGGACAAAAACCCACCATAGATACCTCATAACTAAGAGCAATTATATTATTATATTAAAGAAATTTGTTTGATAAAATGCAATAGGTGCGACTATTTCTTTTCTATATAAATGAACAACAGATGAACAGGAATGTGAAGAAAGAGTAACAAATATTGAGGATATAAGAAAAAAAATAACAAGATGTAATGGATTGATAAAGGGTACTTACATGCTTGTCATCAACTGAAAAATACCAAAAAAATACAAATGAATTATCTACATATTATAAAGATACGATATATATAATTATGGGATATGAAAACAAGTGACACAGGATTATCTAAGAATCAAAATTTTTTTCTTATATGGCCTTATAAAAAACAAATATTAAATCAAAACATTCCATTACATAAAAAAAAAACTTTTGAGAAAGTAAATATAATTTCCATCCATATTAATGGGACTGCAATTATGACAGTATAATATAATCTGGGTCAAGAATATAATTTCCATACAAATCGCATATTTCATTTATTTATTACGCCCACATATGAATTGTTTAATGTTCTGCACATGATCAATGATGCTTAATTCATAAATAACTGATGTGTTACAACCAGAGATGATTGATCCAGCATGTAGCCTACATGTACATCTGGGACTGTGAGAGGGTGATGGTGATAATGGCGACAAAACTACAGGACTCATGCCGAAAGAAACCCCTACAAGATGGCAATTAACAAATCTTTCGTGTGGGGGTGGGCACCCAAAATATGAATTAACACCAGAGAACCAGCATATATATCTCATAAATATGGTTACTTACATTTTTCATCTTTCAACGCACTGAGACTGTGTGGATGAGTGGGGAAGGTACCATGAGGCAATGACAATAGTCCTGATCCGCCCGGAACTGAAGATAATCCACCTGGAGGGGGTAGACCAGATGGGTGAGGTGTCATAGGAATGGGAGGGGCATGGGCGTGTGGAAGATGCTGAGCCTGCATTTGCTGCTGAAACAATAATCATTTAGTATCATTCACATCTCAATGAAAATCTGTAGCAAAGCCACTTTAATGATGATTAATATATTATCATTTGAAAACTATCAGTGATCAAAATTACATTTGTAAGTAATCTCTCTTTATTTTCTTTTATAATTTGAGGTCCTCAAAGTTAAATATCAATACAGTTATATCATAAATTCTACTAAACATGAGATATTCAAGGGAAAGACCATGCATGCCTGACCTAATTTCAATGTTAAAGCTAATTTTCAATTTAATCACTAAGAATAAATAAAATCTAAAACAGTTCCAATAATAGGATGTCAAAGATTTCTCTAAAATTCTTTTAGCTGGCCAAGATCAGTAGGATACTTTCTTAAGATAATCAATACAAAAACGCATTCAATCTAGATCAAGTGACATTTAATTACACTGCGGGCTCAAGACGAGAAGTCTGTGATATTTAGATTAAGTTCTCTTACCCCTATGACAGCATTTAATTCCTGCATGGTGACCTGTTTGGCTCGCTCTACTGCTGCTGCCACCTGCTGTTGATGCTGAAATCAGATTTTATACTATAAAGTAATTATCGGTTTCTTCATCAAAAAGTATTTCAAAAGATGCCAAGGACAATAACTCTAGTAGAAATTATCAGATATGATTAGATGGCTTCCTTGCCTGATGATGGCTATAAATTTCTATAGAATCCACAGGATTTTTCAAACTGATCAAGGGCTACAACTATAACAGTGATTATCAGAATTAAATAGACTTCTTTGTTTCAGCAAATTGTGCATGAGAAACAGATAGAGGCGACTACATTTTATTGTGGGCTTACAAAAATCATAACTTGAACCAATAAATTGTCATTCAAATGACACAGAAAATCAATTAAAGAATGTGGAAACACCATGTCAAGGCTAAGTTCTTATCCACCACAAGAGTACAAATAACTTAAGAATTGTGTTACAGATTCAGATCCTTTTAAATATTTACCTCATTATACATCAATAGACTAGTTTTATATAAATAAAATAAAAAACCCAGGTCATTATTTTTTTTGGATACATATTATGTACTGTGGAATATTCATTTATCAATAATAACAATAATTAAAACTATTGATGTAGGCCATCAACTGTCAAACAATTAATGAACATATTCTCTCTACCTACAGCTGTTCATTTGTCACATAGAATCAATAACATTATTGAAGCAATACCAAAATAAAATAGCTGTTTACTACAGAATAGGATGTATGAAAATATATTAGACAAGAGAGAGAGAGAGAAATGGGGTTTAACATCCACTCGAAACAAACTAGGTAATTTCAGGAATAACACACTTCAATTTTATTTCAATAATTATTGCACATAGGAGTCTTTCACAGTGGGAGGAAACCGGAGGACCGGAACAAAACCCTTGAGGTTGGATTAACTGAAGGGACCACAATGTGATATATCAAGAAAATATTATTTGCCAGCAATCTGTTCATTCTGTTGGATTCATATTCCTTAAAGGATAAACTGTGCAAATTTAAACTCGATAAAACTACTTAGTGACCTACAACCATTAAAAACTGATCAAGAGTAAGAACCCATAATTATAATTTTATTGGCTTCTAGTTTTTCTAGTGCTAGCATTTATTATGTAATACTTGAATCGGAAAAGAGATCACATTGGAAATCAATGATGTTATCGTCTCATGAACATAAAGACTATGCATATATGAATTTAATGTCAATCGGATGACAATTTTATCCTCAAGGATGATAACACAAACCGTAATTTACCTAAGGAATATCATCAACACTGTGCTTAAATTTCAAGTCAATATGGACAGGGTTGATAATAATATACGACAACATTTCAATGTAAGTATATAAAAACAATCTGTTTTGGTCATTGCTGATATATGTTTATTATTAAATTTATTACATCTTTAGTTGACATGAATGTTTATAATTCTCATCGAAAGAGCGACTGATCCACTGCCGATGTTTGGTCAATCATCAAAAGATTAGTTTTGTTTGTGATATCCCCCTCAGTGGAAGTTGACCATTAAACCCAATAACTGTACAAACAGGGCAGTGATTCGCTCTTGTTTCATAACAAAAGGACTTGATGTTCTGGTTAAAACTACATCTTGTGTGAAACTGTCTTTTCTCTTTATTTCCCACTTGCTCTGTTAAATTAAATTTTGATCGAGATGGTAAAAGAATATGGACTTACCTCTTGTGAAAGAAATGGTATCACTTGAGCACAAATGGCATTTAATCTTTTAGCAATTTCAGTCTGGAAAAAAGACACAAGATAATCAATTAAAAGATAAGTTGTCAGGCAAAGAAACAAAAATCCACAGGATACATTTGTGCAGTCCACAAACGTTGTTACATCTTTATTCTTTTGCAGCATTTATTATAAGACACTAAAAGATAGTAAGCTGGCACTGCCAGGCAGGATACGCCCACATTTTCGAGAGATGGATAGAGAAAAAGCAAAACGAAAAGTGATTTTTCCTACAATCAAAGGCTATAATTCATTAAATTACAATTTGATATGCGCAAATATCGAAAAGAATCAAGATCTTTAGGTTATAAACATGCATTTCAAGTTTCATCAAAATCGAATTAAAATTGTGACCTATACTGGGTCCACAACCTTGACATACCATATTTTAACACTATAAGCGTACAAACGGCGGCCATTTTGTCTGGCAATTATGGTCTGATTTCCCTGAAATTTAAACTCCTTCCGTATGATGTAACGGTGATAGAGTCAAGCGTTTTTTTAAATCAGATAATAATCGTGACCTCCAGAGGGACCATAGGCGATTTTTCAGACAATCAGCGGCCATAATTCAGGAAGTTATGATCTGATATGTGCAAATAACGAAAGAAACCAAGATCTTTGGATTATAACCATGCATTTCAAGTTTCATGAAAATTGTGACCTATACTGTGTCCACAACCTTGATATACCATTTTATAACAGTATTTGCGTACACGCGGCAGCCATTTTGTATGGCAAATTTGTTCCGAATTTTTCCGAAATTCGAAGTCAACCTTTCTTAGGGTGTAACGATGATATAATCAAACGATTCTTTAAATCAGATAATAATTGTGACCTCCAGAAGGACCACAAGCTAAACAAAGACGATTTTGCGTATAACCAGGGGCCATAATTCAGGAAGTTACGATCCGATATGCCCAAATATCGAGAGGAATCAAGATCTTTGGGTTATAACCATGCATTTCAAGTTTCATCAAAATCGAATTAAAGTGTGACCTCTACAGGGTCCACAACCTTGAGATACCATTTTTTAACAGTATTCGCGTACTAATGGCGGCCATTTTGGTCCAATTTTTCCGAAATTCGAACTGAACCTTCCTTAGCGCGTAACGATGATATAATCAAACGATTTTTTAAATCAGATAATAATTGTGACCTCCAGAGGGACCACAAGCTAAACGAAGACAGTTTTGCGTATAATCAGGGGCCATAATTCAGGAAGTTACGACCCGATATACGCAAATATCGAAAGGAACCAATATGTTTGGGTTATAACCATGCATTTCAAGTTTCATCAAAATCGAATTAAAATTGTGACCTCTACAGGGTCCACAACCTTGATATACCATTTTTTAACAGTATTCGAGTACGAATGGCGGCCATTTTGTATGGTAATTTTGGTCCAATTTTTCCGAAATTCGAACTCGATCTTCCTTAGGGTGTAACGGTGATATAATAAAACGATTTTTTAAATCGGATAATTATTGTAACCCCCAGAGGGACCACAAGAAAAACCATGGCGATTTTGCGTATAATCAGGGGCCATAATTCAGGAAGTTACGATCAGATATACGCAAATATCGAAAGGAACCAAGATCTTTGGGTTATAACCATGCATTTCAAGTTTCATCAAAATCGAATTAAAATTGTGACGTCTACAGGGTCCACAACCTTGATATACCATTTTTTAACAGTATTCGCGTACAAACGGCGGCCATTTTGTATAGTAATTTTGGTCCGATTTTTCCGAAATTCGGACTCAACCTTCCTTAGCGTGTAACGGTGATATAATCGAACAGTTTTTAAAATCGGATAATAATTGTGACCTCCAGAGGTACGAGGAGCTAAAATAGGTGATTTTTCGGACAATCAGGGGCCATAATTCAGTAAATTACGTTCTGATAGGCGCAAATATCGAAAGGAACCAAGATCTTTGGGTTATAAACATGCATGTTAAGTTTCATCAAAATCGGTTCAAAATTGTGACCTCTATAGGGTCCACAAGCTAAAAACGTGATTTTTCGTACAATCAGGGGCCGTAATCCATGAAGTTTTGATCCGATACATGCCAATATCGAAAGCAGCCGAGATCTTTTGGAGATAAACCTATATTCTAAGTTTCGTTAAAATCGGACAAGAATTGTGACCTGTAGAGAGTCCACAAACAATTGTGGACGGACGGACGAACGTCCGGACAGACAGGGGCGACGACATAATACGTCCACATGAAAATGTGGGCGTATAAAAACTGATCAAGAGTTACACACCATGAAGTAATTAATATCTCAAACTATCAAAACAATCATTGGCTTCTATTTTTTCCTTATACCAACTGTTATTATACAGCATTATACAAGATGATAACTATAGCTAATTGAGCTATCAGGAGTCACTGAAAATCAATAGACATCTTCATCACATGAACATAAACACCGGGTATAAATTTTTAGTCAATTGCATTATAACTGAGGCCTCTTGGGTGTCCACAAGTTTTTTTCAGGTTGATCAAGGGCCATAATGTTTAAAATAACTATCTAAAATAGCTTCAATTAATATGTTTTTCATCTCATAGATTTGAAGTTACCCACTTGATAACAATAGCCTCAACAATAAATCGATAAACGGACATAACTCACACAGTTTGATTAGCAATAAAGCATCCACCAAATGTTTTAAATTGATCAAGGGCAATAACTCGGACAGTAATTTTTGGAAATGTCTCAAACATCAGGCCAACCACTGTATATAAATCATAAGTCTATCTAGACCGACAGACACAGGTTGTGACAATAATACAACCGCATTCTAAGTTCAGAGATCTTTTACAATCTGATAAGATTAATGTTTTGCCATATTCCAACCAGTTTGGGATATTATATAAAAGATTACCATTCTACAGAAGGAACCAGTTTTACAGTGTAAGGGAAATAACTCTATTGCAAGTAAAATGTGACCACTGTTAGTAAAGCAATCAAGGTACAGAAAAGACTTATTTGTACTGTAATTACGATAAAGCAGTCTTTTTATTAGATTTTCTCAGCAGATAACGGTATGAATATCAATCTACTGAGCATAAAAACACTCAATGCTTCTAATCCCCGCTTGTCTTTCATGCTTTATATTGAGTTCTATTGCCTATTCATAGTCATGTTTTCGACCCCCTAGTCAATACAGTACAAAGGAGAACACAAAGTCTAAGTCACCACAAAAACAAGACTCACAACCTAGCTGGCCTCTTTTGTCACATGTAAAACAGCTATAGAAAAAAAAGGACATATTTAGAATTTCACTACTAGTACTTTTTCACAACAATACATTATTGAAATAACTCTAACAATTTTTACCAAGGCTTAGTTCTTGGATAATCCTAGTGCATCCACGATTTAGATTAAAATTATATGCTTTAAAGAGAATTACATGTACAAACATGCAGTACTTATGTATAGCATGACCCTTCTGTTTGGAAATGATATTTATCCACAGTTAGCAAATGTGTTGTATTGAAAAATGTAGGTCTCTACTAGAAGAATAAGAATGTGACATTTTTGGTATCAATTGAGGATACAAAGAAAATGATGGTTTCACCCATCTACTACAGTCTCCTCCTTGGTCTTTGTTACCTCCCTCCCTACTCCCTAGCCTACACTCTTCTTTCCAATTCACTTGATTTGATATTGGTTATTTATTGCAATGTCTGTGCAGCTTGTTCGCAGATTTGTCTTATGGTTTTAGCAGTGCATTCGTGATTTTGTGTGTGGTGCAGTCTCCCCGCACTTACTAATGAAGCCATGATTATTTTTTTGGATCATTTTTAACCATGTGTTATATGTATTTCTCAAATAAAATTTAATATTGAACTCATCTGTCTATAAGGAAATTTCACCAGATGTTCTAAAATTCTGGATAAAAGTGTGGTTGGATTTACATACTTTTAAAGATGGGTTCCCAGCAAAGTATTTATCGGGTAGTTATTTCCAACAAAAGTATGGCAAATTTGGTATATATTGAAAGTATAGACACCCAATCTTACTAGAAAAATACTGGATTTCACGAAAAACGCCCATGGGGCAAGCACTGGACAATATTGTCAGGGAATCATTAACTGTCAACCCGACAGGTTTTGCTGGCTTATTGTCTGCTAGATTAGGTCAAAGAGCAGTTGTTATTTCTTGCTCAAATGGCTAGGCGGTTTGGGGAACATTGAGGGTTGTCAACGTACAAATGACTCTGCAAATAAACGTTGGAAAAAGAAGTTGACATAAATAATTAAGAATTTACCCAGGCCTCAATGAATATGGTAAATGTACAGTAAGTAAAGATAAGATACATTCTGTAAAATGGACCCTCCCACAATGAAGCTAAGTTGGCAGACATTGCGCCTAACATCATCTTACTTGTAGTTATGGGTATTTACGGCGAAAAACAATGTTTTGAAAGGGAATTGAAGAAATGTTTTGAAAGGGAATTGAAGAAAAGTTTTGATAGATTGGATACTTTAAATATGTTTTTAGTCCAAATATATTATCAAATCACAAAGTTTGTACCCGGGAATGCATCTTTAAAAGATAAAATAGCAAACACTACACAGCTGCATTTACGGTGAGTAGTAAACAAATAAACAATACAACAGCAATCTTACTAAATATATTTATATTATAACAAATTATATCCTACGATATTTTCAATGAAAATATTTTTTTCATGAGTAAGAAAGAATGTGTTATAAAGATTTCAGAAGAGTTTTTTTGAGAAAAGGAAATACAAATTGAAAATAAACATTTTCTTTTGTTGTTGCTCCTTTCAGTTCATATTACAAGTTGTTTCTTTTCAAACCACTAGTGAACAGTAAGTATATTATTTCATGTTTTATTCAAATATTTTTCAACAAATGGAGCCGCTAAAAAAATGTGTTATTTCTAATATTGTTGGTCGTCTGTCTGTAGATTTTAAAGTATTAACAGACGACCAATATTAGTTCCTTTAAATAATGAATAAATAGTCGAGGCTCAACAATACAATATTGTGTCTGCAAAAAGGCAGCTGCATCCACACTTGAAGCTAACACCATTGAGTCGCTGACTGCAGTGAAAATTGTCGAAAAAAAAATCAACACAATGCCACCACCGTAAACTGTTCCATATGATTCGATGCTCCCATTAGTTGTTCAAAGACTCACAACAAAAAAAGCGGCCACTTGAAAATGTTCAAGTTGGTACGCAGAGTCATAGATCAAAATGGCTGAATGTGATATTATACACTAGTCTAAAGGAAATTCAACTATGTTTGAATTTGGTGAACAAATATTATCATAGTAGATAAGTTGAGTTAAGGCGCTTTCCATTTCGTTGTTTACATTTAGTATTTATAATAATTGGAACCCATTCATGGAGTAGCAGAAGTATTGTTTAAGGGCTGTGTTTAGGGTGTGCTGAAGATGGTGTACAGATATTCACACCGACAAGACATTATCGACATATTACCATGATAACCGATTACATACTTTGTTTGTCACGGTTCATTGATGTCCACAGAAACTAAAATCACATTCTAGTGTTGGGAAGAAGCATTTAATATTGAAATGGCTTCATTCTGATACAATAAGCTGTATCTAAATATTGACAACGTCAACATAAGTGAATCTATCTTCTAGTGGGCGCAGGTTCATTGCTTGTACAAACACCAACTCGCTTGTCAATACAGATTTTTCTCCCTGTCCTAATATTAGTCAGTTTTAAATAGTTTTCACACAAGCAATGCAGACCTGATGTTTACACACGATTCAAAACCCATAGCTTACATATTTTCCTTTTAATCCCAACAGATTTCCCAAATATTGACTCAGTGAAATATTTATTGACAATTTTTCAGCAAAATCGAAAACCGTGCATCATAATAATTCTATTAAGTTTAAGTCAACATTAAAATTAAAAGGATATCAAATTTCAGAAATCTTTTGTAAGATGTTCAAAAGGTCTTATCTATCTAGAGTCTAGCTTATTCACATTCAGATACACGATATCAAATCAGTAATTTCATATAAAAAAACAAGCTTATTTGACTGACATGGATTTCAATTAATCCAAGCAGACGACACTTTGGGCTAATCTTTTCTATAACGGTGTCACACAGCAAAAGCCGAGATTATGCGAGGGTAGATTTAGAGATTTTGTTTATTTGATCAGAATGATAATGCAGCAACAATAGAAAGAGCATGATAACACAAAATGGACAAAGAGGTCAGATGCCCGGAGACTGAATGCAGTGACCACACAATCACAATAGGCCTTGATGTTACAGGTGCCTTTGCCAATTACTCATAAATCAGACCAATCAAAATAACCCTTACAAATCAGAGTATTTCACTTGACATTCTTGTTTGTATTTAGCCACTCAAGGATCAGGTTACAAAAAGAAACACCTAAAAAAAAGCACTTGAAAGCTTTGTTAAAATCTAATGACACAAAGACACACCTGAACGATTCTAGCTTAAATAGTAGCTAGAATTAGGTAAGATGTAATAAATATATACCAAACTTGGTTTTAACTATGTGAACTTCTCAAATCTGAAGTGATATCTGATGTTCTAATGCAGTCATTCTTCTAACAGATACTGTATCGTGAATATGTAATATGTGCTTAAAATACTCTAGTATAACTATATGGTCAGTTCTTCATTATTCAATTTTCTAATATCAAAATACATATTTTGTCAAACCAAGCAAAGAAAATTGCTACATCATCAGATATTTTTTGTATGATCTTTATCATAAGATTGGAAACTGATATTTCAAGTCTAGTCTGCTCTGTACATTCAGTTTTTTTCAGACAGATGCCGCAAAATATTGATCCACACACTGCTGGAGGTGAAATCCTATAGCTGATGGTCATAACCACGATAGTAGGCCTTTCAACATGTACAGAAAACTTAATTAAGATCATTTAGATGTTACAAATATTCTACAATATATGTAGTTCTATATTTTTTTATAAAAATAAAACACTAATTATTTTAGGAACTGTAAGTTTACTCTTAATTCGTGACCCTATAAGTATAAGTCATAAAAACCCATGCTTTTTGAATTGGAAAAAATATTTCTTAATCAAAAACTATTTTTGTTTCAGAAAATGACAAAATAGAAAATGACTAGAGTAATTACAGTTCATAGATATAAAGGCAGTAGATTGTATCAAGATTGATACAGGAAATTAAATGTACAGTGATTTGGTGGGTAGAATCTGACTGGATAATCAATACCTGTAAAAGGTCATTACAATCCGACCTTTCAACAATTTTATGAATGAGTTACTGAAGCATGACTAACTAAGCACCCCAGCTCTAACATATCGTTGGATCAGTCAAGCGTGTTGCCAGCCACCTTTGCTAGTAACATAAAAGTTTCTCAAGAGAGAGCAGATGTCTGTTTTGAACAAGTCGATACAGCGAATAGCCTCGAGACCAACCATGTTAACATTGCTTTGTGCATCGTAACTAATGAGGTAGTAAACATACATGAGTTCGAAAAAAATATAACAAGTTAGTAATCAAAGATGGATATCAAATATTTTTTATTAAAATGCAATGAATTTAAAAGGTGATTGTCCATGAATAAGCAATTTTTTCTATCAGAAGCGGTATAAGAATCTGTTCAAATTTTGCAACTGTAGGCCTATATGAACTGTCTGCAGTACATGTAGTTAAAACATTTTGTGCAGTAGACAAATTGTAAAACTAACCCTCTTTTTTTGTATAAAAAGCTGTTCTGGTACACTACCAATTCTAATGATTAATTATTGTTGTTCGGTTTTCTACAACTAATGTTCATAAGTAGCTACTCGGGTCCGTTTAAAAACAATGTACACCGTACATAACTTGTTGAATTAAATAGATATTTCAAACAATCTATGGTCTAAGCCTTTACATTCAGAAATGAATATAAATAGGGACTTTGATTAAGACAGACTAATTTGTAGATTAGAAGTCTACATCTACATTGAATGAGGATTCTCAAAATGGAAGGACTCGACAACTGTGTAGGCCTATCTTTTTTTATTTACTACTGCATTATATTTAAAAACATCAATCATTTAAAATAAAATAGAATTTATTAAAGTTACATTATTCAAGAGCTAAATCTGCCTATCGCAGGTCTTGGTTTAGGCTTCAGATGTTATAGAAATTATAAATTAGATCTTCATTTAGACAACAAGCCCAAAATCAACTCTATAGACCCATGGATGGCTAGGCTATAGCTTGGATTTTAATAGGAATTCACTGACTAATTTAATCAAATATGGCACCCCAATCTCCGTAAGTTCACCATTATGTTGACGTCGTTATCCGGAAACTGTCAGAAATGGCAGTGCTGATCGAGGCTATTTCCGCGTCATTAGATACCGTTTTAACATGGCAGACAGCGCTTGATAATCGAGATTATGTAGGTGGAGTTAACGCCTGTCACTCAAACGATTGGGAATTGTCGGAGAGGGTGAAGATGCATTTTGGCCCCCCATTTCTAGTCAAATATTATAACGCTGATAGCTCGGTTCAGAATAAAGTAATTTGACTGAAATTTTTAATATATTCGTCTTTCATCATCTATTTTTGAACTGTCATAGCAAGAATGGCCAACTCTTTAGAAAAATATCCCATAATTAAATGTAACTTTAATATAATAGAATATCATTAGAGAAAGTTTTGTTTAAGAAGATTAACTATTTAGGTTATTAGTGAAGCAATGATGTGTGCATTAAGTCAGCCATTTTGAATAGCTTTAATAGCATGTGTCAAACGCCCCCCAGGCAATTCAACATCCCACATCATGTCTTATTGTTTTGAAAATATTTTGTCACATTGGCAACCCGGTAATAAATGTGAAAAAATTAATGTCGCGACTACTATTCAAGCAGACAGTAAAAATAGTGACATTAAAAGAGCTAAATCGCTAAAATTTAGGACCTAGCAATGGGTCGCAATGCATATAATAATGTAATATAAATGTATAATATAAACTGATATAGTAATAATTGCACATTCTTTCCATATATTCATGGCGTTTCCGTCTGACTTGACTTGTGGAATATGTCTAGCCTCGTGTTTCGAGTCCCTTGTTACAAATGGGATTGAAACGCATTATGAGTGTATCAATGGTAAAATGTATATTTTTTCTTTAATATTGGATATCAGAAGCCCATCTTTTCCCGGTAAGATCACAATATCAATGTTGATTAAATAGACAAATAATTCGGGTTTTCATTGCGAAGACTTTGGATGATATTGAGTTCGGGACTTTTTAGCTACTTTAAATGAAGTTTCCTTACCTGTTTATGCATTTCAACATTTAATCCATAAGACATTTCATAATACTGAAATAAAATTGAAAACATTTATTACAGGGGCATTTACTAAGCCATAGCTTAGTTTTACTGTTCTAATTCAGAAAATTTTGAATTCTTTCAAAAATTTGTTAAACCCAGCTAAAACAAATCAAGTAAAACAGTAGAAAAATGAAATAATATTGCACTTTAATACCCAGACTTAATGGTTTTAACTTTAATTCTGTGACTTGTTAAAATTAACTTGCAGAGGGATTTGATGATTTTACCTTCTAAACATTAGGATTTTGAATTTGACATTAACGAAATATGCGAGGGAGCACAAAAGATACAAACTTAATCACAGAATCACCATAGGTTTCATCAAAAACAATGATACAAGTCATTCAGGGAATTATCAAGAAAATAATTACATACAAATGGTAAAATGTTATTACTTTATCATGGGATAATGGAGAGGAAGGTTGAAGAAAAAAACAAGATGTCAACCTATTGGAGAGGAAGAATGAATTTTAAAAAACAGTGACACGATGGGATAGCTCACTCAAACTTATCTCATCTTAGACACCTAATTCCATTTTGGAAGCCAATTTACGCAGCCTGGTTTCATTATTCAGTTCACATAATCAAAGGAACGAGAGAACTTGTGACAGGGTTGTAGAAATCAATAGTCTTAGCTAGAGTTTAATAATCTACTCTTTAGTTTTACACATGATGCTAAAATAACATCGATAACACCCTTCCAGACATAAATGGATTTACATATATCACCAGCGCGCACCTACTCGCAATTTTGAAATCTTTTATAAGTTTTGCAAAACATATCAAATCCACATTGCGTACATGAACCCTCTCTTTTCTCATCAATCTTTATCATACATGCTGTGTCTGGCAAATCCTTCAATATCTGATTTGTTCACCTTAAAAAATAAACATCTTCTACGCAATGTCTAGTGACGTGAGTATACAAGTACCCAAATTATTTTTTCAACAACATAATTTTGAACATGAACGATGCTTAGGCAAACCAATTAAATTATTATTCTTTAGGGGCCTTGTTATAATCAGCCATTCAGTAGAACAACTAGATAGGCCTATCTTTTGTTTTAAAAAAATAAATTTCCATAAGAAATAGAAAGCAATATTTTTAATAATTGTTCCTGAAGCATTACAATTTAATTCGAAGTGGCCTCAATGAGCTTAATTAAACAGGCACCTTGATCAGCAGTGAATATTCACTAGGACGCGACAATCACTGGATAAGGAAAATGAAATGAAATGGGCTTTAACATCCTACTGTTCTGCTCCTAAACTGGGCTAATCACTGATAAGGATCACACATTGATGCGACGTAATGAGCCCCAAATATTAACTTTTTTCCTCCAACAAATTAACTTATAAAACTTTTTTGTAAGCATTAAAAAAAAATAAAGACGTTTAAAGAATATGTAGGTAAAAATTATTTCCTATTTAGTGTAAATGGGTATGTAAAACAAGTAAAAGCGCCATTTACCCAGGACTAGAAACGTCTTATGTTTACAGTAGACACGCCACTGAGTCAATGATTGATGCCACATAATGTGACGTCACAGGTTAAAAGCAGTAATCTTTTACAGAGTTTTAAGACAGTTTGCAATGCCTCTGAGGAACAGATTGGCACTATGTAAGAACTAAATCTGCCTCGTTTTTTGTCCCATCCAAACAACTAGACAAATTGTCAAGTGTTAGTTCTGGTCCTGTCAGTGACCTCATGAACCAATTCTTTAAGGATGCATTATGAGCTAAATCTGCCAATTGCAGGTCTTTTTTCTGGCTTTAAATTGTTTTAGACATTTATTCACAAGCATTGGAAGGTGTAGACATCAAATGGATTAGAAACTCTATGCTAATTAATAAATTCAAGTTAAAAATGATAATCAAGACTTTTTTTTATTAGTGAAGCAATAAGGGCTTAGTCTTGTCAAAACTTCAAACATTCATAACTTTGCTTGGAATAAAATTATTTGACTGAAAGTCTTAATATTAATTTTTGTAGCAAGAATGACCAGCTCATTATCTAAAACTTAGTTAAGACTTCTGTAAGATAGTTTTTAAAGGTTGACGAACGAAGAACAAAAAATAGACCTAATTAGCAATGTTGGCAGTTTGTTCGAAAGTTCATTGAAGTAGGGAACATTTAAATAATTATTTATCAGGTTATTCAACTTACCATGACGTAATGTCTCTGCATTTCAGTTTTCTCCTGGGCCAGTTTTTCACACTCCATTTTCAAACTGTAAATGAAATGAAAAAATTATTAAACTAAGTCTCTTATTTATAGAAAATGTGACAAACTTTGAAAGCATTAATTAGCAGGTAAGAAAACAGCATCCAGGTTGATCTACTAACCGGAGCTATAAAATAGATAACTCAAACAAATTTTTTCGTGATCAGATCACATAAATTTAATAAAAAAGGTGCTAACAATATTTTTTCCTGATCATAAACTAATGATAGAAAGGTGCTAACAAGATTTTTCCGCGATGACAAACTAAACTTATAAGGTGATTACAAGATTTTATTCACGATCATAAATTAAACCAAAAAAGTTCATACAAAATTTTTTCGTGATCATAAATTAAAGCTATAAGGTGCTAACAAGACTTTTTCACAATCATAAATTAAACCCATAAGGTGCTAACAACATTTTTAAATCGAGGTAAAGAACTCTGGAAGTTGTTATTGGAAATCAATAGGGTTCTTCCTTTTAACAGTTTGTTGTAGTCTTTAGTGTATTAACAGAAACTGTGAACAACCAGCAGACAGACGAGGGGGATGGCAATATATAGTCTGGCGGGTCACCTTATCACATGGGTACACAAGGCAGTTGCCAAGGGCCCCAAATTCTATTTGGAAAAATTATTAAGGCTTTTATCAAATAGCAGTGGCGTGAATCTGAAGTCAAAGACTATGTGTATGCAAAATGAGTTTTTAATTGGTCTTCTAAACTCTCACAGGCATATCTTTTTATCAATTGTAAGCGAATGGGGAGAAGTATATATTTTTTTTCCAGAGACCTCATATTAGTTCTTTGTGTCAGTTTAAATTATGTGAATATTAATATTTGATTGGAGCTGTAACTGATTTATGATTTTATCTAATCATAACATTCAAGATCATATTATCACTCATTCTTCAGAATTTTAATATTTGGCCAGCCTGAAATTTTTTATAATTTAAATTTACCAATTTTACAAAAATAATTTGCTGAGTGATAAAACAAACTGACATTGGATAGTAATATGTGTTCCGAATTTTAATCTGAGTCAAACCATATACATGTATTAAAATTGTACTGTTTAAATGTATTAAAAGACTTAGCCCAGGTTAGGAGCAGAACAGTAGGATGTTAAACCCCCATTTCATTTCATTCAAAGACTAGGGAAAAGGAAATGCAATGGGGTATAATATCCTACTGTTCTGCACTGACTGATAGGGAAAAGAAGAATAAAGAGGTAATTCTTATACATACAATGCAGGGCTTCCACTTCAAAATTTTCCCAAACGGTCATTTTTCTTACGTAGAAAGTGGTGCTTTTTTTAGCACATAATAATAAGCCAAAAACTTCATGCTATCGGAATGTCGATCAGCTTTAATTGGGTCAAGGACAGTAACACAAAAATTCGATCTCACATCGACATTTATAACCACCCACCCATCTCCATAATAAATAAAAGAGCATATGTAATCAATTATTGTCATTTATTTATTTATACATTCATAAAATATAACAATGTACATTTATTCATCGATAGGACACTATTTTCGTAATTTATTTACAACTACACTCGTATGTACTGGGCGTTTTTTTACGCGATTTCCATTTCTGTAAAGCACGTGCTGGTTGAAATTCGGCACGTTTGGGTACCTCCGTAGAAATCCTCACTAGTTAGTCAAAGGTTTCCATGCTCAAAGAACATCGCAACTTGGGTTTTATCACATTTTAGCGTACGTGACAAATTCGACTGTTGACTATTTCTCCATACACGGGGGAAAAAGTAGTTCCGATTGATTAGCTCATGTAAATAATTTAAAGTCATAAAAATGTGTAATAATTAACATAATTCTTAAACTTATCAATATATTAACTCGTATTGGTATTTTGTGAGCTCAAATAATATCAAGCTAGTATTTTAACTCTATAACATGTAAAAACATTAACACGTATTTCAATATGGCCGACACCGTGAAAGCGCATTGTTTCAAGCAAAATGACGTCTATCAATTGTGATATAAAAGAAAAATATGGATTAAAAATACACCCGACAATACATCTTTTGTGTGGGAATATCATTTCTTAACCACGGGAAATATTTGTAAGTGACCATTTAGCAGAGAATTTACGACTAACTTTGTTTTTTGAAGCGGAACTGTGATCCTCGTGGTATTCATTTACGGAAATATCATCATTCCGCTTTCGTTTGTTATTTTGGGAGGTGAGAAATTTCAACATTTTGAAATGATATAGAGAATGCTAACATTTCTGATACTCGCGACGTTGACATGATTAACTCTTGTAGGCCTAATCAAGAGAAGACATCAAAAGAAAAAGTTTTTAATTTGTTTGATGTTGATACAGTAAATATGGCCGCACCGCTGATGAAAGTCGGCAAATATGCTGTAACAACTCAATTTAAAGAATGATCACAGTATTATTAATTATAAAACAAAACACGCCTAAGTAAATTGATTAAATGTTGAGCGTTAATCTGTTTGATGTTGATCCCCCGTTGCGTTGATTGTGAGTACAGCAATATACACAAGGATAATTGATTGACAGTGGTTTCAATTCGTGTACTACTGAACACTGTTAATTTTATTATACCCTACAGTTTACACCACGACAGTTTCGTCGTGTCCAAGATTTTATGATTTAGCACAAAATATGCTATTTTTCCGGCATGCAAAATGACCTACGGGTCTGCTCGGGTGTAGGTCATTTTCCAGAGCCGTAGGTCCCGACCGGCATATACGGCCGAAATGGAAGCCTTGATACAATGGTATAATAAAAGGTGGAGCAAACAGTTTAAGATATTATATCATATAACCACTACACAGGAAGGAAAACCTCTATATACTCTTAACTTATATTGGTACTTAATAATACCAGCCACAGTCAATCTCTGTAGGTCACCAGTCACTAAACAATTAAATATACTTTTTTTTATTTTGACATACTAATACTTAATCTTCAAATAATCATGGGGGAAGTGATGTACTTCTATAGTTTTGTACACAATACACCCTCTTCATGCTTCATCTCTTATTTTTAAAAGCAAACTGTTAAAAATCAAACCAAAAAGTCCTTTGATGTTACAGTCGGTCAATCCTTACTTTGGACACAAAAGTTAACCACAACTTAGATTACAGAATCAAGTGAATAATAAATAAAAAGTTGAGTCAACATAAATTTGTTCTTTGTTCAATGTTTGAAAGTCAGGGTGTAAAGTTTAATAATCAACATCATCTGATGAGAGTAGTAGATTATTACGGAGAAACAGAGACATCACATAGCCTCAGTTTAATCAGCCCATAGACTTTAGATTGCTCTTATCCATTGCCTATAATCAATACTACAAATATTATGATTATTAGTCATAGAATGTGTTCAGCAATCGATGAACAAGGTTCAATTTTGTCTAACTTTTGACCCAAGATAATGATGAATTCTGACAGGTGAAGGATTATTAAATTTACACATTAAAGATTGTCCAGTGTAAACATTGGAGAGGAAGTCGATCAAGTCGATTGCAAGTCCCTAGTGAGATATCTAGGCAATAAATATATATCTACTTGCATTGGTATTATCTATATAGATACTATCTATATAAGACATTATAATACAGTTGAGATAAACACTCAAGGCTGGTTTGAGGAGTAATAAAGTATTATACTTTCTATCATAAAGATCAGTTACAGACTTTACTTTATACATCAGGAAGTTCATAACATTTGATACATTTACAATGCAGGCATCTCAATTTTTTCTCCAAGACACTCAATTTCAAATGACCTAATTGATATGGCATATCATTAAATCTTGTCTGTTAACCAAGATTTTGCACAATATAGGCATAAAATACCTTTATAGACCATAGCATACCAAATGACTAAATAAATGAAATGTGGTTTAACGTCTTACTTTTCTGCACCAACTGGGCTAATGAAGACATATCCCAAAAAAGAAGACATTTTCTTTACAAGAAACATAATAAAGATACCAACTATTGATATTTCCTTTTTTATTTTGTCTTTCAGTCATATTACATTCATTCCTATCAGCCTTTATGTACCCAGGTAAGTCAACATCACAGACATTGATTTCGCATGAACTATCTGAACTAAGAAAATAGATATAGAATGAACTATCTGAACTAACAAATATCTCAATAGGTTGATTTAAAATGTTTATATTCGCCATCCTCCCTCCCTACCCCAAACAGTATCATACTTATTAGAAACATTAGCATTTTTATTATCAAAATATCAACATGATCTAAAAATAAAAACGACTGTCAAAATCATTCAGTAACAAAGGCTAACAATTTAACCTTGGTCGTCTACATTCTTGTACATGATTCAGGATGGTTCAGGACATAAACACACCCAGCTTGTGGTTACTAACTTCATTTGTAGTTTTTAACCATGTAACAGCCATCATTTGTTATTTTGGTTCAAAGGTCAATGTCGTTAACAGGCTGGTGTAGTTGCCATTTTGAAAGACAAATTATGTCATGTAATTTTTTTTCTAAACCAGGATAAACACAAGATGAAAATTGTAGGTCACGACTTACAATTGAAACAAATTTTATGACATCATGTAGTAAACCTACCTCATTGGGGTGTGGGGATGATGAAGGAAGTAAGGGAGAAGCCGCAATGGCTGCCTAGGTTACCTTGAATCATATGATAGACAAAATAAACAGATTTAACGTCATACCGTTCTGCTCCTACTGGGCTAATGAAGATGGGAGTGTGTGTCTGCAAGCCAAGGTGTACACAGGACCTCAGATTTCCATCCCATCTGTCCTACACCACTGATTGAAAAACACCTAATAAATCAGTTAACTACCTTGAAGTCTTGATGGAAATCTTGAGTTGATCTTGTGAGTACGTAGAATCAACGAAATGAAATTTGGTTTACTGTCCTACTTTTCTGGGCTAATGAAGACAGGTCATAGAATCAAACCAAGATCATGGTGATCCTTACCTCAGAAGGTCAACTGGTCTGTAACCTTAAGGGGACTTGATTATAGCAAGTAGTTTTTGAACAGTGGTGCGGCAGCAATTAGGGATTTTACATCAAACCACATTCGGGAATCACAGCATTTACCTCAAGTCATATTCTACATGCTGACCAGTGGCGTGTCAGCAATGAGGGATTTTACATCAAACCCCATTCAGGAATCACAGCATTTACCTCAAGTCATATACTACATGCTGGAGACATAACATAACTCCAGTGAATTTTATATCGTAGGTCTATAATATTTAAGACAAGATGTAGACATACTATAATTTGTGGCATCAGTCATGTCATATTGTAACAGACAAAACAATCATCAATGTCTGGTGTCTATTTGTCTAACAAAGATGATGTTTGTAATAATGTTATTGTTTAATATGCTGTCAACTGCTGTTTACTAAAATACTGTTTTGACATATTATCAGTTTTAAGTCACATGCCAACCCACAAATGGGTCGACTTACTAGACTAGCAAGAACAAAATGTGCTAAAAAGTCTGACATGACAATAATTTGGGAAAACCAAATGAGTTAACTTCTAAAATATCCTTACTTACATGTATGTGAATATTGTTACATGTACCTGTGTGAACTTCAAAAATATCCTTACTTACATGTATGTAAATATTGTTACATGTACCGAAGTGAACTTCTTAAATAACCTTACTTGTGTGACTAGTGTTACATCAAATAAATGAGAAGTGGTATCAAGTGTTCTAAACAGAGTCAACATGTATTACAAATGTTCAATATTTGTTTTAATATTTTGCTGACTCCAGCATATGTTTTGGGGGTACTTTAATTACAAGCTGGTTGGATTTAAACATTAAATCAATACACGATAATACAATACAACTATAGAACTTATTGATTGAATATCTCAATACCTTTGTTACGATCAAATACGAATTTCAAAATCTCCTAAAAAAACAACAACAATAATCTTGCATTCATACATTGTCAGTATTGAATTATTACAATTCATGCAAATGATGTTGCCAAATCAATTTTACACAATTGTAATAAATCAAACCTGATGAAATAATCTATACATATAGGCTTACTTGTCTACATTGATGGACTGCGTATATAAAATGTGATATTTCACATTCCAAAAGTCAACATACTTAATGCTCTAAAGTTTCTACCATTCAATTTTATATTAAACCCAGGGGACACCAACCAAATCCATGTAAGAATGGTCTAAGTGCTTTGGATCATAGTGTCTGCCATTGAGTCAAGCGGCGTGGTTTTAATGCTACACTTGTACCGGACATTAAACATATAACATATGCAATAGCTAAATCTGCCTATTGCATGTCTTTCTTTAGGCCTGAAATTTTTTCTAAATTTTTAATTAGACATTAATTAAATGATCCAGGCCTAAAATCAACTCTCTCTGATACTAAATAGATAAGAACGGATCATCCATATTTTGATTTCATTTAAAGATGGAGGAGCAAGACTTAGCTTTGATCAACTAGTAAGGCGGTCAAAATTATTGCACAAAATTTCAAAGGCTAATATCTTCGCTCGCAATAGATTAATTTTACATTATCTATTTTCGAACTATTATAGCAAGAATGGCTAGCTAGCTGTTTATCTAAATTTTACATAATGTATCTTTAAGAAATGACACCTGTTTAACAAACATTGTGGGGTTTTTCCAGGTCCTATGGCTTCCTCTGACTGCTAAAGACTCATATGTGGAATAAAATTGTATAACCATAATATTAGTCCCGAAACAATAAGTCAGCAATAACCCATTTCTCTCTTTCTCATGTAAGGGTCACTGGCTACATTAAAACCGCTCCATTTAACATTCAGATAATCATAAATATTGACTTCCTTTCCCCCAAAACTATCAATTTTTCCAAATTTCATTCTTCCCTATCGCAATGTCCGACAACTGGATTAAAAACCTGGCAGATCATATCTCAAAATCTTCTATCATTTTGCAATTCATATTTTTGTCATGTAGAATTTTGTCATATTTTTTTTTTAATGTTCATCTTTTTGGTATAGGATGTCCTCTGACAATTACTTGAAAACCTTTATCCCTTTGAACTAGATAAGTCCTTTCATCTCAACATTCAAATGGGAAATGAAAAAGTTTAAATATTCAAAGCCCGTCATTAATTATTTAGACACACTATTGTCTTTTTTTCCACAACACGAACGATGGCTGCACTTTTTAACACTATGTAATTTCTCATTCAAGGAATCAAGTGCTGTCAAAATCTAAAATGTCATTTCCTTCCCCGTTCTTCTACCACTATAAATTCATATTAAGACGATTTTGGAGTCCAGCCACTTCTCTGTAATAAACTTGAACCAATTGATTTCCACTGACGAGAGGCTTTCAAAGAGCTACAAAAGTTATTGCAAAGCTCTGGCGGGACATAAATATACCAATCTTAAAACAAAGCACTGATTGCCAGTCTTGGCACAAAGAGACGATGTTCATTTCACAGAATCAGGAATTACACATTGTTCAGTTCCACCAATTCTGGTAGTGAATAATTTCAGGCTATCACAAGAACAAGAATTAGTCATAAAATCTGTTAAATTCTTAAGGGAGTAAAACCACTACGTCTATCAAAGTTATGTGTTAATGTCATTTTATTTTTTATTAAGAAGGAAAATACAGTAACAATCTCTCAAAAATTATTTATTACCTAATGCTTTAAAGGGAAGTAGGTAGAGAAACCAACTATGGCCCAACTAAAAATTTAAATGGGGTATAACATTCTGCACCAACTGGGCTTTTGAAGACAGGTATATGCCATACAGTGTGTTATGAGGGTAATTTTGCTAACTGTCAAGGTTTTTGACTTTCTATGTGCACACGATTGTTTGGTAACTCTTGTTTAGTAACTAGAAAAGGTGTTTAAAACATGTATCTATTTTATTTTAGTTGGAAACACTAACACTTAGTCAGACAATAACACCTTGACAGTAATATAAACTGTCAATCATACGTTATACTGCTGGTCATTAGGTATCGACACTTCACAGGAAGGTATTGATATCATTTGTGATCAGGGAGGTTGGGCGGTTAACTAATCGATTGTTTAGATCATATAGTCTTTCATCAAATTCTGTGGTTTGGTTTTAATTCCAAGCTTGTACAAGGAGTAAGAGCACTTTCCCAGTCTTGTGGTTATCTCTGAGTCCTTCTACCCACCCCCCCACCCCTGCTAAAGACCCTTATGAACAAGCAAGTTCTTGAAATAAAATTGTAAAATATCTTCTTAGTTTCGAATTCGAAATGACCTAGTTTGTGTAGTTGGTGTTAAAACCCAACTCACTCTCTTTAACAACCAGAGATAAAATTCAATATTTCTTCTTACACTATGTGCTTTCATTTATAAACTTAGATGGGTAATATATTTTGCGTGCGTTACTTTGATACTCTATGATCAAATATCTTCATCTTGGAATTTCATTGGTCCTAGACGATAAATCCCGGCAAATTAAACAAAACTAAAAGTTGAATCTCTTAAGGGAATATCAGTACAAATAGTTCATATCTAATCGGTATTTACAAAGATATGACAAATTAAAAACTTTGTAACATTCAGATGGTAACTGATATACCAGAATATCATCCATATATTGGATAAAAAAAGTTTAATCCGATTAAAGGAGGAGATTATTGACCTTTGATATTCTGATGGATTTATTGCATCTAGTATAGTTTAATCGGTCTTAAGTTAGATATTCAATAAAAGCAACATTAAATATCTATTCAAATTATATCCGCCACATGTGCTCTAAAATACATATGTAGGTATTTTAGATTGTAAGGTCTGTCATTGAATCAAGTGGTGTGGTTACGATAATACCAAGGTTGTACTTGAGAAGAAAGTAGGGTTGTCACATCTGCATATAACTTCCTGTGTTTTCTCTGTGTCCTCCGCTTTCCTCCTAGTGAATACCAGTCATTTAAATAAAATTATATATGTTAGTCTAGAAATGACCTAATTGATGTCTCTCTACCATATCTACCACTGTAATTGTCATTTTAATGAAATATTGCCTTCAAAGGGTACTTTGATGTAAAGGCAATATGAGTGAGGGGGTTTCCCTTATTGGCGATAAAGTTGAATAAAATATGTGAGTTGTTAATCAATGCTGTAGTGTGATGTAACCAATCTCATTACATCAGGCATTTTGCCTCCTAGCAACAGAAAGAAATAAACCGCCATCAAACTTGATGTATTAATCTGTCTATAGCAAATGAATATTCAACACAAATTCTGAATAAAACTGGTTGTTTATAGATACAAGTAATTTTGATGGTATCATTGACGGCTATCAAAGTTCCAGAACAGTATCACCATATCAAATAGATGCGTTATCATTTTCACAATCATTAATATAAAATGTATTACATAGTCTAGCATTAAGACCAGTTCGATCACACCACGATTATACAGAACCTGACAGATAACAACAGATAAACATGAACAAGACAAACCATGGACACCACAGGCAATAGTAAGGCAGTGTTCATACGTGTATCAACCCACCACTCAAGGTATGTCTGAAAGGATGTAGTCAGAAAATTATTATACGTGTATGACCTCTCCTGAGTGAGTTGTGGATGTCTGTCAGAGAAGTTACTTTAGAATACATATTGTTTTGCCTATGGTTCCTCACATGGTGCAATATTTAAAAATATCAGCTTAAGCTACAGTAGTCGAAATAAAATGGTCAAAGAGGATATAAATGCTAACATGGTGATTTAAGTGCAGTAATGTCAAAGAACTAAACGATTATTCTTTTAAGATAATATATAGGCTATAATTTATTTGTGTCATACATGTAATAATGTAGGCCTTTCATCAAGCCATATTATCAGCAATAATCAGGGCCTTAAGTTTCTTAACCTCCCTTTATCTGTGTAAGTTAGTATCCAAGCTATCAGAGGACTGGCAGGATCAGATACTTCAGACTAGCTGAAGAGCAAAAACATGTTTGTTGAAACCACTAGATGCAAGATGTTTAATGTGATTTCAACATTTCGTCTGTATTTTTGCATTCCACTGACTTAGTTCAGGTAATTTGCTTCATGTACAATGATGTGAACATGGCCTTAGTTAACATATATTTGACTTCGCCTACACACATGATCTTATTGTGTATATTTCATAGCCAATAATACTAACTGAATTATGTCTTTCATTGGAATAATTATGGGTTTAAATTGAATGTACACATTCAAGCATGTAATATCAAATATTGCCTGGGAAATTTCTAGATTATTGCATAGAGGCAATAAATAACTCCTCTGTGAACAGTTCAACTTATCCATTTATCAGTTATAAGTTATCAGTATTAGTTGTGTATATTATCTGGTATATACTATATAATAGTTGAGATATACACTGCAATGTATACAGGATATACATAATGTTAATGGTATACACATCCACAATATACACACCCTTTCTAATACAGTTACAATAACAGACAGGCACACAGTGTTTAACTGGGTCATCATCATAACTCCTTCAAACACCAATAATAGTGTACAAATTTGAATCGTAATATTTCATTTAAATTAATTAAATTGTAGGTCACAAGTTCCTACTTTAGAATAAAGGGCCACTTTCCACGCTGATGCGCAAACATGATGGCCATAGAGTAAGAAGTTAGAACATGATAGTGACTCATAAAACACAGATAAATATACATTACATTTAGACAACTTGAACTCTGTAATTTTATCCGCGCCAACAAAATATTTGAGATACTAACTTGTGATACTGGGCCTGGAGAAAGCTGAATTCTTCTTTGATGCGATCACATGATTCGGACACTGTGAATTTAATAGGCTGGCCAGGCTGGTGTGGTCCCTGGGAAATAAAATAGATACTTTGTATACAATCTAAACATTGAAATATACCACATATTGTAATGAAATGTAACTAAAAGTAAACATACAGGCCTACTAAATCCAGGTGAATTCATGGTATACGTCCTCACGCTACGACTGTCTAGCCCACTTCTGCCGGGAAAGGAACACAAAGCGGGTTAGCGAGACAAAGAACCGGAGACGAAACGAAATACTGAGGCGAAATTACAATACAACACAGCACTTACTGGATGACGGTTGGGGTACATGGTTGTAGCCGCCGCCTATCTCCAGGGCGTCCACGCTTTGTGTAAACTTGATTGTTGGGTCTGACTTCTGCTCGTTGCAAAGACTGAGTTCACTTCAGCTAAAATCCCTCCTCGGTTTGGAAAAGGTCAAATCCGTAAGAAAAGCACTCAATTAACCATCGCTGTTACCAAAGCCATGAGGTAGGCAGATGCCGCCAAAATCCAGATTATGAACCAAATTTGATTAGGCGACTGAGATTTAACTAGGTTACAAATATCCACAATTTACAAGAGAAACTTCAGGTACAATATTGAGTCGTAAATATAGGAGAAAAAAGCAGTCGTCGTGTGAACACAACCTTCGAAGCCACACACTCAGAATAATTCTACACGCTGTATTAGCTTCGAGTAACAATGGAAAGGGCAAATACTTCGAAGATAAAGAGAGTGTTTTGATTGGCTACTTCATGCCCAGCCTACTAACACTCATACCCACGTGCATTTCTTAAATTATTCACGCTTTTCACGCCATTTAGACCAATCCACAAGCGAGCAGAGATAAGTCACCTGACGTTTGTGCATAAATTGTGAATAAATTTCCGTCACTCAAAACCACGTGCTCGTAGTATTTGCTTTTATGTTCGCCATTTTGGCATCGCGAATGGAAATTAAAACATAGAAAAAGCAATAAAACACTATTTCTAATGAATAAAACCCCAGTATGTAGAATTCTAGACTCAGACAGAATGAAATATGCCGGAAGCAAGATCTTGGGGTTAAAATGTTTCTAGGTTTCCCAGTGATGAAAAATAGTCAGTCTTAGTTTCTCAAATACAAAAACATTTTTCACATCAGAAAAAAGTTTTATACCAATCCTTGCACTCAAAACTGCGTCTTATTCAAAGGATTATTATTTATGGTTTAACAGTTTACCCGAAAAGTACCAAACCCTTTAATCCCATTGGTTAAAATATCTATCGAAAATCTATGCACACGTGGTTTTGACGAATTCCTGTCAAAAGCAAGCTCCGCCTACATGAGCTGATTCAAAATCTTTCCTGGTCATTAACAAGAAACGAAATTATATGGCCGAAGCTAATCAAATAATAATGCGCTAATTACATCCAACTTTGCAGATTGCAGGTGGTGTGTATCTTAATGAAAAAAAACTCCTACAACTTATTTTTTTTCATTTTAAATTTTTTAGTGCTTCCTCTAACCATATAAAAAGGTTATCATATTTTTGATGGCGGGGTTATTGTTTTAGAAAACAAAAAAAACCAAACAAACCAAAAGATTGAAAAAAAATTGTTTAAATAGTTTCAATCGAGAAATGTCATTTTTTTAATTGTTGTCCCTTCACGACACTGTTTTAAAACACGCACGCTGTAAATTAACCTCAAAACAAATTACAGCTTTAGGTGTTCAAGTTTCAGACATTGACTGCCGTGTTCACTGTTCACATCTTCCTACAAAAAGCCCGGCGCAAGAGAAACATTAGTGCTTGTTTTGACGACACTTGTCTGTAGATAAATGATGTTAGTGATTTACTTGACTCTGCCTTGACACATTTTATATTACATCGTGTTCACACTTTATGTTCGGAACCGAGATACAGAAGCTGTATAATATGAGTCCGGGTTATGTTGAATATGATGTAACATTAAGGGGCATTATAGCAGATTAGATAAAGAGCTAACAGACCCGCTATAATAGTTACAAAATAGATAATGAAAACAGAATATGCTGAAAAATGCTTCACTCCGAACCGAAGCTGTACGATAATAAACAAAGTCTCGGTTATCCACTTATTTTACGTATATTATCGGTCATAAAAGGTTTACCAATCCACTAAATATCGCAGGTTAAAGATGGTATCGAGAGCTGATTATGGCCTTGATCAGCTAATTAATGTTTAATAATAATTAAGATAACATTTCAGGCCTAAAAAGACCTGCAATATGCAGATTTAGCTTGATGACCATGTCTATATAATTGCCGATGTTATTGCATGTTTGTCGCGATTGGAAGAATGGAATTCCGTTTAAGATACCTTCCCGCGTACATACCGAGTGACTTGATGCTATATTTGTTCTAAAAACATATTCACACTAATTAATCTATCACAAATTTGCTTTAAATCCCTCTGTAAACATTGTATTAGTGAGGAAATACCCCCAGTGTATGGTTAAGGGAGAGTCCATTTTGAGAACGTAGGCCTACTTGTGTCGTTACTTGCTGTTCATTTGCCAAACATTGAATTTGAAACCTAATATTATCTTCTGCCAACTTCTTATTCCGCTTTTTAATAGAGTCCTTTGTCTGATTAAAACCCCCAAAGTTCCCTAAACCGCCAAACTATTCGCACAAGAAATAACAAACCCTCCCAAGTCAAGCTGGCAGACTTATGTTTTCAGTCGTGTACACCGTATAATCAACTAATATATCCTATATCCAAACTGAACTGGTTTGTGAGATTTGGAGGTATTGGACGATTGCACGCTGTGTAGGCCTTGTGGTGTGTTTTGTTATGGGTGGTTTAATGGTCGAGAGCGAGACATTAAGTAATATATTGTAACAGCTAGAGGACCGTGAGGTCCGAGTGTTTTTACAATATAGCCTATTACGCAATGTCTTAGCTCGAGACGATTAAACTACTTAAAATACAGACACTCCGCGCGTGCGTTTACAGTGAAAAACGTCATGCCAGTCTTATATTTTTATAATGTAAGCTTGGCAAGTTGCCCGTACATTATTTGAAATAATGGTACGCCAACATCAAAGGATGACGTCACATCTGTATTTTAAGAACATATATAATACTGCCAATCAGTATTTTCAAAAATACTTGTAAAACGTCTCTATCGTATGCATAGTATATATATGTATATATACGACATACGTATGTATTTGTATATTTATTATTATGTGTACACGTAACTAAATCAGGGACAGGGGTTACACATAGGCATAATTAAATTGTTCCCCAATCTAAATGTTCTGAATTTTTAAAAAAGCTGTCAGACAATAAGCCTTCGGGGTGCCACAACTTGCCAGTTAGTGATACCCTGACAGTTTTGCCCAGCGCTTGCATCAATCGTTCTATTCAGGCAATCCAGTATTTTTCTAGTAAGATTGGATGTCTCTTCGTTCCATTGATAACAGATTTATGATTTATCATACTATTATTGGAAAAAACTACCCTATAAATGTTTTCATGAAAATGCATCTTTAAATCAACCAGGTTAAAGATGGGTTCCCAGCAAAGTATTTATCGGCTGGTTATTTCCAATAAAAGTATGGCAAATTTGGTATTAATGACACCCAATCTTACTAGAAAATACTAGATTACGCGAAAATCGCCCATGGGGCAAAGACTGGGCAATATTGTCAGGGAATCACTTACTGTCAACCCGACAGGATTTGCTGGTTTAGTGTCTGCTAGCTTAGGTCAGGGAGCAGTTGTTATTTCTTGCTCAAATGGTTAGGCGGTTTTGGGAACATTGCGGGCTGTCAGGATACAAAATACTCTGCAATTAAAAGGTGTAAAAAGAAGTTGACAGAAATAATTAAGAATTTATTTAGGCCTCAATAATATGGTAAATGTTAAGTAAGTAATGATAGATACACTTTGAAATATGGACCCTTCCACAATGAAGTTAAGTTGGCAGACATTGCGTTTAACAACAGCTTACTTACAGCTATAGGTATCCCCGGCGAAAACAGAGTTTTGAAAGGGAATTAAAGCAAATTTTTAATAGATTGGTTACTTTAAATATGTGTTTAGTTCAAATATATCGTCAAATCACAAAGTTTGTACACGGGAATGCATCTTTATGCAAATCCAGCGACTAACTGATTTAAAATTATTAAAAAAGGTAACTAGACTACCTCGTCAAATATTTACATTTCATTTGCACACATGATCACTCTTTTATTTACGGTGGGGATCACGGTGACTAAGTGGGTAAGACACTGGCTTGCTAGCCTGGAGGTCGGCATGTTCCTGAAGCAACGGTATACTAGTTTTATAACGATAATAGTTATAAGACAGTATCCGTTGCACCAGGAACATGGGAGGTCGGGTGTTCAATCTACGATTGGGCATTGGCCGAGAAAGTTCATCTAGATTTTCCGGCGTGGGTCCTCCTTGTCAGTGATGCAGGACGGGGGACCTGACAAGGCATGACAATGACAGTCGTTCGGATGGGACGAAAAACCGAGGTTCCGTGTACGCATTTGCGTGCACGTAAAATATCCCTTGACAGTTGGAATTCGATATAAGAGTATGCCCGTCTTCATTAGCCCAGTTCGGAGCAGAACCGTATGACGTTAAACCCCATCATTTCATTTATTTATTACGGTAACGACTGGAATTGGGACTGCCCCTTAAAAAAAAAAATTCTTGAAGAAAGAGATAACGTCTCTTGAAAGTGTCATGAGCACAACTATTGCGTTTCATCGTAGACGGTAAAATAACACTCCTTTTATAGAAACGCAATCCAAGTATAAGATGATGTTTTAATAATTTATAGACAGTGAGAAAGCTCTCGATTAATTAGCACTTTAACATTTCCCTGTAGACCCATTAAATTAATCCTGGGATACTCCAGTCCTCGAAGAGATTAAACACATAAATAAACACTAAATAAATAATATTTAACAATCAAATTTACAGCTATTGTATCCTCTATAGATCGACACCCTTAAATCAATAGTCTCGACATGACCTATCGTTTGATCGCACCCTATAAATTAACAGTCATCATCGAGCGTCATATCCATTACCCCATCATCATCATTATCATCATCATCGTCATCATCATTCGCGAAAAAAACATTAAGTCCTGATCGTCATCCATCTCATTTATTTTTTTGCAATTCGGTATCTTATCAATATCATCTTCGAAGTCATTATCTTCGCCTACGACCTCATCCTCACCTGACCGAGCGCTTGGTTATCAAAACAGAAGAAACAGGAGTCACTTTCAATCTGAGCCTTGATGTCATACCTGCTTTTTTTTTTTTGGCATAGTTGCTCGAAAATATAACCACTCATAATCTGTATCTTTTATATTTCAAAAATAATGTAAAAAATCGATTATTTTACTTTTAATAATACAGGGGACTGCAGCCAAGCACGTGCATCGCTAATGTTTATAGCCCCCTGCAGGAGGTTTTGGGACGCGACGCTCATTGAACCCACTAAAAAGGGACACACATACGACCTATCCATAATTACTAACATTAGCTTTATTCGCATTGATAATTATTAGAACACGCATTCTCGCTGATTCAGAGATAGGGCATTGTGCACGAACGTGTTACAAACGTGTTCAGCCAAACGAACACGCGCACGCGAAATGATACACATCTACAATAACAATGATGCCAATAGTTTTCTTTATTATAAATAACTGTATCGTGTAATACACGTTTTACATACGACCAAGGAGAACAAAACAGAATTCATCCTGCCATCCCGTACTGTAAATCATTAAATATAAATTTGAACCAAATATGAAGAGAGAACAAGTTTTGCATCTATATTATTACCACATACTGTTAAATGTGTGTAAACTAAAAGTCTGCACACCCGAGTATAATTGTTCGGTGATTTAAAATAATCTCTCATGAATCATTAGTCAGTTGTGTACACTGTAAATCCAACAGATCTTAATGTTCACATAATATGAACACCACGTTTCAAGAATACACACAGTTCTAAAATAGCTGTTCAAATCGTAACACTAGGCTTGCATTTACTTCTCAATGTCCCTGAAATGAAACACGATTAAGATACATTGAAAGCTAGTTGTTCCAGAAAAGCAGTTAGGAACCGTAACATATTTTTTCCGAATTTCTATCCCTCATGCTATATGCTAACTATTCCAATTGCAAGCTTGATAACTGATATTGTTTATTTCAGCCTCTGCGTGGATGTAATCGTGTTAGCTTTGTATAAACAACCCCATCTTCAACCAAAGGCTTGATCTCGCTTTAACTCCATACATCATATCAAGCCCTTCACGCAATGCCCTGGATAGTTCGACACCAATTTCGATTGGCTTCTGACCCAGCTTGGGAGCCTATCAGATTCCTCGATCATCACGAGTACCAAGTCTCGCGTTTCTAGCTAAATTTAATGTCTACCTGTGAATAGAGTTGAAAAGTTCAAGGTTCGTTCAATGTCAAGGTTTCTGTGGAGGTTGCCGTGATTGACTTGAGTGTGTTTTTTCACAACGCTATCGTTCACGTGTCACCGTTAAAGGGAGTTAACGTAGCTAATAGTTCGGGAATTGTAGACCAACTAGCAACGTCTAGATGTTACAAAACTCGCTTGTCGTTGCTCCAGGAAGATGGTAATGGCGGACTCTTAAACATAAATAGCCGGGGTATTTGAGAATCTCATGTGGACCTTGTGAGGGGCATAATATTATGTTGTAGGAGCTGAATCAATCATTCTAATTTTGTGTACAGTTTTATATGTCAACGCAGTTTTGTATTGTCATAGGCGCGTGTCCCGTACGTAGCCTATACATGATAGACACAGGAGAAAGCCTAGGAGAGAGCCTAATATACATTTAAAAGAGTAAATTTTCTTCAGAAATGACCTAAGAAGCAAGAAAATTGGCTTCAAACTTTCAAATATTTAGGTGGGACCCACCCCACACCCGCCGTCGCCACCCACCTGCCCTTCCTCGGGGCTTTGCAATTTGTCCGACCGGAACATGGACCGCCTCTTCTGCACACGCCCTTGCGCCCCAGTCTGTCCGACCATCCACACTTTAATGTACTCAGCCACTTTAAATCTAATTAATTACTTGACCGTCTATCCAAATTTGCTCAAGTAAAATCAGGCGTGACTTTGTGCATTCTGGTAAATTTCCCAGATCAACAAGCCACGTACGTCGAGGTTCCAGGGTTTGAAAATTCCCTAAAATTTTTGGCCCACCAGTTTCGCAGGATTAAGTGGAGTGCGGCTGGGTCAAATTGATGGACTTGTAGGTCACTGACCATAATGTAAGCAAATGCCCTGATGCTTAATTATATTTTGTGCACATTACATACAAATAGAAAACGTATATTGTGAATAATTCACATCCTTCCGTGTTGGTAATCAATTAGTAAACAATCATTTGAATTATAACGTGACAGTGACAGATGTGGCCTGTAACAAATAAAGTATCGGAGAGTGATCGTACTTTATCCGCCTGGGAATTAATTATTATAATGCTGTGTGTTGGGAGCGTAGGGCTGGCAGATTATTATAAGAATGGTGATTGACGGTTAATACCCCATGCCTGGATAAATAGTGCCAAATATAGTCATCTAAGAAACAATCAACGTGTTCATTTGTTCCGTCTCACTGACTAATTGAAAGCGTGTCCTGTACTCCTGTATGGTAAATAACACGTGGTTAATATGTAGGGAGCCACGGTTGCTCAATGAGTAAGACTGCGTTGGCCGACAAAGTACATCGGATTTTCCGGCGTGGTCCCCACTTGCCCACCTATATAGCTTTTCTCAAATTGATAATAAAATTACGGCCATTATAGCCAAGTGTTTTAAATGTTATGAATATTTGATCGCGAATTGATATCCTCTCACAGTCTCGTATAACAACTATGCGTCCCAAGAGGAATGATCAAAATCTAAAGTTCCGTGTAAGAACCCTTGACAGTTTGAATTAGAAATAAGAGCAGTCCGATTAGTGCCGCTGCCCGGGCAAAATGTCCGCCATAGTACACTGTATGGCATGGGCATTAAAGGATCCGAATCTATATTCTTTGACAACTAGAAATGGACATAAATGGGTCGCAACGTATATAATAATGTAATATGAATGTATATAAACAGATTTACATGTAACCCTTTCCTACTGTAATTTCTAGTTAGTTATATTCGGCGAAATACGCTTAGAGCCCAAATTGAATGGCGGTCTTTGGCGTTTGGTTATTGCTGTCTACTGGTAGTATTCTCCTGTGGGGTATGTTTAGCTTCGTTCACCCGATTTGTGTGCCAAATTAAAAAAAAATGTTTTTGTCTTGAATATTGGATTTCAGAAGTTCGTCTTTTCATGATAAGATAACGTCATCCATCATAATAAGATAACATCAATGTTGATTTAAATTGACCAATTATTTGTGTTATGCAATGTCGAAGACAGTGGGTGATACTGATATTGATATAGCGACTTGCCTCCTTAAAACCCCACTTCATTTCATTTTCTTGTATACTGCTCGATATACTTCCATCAAACAACAAAAAATTGTATTGGAGAAAGAAACCTTTTAATAACTTTTTTCTAAAATTTAAATGAATGAGTATTATAGTATCACCATTAGGCTTTTTCTCTCCATAATCGCCATATATTTCTTTTTAATGAAACAACAGACTAAATTCTTGTCGACATACTAACAATTCCATTAATTTAGGGTTTGGAAATTCTTGAAGTGACACAAAAAAAGAAACCGGATAAACCGATTTCAAATATAATTGTAATATTGGAATGTTTATGATTTTCCCTTTTAGATTCCGGAAGTGACATCAAAAAGGGAAACCCTCGTTGCTGTTGCTGACTAATTAGGCCGGGAGCAAGGCCCATTATCCCCGGGGCTAAAATTCGTTGGCTTAAAACAATCATGGGGTCATGCTGGTTAATTTGATACCACATAATATGTGGGAGTGCGGCGACGAAACGTGATGGGTGCACACACAGACATACATATTTGATTTTATTTATAACAGTTATTTAATATAGTAATACTAGTTTATTTCAATTAATATTCAGACCATCCATGGTGCCATCGGATTAAATACAGATCTATATAGTTGGAGTTCACGTCAGAGGTCAAACGAGCGGTCTTTGACCCTATGTGACGTCAGACATTGATAAATCAATCAGCGTTGACGTTTCTATTGGTTTATCCACAGTTCGGTGCATCAACAGGCCAAGAACTCGCCGTAACAGACCGTTTCATTGGCTAATCCCTCTCATCATTCAGAACACGTCAACGATAACAATTCTTCCAGATCCTAGTGTAGTAAAGACAAGTAAACTGAAATTTTGAACTATAAAAAGGTCAGATTAATTAGATTGCCCATAGTGTACTCAAGACAAGATAATATAATTACAAACATAACAAACCAACACTATTTACATAGATTCATAAAATCAAATTAAATAATTTCATTATTTTAGTTTACTCAGGTGATATTCTCTTGTTTTCACAGCATTATAGATAAATTTACTTAGGTTATAAAATATATCACAGTTTTATTTAATATAAATTAATTAAATTCCTGTTTGAATAAAATGTGATTCAACACTACATGCTGTACGTTCGTTGCCCAGACACAAAGACACCGGTAGCACCTATCTGAATACAACATTAATATGTCTTGTCAACGTTTTACTTGTGTTATTGACACTCTATTTCCCTATACAACAGTTTATGACACGGCTGCGATTGTCGTCTTTTTAAAATAACTACACTTACACACAAAAAAATAAGTAGTAGTCTCCATAATTCCTCTAATCCTCAGCCGCTGGGGACCATGTTTCTGCAAATCGTTAGATTTAGAGTAGCTATGTTCATGTAAAGTCGTGAAATAAATGACGAACACGAACATATTGACGACACTTCATTATTTTTTCTCGACCATGTTCAAGCACCCATTAAAGAGTTTAGTAGAATTGTTAAGCCTAAGAAGAAAAGCTGATCTAGAAGTAAAGAAAGAACGTACAGAATTACAAATAAGTAGTTATTGAGGAGACGGTAATTTATGTCACATCGTTACCACGGGTATTATTAAATGGAAATAGAAAAGAAGAGAGGGCCTTGACGAATAAAACTGTGTGATTTTAACCATCTTTGACGCCAATGATGACGCCAATGATATGTTTTCTTCCATCTTCAACCAGAATCCAATCCTGACATCATCGTCAATAACAGTCTGAAATGTCTGACCCCTTTACTAGCATGTTTGATTGTTGACGTCAGAGTCAGTCATTTCGGTGTGGTGTGGTGTGGTGTCAGTATTCAAAAAGGTACGTATTTGCTGAAGTCAATCAGATTTGCAGTTACCCTTGTAGTTTACGCTCACACCCACAATTGTTAACAAATCTCATTACAGTTTGTTTTGAAATAAGTAATTCTATCACAAATTTATTAGCCCAGACTAAAAGCAGAAAAGTAGGACGTTAAACCCATTTCATTTCATTTCTTATAATGTGAAGGCCGCCATGACATTGGTGGACATTATAATTTCGACAGGCGGGAAATTTCGCGTAGCAGTTTGGTTTCATCAAATCATATAATTATGCGGGAAGGCTTCACCTTTATTTCAATGGTTGGATCACGTGGCCAAGACGGAAAGGTGCTGGCTCGCTAGCCTGGAGGTCAGGTGTTCGATCCCTGCATTGGCCGAGAAAGTTCATCTCGATTTCTCGGCGTGGTTTCCACTTGTCAGTGATGCAGACGGAGGGCCCGACAAGGACAAGGCATGACAAGGACAGTCGTTCGGTAGGTACGAAAAAACGAGGTCCCGTTTACACATTGGCATGCACGTAAAAGATCCCTTGGCAGTTGGAATTCAGTTGCTGCCCGGGCAAAATTTCCCTCGTAGCACACTGTATGGCGTATGCTCGTCTTCAATTATCCCAGACTAGGTGCAGAAGCGTAGGACGTTAAACTCAATTTCATTCATTATTTCAATGGGACTTGGTTTATTATATGTTAAGCTGTGTAACGTACAGTTTTGGGTGTACATTAAAGGAGCTATAGGCTAGTAACCTTTTTGTAGTCATTTGACGAAAATACTTGCACAAAGGAACTCCGTAGGACAAGCCACTATACTGTGGCTGGAGTAAGACGGTAGACACCAGTAGTGGAACCATTTCTATGACCCTTGCTGAAAAGAAACCCAGATTTACCGGTAGTTAATGATTGATTCATTCTAATAAAATCAGGGTGACCAGGAAAATTTCGTTCAAATATACCCCACCCCACCCACGCCTGTGACAATTTGGTTTAAATACCACTGCCTCTCAAACATTTCTGGTGATACGTTTAGACAGTTATGTCTCCGTTGTGTTATGTTTTTAATAACGTAACTGGGACAGACTGGTCAGTTCGACACTGATGTAACGTTTCAATAGATAAACAATATTGTCTGTACATAGTGGAAAAGGAAACACCGTGTAGCAATGGTGTAGAACGCGATAGGAAATATCGATTGAGTCTCGTCTGTATTGACGGCATCGTTTAAGTCCGGTACCACTGGTATATATCTAATCTAGGACTAATACAAGCTAAAGTCCAATGATTCCAAAACTTATGAATTGTTGTTCATGTCTCTGTATTTTCCTTCCTCAACCAAGTTATTAAGACATTCAACCGACACCCCACTTTATTTGCAACCGAATTAAAGTTTTAAAAATATGAACTTATCCCTTTGATACCCTTATCAATCTTTTCCCAGCAGAGTAAGGACATGATAATAAAAACCTTACATTGTGACTTTTGTTATTTTTTTTTTTTTAATGTATTACGTAATACATATCGACTGTGTAGGTTATGCGGTGATTACAGTGAAGCTCCTTGGTACTTCCGTAACACCAGTGGCGGTATATATTACATGTCTAAATATTAAGGCCAGCTGCAGATTTCGTCAAGATCGCGGGATGTAAATAGGGTTAGGGCACGTGGATTGTTGACGAGATTAAGGTCTAGGGTAATTATCAACCTTAGCCCTTCTGACATCTCGTAAACATTGAGAGAGAGAGAAATGGGGTTTAACGTCTGCTCAACACAACTAGGTCATTTCAGGACTAACTTATGGTTTAATTTTATTTTAATAATTTGCTAGCGCGTAGGGGTCTTTAGCAGTGGGAGGAAACCGGGGTGCCCGGAGGAAACCCACGAGGTTGAGAAGGCGCCCCTATCTCGTGACCATTGATAGAATCTGCAGTCGGTATTTATATTTAGATCTAACCTAGTATATACCAGGCTGGGCGTTCTAACTATAAACGACTAGAGAATCGTTGTGGAAACGTAACTCCAATTTCATTCATTACAATTAAAATGCAGTAATTGTAATCCAAGGAACTGTTGTGTTTATTCTCATGTGTTCAATTACTAAAATGTCGTTTAAACAGCTTACATATCGATAATGAAAAAATAATATATTGAAAATTTCAGTCAAATTACTTTATTCTGAATAGCTATCGGGTTTAAGAAAGCGGATGCAATTAAATTTGTATTAAATTTAAAGTACGTTTAATCCAAATAATACTTTTAATAATATAACATTAAAACCCAGGGAAAAACGACCGCAATGGTTAGGTTTAGATCTCATATAATACCTCATTAATTTATAACCAATGTCTTCCATATATTGTACATCATGACAATGACATCTGATTTAGGTTATTGGAATGCATTATAAGCAACCCACCATTGAAATGAACCCAAACGGAAAACATTCTAATAACTATACGAAAAATTGATCCCACTTCGTTTTGGTTATAAAGTAGGTTATAATAGGTCAAAATTGTCATGAATGTGCAATTATAACGATTTTTTTAAAAGTTATTTTAAAATTTTATTATTGCTCTGTTCTCTTTCACTATAAAGACCCCACCGTCATTAACAATATTGACAGAATTTCTTGTCGTTATTATACACTGATTGTTATTAATATACCAATGTTTATATAATCCGCTCAACATCAAAGTCAATATTGGCTGACCCGCTAAAAGTAAACACTTATAGCCTGTTATTTACTTTCAAGCACATGTCTACAGCTTGGGGCATCTTTACTTCAATATAAATCAGTTTAGGAGCGAAACACGACCTTAATCAAACTCTCTGATCAATATTGTTCTTTATCATCATTTTTAATTGTTCGTTTCGTTTGATCCATTCTCTAGTTTTGAATTATAAATATTTCTAATTGATGATTTTGTATTCAATGTTTTTTCCTTCAATATTTGTTATTTTCAACGTGGAATGCGTTTTTAATCAATCTTTGCTTAATAGGTCTAGTAAACACAATGCTTTGGTCTTAATCTATTATCGTCCCTTCCGAACAAGTCACGGTCTGTTATCTGTACAGAATTTCCATGAGACGGCAGAAGGCACCGAGATTAGGAGGCTTAAAGGAGGCAAGTCTTTACCTCAATGTCACCCGATCTTCGACATTGCAAGAATCAACACACTTTTAATCAATTTAAATCCGCACTAAAGACTTTCCCGTTTCGACAGTTTTACCAGTAGAACTAAAGGCGGTTTGAGCATGTGTCAACATGGAATGAATGAATGAAATGGGGTTTTACGTCCTACTGTTATGCACTTAACCTGAGCTAATTGAAGACGGGGTGTCAATATGAACATGGAGAAGACGCTACACAAAACCTCATTATTCTTTGTTTTATTATATAAACAAAACTTATTGGTCAATTTATATCAACATTGGTGTTGTTATCCTACCGTGAAAAGATTAGCTTATGGTATCCAATATTAAAGACAACGTGGACATTTGAAAACTAGCACACGGATCGCGTGCCAGAATGCCTTCATTTGTAATGAAGCCACTTGACGAATGCAGATAAACATATCCCACTGGAAAATACTACCGGTGTAGACTGGAATAACCAGACGCCATTCAAATTGGACTCTTTGGGTACATCGCCGAAGAAAAGAGATTTAGCTCCTTTAATGCCCTACGCGTATTTCGCCGAACATAATTGATAAGAAATTACAGTAACGCAGAAACGATTAAATGCAAAGCAGTTTATACATTCATATTACATTATATGCTTTTTGACACACTTTTTTGTCCATTTCTAGGTGCCAAGGAATATTGGTTTAGCCTCTTTAATGTCTTAACATTTATAGTCACGATTCATATACCTGACAACATGTTGACCATCCTCAACCCGGTGCGTTCTAGTTATTGACGCTTCTAATCACCGACAAAAAACGTGTTATTTTTTTGTGTGTGTATCTGAATATCGCCCAAAGTTTTGCAAAAAAGTTATCGACAAGGAAAGATATGTTAAAGACGTTTATATTCTACACATCATTTAATTTTATTTTTTTAAAAAAAAAAACATAACAGATTTACGGATAAGTGAAATTGACGCAGATTAACAAGACCGTGTTGGTCAATACTTCAATTACCGTGTCTATAATTTAGTCAATTTGTCTGTGTGTGTGTGTTTTTTCTACCTCCCCACGTATAAACTGGTTGGTTTGATGATATATTGGACAAAAACATTTTCAAACTAATTAATCTATCAAAAGTTTGCTTCAAATCATTCTCAAAACATTGTTTTCGTGAGGGAATACCCCTACTATAAATAAATTAAAGGATGGCATGTGACTTGGCAGACGCGGTACCTAAAAACGGATGCGATGTTAGAGGAGAGATAATTGCATAGTCTATACAAGACGACGTTGTCTTTAATCGATATTATTTATCACAAATATCGAGGACTAATTAAATTGTCGAATTATCCACTATCCCACATCTTGGTTTGTATCTCAGAAACTGCTGAACGCTTAAGCTCACCACCAAGTTAATCAGCATAGACATCAAGTGCTCAGTTCACTAATCAGCCAATCTTGGCGTGCAACCTTTGACGTCACTCTAATCGGCTGGTTCCAACCCTGGATTTTTGGCCGGAGTGCACCCCATGGGTATTTTTCAAGAAGTCCAGCATGTTTCTAGAAAGATTGGATGTTTCCAATTTCCATATATACCAAAATTGCCATACTTTAATTGGAAATAACCACCCGATAATACTTTTATGGGAAAGCATCTTTTTTAAAAAGGATTTACAACATTCATTAATAATTTCTGAATAAATAACATACAGCACCCAAAGGGTTTGAAGTTTGAAGTCCGTCAGCAGAAGTTACAACGTATTAACGTGTGTAGAAGAGACTGTCTTGCGCGACATAAACCAATTGCACTACTAGATTGCTTCAACATGCAATAAGGCCAAACCAATTTGTAAAGCCAATCCAATTTGATTTTCTGTTCTTTAGGGTCTTGGTAAATAAAAAAAACCTCTTGAGTCACATGAAAGATGTTTTGTTTAAAACTTCAAAACTTAACAAAAAGGTTTAAACAATGCAACCAATTACTTTGTATTTTTTTAATTATTTTGTTCCTGAAGAAATAAGAATAAAGATTTTAACTGGTTTCCCGAAAAACAGAAAATCAATTAATATTATGTCATTTACTAATCAGTTAAGGCGAGAATTTCATATTGTCTAAGAAAGTCAAAACATAATTATTTCTATGTCTTTTGCTAAATAGGTTATCAACTCACTATTATACGATCTTGGGCCTTATTTCCTACCCTTATCAGGGCCGGATTAACCTTGTGGGGGCCCGGGACATACCAACTGTGCGGGGCCCCATTTCAAATTGTTCGTACTGACCGCGGATCGTACCAGTATGTACTCCACCCCCTTTAGTGCCTGGGGTGTTTTCCTCCAAAGTTTATTTGTTTAAAATAAAGATTAATTTCAGTGCATCTGAGACAATTTAGGCAGTGATTTCATTGACGTTTAGAACTCGTTGACAATTTGAGTATTTTAAACCTTTCTCTCGTGATGTTTTCATTTACATGTACTTTATTTTAGTGAAATTATTTTAGATGACATAAAACATTAAACTCTGTTATCTAAACCACTATACTATGATTACGTTAATTTCCCGGGACTGGTTGGGTCACAGCAATCACATGTAATTTAGTAAATTTTAGGGCCCAACCGATCTCTGGCCAACAATTTCCCTTACTGCCTAGGGCCCCAATCCTCGCCCCCTCATCCCGGGTACTGGTTAGCTCCGCCCGGGATAAAATATTAGCATGAACCAGAATTGTGGGGGGGGGGGCTAAATGTGGGGGGCCCGGGACATATGTCCCACTTTGCCTCCCCTAGATCCAGCACTGACCCTTATAAATCATTGACACAGGAAATGATAGCACAATTACCTCTCTTGTTTTCCTATTCCCTCCATGGTTAGCTATGTTCAAACGTTTGAATTTGAAGTTGAAAATGATATGTTTGCCTATTTCACCGCTGGCAATAGCAAATTATAGGATTAATAGGATTGTTCTTTAAAGCCCCAACAACACTCTTGTTGTAACTGAATAATATGGCCCAATCATTATTCTGGTCAACAAATGTTCTGGACTTGTCAAGTCAGCAAGAGTGTTATTGTCCTTTTAACAAGGTAGGGCTGTTTGATTATGGATACCATCTATTTTAAGCCTTTATTTTAATACATTTTAAAAATATAACTTAAAAATATGAAATTGTTGCTTTAAAGATGCAGTACGTAAGAACCAAATCTTACAGTGCAGTGGTTTATTTACTGGCTTCAAATGTTATATAAATCATTAATTGGTCATTTATTCACATGGCAAGCCCATAATCAACTCTCTAGATCAACGGATAACTATAGATATTGAAAAGATTACAGCGCGTGCGCCATTTAATAAGTTAACGTTAAAATGTATAATCGGGACTTTCCTTGTTAATGATAGCAATCTTGTCAAAACATCCAACACTCTCAACTTTGCTTGCTCAAAATAAAGTAATTTGATTGGAATTTTCAATACATTTATTATTCATTTTTGAACTAATATACCAAGAAAGGCCAGCTCTTTATCTCAATCTTACATAACGCATCTTTAATATACAATTCATATAACATTTATATGTGCGTTTGTGCCATTGTCATTCTTTTTTTAAAATCCAAAAGAGAGAGCGAGAGAAATGGGGTTAACTTCCACTCGACACAAACAGTGTCATTTTGGGATCAACATAATATGGTTTATTTTCATTTCAATAATTCGCTTGTGCGTAGGGGTCTTTAGCAGTGTGAGGAAACCGGAGGACCCGGAGAAACACCACGAGGCTGGTCAGGCGACCCTACTCCTTGCCACGTACAACCGGAGATTCCAAACCACGCCGGATGACTCAATGATAGGGTTTACGATGCAGCGCGCCCGTGCAAACCATTCGGCCATCTACCCCCCCCCCAGCCCTAAATACAAAAGAATACGCCCCTTATTGATCGGGACATAAATAGAGACCACTGCTCGCGTCTATCCGGGTCTATCCACGTTAGGTTGGAACAGCTGTAGCACAGGAATATCTTCAGTGATAATCAGATTTATGTTTAAACTCCACATCTTATTTATTTAAGCCTTGGCTATTTTTAAAATAACCGCTGTTCGTGTCCGTACAATATTCATCCAAATATTATATTATGCCTTTTCGTGACCAGTAGGTTTCTGACGATTACCGTATCGAATGCTATCATGAGTGGACGAAGGGAAGTAACTCTTGTATATCGGCCGTATGAAACGGGCTTTATTTCTCCAATATCTTAGCATTTTTGACTATTCCTGGCGAAAATAATGATCTGATGTAAAAAAAAACAAAAAAAACACCGAGACGTTCTCAAATTGTCCTCAATTTTCGCCTCGCCAATACAAAACAACGTGATATCACAGATTTTTTTCTCGGAAGACAGACGTTTGTACCACAGAGGTAAAGATTAAACTAATTTAAAGGCTCAATACCACTCTTGTTGTAACTGAATTATATGTCCCAATCTTTATTCTGCTTAACAAATTATACTATTTTACAATATCCCAATTAATTGATGATACAAATTTCATCTTAAATCACCTAATTTTAAAAAAATGTAAAAATTCAACGTTATAATTCGAAAAGACAAACGTAAACCTTTCAAATGTGACTTGGATTTAAACATATTTCCGAACCCTCTGGGCAAGTAAAATAGTATGTAATGGATAATTATATATATTCTGGGGTTGTCAAGCCAGCAAGAGTGTTATTGTCCCTGTAACTAATGTCCTTAACCCTGTCAACAGGTTTTTTTTTTCAATTTAAATGTTTTGAAACTTAATATTTGGCACAAGAAAGTTTTATAAAAAAGTAACTAAGGTTAAAAGACAACAACAAATATCAATAACTGAATTACCTTTATTCATCTAAAAGATAAATCAAAATCAACAATATAATATATGGGTCATATATTAAAAACAAATCTAGTTTTATTTTGCAAGAACAAAAAAAGCCAAGAAGAGTAAGTATGCTGTGTTTATTAAATACAGATTTCAGATTCTAAAAAATAAGCCTAAGACTGATTGATGTCCCTCCCAAATAGATGACGCATAATAATTATACATTTATCTGATCGTAAGCATCGAGCAATCAAAATTGGCTAAAGAAGAAAATACTAATGGTTGAATTTAGTCAGGGTTTGTTAAGAAACTATACACCAAGTTTCATCACTTTCACTCAAATAGAATCAAAGTTACAATGTCACACAGCATCCACCAAACAAATTGCTAATCTCTGCTTAGCCTTTGTCAAGATATTTCCCATAATGAACAACTACACCAAGTTTGAATATTCTACCTTAATTAGTAGCAGAGTTATTATATGATTCAAAGACTTGGAATATCCGAATGTTTACTGCTTCTTAGCCTAAGAATAAGAAGAAAATGCTCAATATCAAATTTTGTCAAGGTATTGATGTAATGAAACTATACACCCCTGTCACCCAATTAAAATCACAGTTATCATCCTCCAGTGTTATTTATTATCTTATGGATATACCGTAACAAAAAAACATTGTGGAAACTATCCATGTCTAACAATAAATAAAAGTATCTTTTTTGACTAAATTGAGTTACAGTAAGTCAATTATACATTTAATTCATCACTTTCAGCAAGAAAATAATGTAATTAATTCGTTGTATCATAATCAAAATATTCATCAATTCACCTAGATATTGGAAAGTAGAGAATTGGTTATAGCATTTTGTATGAGCAGCCATTGAACTTCTTGAAAACGACCAAATGACATAGGCTACTGTAGGATACGTAGGGAATATCAAAAGACATACACTTTACTTTGAACATCCCTGATTTGCCTGTCTTGTCAAATCAAATTGGTTTTTTTTTACGCTTTCAGCAAAGAACTCTAAAGTGCTAATTTCTCTTTCTCTTTCATCTGATTAAATAGTCACTTGAAAAAATATTTTAATTTAATTGTTGTTTTAACTGTTGACTACCCGCTATAATAGAATATCAACATGATTACCAGACAGAGAGGCAGCCAGCGAGAAAGAGGGTTGAACAATCACTCATACAAACTATGATAAGATTTTATTTCAATCATTTCTGTTTGCATGTAGGGGTCTTTAGCAGTGGGAGGAATTCAGAGATGATCCCAGAGGTTCTCTCAATAACAGACCTGATGATGTAAAGCATTCATATTTGACCACCCTCCTTGATATGATTACCAGAATTTCATCAAACTATTTCACACCATATATAATCCCATTCTCGACAATGTGTGAAATTCACTGTGGACCAGTTTGAATGGACATATCTCATCATATCCCTAATATTTATAAATCTTCATTAGGAACTTCAATAGAGGTCATGAGCAAATACTATTATGCTGTTTATAAATGTCGATATCAAAATGTATCTAAACAACGAGGAAAAATAATTTGTTGTACATGTACACAACTTGCCATCATTTTGACAGCATCACTGGTTACCTAACAATTATTTGATGCCTCAACAAGCAAAAAAAAAACAACCTCTGTGCAAGGCTTTACATTTTTTTTATAGCAACTTATAACCAACAGTTGCTCTTTTGTCACAATAATTAATATTTTGACAATATTTCATACTATTGATAAAAAAATGCCTTAATTCGAAACTTTCAGTTAAATGTAAAATTTTGTTTTCATAATAACTAGTGTACATGTGTATATCTCAAACCTTTTCTTGTTTTTTAACTGTTTCTATTAAATAATTGAGGTGCGGTCCACATTATTTGTTGTTTTAAAAAACATGTATGTCATAATTTACTTTTTATAACAAACCTGTTATTCTATTTATATCTATAACAAAGGATATTGTAAACAGCTTTTTCAGAATAATATTCACTTCAATATTTTCATGGCATAACCTTAATGCTAACTACTGCATTATATTTATAAATTGTTTACATTTGTCCAAACAGTAAAGAATATAACTTCACAATTTCTTATGTAACTTTGGTGAATGAAAATTCAATTAATTAGTATTTCTTAAAAGTGTGCAACTTATTCTTCTACTTTTTTTTTATCAGAATTTGCGTGTATTTGTTTAAGATTTGGTTGCTTGTTTTGTATTTTCTTAATTATCTATTCTTATTTTTATTCTTGGCGATATTTTCACGAAGTCATATTTACATAATATACTGATGCGTTTGTTTTGTTCTAAGTTAAAAACTGTCATCTGTTTTTGTAACACAGCTCAGTTTGAATGATACCTTCAGGATGTTAGGTTTAGTATTTCGGTCTCTTGTGATTTTTTTTTTAACGATTTTACTTTCCAGTCTTAAATTATATATTTAATATATTCGTACCTTTTTTTTTGTCTTAAAGAATTAGTTTCTTTTAAAGATGAATTTCTATTTTTTACTTAGGTCTCTTGTGATTTTTTTTTAACGATTTTGCTTTCCAGTCTTAAATTATATATTTTATATATTCATACCTTTTTTTTTGTCTTAAAGAATTAGTTTCTTTTAAAGATAAATTTCTATTTTTTACTTAGTTTTTTATACTTTCAGATTATCATTTCGTTCATTTTCCTTTGATCTTCTTCCTCCATAGGAATTATCTTTCTTCAAAACATGTTATTATCATTACGATAATCAACATGAGATGGTATTAAAGATTTCCACAGTACTGTATTATATGTAGATACATGTAGATCATTTGTTATACATATAACAGATTACTATATATTGATCAGGAACCCATCACTTGGTTCATGTCAACTGTCTCTTTCAGCCTTTATTCTTGAACATATCCTTCCATTTAGTGGTAAATTCTTTAATATTCTCGAAACTCACACCTGAAACAAGCATTATGTATATTCTTAAAGGAGAACGCTATAGCAAAATTTTATCATTTACTTAGTTCATTGTGTAATACATTTCAGAGTAATAACAAAATAACGTTAAAAAAACACTTTTGGAATACTGCAATTACATAAACGACTGGAAATTAATTAATGAGCTGAAACTAAATCACATGCAGGGTCGATCCAGGATTTTCAGAAAGATGGGGCGTGCTGCCTGCACTTGGGCAGTGTGAAGCCCAGCTCTCTGTTGGCAGACTGAAGGCAATCACAATAACACAGAGATCGCCGACTTACGACAGGGATCACTACCATTTTTACATATTTTTGTTCTCCTTTCACGCGAGAATGTATGGGGCAAAAAATTGTTCTGCACCTCAAAAGATAGTAAGCTGGCACTGCCAGGCAGGATACGCCCACATTTTCGAGAGATGGTTAGAGAACAAGCAAAATCGAAAGTGATTTTTCCTTCAATCAAAGGCTATAATTCATTAAATTACAATTTGATATGCGCAAATATCGAAAAGAATCAAGATCTTTAGGTTATAAACATGCATTTCAAGTTTCATCAAAATCGAATTAAAATTGTGACCTATACTGTGTCCACAACCTTGATATACCATATTTTAACACTATTAGTCAGGTTTTTTAAATCGGATAATAATCGTGACCCCCAGAGGGACCATAGGCGATTTTTCGGACAATCAGGGGCCATAAATCAGGAAGTTATGAATTGATATGTGAAAATAACGAAAGAAACAGTATTCGCGTACAAACGGCAGCCATTTTGTATGGCAATTTTGTTCCGAATTTCCCCAAAATTCGAACTCAACATACCTTAGGGTGTAACGGTGATATAATAAAACGATTTTTTAAATCGGATAATTATTGTAACCTCCAGAGGGACCACAGGCTAAACCAAGACGATTTTGCGTATAATCAGGGGCCATAATTCAGGAAGTTACAATCTGATATGCGCAAATATGGAAAGGAACCAAGATCTTTGGGTTATAACCATGCATTTCAAGTTTCATCAAAATCGAATTAAAATTGTGATCTCTACAGGGTCCACAACCTTGATATAGCATTTTTTAACAGTATTTGCGTACGGACGGCGGCCATTTTGTATGGTAATTTTGGTCCGATTTTTCCAAAATTTGAACTCAACCTTCCTTAGGGTGTAACGGTGATATAATCGATTTTTCAAATCGGATAATAATTGTAACCTCCAGAGGTACCACGAGCTAAAATAGGTGAATTTTCGGACAATCAGGGGCCATAATTCAGGAATTTACGTTCCGATAGGTGCAAATATCGAAAGGTGCAAATATCGAAAGGAACCAAGATCTTTGGGTTATAAACATGCATGTAAAGTTTCATCAAAATCGGTTCAAAATTGTGACCTCTATAGGGTCCACAAGCTAAAAACGTGATTTTTCGTACAATCAGGGGCCATAATCCATGAAGTTTTGATCCGATACATGCCAATATCGAAAGCAGCCGAGATGTTTTGGGGATAAACCTATATTTTAAGTTTCGTCAAAATCGGACAAGAATTGTGACCTGTAGAGAGTCCACAAACAATTGTGGACGTCCGGACGGACGGACAGGTGCGACGACATAATACGTCCACATGAAAATGTGGGCGTATAAAAATAGGAGAGCCGTGTGCAATTGACCATGTGTATGCATCCAGTTAGTCAAAATGACGGGATGCAGTGCTCAGTTGCAATAGCTTTCTGTAGGGAAATTCATAACGTTTGTTGTCTCTGGCATCATTCAAGGAAAAAAATTTAAACCACGACTGCAGATATGTCAATTGTTTTATTTGGTATAATTTTTCTTTGTAAAAATATTCAGAGTGACTTTTAAAATATCGCAGGGCCAAAAAAATTATAATAATAACATTATTTTTCATATTAAAACAAGTTTTTGCAGTAGTATTCCCCTTTATAATAATAAAAATTACCCGTATGTATCAATGCTCAAACATAATGTATATTTAATAAACTTAATATGTTAAATTTAATATTTCAAGAAACAATCCTAATGTTTAGATGGTATTAAATGAATTTAATTTTTGTTTGTCTGAAAATACCAAAGTGAATTCCTGAAACATGAAAACTCATCAATTAAATTGTTTTTATAATGCCTTTATTATTTCCTACATATAAATCACCCTGAAGAAGGATAATCCTCTCTTTCATAACTACTATTTCACAATAGTCTTTTTTTTATTTTAATGTCTAGCTAGGATAAAATATGATAAAATGTTGCAGTTAATAAACCTAGTGAATGCTATCCATAAAGCTGTTTGTTATTATGATAAAAATAGAAAGAGTTAATAAACTTCCTGGTATTAAAAGTTTATGGTGTCTTATAAGGAAATACTTTTTACACAATTCATTTAATGCACATAAATATCTGATCAAAATAATTGTATAATTGTTTGTAACTTATGTAAGGAAAAATATTGAGCAACGACAGATGTATGTGTACATGTAGATAGAACTGAAATTTAATGTCCTACTGTTCTGATGCTGACTGTGCTCATGAAGATGGACGTGTAAGTAAGAAGATAAAACAGAATATATGTTGATATCTTGAAGATAACTATAAAAATTGACAGAATTACATACATTAAATTGACAAAGAATCAAGTTCCATTTCCGTTTGATCATTATCACACCGATACCAAATCTATGTGGCACTAATCATCGAATGTGTGAAGCGCTGAAGGTTAGTCATCCCTAGTATAAGACATATATTTACCTTGTTGTTGTGTTGTAGATAAAACTTGTTGTATTGGTGTAGAGAGATTATCTATAGTAAATGGTTGACTTGTTAAAACTGTTACAAGATTACCACCTGATATACAGCCTGTCTGTTGGGCAAAATACTGAGCACAAACTGCTAGTTCTAATATACACCTAAAATAACCATGATATAAGTCTATTGTATATACATGTCTATAGGTAAGGTAAAAGAATATGAAATGGGGTTGAACGTCCTCCTTTTTTATGCACCGACTGGGTTCATAAAGATATTTTATAAAAAAAAGAGAGAAATGGGGTTTAACATCTACTTGGACATAAACCAGATCATTTGAGGACTAAATACAGGGATCTTTAACTTATGATCAAAAGCATTCTCAATGACAGATCTTATGATCTAAAACACAGGTATTATACCATTTGCCCTCTTCCCCTAATCCATCTAATTTGTTACAGATAAAAGCAAAGATAAAAAACAAACTCGACAAAATACCTAAGAAATACTGAGAGTGCTATAAATGATTATTAACTAGTTACCATAGATCTCTTTTCTTCTTTTTCAACATTCTAACATTACTAACAGGGGCAGTTTCAGAACTCTTCTGAGCTCGTATATATCTAAAACATATAGAGAACATGTGACATTTTATTCTCTTAGGTTCTGTATCCAAATTGCAAACCAATCTTCATTTCAAATAAATGTCAATAAAATTCTATGTAAAGTGTGTCTTGCTTGACATCAAAAAAATATCCAAAATTATTCCTAACTATGCTACCATTCGAATAATAGGTCTTCCCTTCCCTATTTACATATAAAAGTGAACTTAAACATTCTCTGCCAATGCCAGGAATGAACCAAAAACCTCCTGGTTTGCAAGTCAGGTGCCAGCTTCTTAACCACTGAGCCAATGCAGGTCTCGGGCTGCTAATAATGTCACCTCTTGTAATATTATTACCAGGTTCAGAGCCTATAATGCACACTTCACAAAAGGTGCATGTGTTTACTGTCCATGAAAAATAATATTTATCTGTGCCTGATATATCTCATATCAACATATTTCACTTTTTAACTAAAAGAGAGAGAGAGAAATGGGGTTTAACGTCCACTCAACACAACTAGGTCATTTTGGGACTAACATAGGGTTTAATTTTATTTTAATAATTTGCTAGTGCGTAGGGGTCTTTAGCAGTGGGAGGAAACCGGAGTATCCGGAGGAAACCCACGAGGTTGAGAAAGTGCCCCTATCTCCATGTCACATACGCTCACACTAGGGCTCGAAACCACAGCCACAAGCCAGAGGTGGCCGGCCAGCTAGAGGTCGAAGCGCGGCACTCTAGACCACTAGGCCATCCAAACCCCCCTTTTAACTAAAAAAGGACAGCCATATATAATTGATCACCTATCTCTGTCAATGTAATGATTAACATGACTATATTAAGTTTGTTTATACTACAAGGTTACAATACATACCAACAACTTGTATATATATAGTGTATAGATATTGTTTATACTACAAGGTTACAATACATACTAACAACCTTTATATATATAGTATACAGAATATTGTTTTTAGTAGTCTCTTAGTGATAGTAATATCCATTACTAATAAACACATGTAGTAGATTGTTATTTTTGTATGTGCAGTTTTTGTGCAGGGGAAACTCATTATTAATAAAGATGTATAACCAATACCTACATACCTGTTGCCTTTTTTAAATTCTAATTCTAACCATCTGATAGCTTCCCTTGATCCACTGTTTTCTTTCTTTATATAATCTAAACTATCAATAACTGAAATCATAATATATATATAATTATTTCTTTTCTTATCACTGTTTCAAAAAGTATCATTGTTTTCTATGAATCCACTGACTTTCACTAGTTAGTTTAACTCAACTTTCATTTTATTTGCATATTGCTTTTGGGAGAGAGAGAGAAATAGGGTTTATCGTCCACTCGACAAACTAGGTCATTTTGGAACTAAGATATGGTTTAATTTTATTTCAATAATTCGCTTAAGCGTAGGGTTTCTTTAGCATTGGGAGGAAACTGGAGGACCAGGAGAAAACCCACAAGGCTGGACAGGCGACCCTACTCCTTGCCACTTACAACCGGGGATTCAAAACCACACCAGTTGACTTAATGACAGGATTTATGATACAACACGCACGCTAACCATTCAGCCATCCAACCCCCAAAATTGCTTTGATGATTGTCTTCATTTTAACATACATTATGCAAGAGATAAATCTGCCTTTTGCAGGTCTTTCATTAGGCCTTAAATGTTATATTAACTATTAATTAGACATTTATAAACATGACAAGACCATAATCAAGTCTCAATGCCATCAATAAGGCCCAATATAAAGTAGATTAGAACGGTTCAACCATTTTATGATTTAATCTATAAATGGTGAAGTGAGGCTAAGCTTCGTACAAACAGTATGGTAGTTACAATCAGTGCAAACAACTTGCTGAACCTTCAAAGGCTAATATCTAAAGTAATTTGAATGAGATTTTCAATATATTCAATTTGCATTATATATTTTTGAACTACTATAACTGTAGGAGAACGGTTAGTTCTTTATCCAAATCTTACATAATGAATCCTTAATTTGTATATAAAAAAATACTTTCTATCATTTTTTCCAGTAGGATAAGCGTCTAGTCTTTCGGATGGGATAGAAAACTAATGTTATGTGTACACATTCGTGTCCAAAATATAAGATAACGTGGTAATTGGAATACAAAGAGGAGTCGACAAAAATGCAGCTGTCTGGGCAAAAATGTCATTCATAACACACTTCATTAGCTCGGTTGGTTGAGAAAAGTGAAACAGTCGGCAGTCTGCTAGTGATACTATTGAGGAACCATCCAAATTCCAAACTAATGTGGTTTTAAGAAATCGATGGGTATTTGCCTTGATATTTTAGCAATTCAAAATTTTGTAGCCCTGTTTTTGGAAATCTTGCAAATACCTCTGTCACGGTAGATATTCATCAGGAAGCAAAGGACGTCTAAAAAACAGGTGTAGAAAGAAGAAGAATGCATGATAAAGTTCTACGTACCTGATAATGGGATGATAACTATACTTCTACCTTGCTGTGTTAATTGTTTAATACTAGCAAGTGAGTTACATAGAACAGATGTGTCAGGTATCAAATATGGTGGAAATGTTGGTTGATCTGCTGATTGTAATGAGCCTTCTAATTGGTTAACTTCAGCCTAAATATAAACAAGGTACCACTTTCTTCACCGTTTTTATATCTAAACATCTTTATTTATCTACTTACTAACTAAATAACAGGTATTTATTCTATACCCTTTATCTTTTAACATTACTCCTATTCATGAAAAAATAAACTTTTTACATTTTCATCAGAAAACTATTTCTCCAATTCAATATGCATGTAGGGCTGGGAGTCTTTAACATTAAAGGATTCAGCAGTGATCTCTTACTTTTACACAGAACCATTCTATGCAGTGCTTGTTAAAGGGCCAGTAACACTCTTGCTGGGACAGGTCCAGAAAAAAATATCCTTATTCTAACTTCTAGATGTTTTAGTGTCCTACCTGCTGCGAAAATTATCCATTACATCCTATTTTCTTTGTTCAGAGGGTTCGGAAATATTTTTTAATCTAAGTTACTTTTGAAAAGGTTTACGTAAAGCTTTTTAAACCATGTACCGGTAGTTGAATTTTTCCATTTTTTAAAATTTGGTACAATAAAATGAAATTTGTATCATCAATTAATTGGAATATAGTAAAATAGTACAATTTGTTGACCAGAAAAATGATTGGGACATATTATTCAGTTACAAGAGTGTTATTAGGCCTTTAAAGACAAATGTTTTAATGTTTGAAATAAAGACGAGTAAATTGTGGAAGTGTTATGCTCCCTTTAATTATTTAATTAGATCACTGTTTTTTGCAAGTTTCTATAATTGGTTGATAATTATACAGCATAGGTTCCTGCATGTCTAAAACATATCTTTTCAGTGTTAGACACTTTTGCAATACTTTGAGCGCTATTTAAAAACCGCATACTCTTGTTGGTGGTTAGAAACCTTTCATACTCTTTTCGGTGATTAGCAAGACCATAAATGTCACAATTTCTATTATCCTATATTTTTCACTAAAATCATACTTGAACGTGTACATTGATTATTAATTTCTAAAATGTAAATACATGTATCTATATCTGACAGGGAGAGGGGTTTATTATAGGCTATGTCTGTTCTCCAATCCTAATTCAGATTACAAATCTGAAAAGAATATTGCTTATATAAAAAAAAATCCATTATTTTCATCATTTTTTTTATGAGATCAGTTAAATTTTGGATTTGGTGTAAAGAATATGCATACCTATAACATATATTTCTTTGTTTGTCACATTTCGCAATATGTCCTACTTAAAGCGATCTTGTCCAATAATGAGTTCTTGTCAGTGATTAGTAGGACCAAGAATATATTAATATATTTACCTGTAATCTTAGTTGAGCCATATCCTTCATTAGCTGATTTCTTCTTCTATCATCATCTCTCTAAAATTATAACAATATCTCATATTAATTATACTAATCTATATTAAGATACTCCATCATCATATCTCATTAATTCTTCCTTCATCATCTCTCGAAAATTATAACAATAGCTCATATATGAGATGTGAAGTCAATATTACTGAGCTCTAATCAACCGTTATGCAGTGTACACCACACACAAATGAAACAGGGTTTAACTTAACAATAACATCCTACTTTTTTCCACCAACTGGATTAATGAAGAAGGGCATATGCAATGCAGTGTATTTTGAGGTAAATTTTGCTGCTAAGACAGCGACATGTCAATGTAAACATGGGATCTCATGTTGTGTCTCTTCTAAATGACTAGACAATGTTCCTTGTCATTCCCTCTGTCCGGCACAATTGACAAGGGAAAATCCTGAAGAATTTTCAACCAAAACAAAAAACACACAATTAAATAATTTTTCAGATGAAATTTTTTTTTGTTTAATGATTGAAAAAGAAAGCAAGCATATTTGGGAAAGTTTGTAAAAACAAAGATTAGAGTCTAACTGTACTGAGTATATTATACTCTTAAAATTACTACCTGGGCAAATAGCCACTACTAGTCTTATCTCGTATCTCACAGTTTCCTAAAGTAACATTTCTTGTGTGATAATTATAAGAATATCTATGCTTGTACACAGAACTGATAAAAAGAAATGAATATACTATGGTATATTATTATAGTAATTGTTGAAAGAGAAGATAAACTATTTATTTATATATATATATACCAGGTAAATATAATAAGTATGAGAGGTAAGTAAGTATAATATCATATATCATCATTATCCATTATTTATATTAGAAACTATGAGGGGGGTCTATCTGTGTCAGATCATTCTACACTTTGAGCATGTCAAGTAACACTTGTATTCTTCTATTAACTATGTAATCTACATTTACCTTTAAAACTATCCAATAATATACTATTATTGCTTTAGACTGGATTTTGGTAATAATAAGCATTTGTTTGGTAATTTCATTTTGAAAGTCTAATGAAATCCATGTGTGAAAGGCTTTTAGTTCTGTGCCAATATAAACAGACACAAACAAGTAAACGCCAAACATGATCGAAATTCTAGCAGGTACGTAAAAACATTGTGTGATAGGTTTTACAAATAGTGGAATAAATAAGATTGGGGTTTTGACTGTGTTAAGTTTGTTAAAGAAATGTGAACTAGTTACTATTATTACTAGGCAAACACTGATTATATCATTAGTAGCATTACATTACTTCACTTATACTCTATTACATTATACATCGAAAATGACGAATCTCAGTTGTACCTGACGAGTTGGGTCGCCTGTCCAACCTCGTGGGTTTTCCCCGGGTTCCTCCCATTGCTAAAGACCCCTATGTCAAGCTAATTATTGAAATTCAAATGACTTAGCCTGTGTCCAGCGTTAAACCCCATCTCTCTCTCTCTCTCTCTCATTACATTAATTTTATCTATCTCATTTAAATAGTTCAGATGATTTTTAAATAATCAATTTGAATAGTGGGGGTGGTCGAACCAAGAGGTGTCCATGCAAAATAGGCCTACATGTATAATAAATCTTTAGTTTATTACTTCTGTTGTCATGTCTAAAAACAAGAGAAATTGGTCATTTTGAAACAAACCTAATAATAATAGGGAGAAGAATTTTGCCCAAGTAGCATTGTTTCAAACTCTCTTCATCATCATCATAGGATAGAAAGTGTAAGAAATATCCCCCAAAATTATTCTTATTTGAGAATTATACTCATGGAGTCAATTTTGAAGCATAATATGTAAAGTTATGTACATATAACTTCGAGCTGTATCAATAATTTATGTATATTTAAGTATATATTGTATTTTGTGAAACATGACCAATGATCACGATAAGGTGACAAGTTTTAAAAACATAGGTTGCCAGGCAACGAAACATACGCCCACAGCAGCTAAATCGTCCGGGCAGTCAACAAGAGTTGTCGCATATTTTACTTTTTTCGGTAATGAAACATTTATAATACACTAAAATCTGATTAAAAGTAACAACTCATCTCATTATGTAATTATCAGAAAATCATTGGAATTTGTTTGGCTTTGATAAAGTTCTCCTCCATGCTGTTCAAGTTATCTACATTCATTGAAACTCAATATACTTGTTCGTCTCATGACCTTAAACACTTTGTATAAATTTAAAGTCAATCGGTTATTAACTTTAGCCTCTAGAGCGTCAACAAGATTTTTGAAAGTGATCAAGGGCTATAACTCTGATAGTTATTAACGGAAATCGCTGAAAATCAATAGGCCTCTTCGTCTCATGACCTTAAACACTGTGTATAAATTTTAAGTCAATCGGATATTAACTTTGGCCTCTAGAGCATCCACAAGAATTTTTGAAGTGATCAAGGGCCATAACTCTGACAGTAATTATTGGAAATTGCTGAAAATCAACAAGCTTCTTCGTTTCATGACCTTAAACACTGTGTATAAATCTTAAGTCAATCGGTTATTAACTTTAGCCTCTAGAGCGTCCACAAGATTTTTTTAAGTGATAAGGGGCCATAACTCTGACAGTAATTATCAGAAATTGCTGAAAATCAATAGGCTTCTTCATTTTATAATCTTAAACACTGTGTATAAATTTAAAGTCAATCGGTTATTAACTTTAGCCTCTAGAGCGTCAACAAGATTTTAAAAAGTGATCAAGGGCCATAACTCAGTCAGTAATTATCGGAAATCGCTGAAAATCAATAGGCTTCTTTGTCTCATAACCTTAAACACTGTGTATAAATCTAAAGTCAATCAGATATTAACTGTGGCCTCTAGAGCCTCCACAAGATTTTTTTCAGTGATCAAGGGCCATAACTCTGACAGTTATTATCGGAAATCGCTGAAAATCAATAGGCTTCTTCGTCTTATGACCTTAAACACTGTGTATAAATTTAAAGTCAATCGATTATTAACTTTGGCCTCTAGAGCGTCCACAAGATTTTTTTAAGTGATCAAGGGCTATAACTCTGATAGTTATTAACGGAAATCGCTGAAAATCAATAGGCTTCTTCGTCTCATGACCTTGAACACTGTGTATAAATTTAAAGTCAATCGAATATTAACTTTGGCCTCTAGAGCGTCCACAAGCAATTGTGGACGCCGGACGGACGGACGGACGGACGGACGGACGGACGGACGGACGGACGGGGGCGACGGCAATATACGACCACATTTCAATGTGGGCGTATAAAAAACCACTGCCGCATTTACATACACTTTCAACAAAAGCAACAACCTTAGAGAATATCAAAACCCATCAAATCTCAATCACCCAATTCCTTGAACAGTCAAAACAAACAGGCTAATTCAAAAAAGGCGTAATTCAAAAAAAAAATTATTTCTAACAGAAAGGCATGTTAATTTAAATTGATATCATAGCTTTCACACAGTCTTGGAGACAAGAGTTAAAAGAAATAAATCATATTCTATAACGTGATCTTCATTATTTTACAATAATTAAATCAACAAGAAAAACAGTGGGTAGAAGACCAGAATTCACAGATGAAAGCCTGAATATTTCTCTCAATATCATTACAACTGGGTGCGAAGCATTTAAAAGGAACTTAATTGATAGTGTTGTTTATTGTGAAAATATGGAGAAACATAACTCATTTGAATCTGCAACAAATTGTTTACACAGATGTAATTCTTCCATTGAAGGGTATAAATACTTTCTGATACCGTTTCTAAATACCAGACAACAGAAAACAATCACCAACATTTTTGTCAAGTTTATTATTTCTTTTATGTGAGCTGCACAAAGAAACGGAGTAAATGTTTCTAATGAAACCCAAGAACGATTCTTAATAATGTGAAGCCATACATATGCACCATATTTCTGACAAGCTACAATGACTTGTCATCTAGTACAGCTAATGTAGCTGTCAGGCTTTCCAATTGTTTCCGCGCAAAATTCTTTAGTCACAAATAATAATGGTGGAAAGCCTATTTCAATATATTCTCTAATGTAGTTGTAACCATATCTTATCTATTATAAAGGAGAAGTCTTACATGAGAACAACTCTTTGTCTCAATACTCAATTAATAATACATATCAGACATCAATTGTGCCAGAAGAATGCGATACTTTTATTTAAAGATAACCTTGCAAAGCGTGGAAATACACCCACACAGCAGCTTTGTCTCAGGAGAAAAAATAAAGAGCCATAGACAGCAGCTTACAAGAAAGGAAAACATGGATGTCAAGCTTTTCCAGGCACATTATATGTCTCTCGAACTGAAAATCTTAGAATTCTTAATGATTCATTGGACTTCATTGACTTCATTCTCTCACAGTCCTTCCAAATCGACCATCACACTATCCATTAAAAGAAATCGGTTAAAAACTGTAGACTGCATTGAGTTAACAATGTTTTACAGAAAAAGGGAGGCAATTTTGTAACAAAAGGTCATGGAATACTGAATATCAATCGACTTCAATGTTCCCATGCAATATTTGTAAAAAAAAACATAATTCACCCACACTGTTATTTATGCCTATAAGATCTTGTCTTTTTATTTATAGGCCAGCAGCAGATCGACAAACCGAAAATATAGTCCACCTAACATTTGCTTTCAACTCATTATGCTGTATGGTTAGACGCCAGCTGGTTTGTGTTTAGCTATGAAAAAGTTTATGTTCCTATACGGAATAGAAGTAGAGTGTCCTCAGGGTGGTTGTTCTTATCAACAATTATATAGTTTAAAAAAAACAAAAACAATTATACTGTCATTACTTGCTTGAGAACGACAAGAGGAACTTTTTGAAACGTAGTGTGAAATACACTCAGTTATTGTTTTCCATATATATTTGTGTTTTTTTATCATATGTTCAGTTACTAAATGCCGTATCAGGACTTCATCAACAATTAGTCCTTTAATTCCAAAGATTTTACGTTACTACTTTCTTCCATGGTCCCCCACACTTATCTATTATGTCGAATTTCAGAAGCATATAGAAATTTTGTTTGATCATAGCACATTTTGCCATTTAGATATGAATTCGGCAATCCCAAAACGCTATAGTTTGACATGTTACACCATCACATTACTTAGTAACTAGGAAATGTCCCCCTAACCGTGGCTGCCATTTTTAATATAGCGGTTATTTTGGAATATGTCTTGAGTTGTCTAGTTTTAACTAACAAATTTATTTTCTGATGTTGCTTGCATTGAAATGAACTAAACATTTCCAGAAAGCTTATTCACAGTATACATAATACATGATGTTTCAACTATTTCGAATAATCACCTGGTAAACCTAACAATACAATTGCCCTTGATTTAGCTGTTTATGCTAATTACCATTGTTTTAGGAATATGCCTTCAAAATAGAGAGTTTTCTGATTTAGAAATTAATCTATAATATGAGAGCTATGTTGCTAAGTGAAGAACTAAAATCTACAATCCATTCCAAAATCAATGAAATAAACTGGTATTAGGATATTATTACAGAAAGACATTTCTCTAGCTCTACCGGATATAAAAGACATATTTCTAGCACTCCTGTTACAGATTCCATTTGGACTAATAGCTATGGGTGGATGCAGCTTTGTGAGCCCAATGGCAAACAACCTCATATTACCTATTATCATACAATTTTCAATCGACAGGTTTAATGTTATTACAATGACTTTAGCATTGTTCTTGACATATATATGGATAAAACTCAATGACCTTCCTCCGAGCAGTCAACAAAGAGTTGTCGCATATTTTTACTTTTGATGGTAATGAAACATTTATAATACACTAAAATCTGATTAATAAGAGAAACAACTCATTAAGTTATTATCAGAAAATCATTGGAATTTGTTTTGCCCATGCTAACGTTTAGTATACAAAACATTCAATATCCTGGATTAAGCTGTTCAAGTTATCAAAAATCATTGAAAATCAATATATTTGTTTGTCTCAAGATCTTAAACTATTCGTATCAATTGAAAGTTAATCATAGGCGTAAATACAGTGTTAATATAAAATCATCACCTGATGACCAAACACTGTGTATAGTCTCTAGAGCGTCCACAAGAGTTTTCAAAGTGATCAAGGGCCAAAACTCTGACAGTATTTATCGCAAATCAGTGAAAATCAATAGAATTTTTCATGTCATGACCTTAAACACTGTGTATAAATTAAAGCAGATATTAACTTGAACAGCCTTGAGAGCGTTCACAAGATTTTTCAAAGTGATCAAGTGTTATAAATCTAGCAGCAATTGTGGACACCGGACCAACGGACAAACAGTGTCCTTAATTTATTATGTTGGCCAGGTGAGCCTATAGGTGAGAGTCAGATGTTTCTTCTGGCCTTGTTTATTGAGGGATATCTGGTTATAGGGAATCTCTGTGGGACATTTAGAACAATGTTATCTAGGGTTATTAAACAGGAGTTGGACGAAGGGGATTAAATGTAGTTAAACGATGACTGAATGCTAAAGTAAGGCAAGTAAGTTGAATGAGGCAATGTTGAAAATAATAATATTCTAGAAACGAAATGGGATTTAACATCCTACTGTTCTGACTGAGCTAATGAATATGAGAATATGCTGTACAGTGTGCTATGAGAACAATTTTGTCCGGACAGCAGTGATGTACAGCCTTCCAACTGTCAAGCAAACATTTATACATGCACACCAATGTGTACACAGAACCTTGGTTTTTCATCCCATCAGAAGACTGTACAGTGTTTCTTGCCAGGCACTCTGTCCTGCACCACTGACAAGGTGGAACCATGCCACAAAATCCTGATTATAGACGGAGAGATATAATTTCTGTTTGTCAAGTACCGAGAACAAATTGCAAAAGAATTTATTTCACTGAAATCTAGTAAAGGGATGTCTTGAGGACTCCCAACTCAAAATTGTCCGCTAAAACCCTGTAGCGATTTTCATAATTAGCATAAATCCAAGATGGCCGCCAATTGGACCTTTTTGGCCTCCATATCTTGGAAAGGGCTCGTTTTAGAGCAAATAAACGTGTATTATTAGATACAAAAGTGATACAAACAAATCGGAAACAAAGGTAAACACCACATCCGCAGGTCATGGTGTCACGTCATGACGGCATTGTGACGTAATGACGTCACATTGACGTTACTTTGACGTTAAAACACTTAAAAGTCCGGTAGAACTTTGGCTGAACCTGGAATTGTTTACAATTTTTTTTATGATTGATTTTGGTAGCCTGTGGTGTCTTGTTTAGGAATCTGCCTGTTGAACCTGGGTCACCCTTGAGTGTTTTGAGAAATTCAAGAAGGCGTCCAAGACGGCCGTCATTTCACATAATCCCCTATACCCCCAATACTATTTTGACAAGGATGAAAATTTTGGTGGCTAACCGTATGTTTTGGGGGCCAAGGAATAAACTGAAATCATTCATTAGGTTGTGGGGTAATTATCATACTAGAATGAATACTATGGGGGTTATGGGGGATTATTTGAAACGGCCACCATCTTGAATTTCTGAAAACGCTCAAGGATGACCGAAGTTAACTCGACGGATTCCGAAAGAGGCACCACAGAAAACGTAACTAACGTGACGAAATTTATGACGTAGCTGGCTTTTTTCCCGCACGTACACAGTGACTGGCCATTTTGCGCAGTAATCCCAGCCAGAATTTGGCTATTTTGTTAAAATTGCTATAAAGATTTAGATTTCTGTTTAGAACTGAAATAAATTAACTATTATTAGTCAGTCCCCACGCTAAAAACATTAAAATAATTGATTTTGTATATCTCAGTGCCCATGAGCGAAAAATTTTGGGACGCTATACATTTTCAATGTCGAAGTTAGGAGTTAAAAACTTAAATTTGAAGGAAAAACAAGTGGAGGGATTACATGCTTGCTGTGAAGGTCACGGCTGTTACCGACATGTTATGGAAAGATCCTAATTTTTCAAATTCTCTCATAGATATTACAAAAGAAATACAAGGAAGAGTGAAGCCATGATTGTTATGGTTAGTGCGTTGACCTCATGACCTGCGATGTATAGACCATGTGATATGAAAACATGTCGTTTGACTACCTCGGAGATCACTTCTCCGCAGGTAGCTTGTCTCAGATGTTCAGAATGGCACCACAGGCTACTAAAATCAATCCTAAAAAAACTCTGTAGACCATTTCCAGGTGCACTCGAAATATTTGGTTTGACGACCGTACTTTGGTACTGAATAAGCAGATTTGTCGGGAGAGTTCTGATGTCTTAGATAACTCAGAATAAGCGGGCTGAGAACTAGTTTGTTTTTGTGACTGACTGGACCAGAATCCAATATGAAGAGTAAAAATATGTCTGCACCGTACATGCACATGAGCATTAGGGATGACCGAAAAGCCCAACTCGTGAAGCTGAGCAGCCTGATTGATTACATTCGATCCCTTGGTGGTGAGGTTGACAATGTCGCCACCATTATTTAGGTTACTGCCGCAAATTATGCACGCATTCATGGCGAACAGCTATTTTCACAAAATTAACAAAAAAGTGTCAAATAAAATAAAACCATGTATGAACAATCCAAACCATTACACAAAATTCCTAAAAAAAACGGTACAGGCAAAATTCTGTGATCAGCATAATAATATGGACTGTTCACCGTGTACAAAATACACGACAAACCGTGGTAACAGGTGTCCGGAAGAGTACGTCTACCCTGCCTGGTGCCACACATGCCCAGCTGGTTGGTAAATGAAGGACGACGTAGAGCAAGAACAGGGTAGAAGGTTATAATATAATTATTATGCATTGATGTTAGATAATGCGTTTCTGTAATTAAATATTGTGGGTGGAATGGGTTTAGTATAAGTATAAGAAATCCTAGAAACAGTAAGAGTTTGGAAGTAAAGAGAGATGTGTGCTGTGGTGTAATATTTGACCTAACCCGATAGCATCACTGCCTTTATTACCAAATTGCAGTTTTATAAAAGAACTGTTGGTGGCGTTAGACGCATCAGACTCAATTACAATGTCCCAACGACGGTGGGCAATGTCAAGCACAACAGGTACAGCCCTGTATTCAGTGGATGCAGGATCAGTACAATTTGAATCCAAACATTCAGATTTGAGTAATTTCAAAATAGTATGTGGGATCGAATATAATTTAGTACGGATATGGTGTGGCCCTAGTGGTTCTTGGATAATTTCCAAAAGGGCATCAGGTGAAATAGTGCTGCAAACTTGGGTGGTGTGAAGCGACGATTTCCATGACTGCGTTTTCGACGAAGAAACTTTGGAAATAACATCATGACATTAACATTGCTACACGCAGGGCTAGAAATATTTCCAATTCTAGCTGGGGGAAACCAGACTGGATTGCAAGCCAATCACCAGACCTTAACAACATCCCCACCATTATTTAAATTATTGCTGCCAATTATGCATGTATCCATTGCAAAATACAACTCTTTTCACAAAATTAGCAACAATAAGTTTCAACTATCTGGGGTAAACCCAGATTGAATTCCAAGCCAATCTCAAGAGCTTGACAACATCCCCACCATTATTTAGGTTATTGTCGCAAATTATGCATGTATATCCATGGCGAAATACGAGTCTTTTCACAACATTAGCAAAAGAAAGTTTCAAATATCTGGATAAAACCAAGACTGAATTCCAAGCCAATCGCCAAATTGGATTCCAGTCCAATCAGTCAGTGTCACAAAAACAAAGTAGATCACAACCCCGCTTATTAGAACTCAAGTATTCGGTATCAAAGCAGTGTTTTGACGTCAAATAACCGCAGTGCGACGTCATGACGTCACTGTGACGTCAGGAAGTAGCACCATGACTTGCTGACGTTGTGATAATTTTCTTTTCCGATTCGTTGATATTACTTTTGTATCTAATGATAATACATGTATTGCTCTAAAACGAGCCGTTTCCAAGATATGAAGGCCAGAAAGTCCAATTGGCGGCCATCTTGGATTTATGCTAATTATGAAAAACGCTACGATAATTACCCCACAACCTAATGAATGATTTCAGTGTATTCCTTGGCCCCCAAAAACATACGGTTAGCCACCAAAATTATCATCCTAGTCAAAATAGAATAGGGGGTATAGGGGATTATTTTAAATGACGGCCGTCTTGGATGCCATCTTGAATTTCTCAAAACACTCAAGGGTGACCCAGGTTCAACCGGTAGATTCCTAAACAAGACACCACAGGCTACTAAAATCAATAAAAAAAACCACAATTGTATACAATTTCAGGTTCAGCCTAAGTTCTGCCGGGCTTTTAAGTGTTTTAACGTCAAAATAACGTCAATGTGACGTCATTACGTCACAATGCCGTCATGACGTGACACCATGACCTGCGGGTGTGGTGATTACCTTTGTTTCCGATTTGTTTGTATCACTTTTTTATCTAATGATATACATTTATTTGCTCTAAAACGAACTGTTTCCATGATACGGAGGCCAAAAAGGTCAAATTGGCGGCCATCTTAGATTTATGCTAATTATGAAAAACGCTACAAGGTTTCAGCGGACAATTTTGAGTTGGGAGTCCTTTAGACATCCCTTTACTAGATACCAGTGAAATAAATTCTTTTGCAATTTGTTCTTGGTAGTTTATTATTTCTCTCCGTCTATTAACTTTCTGGTCCAATGTAGGGATCGAACACAAAGCCTCGAGTTTAGCGAGCCGTCTTACACTATGTTATTAAACATTCAAAAACCTGCGTTTCAGACACAAATCAGTGCATTTCTTATGTTTAATATTAAATAGTTAACAGTGCATCCACAGTCTTACTTTTAAGAACTAGTTTTCACAGATAGTGGTGTTTTTGGAACTGTCATGTTCAACATAAACTTGTATGTCATCATCATAAAGATGGTTATTGAGGTCTGCTTTATAAATGATGGTGCCTATTGGAGAAGTGTAGGCTGTGAACAGAACAGGATGCAAATCAGATTCCTAAGGAAGACTGTAATTAAAGAATCTTAGGATCTGACAGTTTTTTGTTAATCTAGATCTGGTGTATTCGGTCAGTTAAGTATGACGGAGTGTAGCTCAATTTGGTTTCAGAGATTCCGTAATGATTTTCAAGACTCTACAGGAGGGTGGGTTGATCCATCAAGTCATACACTTCTCTCAGATGCAATAAGAAACGATATTTTTTTTATAAGCAATATTTGATTCAGATTTGTATCTGAATAGGGATTGAGGAACAGGCATAGCCTATATTAAACCCCTCTCCCTGAAACGATATCATTACAAACATAAACAGAACAGATTCTGACTTGGTTGTTTCTTACAAGCTGACTGCAATTGTATTTTAAAGTTCTTCTTCACAGATTATATATAATTAATTGTGTGTGTGTTATGTTCTTGGTGTTGTGGGGCATCAAGTCTTAGATAATTACCCTGGCTGACAACTGTCAAAAAAGCTGTCAGGGGCCTACAAAGATCATATATTTCCGTATATACGTGAAATCCATCCTTGTAGTGGCATGGCAACAAGAAAACCGTTATCCAATATATCAGTTTTTAAGGATATTTGATAATCACATATTAACAGTTTCCTGTGAACAATGACAAAAATTTCAATAGAATGTGTACATGATGACACAAATCAATATTCACCTTAAACACAATGTCAAGGGATCTAATATAAATGGATTAAAACAATCAAGCCTTGTACAGGTGAATGATTATTTAATCTAATTGGCAGCAGCTACATTAATAATTCAAACCACTTTATGAATTAAGGGTGATAATTCTTTGTGTTATACGTACATATGTATTCTATCTGAATTTTCTCATAAGCATTATCATTACAAATCTAATACATGTACATGTATACATTAATCATATTCATTTTAATATGTATTTACCAATGTGTATAATCTTTTTAATTAAATAATCACCAAGGAAGGGGAATTCAATGATCTTATTCACTAATCACAAACATTTTTCTCATTTCATTTACATGGAAGGCAAGCTTAGTCATTACTTCTAAGGCGAAATAAAGAGAGTTCCATTAATTACCATTTAACACAGCATATATTTGTCAGTCATTGTAGTAAAAATGCCTGAGCTAAAATTAGTCTGTTCAAGATCTGTTTATATTCTCTGAATTCTGTACCAGCAAAAGGCTTGAGCTTCTGCTTTAGACACTTTAATTATGACCTGCCACACTAATTCTTAATTACAAACATAAGGCGTTGAATCAATGTCTGTTCTGATTGGTTGAATACACAGCTAATCAAATGTCAAAGTTCAAATTATGGGTGGAGCTGACTATGTGATTGACAGAAAGGGTAATTTGAGTGATGGAAATAGACCCTAATGGTATTGGGTATCAGTGATTAATTTAGCAGCAATCATATCAGTCTCAGCAATGATAATTAGAAACCAGAGCCATGTTTTTATCTTGGGCATATGTGACTACATTTTACCAGCTTGGTCCTTTTGTTCCTTTCTACTTCTTCAATTTCTCTGGGAACAAAGAGCATCCTTTCGTCTAACAAATCAATTCAAATTATTTCAGAATGCCCACATGCATGACCTTATGCAGATTCTCCAGTCAATCAATAAATGAATTCACACAACTGGACATTGTGGTTCAATTACTTTTACATCTATTCAGTGAGCAAACCTTTTAATTTATATTGATTATTGAGTGTAACTTATGATGAAGAACTAGATCTTTAAAATGTGCAAACAAGCTCCTCGTGTTACCAACATCTGTATATAATTAGATATCAGTATATAAGTATACTAGTACCTATATTTACATACGATTAATTTAGAATAATCTGTGACAGGTGGCTGATCATATTCAATATATCCGATAATTGATGATAAATCCACTGGATGAACTCCAAAAGGTGGAGTTTTGTGATTTATCTTTGGACATTTATTGCATAACATAGCTTCTTTATCTCGCATGACAATGCTCAATTCACATCTGTTTTCAATCAAATCAATTGTTGGCTGTTTATGGAGTTTTAACATGGTGATAAAACCTAAAGTTTTAACTATTTTAGTATCTAACAAGTCCGACATACCATTTGAATACAACCCCATTTTATCATTTTTTACACATTAGCTAGAAAAGAGTAGATTTTGATAAAAGTGACAAGTAGGCCTACACTCCATTTACCTAATATCAAAAGATTCATATGTTGTAAAGCACTAGAACATACTCAACTCCCACTTATTATACCTATTCTAATACACTATTCAAATCCAAGCCATTCAGAATTACACCATTGTTTTCCTCTTTCATTTGTTCTGGGTTTTTTTCTCTTTCATGTTTTTTGTTTCTATTCTGTGGGTGTTAAAACTGGACATGATGTATTATACATATCAACATTAATCTGTGTAAGTGAGCCATGCTAATTACAGGGGATAGACTGATAGAGACACTGAAGGAGGTTAAAAGAATCTAATTAAAGGCCCTAGTTATCACCATTGAAGTTCGAGTCCAGGTTTCTACTCAATTAGAAGACTCAGAATCCCAAACATCTCTGGAATTAATTAAGGCAATTGGAATCAAGATAAGGAAGCAATTAAAACCAAATGTGTTCTTTAAGCCATAAATTACTTCATCTAAGAACCTAACATCTCAGAGTATAAATTAAATTAAACCTGTGTGTTGAGCAAATACATGCTTGATGAAATACATGCTAATTATAATGTTCATAATAGACTCTTATAAACTTGGCTCAAGATTTACAAATAACCATAATGGTATGTTAAGGTGTCAAAACAAATTAATTTAAAAATAATGCCAGAACATGAACTTTAATTTCCTGCCTAAAAAAAAACATTTAAGATTACTCATATCTTGTACAAACGGGATACTTATTCAAAATAATATGTATTTAAATTTTCTTAATTTCGCATATGAATAACATTCAATGCAAAAACAGAGTAGTCTATCGTCATAAAAATTCCATTTTAAGTGTCTATTACTAATGTAAAACACATCGGGTATGACACAATATTTTAAACTCTAAACAATAACAAGGCAAGGAGTTGTTCTGATGTAAAAGACAGACAGAGTGTAAAAACCATGTGTTTATTTTATATTAAAAGTGAACAGGATATGTATATCTAAATAAATAAATAGTGTATAATGTAAATATCTCGGGTGTATTTCACTGTTTATTATGGAGTAAGATAAAAGCTATCAGTTCAGCTTATCATTTGGATGGAAGGTGTATTTCCTATACATGCTGTGTGGGCCACCAGAAATAAGGTTAATTGACACACATGCATCTGTCAATCACAATTTCTACAACATCAATTCATCCAGGTTATCAACAACTGCACTTAAACCATGGAGTCAGTGTAGTAATATGTTATTCCTCTGCAATTCTAAATATCTATACACACATGCAGAATAAACCAAAACTTGGTTAAATAGTGTATAAAATCTTGAAACATGAAATCTGTTTCCTTCACAAGTGTTAATAGTTAAAGTTTAACTCTGTAATCAAACACTAAAACTTGTCATGAAGTTTCATGTTAAAATATTGAACCATTAAAATTTGGAAATAATTACCAGGGTTTATGTTATTCTTTTATATAAAGTCATAGACCTTATTTTTCCATTGATCGATAAATTAACTGATCAATGGTAAATAAAAATCAGCTGTGACCTGCTATAATCTATTAGTATTACTGGCAAGAAAATGACAGACGTCACTGCAAACAGCCTTGAGTTGTAGACAGAAGGTGAATGCTAGTCAGGAAGCTTGTCTTCAATTCCATGTGACAACTTGATGGCAGTGTTTCTTTGAGAACATTTCACTGTGCTTCATGTAATACAAAGGAAAACAATTTTTATTCACTAAAATATATCTGTGATTTCTCCTTCAACACAACGTATTACACATGAAATAATGTTAGTAATTTCTGCAAATTCAATTATTTACTCATACATAGTTTTAATCTTTGAATTGCACCTGAATGCCATATAGAACTTATGACAGAGATAATTCTCGCAATAACATCTTCACGCCTCACAACTTTTTCATATGGCTTGTGTTCATATTGACAACAAATTTAGAAGCAACAGTCCATATAAGTAAATATACATGAAGAAATAATTTTTGAATCAAAAAATTAAAACGCTCATTTTGAAAACCTGTAATATAATCATCTGTGCCAACTGACATCTGCAGGAAACAACAAATTCAATTTTAAATTAACTTTTATTATCAGTGTGAAAACTAATCAGTGAAATTACCACACTTATTGATCACAGTCTGATCATCACACTATGAAACTAAAAATAAAAAAACTATCCCTTAACTGTGATGCAGTATTTAAATCACTAACAAAGTATCAATACAAATGAATAGACTATTTATAATTAACAAATAAGAGAGAACCAGCGGCTGTCTGTCAGACAGGATACACCCACATACATGAGTTGGGTGGAGAACAATTTCTACAATCAAGATCCTTAATTCATGAAGTTACAAATCGAATGGAACCAAGATCTTTGGGTTATAAACATGAATTTCAAAATAGGATTAAAATTGTGACCCATAGGGTCCACAACCATAATATACCATATTTTTACACTATTCCTGTACAAGTGGGGGCCATTTTGTTCAGCAGTGTTGATCCGATTGTCACGAAATTCGAAATTAACGGTAATATAATCAAACGTTTTTTTAAAATCGGATAATAATTGTGACCTCCAGAGGGACAACAAGCTATAAATGGCGATTTTTCATATAATCATGGGCCATAATTCAGGAAGTTACAATTCGATATGTGCAAATACTGAAAGGAACCAAGATCTTTGGGTTTTAAATATGCATTTCAAGTTTCACCAAAATCAGTTCAAAATTGTGTTCACAAGCTAAAAACGTGATTTTTCGAGAAATCAGGGGCCATGATCTATGTAGTTACAGTCCGATACATGCCAAAATCGAAATTGACTGAGATCTTATGATGATAACCTATATTTCAAGTTTCATCGAAATCGGATAAAAATTGGGACCTGTAGAGTGTTCACAAACAATTGTGGACGTCCTGACAGGGGTGACGGCAATATACGTCCACATGAAAATGTAAGCGTATAAAAATAGGTTTGAAGTAGAATCAGCACAAACTAGGTCATTTCTGGAGTAACATAATTTTCGATTTCTTAAAAAATAATTTGTATGCATGCATGGGTGAAAAGTAACCAGAACACAGAGAAAACCCACAGGCCAATGTATTCCATGTCACATACAAACTAGCATCTTTCCTTACATGACAGACCTTAAGATCTACAGCAAACATTAGATTCCATGACAAACTGATATTAGTTACTCTTTCAAATTTAGTATTGAAAACAATTATTGTAGTGAATATTATTGTAATGAACAAAACAATTTGATAAACCACTGTTTACCAAATCAATTTCACCATCCCTTTTTCAACAAATTTTTCAGTGGCTTTAAAATCAGCACAACTGAAATTCTGTTACAAAACTTTTCATATATAATTTGATAATTTCGCTACTTGTTCTTGCCAGAATATTGCAGAACTGTGTAAAGGGAGATAACCCCATTAAAATCAAGATCACACACGTAATTGTTGCCTCATTGACTTGATGATACAACATGCCATTCATAAATTTTACAACATAGAAGACATGCGTACAGAAGCCATAATTTTAAAATCATCTGATAAATATACCAATGATGTCAATTTTTTTTAGGTCAAAGGTATAAATGTAGATTATGGTCGAGACTATAGTTGGAACCAGCACCCGATCGGCAAATAGCCTGACCATTGACTAATCAATATGACAGTGGCGCACATGTCAGTTGTACTGTCTGTTCTGTTATATTTATAAGCTGTGGACTCATTTCTGACGATGAGAATGAAGAAGCTAACAAATAGGAAGGATATGTCAAATTTTATATTTTTCTGACAAATTTACTTGTGTGTCTGTCTTGATGAAAACAGAAAATAATTACTAGTCTTACTCCAACTGCATCGTAAATAAGTACCCACAAAGCTAAGGCAAATCACTTGCTTTTAATATAATACAGAAATGGCTTTAATTCATAATCAATAAAAAAACTCATCTGTTCTGCTCCAAAACGTCTGTCATAAAGATATGAATTCTTATATCTTGTAGGTTACATTATGTTGGGAAGCACACTTCATTCCTTTACACATTATTAAAAACATATTATTCAAAAACCCCAATGAATCAGTTCCACGAAACCCAGTTTAACTAAAGCTTTACTACAATTTTTATTACTTGGCGTGCAAGTAACAGATCCCTTCACAGTTGGAATTTGATAAAAGAATAGGCCGCAGTGCTGCTGTCCAAGCAAAATTTCTCTCATAACACACTGTATGGTGTATACCCGTCTTCATTACCCTAGTTCAAAGCATAATAGTAGGACGTTAAACCCCATTCCAGTCCCAAAAATACAAGCCATTGTCTTTTATAAATGTAGTGAAATAAATTACAAGCTTAAGTAATTCTCCAGTCCGATAAAAATAAAATCTCTTTAGTCCAGGTTATTTCAAAAATAATTTTCTATCACAAATATTTGACAATAATACCACACATTTAGAATCTTTATGATTTAAAGTTACATAAAAAGAAATAAACTGGCAAATTAAATTAAGTGTACTAGTAACAATGTTGGTGTGATATATTTGATGATGAGCTTGAATAAAATTTTAATATGTTGACTCACCATTCTATCTTGTGCTGCCTTCTCAGTTTCTTCTTCATTGGTAACCTGTGTTGGCCCTATAAACATGGCTTCTTCTGCTTTATAACTAAACTCTAAACTCTCTATTGATGACAAAAAGTGACCAAATTGACGTAAACAGGCTATTCTCAAAAAAGTCTAAAATGTAAAAAAAAAACCCAAAACAAATTGGTAATTTCTGGGGTCATTTTTCATTCAAAAGTATTATGCCTAAATCTATAATGTTCATATAAAAGATATAATCAAATTCATGGGCCAAAAAATTGTCTGAAACCCCTTTCCAATCAGTTTATGTTAGCTTGTATGACCTAAACCAGTTTTAAAGCTGAACTCCGGTTACAAAAATACCGAAATAATTCAATAAAAAATTTTCAATCTTCGATAAGTTGGTATACTGTCAGTGAGTCACTCACTGTTGGGGGAAAATAGAGCAATCAGTGAAGTGTGTATAAGAATAAAGCCGGATATACACAGCTGACTGACTAGAAACGAACTGGAAGTGAGATCAGCTAACCTCTCCAGGTCATACGCCTCCATATCCACCATCTTGTTTCACAAGTATGCAACAAGTATGGCGGCTTGGGGGCGTTAACTTTTTTTTATTTAATTATTTCGGTATTTTTGTAACCGGAGTTCAGCTTTAACTAAAATATCAATATTAATTCAGAATTATAAAATGCAAAGTTAAGAGAGAGAGAGAAAGTAATAATTACTTTGTTTATAGATATAAACAATTATAAGCACTTTTACTAACCTCTTGTAATTCTGTAAGAGCGGATCTTGTTTTCATTGTAAATTTCATGCCACCATGAACATCTACAAGGGGAGGTAAATGACACACGTTAAAATCTTCTTTCAAGGGGAATTCCTGTTTCCAATCCTGAGAGTAGATATCTTGTAATACCATTTTTAATTCTTCCAACCAACACTGATCTGAAAACAGAATAAACATTTAATTCAATGCAAAAAAAATTTATAAAAGAGTATAAGATGAAGAATATCTATCCACAGTTTCAGCCAGTAGGCATACAGATGTAATTCACATATATATACTCATTCAATAACCCAAAATATAAGTATCTGGTTATTATTACCCTTTAACAGTTTTTCTACATTCATGAAATAGTACAGGAAGATAACTAAGGGGAATATCTCTGGAACATAAGGCTGCAGATTATGAATATTGATAGAGATTGATGGCCCCTATGTTTCAAGCTAAATTTGAAAAGAATCTGTCCAATAGGGTTTGTTCTCTCATGACCATGAAAACGGGGGATAACTCCAGAACGGGAATATGCAGAACACTGATAATCAATAGGGTTCATACTTTCATACCCATGACAGTGCTTATCTACACACCATGTTCAGAAGCCAATTGTTGATGGACATCTTGACGACATAATACACCCATACTGAATTGTGCGTGAATAAAAAGGGGTATCTCTCCATAGACTGGGTCGTTGTAAGAATACAGATGTAATTGACAATTAGTTGCCATATCAATTACCCTCAAGGTAAGTTATTTGTGCCCTTTAACTATTTTTCTACATATATTCAATATTTCAATAATTAATTGTTTTATGGATTTATTTTACTAATTTAATTTTTCTACAAGAAGACACTTTTCAACCTTTCTATAAAATCTTTGAATTGAGAATCTAAAAACTAAAATAAATTTCTCTTTGTTTGAAAAATACATAAAACTCACCATGATGAATAAGATCTGTTTCTACAGGTAAAAAGTTTAACAGAACAGACAATCTACACCATAGTGATTGAGAACTCTAAAAAAAAAAAAAAAGAAAAAAAAAAAGAAAAACCAAATATAACTCAAACTTTATACATTAAATTGAAAGTAACATTTACATCTATAATAAAAAGAAAATTACAATGGCTATTACAAAGTTCACTATTTACTTATCTTAATTTTAGGCGCGAGAGTTTGAATTCATTTCTAAATATGTATATTTAAAATTTAGCATTATAATTATTGTACTTATATTCACCCTGCCTATAAACATTGTACAAAAAGATCAATATATAACTAAAAAAAAAAGTTGAACATCTGACTCTATAATTAGAAACTTACCTGAGCACATGTATCTATAATATGTGTATGACATTTCATCCAATCACACATAATCTTTACAGTAGGGAATAACCCTTCATTATGTATAACATCCAGTAGATTTTGTAAACGTTGGTGATCAGCTTCTGGTCTGTAAAATATTAGAAATTAGACTTTAGTAATATATACACGTAAATGACAAAATGTATGCTTTGATAAGACATAGCATTCTTTCCAAAGAATAACATGTAATATGTAGAAAAGAACTGCAAAAAAATATAACTGATTCCCCCTAACATTAAATATTCAAACAAACACTAACTCATTTATCCAAAAAATTCTAGATTACTACATTGGGACATAACTATTGCATGGATTCCTAGAAGTGGAGACATTCAGGATTCTCACAATATAATCAAACCCATTTTTTATCAACCAACAGTAGAGAAAGAAAGAAATGGGGTTAACGTCCACTCAACACAAACTAGGTCATTTGGGGACTAACATATGGTTTAATTTTATTTCAATAATTTGCTTGAGCGTAGGGGTCTTTAGCAGTGGGAGGAAACCGGAGGACCCGGAGAAATCCCACAAGGTTGAACAGGCGACCCTACTCCTTGCCATGTACAACCGCAACAGAAGAGGAGTGAAAAACAGAAAATGTATTATCAGCTTACTTTTACCAATGCTAAATAAAATTCTAAAACCTAATTGTGTACAACATTTTGTGAAAATCGCTACTTTTAATGCACAAACAGCTTTGTACTGTTAACGTAGTTTATAGTTCATATGACATGTAGTAGTACTAATATTTCTATAAATCAAATAATCATTTTGAAATTGACCTTATGTCAATATACCCTAGACTATATTTAAAACTCACCTATCATCATTACTAGTTGTAGAACTATTTTCTGCTGGTTCAGTCTCTGTTTCTGTTAAAGTACAACCTGTGTCTATAAATTACAAAACAAATAATATAAGACCTTTAATTTTCATACCGTCCTTTAATCCACTGAAAATCAAAAACAGAATGTGATGCAAAATGAATGTGTAACATAAACAAGTGTTGATGTATAAAGATTAAACTAGTGTTGATGTATAAGATAATGTATAATATTAAACTAGTGATGATGTATAACATATAATGTATAATATTAAATAATATTAAACTAGTGACGATGTATAAGATAATGTATAATATTAAACTAGTGACGATGTATAACATATAATGTATAATATTAAACTAGTGACGATGTATAACATATAATGTATAATATTAAACTAGTGACGATGTATAACATATAATGTATAATATTAAATAATATTAAACTAGTGTTGATATAATAATTATAATGTTTACCTGTGTCTGTAGGTATTAAACTAACTTCTGTATCAGTTTCTATAACAAAGTTAGCTAACTTGTGTGTTATATCAGCTACATGTTTAGCTTCATCTGATGATACAAAACCTAGAAATATTATTATACCTATATATATATATATCAATTTGCATGAAGAATTATAAATAATCTACAAATAATCTACAAATAAAATCTAATAAATTCTCTAATATACAAATAATACCGCTGATTTCCCTTATAAAGTCCTGGTTTTCTTCAATAAATATGTTCTTTATATAATGTTCTTCATATAACATAATTTTCTTTTACTTGAATACAAAGTTTAACAGCACCGTTGCTACGATAATAAACAACCTGCGCTACGATCTTCCAACACCCATAACCTCGCTAAGGCTAAGTAAATTTCTTCAAATTTTCAATATATTTATTTTTCATTATCTTTTTTAAAACTATCATAGCAAGAATGAACAGCTCCTAATCTAAATCTTACATAATGCATCTTTAAAGTATTTAAAGCTGTTGGGCATGATTGATTTTTAATCACATGCAAACTATAATATTGTAAAAGTTGAATCTCCAAAAGGAATACCAAGTCTGAAAATAGTTCAATTCCATTTAGTATTCAAAATATATATGACGAATTGAAATTTTTGCACCATTAGACACCCACTCCGCACTACTTAAATTGTGTATTAAATCTTTAGAGCTGTCTGTTTTAATCCAATTGAATCCAAGCTGGGAGATCATCAACCATTGATACATCGGTTTTGTTTTCCTAATACAAATATTTTAGCTTTTCAAAACGGATTCCGATAGAGACAAAAATATGTCATTCGGAAAGTATATTTAAATCAAAATGGATTCACACGTTAAGAACTTTTACAATTGATGGCCAAGATTTAGTCTCGAAGGATGTCAACCCTCTTTGTTTATATTTCTTTTCTTAATTAAATGTTAACTAATCAGTTTGAGTACATTTGAAAATGGATTAAGTCATGCAAAATTAGATATTCTTAAAAGAAATGCATGATTGGGATCGTTTACCAAATTTACATACAAATAACAATCTGGCATTAGAGACTTAAAATTTTACAAGCTATGTTGATCATTTTTAATTTTAACATTAAAAAAGTAGATTATAATAAAGAGAGAGAGAGAAATGGGGTTTAACGTCCACTTTCGGGACTAACATATGGTTCAATTTTATTTCAATAATTCGCTTGCGCACAGGGTTCTTTAGACTTAAGCAGTGGGTGAAATCCGGAGGACCAAATAAAACCCAATAGGTTGAACAGTCGCCCCAACTCCTTGACACGTTGACTCAGTGACAGACCTTATGATACAGCGCGCACATGCTAAACATTCGGCCATCCACCACCTTGACTACATTAAAGAACAAACCTGGTGGTACAGAGACATCTTTCTTTCCTTGTATAATATCTTTACAATTCTCATAATCAGCTTTATCAATCTCAAACTGACTACTACCTTTACATGTATCGAGATTCTGTCCCAGGAATGTAGAAGCCGAGAAAAGTTTGGATGAAAAATGGGCTAAATTATCAGGAGCCGAGTCTATCCAGGCTGTATTATTATGATTTATATTAGAATTGATCATGTCTAGTTTGTGGTTCGAGTTATCTCCATCTTTCTTTCCAGCAATATCTTGTTTGATTTCTTGACTGTTCATCATGCCTTCTGATAAGTCGGAGTCAGAGTCGTGGTCAAAATAGCTAACAAGATCATCTTCAGATTCATCGGACATGAAATGCTCTTCGTTTATACCTATAAAAAAATAATCATAAAGATTCATACAATATAAGATTTTTACACCTGCATAGCGAAAATCATAAGCAACAATGTTTATGGCATATTCTTTATACACTAATATACAAATTAAAGTACAGGGTGACACAAAACAAAAAACGTTCCATCAATAGAATGGAATAACTTCCTAAATTTTATTTAGATTAACACAAACATTTAGCTACATTAGGTTAAGTCTATGTAGCAGACATGTCCAAAGTTTCAAGTCTGTACAACAAAAACACTCTGTTTAACTAGCGCTTAAAAAATGTGCTCTAAATGAGCTCCCTAGTGCAGCAAGCAGATTTGGTTCCAGTGGGCAAAGTTCTCAATGACCCTCCCAAATTCTTCCCTTGGGATTGCTTTTATTGCTGCTGTGATTGCTGCCTTCAGATCAGTGATAGTCTGGGGGTTGTTGCCATACAGAATTGATGAATTATTTCAAAATTATTCAAGTTTAAGTGATGAACGCTCTTTTTGTGTCACTCTGCACAAATTACGCAGTGCTAGGTAGGAGAATTTTGTCTGAACAGCTGTATACTCTTCATCAAATTCCAATATTCATACACAAGTGGACCCTGTTTTTTGGTCTCATCCAAATGACTAGACAACACTTTATTCGTCAAGTGAGAACAAGGTTCTTCAGGGCATACAGTAGACTTTCATCGTGGTATATTCTGGCATGGAATCGAGTTTCCTAAGTGATGATAAATATCATTTTAATGATTGTACTCTCCATTATAGATACTCTTTTTTATATATTATAATAACAATAACTACCTTCACTGAGATCTGATGCTTCAGATAAATCAGACATTTCGCTACTATCACTATCTTTTCTTCTTCTTCTCCTTCTTATATGTCTTGATCGACTTTTAGATTTCTGTATAGTAACAAAATAACGATATTGTACAATATAAACATGTTCTGTTACTGTCTATTATATCTAAAAACAATAACTTTAGCCCAGTTACTTTCATGTAATAATGAATTTATCATGTTGTGTTTTTAGAATTTATAAAAATGAAATGAAGTTTATCATCCTACTTGTGTTATGAGGAAAATTTTTGCAGAGACAGTGGCGATACGGTTCTTTTACAGGACCTCTGATACCAACGATTACACTGCCCTTGTCAGGCCATCTGTCCATCACCACTGATTAGAGGGAAACAATGCCAGCATCTTGCTCACTGCGTCCCTGTGGCTCAATATTAATATAACCATATCAATAATTTGTTGATATTTTGCCAACCTTTTTAGTATCTGATGTTTTTTCATGAGTTGTTGTAGTGGGTAAACTGTTGTCTGTATCTCTCTGATGATCAACAGAGCCACTGTGTATTTCAACTTGATCACAATCTCCTGATGATGAATCTTCATCTACATTAAAACAATTTCAATAAAAAAGTTAATAAAAAATAGACCAAACGTGACCAGGACATACATTTGTAGCTATATTTTACCACCAAGCGGGATGAGAATGCGCCAAGAAACAAATTTCATATCTGCTTGTACAGCAGGAAAGCACATGAATGTGTCTGATTAGGACGTCCCAGTTTAGGGGGGGTTTGAAAGGGGGAGAAAATCTGCACACGGTTAAAGTTAGTAAAAAAAGCTATGAACGTTACAAATACGACAAACCATAAGGCATCATTGTAGATTCTCTGTGCTAAGACAAGGAAAAGGCAATAAGAAATGTTTTCATTACATTATTTAATCAATATCAAGTTAAAAAAACCTCACCTATAAAACTGTTTTGAAGTAATCTATTTGGATTTTCTTTCTCATAGAAAGCAGCTTGAAGTCGTATAACTACATGGTTTAAGATATGTGAAAATATGGCTAATAGATAGGCTATACCAGCAGCCACTTGTCGCGATCCTACAAACAAAAACAACCCAGATATCCATGAGTTAATACTGTGTACATAGATATACAATATATAACTGTAGATCATCACTATTTAAAGGAGCAATTCAGCCTTTCTTACATGTTTATATGTCATTTATTATATAAATTAAAGCCCTGAATAATTAGAGCTGTAGAGCTGAAGGACTCTTGCAAACTTTTAACTTAGTCCTGTGCAAACAACTGATGTTAGTGAAACTTTTTAAAAGAAATTCCAACTTTTACTTCACAAATTTCTCCTGTTATAGTGGTAAGTGACTGTCACTGTTAACTTGCTATTCAGGACAACAACTTTATTATTGTGTACTAAGAGTGGCTATTATAACAGAATATTAATATTGACTGACAGTTACTCTGGTGATATAAAAATGATCTGTATGTCATGTTGTGCAGTAGGAATTGACAACAGACAAAGTTCACCTCTAACACCTGCTGTCACAAATCTTAATTCTGATGCTTTTCGACTACTGATGAATTATAGATTTGTTGTTGTTATGCACCCTCAGCCCTGTTTCTCAAAATCTTAACTAAAGATAAAATCAAAATTTTAATAGATACTTCAATTTTGATGGCTAAAAGCACTAAAATCAATCTGATATTACCCAATTAAATTACTTAACTTTATAAAGTTAACAATCTCTCTTAATATTTGTATGGAATTTGTATGAAACAAACAAGAAATGATTAATGTATGTATGTATGTATGAAGCTCACCATTTTGTTGTAGAAGATGAATTGAAGATATACATGTAACAACCACTTTAAATACCATATCATCATCTAAATACTGTAACTGTTCTAAACTAACAATATCTTCTGACATACTCACACCGGGTTCATAAAACATACAACGATCAAAGTTCTGTAATGTATCCTGACAACAAACTTGCATTTCACTATTCTCTACACTATAATAAACATAACATCTATAAATATATGTGCGACAAGATATTATATAGAGGCAGTGGCTATTGTTACTACGAGTCGTAAAAGTAGTTCCTAGGCTATTGTTACAACAATGTTTTCAAAGCCCTCCATCGGAGAAGTTAAAAACTGAAAAATCCTAAAAATAATCCCTAGCCTAACCCTGACCCTTTTTATCTCTAATTGCTGCCTTCAGTTCTGAAAACATTGAAAATATGGCTTCTTTTTCAAAGCTGGTTCTGAGGAGATTGGCAGCCATTTTGGAATTCGTTCTAAACTTTGCTCAATCTCGTTGTAACAATAGCCACTCTGTTATATATTATAGAAGGTATTTGGTGTATTACTTTCACACTGTATCAAACATTTCAATAGGAATCTCGTTCTTGAGATATTTGAATGATACAGTGTTCAAAAGTAACAACCCATTTGATTATTGATGTATAATAATTAATTGGTATATTAATTTAACAGTGGTCAGGAAATTAAATACTTTTTAATTGGATACTTCATTCTCATAATAAAATGGTCAGCTTTCAACTGGATATAATTACAAACTAGTTGATTTTGTATGATTTAAGACTATTTTTATGAATTTACAAACGAAGATTTCATATTAACATTTTTAAATTTAAATACGAAATCTTTGATTTAAGAATGAATGTGAAAGAAATAATGGCTAAATACACAAGATTAAATGATGCCCAGGTTACAGTCATGACTAATACTGATACAATCTTGCAAAACAAAGAGAGAGTCATTTATTGAAATCACATGAATTAATCAATATACATGTAGAACTTACTGTTTTGAAGTTTCATGTAATATTTCTAATAAATGTACAAATCTTATAAAAAATCTTCTGATGTCTTTATGTCTGTAATATAAGTGAACATGACATTATAAGTACTTTGTTAGAACTAAGTAATTGTATAAATAAAAGACAATATTAATTTGACGTTTTTCATGCAAAATTAATTGGAATGTGTTTCGATGTTTTGATATTTTGGACTAAATTCATTACTCTGCAGAGGTTAGTCAAGTGCAGAACATGGGGTGTATGTACAATATGGGTCTGCTGTATTTTAAAAATATTTTGCCAAACGCTTTTATATATGTTGCAGGGGTTTCATTAAATATTACTGTAGGTGGGTAAATTAGTAAAGTAGGTGGCTCCAATTTTGTGAGCCGAAGGCTCGAAAATGAGCGCCGTAGGCGCAAATCAACCTAGGGGGGGTGTTAAAATAGGACGAGAGCGTTAACTGTCGTTTTTCAGACATTATTATTGTTGCATTTAGTGTTGGGCCGGCTAGTTTCTAAGTATTTTATTCCATGTCAGTTTACTGATATATAATGCGTGCAACCTAGTCGGTATAATGACAGTTTTCGAAAGAAAGTAATTGAAATAGTCTGGTGTATAAACAGATAAACCTCGTAACTTCTTTTATATTGGGTATAGTATAAATGTAATTGATGATTAAGATTTCAAGTAGAGCAGGTGAAAAAAGGGTAGGCAGCATATTAAACTACACAGCTAACTCTTTTTGAAAGGAGATACAGAATACCTCCTGTTTCTTGATTATCGCGTTGTACTTTTTAACGTGGCTAGGGCTAAAGACTACAGTACTGGATAAACGTGACGCTGTTTATTGATGGGCGTGCAGTTAGTTTGTTAACTCGCCGGCTGCCCGTTCTATATTTTTACGTAGCAAAACGCTGTACTACCAGTAAGAAGTACGTACCCCATTTTACAACCGTTTCATCAAGATATAGCCGGCGCAAGGAGTTAAGTAGGCGGGGAAATTTGCCGGCCGCCAGCTATTAATGAAACCCCTGTGTTGTCTTTATAATAAATATGTGGTACTGGTATTATTAAACATACATTATGCAAGAGCTTAATCAGTCTAATGCAAGTCTTACTTCTTTAGAGAGACAGAGAGAGATGGGGTTTAACGTCCACTCGACACAAGCTAGGACATTTGGAGACTAAAATATGGTTCAATTTTATTTCAAAAATTTTATGGGAGTTAACTGGAGTACCCTGAGAAAACCCACAAGATTGGAGACATGCGACCCTACTCCTTATCACGTACAACCCGGGAATTGAAACCACACCATTTGACTCAATGACAAACCTTATGATACAGCGCGCACATGCTAACCATTCGGCCACCCAACCTCCTTGTCTTTCTTTAAGCATTAATATGTTTTCATCCGATTTTAAGATAAAGATACCATATTTCATCATACCTTTTTTCTTCAGGCCCTAAATCTGTATTTTTAAAATCTGATAATTCATCATATCTCTTACTGTTCTTCTCAAATAATCTTTTTAAGTTACCTACAGCTCCTTCAAATGGTTTATCACTGGATAAACTGTAATAAAAATAATCAAAAGAAAATTATTCTAAATATATAAGCATAGATTGCAAGGCAACATAATCCCCCATCCGCATGATTTAATAAAATTCAGGGGACATAGTTCAGATACTTCCTTTGCAAAATGCTCAAAATCACCCTAATACTACACATTAACTTTTCCTGAAACATTTCCTTAAAATCGCTGAAGAATTAGACAAGAATGGTACTTTCCAATGTACGTCCATAAATCTGAAACTACTTTAGTGGAAATGCTCAAAATTATCTGGACCATGTTTAACACACTTTTCCCAAAATAATATTTGAGGTGAATCAGTTAAAAACTTAATCAAGGATGGATAGCCTAACATACGGACAGCTGCAATTCCAATATATGACCACATTAATATATGGGTATTCAAAAAATAACTTTCACAGCAGTACATACATGTATCTTCCTAAGGAAATTGCAAGAAGTCAACGCGAAGCACTGGAACATAAAAGGATTGCTGTAAACAATAATGCTTTATACTGAAATCAAAATCTGAAATATCTTGTTCACAAAATAAAATTCTTTTGTGCAGATATCATGTATGCTTAGCTTTGATTCAATCCTCTAGAATGACAACAGTCAATGTACCCACTGATTTCAATACTGTCAGTAACTGTATCAATACGTGCATTAAATAAAACAATGTAACTAACATACCATCTTATATAATGATAAGCAGCTTCAGCATTAAAATATCTTGATCCACTTAATGTACCAAGCTGATTATGAGGCATACCTGAAATGCATAATTAGGGGAGTTCATATTATAGACTATGATATGAAGGTGGAGTAGGGCTAACTATGATATGAAGGTGGAGTAGGGCTAACAAAGACAGAGTTCAAAAAGAAAGATACCTTGTTCTGGTAAAAGTATAAGAGCTTGATAGTAATATCTCTCTGCTATAGAACAGCTTACACCATGATCAAAATCTTGCTGATAACGAGCTGAAAAAAATATATAGAGAAATTTCACAAAATTACATTGATCAAAAAAATCTTTTAAATTCAACAAAGCTTAGAGCAATACAGGGATCTGAATATGACCAGTAGGGGAAACCAGATCCTGCTTCATGCACTACAGCAAACACTAACCTGAATCATAACAATGTTGCATTTGTACAGATACTGATTTTCACAGTAGTTATCCCACCCATCATCAATCAGAGAAGGGGAATTCCCATAAAGGTTTGAATTACGACCTGTAAATGAAAACACGAAGGATCAAGATGAGCCTCCAATTTGTCTATTGATAAATTTGGGATTTTCTTGGGAAAAAAACCTGCAACATCAGTGAATAACCCACCTATATCTCCTAGACAGATCAGACATCTGTGACAAGCTTTTAATGCCCAGTCTTGAACATTCTGCGATATTTTCTTACTGTTTGGACTGCTGGATTTCTTGGCTAAAATATTATGGCATCAAATTATTATAATACAAATATGAAATATGGAATTTTGGACAAAATGTAACATTTGGTATTGTATACTCTTCTCCCTAGATTTATCAACCTGTAATATTTACAGTGCACAAACTTTGCATACATTTTTTCTCCTCTCAGTTAAATGAGGCTTGTATTTAGAATGTCATTAACCCTCGGAACCTGAAAATATTTAGCTAGAACGTCAAAGTCAATTTTGTCACATTTCAGGTTGAAAGACTAAGAGTTAAAATAAAATTCTGAAAAACACTTAAAATCTTGTTATTGCAATTTAAATAATAGGTAAGTAAAATTATCTTAAATCTAAATATAATATGAAACTCACAAAATTTAGAATCTGCTACAATATGAAAGTCAAGAATTCCAGCTAGATTAAGACTATATTCTTGTTGTAGTTTAAATAGTAGATGTTGATAGTAACCCCAGGCCGATGCCAGATGTGATCTATAAGCTGTTTGTAGTGAACTGTGAGGTCGAAGGTGCTGTAATCACAAGCAAAATATATAAATATACTAGATAACAATATTAACAAATTCTGTAATAAATTATATAGCCTTCATTTAGTAATACTTAAATTTCATTGCATAGATTTATACGAAACTTCTGATTTATCTCAAGAGGGCATAGAATCAATCAACAGTCTTCCATAGGTATGAAGCTAAATATTTTATGAATATCATAAGAAAGTTTATGAATTTATTAAATTTTCTGTCTGTTATTTACATGCCTGTAATTTACTGTTCTGTGCAAGCAAAATATACCTTTCTATTATGTTTAATGACTTGTATAATATCGTAGAAAACTTTCCTCCATAAAACCTCTTCTGCTTTTCGTCCATATTCACCAGGGTTATAGAACATTAACCTTTCACAATATTCTTTCAATCTAAAAAGAAATCATAAAATTTGAAAAATAATCTACCCTTTTTCTAACTTGAATATCAATTCCTTGATCATTGTCTATAAATGTTTCTTTTATTTTATCCAAATGTCATATAAATCTAACTTTAGTTAGATTATTTAATGCCAAAACATTGTTGGTTGGTTTGTTATTAAATCACTCAAGATCAGATTTCATAGGCCCTTTGTGATCTAAATAAATGTAGGCCTATTTATTGTTGATAAATTTTAAATTATGATAAATCAGTCAATAACTTGCTTGCAATGAATAAGAAATATATACATTTCTGGAATTAAAGCAAATCAATTAACATTATATTTATATCCAGGAATATAGGATCTGATAGAATTTTTAAATAAACAGCATTCTGTTTGATGTGTGAGGATGAAATAGTCTGATTTTTACATTTAGCTTGAACTTTGCTGAGAATCACCTATTAGCGGTTGAAAATAAAACAAAACATTAATACTTATCCAAGATCACACAGATATGATCCCAGATGGGACCTCCCATGAAAACTAGTCAGATCTATATAAAGGGGAAGCCATTGAAACTATAAAATTTACAATAAATTTTAAATTTGTTCTTTAATCAGATTGCAGATACATGTACTTGATTTCAAATAAACTAATCTTACTTATTCCGCAATCCCACACTTTCTTGAGAGAATACATCTCTGTAAGCTTTCTTTTGTTTAGTTATGTCATCTAGCTTTCTTATTGCATCCAGAGCATATCTTGAAAATAAACAAACAGAAAATTAAAAAAAAAACAGGCCAGGAGACAGAATTGGTTGTAGAAAAACAACAATCGTAAAAGGGTCACAAACTGTTTCGATAAAGACGTCTTGCCGCCATCCGTTTGTATGAAATGATCTAAGCCAATGAGTGACATAATTAGCTTCTCTTCTAGGCTAATGACAAAGTTTGTGAGGACTTAAATTTTCCAAGAGAATGAATGAATTTAATGGGGTTTAATGTCCGACTACTATGCACCTAACCTGGGCCAATGGAAGACAGGCATATGCCATACAGTGTGCTATGAGGCTATGAGGGAAATTTATCCTGGGCAGCAGCGCTACGGCCTACTCTTATATCGAATTCCGACTGCTGAGGGATCTTTTATCTGCACTCCAATGTGTACACGGGACCTCATTTTTTTGTCCCATCCGAATGACTAGGCAGCTGTCCTTGTCGGGCCCTCCTTCTGCATCACTGAGAAGGGGAAATCACACCGGAAAATCGAGATAAACTTTCTTGGCCAATGCAGGGATCGAATATCCGACCTCCAGGCTAGCGAACCAGCGCCTTATCCACTTAGCAACCGTGATCCCCATTTTCCAAGAGAGAATTTTTATTATTTGTTGAGGGACCGGTATTTAATTGTACACTAGAATTTATTTAATCAGAGGGTATTTTAGACACATAAGGTAAAATTTTAATAACCATTTTTTAGTAGATCTAATTTTTTCAATTGAAGAAATTTGTTTGAAATTTATGAGGGCTCACACAGTGTCAGTAAATTGAATTAAAATTAAGAGTCGAGATTTGACTTTGTTTTGTGATAGAATATTTTCTGAGTGATGCATCGATTAATACATTTTTGACATTTTCGAGTTGACAATCCGAATGTATCGCTGTCAGGTATCTATTATATAAATTCTTAAAAGGATGGTGATTTATTGAGAAACCGGAAAGAAAGAGAAACAAGAACATGGTAATTTACTTGTAAACTTTCTTTGCTTTGTCTACGTCCGGTTTTGTCTCGCTGCCTGCACTTGACGACTTCTTCATCGCTTTGGGTTCTTCTTGTTTTTACAAACCATTTCAACCACCTAGAAATCGAAAATAGTCTACATTGTGTTAAATAACCGAATGTGTCCCTTGTTTCAGTTCTGAAACTTCGACAACATGCGCCATGTTTCTAAATAGTGTCACGTGAGGAATGAAAGTTCCGGTTTATGAATAGGTTTCAGACCACACAAATCGGTCTTCTCCCAGTCCTCTTACCGCCCGGTATGGTAGTGAATTATTATTAAATGAAGTGGGGTTTAAACCTCATTCACTTGAAGGTATTAAAATAAAACTTCTTACGACTGTTTGAGACAGTAGTAAGAAGTAAGTAAGAATTTTTATTATAATCCCTTCAAGTGCCTGTGGTTTAAACATTCCACTTTTCTAATGAAGACGTCGAATTATCACAGAGCAAAAAAATATTTGTTAAAATCTATTGGAATTCGATATAAGAGTAGGCCGTAGCGCCGCTGCCCGGGCAAAATTTCCAGCATAGCACACTGTAGGGCGTATGCCCGAATTCCATTAGCCCAGGTTAGGTGCAAAATAGTAGGCTACGACGTTAAACCCCATTTCATTCATTGATTCATTATCCCCATGTGAGTTTGGTTGTCTTTCTCTAGTAATTTGGTTTTGCATTCTTTTGTTCTGACATGGATATGCCATTCGTCATCTTTTTGGTAGATGGTCAGGATGTCTTCCCACTTGCCGAGCAGGTCGACCAGGCACTTCAAGATTCCCCTGTCGGTTAATCTCTCTTTGCTGCTGACCGCCACGTGGTAGGACACTCTGATGGTCTCTTCTTCGGGAGCTTCGTATGTTTTTACTATAGGATTCATGATGAATAAAAAACTAGCAAAACTGGAGACTAGATAACTGCAGGAACACTTGATCACTGGAGCTGCAGGTGTTAACAGGGCGAAAGCTAATTAATACGACCTGAAACTAATAATTCGGTCATATGGTGTGATTTCCTGTAGTGACAGATTCGAATCCCGAAATGGCTTTTACAACAGTCGGACTAAGCATCAATTTCCCGACCAACAGTACAGTATTTAAAATGGCATGCCAAACTGTAGGAAATGCAAGTATCCATCCACGACCCAGGAATATGGCTATTCTATGTGCCAAAATTCATTTTCCGTTTATAATTATTAAAACTCATAAAGTTAAAAGTTGTGTATTATATCTTGATCTTTGGACAAAATTAAATAAATTCAGATCAGGATATTTCATACAAGTTTTAGAGTAGCTTCTAACCGCAGAAGGGAACTGAGATAGGGAATGCAGGTGGCGTGACCTGCCCTCGATACGCGGTCTAAGCTAATAAATGTTGCCTTGCATGTTCAAATGGGAAATCGTGTTTGTCTTGGTCTTTAAAATCAAAGCATTGTTTTGGTAAAATATTTATACTCAACCGAATCCGCGTTGATTCGGTATTCGAATCGCAGGAGTCTTCAGAGTCCCGACCCGATGCAGATTCGGAGGTTCGAGGGAATATTTTGACATGCCGACGTCGAAGAAAGTAAAAGATGAATATTAATTCACATTGATCAATTCCACCCGAGGGTTTATGTATACATTTATGTGATCACATAATCTAGGTTTTAACATTTCGAGGAATATAACTGGGTGATTCAGGGGCGGATCCAAAGGCCTTAAGGGGTGGGGTGGGGTTGGGGTTAATTTTCGACAGTGTCCATTTTAAGTACCTTTTTTCAGAGCCAAATATATCCGTTCCCAACCCATTGCATGGATCCCAAATGACTCAAACCATCGAGTCAAACACACCAGTCTGGAAATAGCTCTTGGAATGACTGCAGATGCAAGGAAATGACGGATAATTTTCTTGACCCCCCCCCCCCCCCCCCCGCCCCAAGCGTCGTGCCCCGTCTCCGTGTTCAGTGCCCTCAATTTGCGGCGCCCCTTTCAAACTTCCTAGATCCGTCCCAGGGAAGCTGGAACCCGGATAGGCCTACCAGAGTATACAAATGGTACCCTGCTCTTTTCTGGGGTATACATGTATACCCATGCCCTAACGATGAAAGTTTTCAACCTTTTTATTAGTCTTTTCATTTTTAACCGGCTCTCGCACTCATGATACGAAAATTGTGAATACTCAGGTATTTGTCTCTTTCATTATCATGTTTTAGGTTGGAATTTGGAATGCTAGAGGCGCTCTAAACAGCGTTCTCGGAATTGACAAATTTCAAAATTTTCTAGAGGCCGGATTCCATATGTTTTGGTACCCTGGCCCTCGCGTCGTTCCGGCGCCCCTGTCCGTCCCTATGGTTAGTTGTTATATGCCGCTTATTAAACAAATAATTTATTATAATGTACGTATGTATAAGTAAAAATATGTATATTGATTATATACATCAAGATTAATAATCGTTGTATATACCGCGTCCAAATGCTGCACTTTAGTGAAATTTAATTACCCAATTCAATTATGTAAATTTGAAGGAATTGTATATAAAGCTATTATACTTTATACCACGGGCCTATATTCTTTATAAATAAGTCTTCCCACTTTAGAAGAAATCATGTACGTGGAGAGAATAGACAACAGTTTAGTGTGGAAATTAATACGAAAGATTAAATCTGTATGTACTTCAAATGGTGTAATGCTTAGTTTTCACCCATGCATGTAAAGATCTTCTATGTAATGAATGCTATTTTAAGTGTATGTATTAATGTATCAATTTACACCAATAAAGGTACATATACAGGAAGTGTGAATTTATACCCCATTATCATGCACTGTCATATAGGCGTCGTGCCCGGAGGCTCCATACAAAAGGTTTTAATCCAAAGTCAATTCAGACTTTATATCCCCGCTTTTGCCTACCCGTCTCCCCGAAAAGTCAAATTAGCGAGACAGTTTCCCCCACCCCACTCATACGCCTTATAAATATGCATCTTCACACAGGTGAGCCTAAGCTTACACAGGGTTGGATGGCCGAATGGTTAGCATGTGCGTGCTGTATCATCAAACATGTCATCGAGTCAACTGGCGTACACTATAGGGTCGCCTGTCCAACCTCATGGGTTTTCTCCGGTTTCCCCTCACTGCTAAAGACCCCTACACGCAAGCGAATTATTGAAAAAAAATTAAACCATGTTGACCCGAAATGACCTAGTTTGTGTCGAGTGGACGTTAAACCCCACCCTCGATTTTTACACACTTTGCTTAAAACTCTTGTAACTTTATGCGCAAAAATGCACAAGAAAAATTTTCACTCATATGTTAATGTTGTGCTTGGGAATAAGGCTTTACAATATCTGGTCTGAACAATGAAACTTTTTCTCAAAATTATTTTATTACACAATGCCAAGTAATGCATGTATAAATAATCACATGAAATAATGAATATATATATATATATATAAAGAATAATTAAGTAAAATGGACATTTGATTCTTTTGACTTTTATGTAATACTGTATAAATAATTATAGAATACGTGGAAGAGATCAGGTATTATAATACTTATTTGGCATAATATTAACAAATTATTAAAAATTAAACATACATTATGCAAGAGTTAAATCTGCCTATTGCAGATCTTTCTTTAGGCCTGATATAAATGTATTCACTATTAATTAGACATTTATTAATATGGCCATAATCAACTCTCGATGCCATCGATCTCCACTATTAAGTACAAATGAAAACGGTTCAGCCATATTTTGATTTAATTTAAAAAAAAGAGAAGCGAGGCTTCGTTTTGAACAACCAGTATCGTGGTTACAATTAATGCAATTCATTTTACATTATTTATTTTTGAACTATTATAGTACAAATGACTATAAATCTTCCACAGCGTGTCTGTCTTTATAATATGCACAATGATACAATAGCAAGTTAATATAATGACACGATCAATGTATGTTTACACTTCTCTGCTGTAACTAATATTTTGTTGTTTTAGTCGCATTTAGTAACTGAATGAGAATAGCACATTACACAATTATATGGAATACAAGTTACTTAGAAGTTTATTTCTCGTCTTCGTCAATCAAAGAATGGCCCCTCGTCGAAACGTTACCAGAAATAAACTCCTAAAGGTATTGGTATTCCATGATGGCTGTCATGTGTTATACAACTACATGTAATATATTAATCTGGACAAAATAGAGCAACACTTTATATGTCCATACTGTGTCAAATGCCATATCGAGAACGCTGTAAGCCCTACAATTAGGGTCATTTTCCCGCCATTGCTTGTCACCGTCGCTTTGTCGCCTGTACGTGCGCCACTACTGGCTGACAAAATCAGCATTGGTCATTCAAATTCCAAATGTGGGGACAGAAGTTGGCATTGTGTGCCCGAGTGTTGTTTTGCTCGAGAAATCAAATAGTCGGCGTCAAATAACCTTGTACACTTGCGTAAGAAAATTCTGATTCACTATATATACATTGCTCCCGAATAATACTTTTAAAGCAGTGCAATGCTATTTGTGCAGTCTACACACACATATAAATTCTAGTAAAGTGTTTACGCGATAAGTGTTTTATATATTATGTATTTGTTTATTTTGTGAGGTGAATATGAAGATAGTTTGTTGGCAATGATAAACGGTTTTTAGCAGTTGTTAATGAAACCGGAAGTGAATATTTGTCAATCTGCGGAACGTCTTCCAACATTGTTAAGTTGTCATCTGTGCAAGGACTTTCTGGTTGTTCTTTTTCTTCGTGGTAGCCTAAACATCTAGAATAAACAAAGTAAACGCACACTTGAGTCAATAGTATCAAATTAATAGTCTAGCCCCGGGTGGTTACTTTCGATAAACCCAGGCCTTTTCAAATTGAATATGTATTTCAAGAATGCTTTGTACACGTAATGGTATGCATAACGCACAAGGAAAAGTGGGAGTGAAAGAATCTTCCGAGGAATCCCCGATTGTTTGAAATAGATGTAATCATCTTCCCAAATAAATATCTGGATCAACACTACCCCCCCCCCCCCCCTCGTTATGAGGTTACTTTTTATTGCGTAATCATGACGTTACATCATGTGTTTCAAATAATACGCCCCGCCTACCTTTTTGTACTGGACCGTCATTAGATTTACGCCTGGAAAATAACCCCAAAATTTACCTGTATAATGTGACGTATAACCCAGGTAGTAACGGTAACACATCGGCAGCTGCTGTATTTAACATATCACTAGTCAGGGGTCTACGACACCATACATTTCTATCTTCACGAAGCAGTCTCTGTAAGAAGAAATCAACAAAGTATAACATAAATGTCGGAAATTTTAAGATACATGTGACCACAAAACACCACTCAACACAAACTATGTCATTTGATGGTTCAATATGATTTCAAAAGTTCGCTTGCATGTGGGGGCCTTATTAGCTGCGGGGGGAAACGGGAGAACCAACAGAAAACCCATGGGGTTGGACAGGCGACCAGTACTCCTTCAAATGTACAAGTGGTGAATCGAACCCACGACACTTGACGGAATGGCAGACTTTATGATACAGCGCGCACGTGCTAACCATTCAATCATCCAACCCCCCTAATCGATATAGATTTGGTCAATAAGGGATAACAGGCTGCTGCACAACATAACCTAATGATCTAATGATACGAGAACCTATCAACACAAACTATAAAGGAAGCGTAGGTCTATTTAGTTACCTGTAATTTAGTAGATGGTGTACATCTTTCTATATTATATCTTTCTAATAAAGCCGGTAATGTTAATTTACGTCTAGGAAGACCTCGTTTCTCCATTAAATCTGCATACTTATCCTGTTGCAAAAGTTATAAAAAAAGATGTAATAAAAATACATTGTTAAAAAAAGTTAAAAGAAAAAAGAACACTGTTACAATAAAAATGCAAATACGACGGTTAAAAATTTATAATAATAGGACGTCATAATGATTCAGCTAATTATTCAAAAAAAATAAATATGATCACTCGTGTCTCTTCTTCCGTAAATTTTTCAAATATATCGCGTTTCGTTGTAATCTAGTTGACCAGCAAGAACGAATGTGTTTATCTTACCTGAACATCAAAAATATGTTTCAGACGAATTTTAAATTGATTATATAAACATTCAGCCTGTTTCTTACTATCATGAAGAACCTGAAAAATATACCGACATACTAAAAGAACAGCGTTACAATCTAACAACCAATATGGGAAATGAGCAGCAGCATTAGGCCTAGCTGGTTTCAAGATACATTATTGGAGATTAGATAACGAGTTGACAGTTCTCACAATTATAGTTAAAACTGGATAATGTAAAGGCAATTTGCTGAAAATTTCCGAATATCCTCGATCATCACCACTAAAGTCGGTACGATAAAATTCATAGTCTCGATCATCCATTCAATCGTTAAATCGTGAAGGCAAGTTATGCAGCAAATCTGGTTATAATCCAACAAATATAGCTGGCTAGCGTTGACATCGAGAGTTGATTGTGGTCTGGATACGTTAATTAATGTTTACTTTATAGTTTAGACAACATTTCAGGCCTAAAGAAAGGCCTACCTTAGGCAGATGTAGCTCTTGCCTATTGTATTTTTTTAAAGCTGAAACTAGGCCTATTAGGAAACTACGAACCTAGAGAAGTGTTATACGAAAAGTTGACTAGAAATCTATCGCAACCCCACCCACAATTTACAAAATACGTGTTCAGACTTACGATTCACTAACTTTGCCCACACTATCGGTTCTTATTCAAAACCCGCGTTCAATAATGATCGTAAATGTTATCTAACCTTTATATTATCAACTGATTCTATTAATCTAACAAGACCACCGTTTAATACAATATTGGGATCAGCTTTTATATCAAATATATAAACTCTTCCATCAGGTGTTGATACAGTTACCAATGTTAATGTGCCTACAGAAATAAAACAAAGGTCTGTTACCTATAATTAACAAAATTATGTAGAACTACTACTTTAAATTATACAAATTGATCAATTCTATATTTCCAGTAATTGTATTTGAAGCGTACGTCATGTTCCTTATTTATATGCTAGGGACATTACATAAATAGTATTTTGCCACCCTTTCGTACAAGCCAGCCCCATTTTTCATATTATGTATTGTTTTTATAAATTCGGGTGTGCTTTAAGACATAATAACAACAATCTTTACATTACAATTTTACATTTTTTTACATTCGGTTTGAACGATCCTGCTCCTTGTGTTTTTGGACATGGCTATAACAGTATATACCTTTATCCCCCCCCCCCCCCAATCCATAACATCGAATATATAAGTGGTACGATTGATTTCCTGGTTTTCTCAAAAATGTGCTTTATAATGTTCTTTATATAACACAATTTAGTTGTATTTGCAATCTAATTAAAATATAGATCTATATTTTTTTATACTTTCGATTTTGATGGCCTACACTACATGTGGATCTAACAAGTTATAGTGGGAGTTCACGTTCTAAGACGTCAGGTTCCAAGCAAGCCACATTTCATTCGATTAACCAATTAGCGGCGACCGCCATGCTTTTTTAAATCTACTTTTGTTTTGATATCTATAGCTGGTAATGTCTACCCACAGTTCCGCGCAAAAAGGTCAAATACTCGATTCGACAGACCATTTGATTGGCTGACCCCACATTTATTCCAGTATACACGAGTTAAATAACAAGTCTTCCAGATCCAAGAGTAGTAAAGACAAGTAAAAACAAAATTTTGAACCATAAAAAACGAAACGAAATTGGATCTGTAATCAGATTGTTGCATTTGAATACAAGGTTTAACAGGATCACAATTAAAGCTTTAGAAATTATAGCCACGGTATTGTCGTCGTCATTACCCGCGGCCCGTGGTACAGAAATGTAGGACTTTAAATTTCTCTACAATTCCACGAAATGGTTAAATAAAAAGCAACAATTCTAAATAGGCCTACAACATTTATTAATTACCTCTGGGTCCGATGTCTATACCCTTGCAGTTAAACGTTAACAATGGCTGTTCAACAAGAAGCTTATATACAATTCTTTCAGCCGCTGTGACCGTGTTTATTAGATGGATCTGGGATGGCATCTCGCTGGTTCATCTGAAAAAATACATCTAATTGCATTAAAAGATTCACAAACAAGTCCATTTTTAGTGTCTTCGATCTGTTCATTGGTTTGTTAGTAGTATAATTGTGTACATAAAATCAGTTTTATCGAATCTCACAATTGTTTTATTTAATTAGGGGGATTAAGGAATCAGTGAGTCGTTAATAAATACCCACGCCGGCTGTATATAGGTAATTAAGGAATAAACATTCCGGATATGCATTAGGTCACTGTGACGTCACTGGCGGCTGAGGGGGATTAAGAGTGTTTCGATAATTGGCCAAGTCGTTTTTACGAGAGGTCTATATGTGCGACTTTGAGTGAAGATAGCTGATTTAATTTTATTCAGATAGATGTTAACTTGCCGTAATGTGCATTATAATAACCACTGGCTAGAACTAGTTAGTCTTCTTGTGTGCTCTACGAGTAAACGACTTATATTATCTTTAATGATATTTACAGGGAATACAGAGTTGGGGAATGAGTTGGAGACAACTTATAGTTTATGCTTCAGAGTATCGCCAAGTAAAACATATGTTATTTTAATAATTTATCTAATCTGATATCAATAACAGTATATTATCGATTATACATAGATGAACAGAACCATCGTCTACTGTAATAATGAATAAATCTCACATAAATCGATGGCTAGCTATCTATAATTAATCGATATCATGTATTATCAACTGGAAGAAAAGAACCGGATTTCCCAATAATTTGGCCATTTTGCGAGTGACACAATAGTTTTTCTTTGTGGATGTGTGCGCGTTGGTTGGCTGGTTACGCTGACAGTGAGAGTTTGTCTATATAAAATACACTGCATTTATTTTATTTGAACCCCTCAAAGCATACTGTCAGTACATGCACCCTCTATGAAGACCCTACACAGGACAGCGGCACTCCTTTCTTATCAGCTCAGGAATTTTGGAATCTGACAAGTGGGATTCGCGCGCATAAGAATTGGATAGGTTCTTCTCGGTCAGTTGTGGGATTCGATCCTTGCAAATCCTGTAGTCGTTCTACTGATAAATAAATCGCTCATTAACACGGTATTTACCATGGTTACAAGAGAATCACTACATCACGGACACGGTTTCCCAAATAATGTTTATAGTAATTCAGCTCGCTCTGTATACATATTTAAACACCGAGAGAGGGGAATAGATTCTGTAGGTATTTTATAAACTCGTGTGAACTCAATAAATATAATATTCTACCAGGAAACTAAGGGGGATGGGGTCCGTTCTTTCCAAATATTCTCTGCCATATAATGGTTCGTTATATTCTGTCAGAGCAGTTACTTAGCTGTGAAATGTCAATTGTAGGTGAATCTATAAGCTTATTTAAGTTTGAATACAGGGTTGGTCATATTTTCAATACATGTTCGCTCAAAGTCCTGTAACGGTTAGACCGGGGTGGGGGTCGTATTATTTTTAAAAAAAAAATCGTTACCAGTATTGATGTATCGTGTCTGAACATTTTCGTTTTGTACTGCTGGCGTGATATCACACCACAATGCGTTATCTATTAATAATCTAAAGATTAACCATAGAAAGCTTCCTAAATTATTAATTAAAGATATACCACAGATAGACATTATTAAGACCTCCTTATTCGACTTCTATTATGCTTTGATGACAGTAGCCTTGAAAGCAGGTCTACAGCGGCATAGCTAGCTATGTCCTGGTTCGATCCAGGACTTTCAATTATATAAAAAAAACTTTCTGTGTTAGGCCATTGTAGTAGTCAACAATGTATATCTACAATGGACATAGATAACAATTCATGAGTCGATCGAGGAATTAAAATTATGGCCTATAATATATATAATATAAGAAAAAATTCATACATTATAAACAGTTCATCTAAAATAAAATATCGTTTAGTATTGTATTCATACCATTGTCGCTATTCATATTTTGGCCTATAATGGTTTACAGTTATTTCTTTTAATACTATTGTACTATACTTACCTGGGAGACGCGCTTGACAGGTCAGCAATGAAGGCGTCGTTAAACCATGGTGACACCTTTCCAGGTATGAGAGTAAAACGAAGGGAGATAATACTAAATTGATTTTGATTAACTCCAGTCCATTTCGGCCAATACATCGAGTATCTGCAAATACTTGTTGAACAAAAGTTAAAGAATAGCATTGAAGTACAATGCTCTGATATCAAAAGGAACACGTTAAAGGTGGTAATTCTTTGACCCAATATCATTTAGTCTAGTAGTTAGTGCAGGGGGGCTGCGCCACATATTATTTACATAAAGGACAAATATAACGACAAGACATCATACTCCGAAACAGCAAACAAACAAAAAAAAAAAAAAAAACAATTCAAAAAAGAGTGAATGGATCCGGGGGCATTGCAAACACGAATTGTTGGCCAATTTAAATCCACATTCACGTTCTTATCTTACCGTGAAAAGATGCGCTTCTGATATCAAATATTTAGGACAAAATGAATATTTTAAAATTGGAACACGAATCGTGAGCCTACATGCTTTTGAGCGCAATTCGTAATCAAGCGACTTGACGAACGATGCTAAGCATATCCCACAGAAGAATGGGTTAGATCTATTTAATAAGGCCAACTTCAAGTTTGGTCAAAGGTCACGAGATGTGAACAGGGCTAGCGCTAATCTCAACCCTAACCCTGAAACCTGGACCTAGCCGTAACGCTTACCCTAACACAGTCTCGCCAACAATCACGTATCCTAACCTTATATACATCTCAGCTACCTTGACGGAAATTAAGTTGGCCTGAACAACTAGATCTAGCCTTAACAAATAGATCTAAGTGTATTATTTTGTATGTATGGCAGGAAATAATATAAGGCCTATAGCAACCAAGAATTGGGTAATAGATGTATATGAAACCCTCGAATTTTGCTGCATCTCTAAACACTTTTCATTTCTCATGTACAATACGGGGAGAATATTGCCCTATACTTTACTTCAAATTGCAGATGTTATTGTTTCTACGATATGAGCTAACAAAGTTTTTTTTTTATCTCACCAGCACGGCTAGAAAGTATTACGTTTTCCCAAGCCCTGCAGTGCCGCTTGCGCAGCGAGTCAGGTACTTGATAACTTCATTCACGTACGTCAACTGGAGCTATTTTGAAACCGGGGGTAACTTTGAACATTTTTTTGATAAAATGATTTAACTGAAAATTGCCAAAAACGAATTCGAAAGACATTAAAAATTTTTTTAGCAACAACTCATGACCTTTTTGTGATTTTTTTTGCGGTCATTTTGAAGTTACTTATATTTTGTTGGTCCGCACAAAAAATGAACATGGTGGATTGAAAAGGGTAGATTTTGAGTCTCTGGGAACTTCTTGTAGGTTTGATATGAATAATTAACTTCACAATCTGCAAAATGGTTTCTCTGTGTCACAAACATATTCATAAACTAACATATAATTTTATTTAATCTTAATTCCGATTTGTTCATCATTGAACTTGTGTTTCGGGGTTACTTTGTTCTATTCATTTATCAAAAAAAGTTACCTCCGGTTTCAAAATAGCCCCAGTTTTTGTTTATCATAGTCTTATAATTTTGATGTGTTCAAAGAAACCTCAAACCAATATGTGACATTGAACACCCATAGTTTATAAAAAGAAATATTTTAAGATGGTTATTTCAATTTGTTTAACAGTGCATGTGTAGCCTTATACCAAGCCCCATCACTGCACTTTGAAAGAAAACCATAATTGAAATAAATTTTTAGATATAAAAGAAAATATCCGAAAAATGTACAAAGTAGCCCCAGTTTACAATTACGGCCATACTCCTATAGCAGTGTTTCGTTTGCTTAGAGCTAATCCCACTTATCACTGCTGTAATGGACGCAATTTTCTGTTCCAAATTATGACTGCTCATTAGTACGATTAACCAGTGCATAGCAGAATATTGCAGAAAAAAAATAATTGCGTGATAAACGAGGCTATCAACACAGATACATATAAACAATACTGTTTGGATACGAACGACACTTCGCCGTTTTTAATACCTTAAATAACTGTCCAAAGTTTTAGATGCCATGTTGTTGAAGCCTACTTGGGATAGATTTGATTGAACGAGAAGAATAGACACACTCCCTCAAGAACTCAAGTATCAGAAGCCAACCCAGCAATGGCGGGAGAGGAATTTTTCGGGCCATTGCTTCAGGAATATGAATACTGTATAATATAATACTGTAAAATGAATGTATATAAACTGATTTACATTCAATGGTTTCCGTTTTTACTCCAATTTCAAATCAGTTATGTTCGGCGAAATAATTAGCCATGCAGTCTCAGTCGAGTGCAAATTTTTAGCGTCTGGTTATTCCAGTCAACTCCAGTCTACATATGCAATGTATCTAGTCCCGTCCCCCGAGTGTACCAATGTTAAAAAAATTATTTTATCTTAAATATTGGATATCAGAAGCTCATCTTTTCCCGGTAAGTTTACATTCTCAATGTTTATTTAAATTGACCAATAATTCGTGTTTTCGATGTCGAAGATTTTGGAGGACTTAGGTCCTTTAGATATGGCATGTTTACACAATCCCTATTTATACATAAATAAACTAACACATACTTATGGAAAAACAGCTACTGATTTATTTAGGCGACGTTTCGAAGAGTATTCTCTCAACGTTTTCAAGCTAATACAATGTAACAAAATTTGAAAGAACATATATAGACAAATTACAATAACAAGGTTGAAACCATACATAGCAACAACAAGATCAAAGGCCTATGAACACATTTATACATAGGTCTATTATTTTATACTACTACTCACAAGACGGTCTGTCACAGCGGCGTGAAGTCGAGGTCATTACATGACCGCAAAAGGTTTCCATAGTCGAGTCTGTCAAAAAGAAATGATATTGGGTTTAACTATGGAAGCCTATTGCGTCCATTTCAGAATCTCGTCTTCTCGCCGCGAGAAGTCGAGGGCGAGAACACGAGAAGACGAGAAGTCGAGGGCGAGAACACGAGAAGACGAGAACACGAGAGGACGAGAAGTCGAGGGCGAGGCAGCGAGGGAACGAGAACACGAGGAAACAGGGCGAGAATACGAGGATCTCGCCCCGAGAACACGAGATTACTTTCACCTCGACTTCTCGTTCCCTCGTCCCTCGACTTCTCGTCTTCTCGTGTTCTCGCCTTTGAAAAACCTCGTGTTCTCGCTCCATCGCCCTCGACTTCTCGTCTTCTCGTGTTCTCGCCCTCGACTTCTCGCCCTCGACTTCTCGTCCTCTCGTGTTCTCGCCTTTGAAAAACCTCGTGTTCTCGTCTTCTCGCTCCCTCGCCTTTGAGCTAATCTCGTCCTCTCGTGTTCTCGCTCCCTCGCTTCGTAACAATCTCGACTTCTCGTCTTCTCGTCTTCTCGCCTCGAAAGTGCAGTTGATACGCATGTCCACTGACTACCGTATCGACATTTGTATTTGGAAATGGATTATAATAAACGGAAATGTTTGAAGTTTTAGGCAATTAAATAGTCCAAAATAATTTTAATCTCTTCTTGCACAGATATTATTGTATTCTGTAATCGATTTTAAGTCTTCAATCAAATCTTTCTTTGCTCTCCAACTTCAACAACGTTCATCGGATATTTTGATGCGTGGTTTTGTCAGTGCTGTAGGATGGCGAGTCTGACAAGTGACAACGTAAAGTCGTTCATATGGGATTAAAAATAACGAGGTCAACTGCTTGTCAGTGGTATAAGGCGGAAGGCCTGGCAAGGGACAACGTATAGCCGTTCGAATGTTATAGATAAAAAAACAAGGTTCGTTGCCCGGAATCGAAATGAAGTGGTGGCTACGGTGGCTCAGAGAGTAGGACGTTTGCTCTCTAACTTCATCGATCTGCATCGGAATTTATCTTGAGATATTCTCCCTTGTCCGTTGTGTAGATGGAGGACGGAGGGTCTTGCAACGGATAACATGTAGTCGTGCGGATGGGACAGACTGACGGGGTCCCGTGTACACATTGGTTTCGATTCACCGCTTGAACGTGACAATATTAGGGTCGTCTTTCCAACCGAGTGGGTTGAGCCTCTCTCTCTCTCTCTCTCTCTCTCTCTCTTTCTCTCTTTCGCATACATTGTCGTCCAGTTACAAGAACCCTTTACCGTGGGAATTCGACATAAGAGTAGGCCCTCGTAGCACACTGCATGACGTACATTATTAGTTTTCGTTAGCTCAGTTGGAGAAGAATGTTTAACTCGTTCGCAAGTGATCATAAGGACTGTCATTGAATCAACTGGCGCGGTATCGATTCGCCGCTTGTACGTGACAAGGGGCAGATCTTCTGTCCATACCCGTGGGTTTTCTCTGGATCCTTCAGTTTCCCCTACTGTTAAAGACCATTTAGGTGTGTTTTGATTTAGCGTGGAGCTACAATTGTTTACGTATGTATGTATGTATGTATGTATGTATGTATAGATAAAAGGTATGCCGACACAAACTGATTTCAACACTGTATGTATGTATGTATATATGTATGTATACGCACACAGCAGCTAAATCGTCCGGGCGGTCGACAAGGGTTGTCGCGTATTTATTTTTTTGGTGTACTTAGGGACATTTTAAAGACAATTTTATACAGATTACAGTATATTTTTTGTCGTTCGAGGGTTTATACGGTTCTAAAAACTAAAACTTGGGCCGTAACTCTTGAAGTAATCTACAGAAATTGTTGAAATTCGAGAGGCCCTTTGCTCTCCAACTTCAACAACGTTCATCGGATATTTTGATGCGTGGTTTTGTCAGTGATGTAGGATGGCGAGTATGACAAGTGACAACGTATAGTCGTTCGAATGGGATTAAAAATAAAGATGTCCACTGCTTGTCAGCGGTATAGGGTAGAAGGCCTGGCAAGGGACAACATATAGCCGTTCGAATGTTATAGATAAAAAAAGAGGTTCCTTGTTCGGAATAGTAATGAAGTGAGGCTACGGTGGCTCAGTGAGTAAGACGTCTAGCATCATCGAACTGCATCGGAATTTATCTGGAAATGTCCTCCCTTGTCAGTTGTGAAGGATGGAGGACGGGGGCCTGGCAACGGATAATGTGTAGTCGTGCGGAAGGGACAAAAAACGGGGTCCCGTGTACACATTGGCGTGGTGGAGGGTAAGGTCTGTTATTGATTCAAGTGGCTCGGTTTCGATTCTCCGCTAGAACGTGACAATTATTAGGGTCGTCTGTCCCCCACTGCTTAAGACCCCTAAACGCAATCAAATTATTGAAATAAAATTGCTAGTTCCGGAATGATCTGGCCCCGAGTTCACAAAGCCATGTATTAAACTATGTCTCTTTCAAATACATTGACGTGCAAGTACAAGAACCCTTAACCATGGGAATTCGAAATAAGAATAGGCCCTTGTAGTACACAGCATGACGTACATTATTAGCTTTCATCAGCTCAGTTGGAGAAGAATGGTTAACGCGTTCGCAATTGATCATAAGGACTGTCATTGAATCAACTGGCGCGGTATCGATTCGCCGCTTGTACGTGGCAAGGGGTAGATTGTCTGTCCATTCCCGTGGGTTTTCTCTGGGTCCTTCAGTTTCCTCCCACTGTTAAATACCATTTAGGTGTGTTTTGATTTAGCGTGGGGGTAGGCCTACCATTGTTTACTGAAACTACGAACTTCACGCTTCGTGGCCATGATAACTTCGCGGTGGTTCTATATAAATAAAATCTATGTGTGTGTGTGTGTGTGTGTGTGTGGGTGTGTGTGTGTATGTATCAGGCCCGTAGCCAGGAAGTTGTTTGGTTTTTTTTTGGGGGGGGGGGGCAAAGATGTTTTCGGGAGCGCAAACTAGCATGGGCATCTGCAGCTACCTGGTATTTGGAGGCCAATTGGAGCGTAGAATATTACATTTAAAACACTAGTTATATGAATTTGTAACAAATTAATAGAAATTTTGTTTTAGTTAAAATGTAAAACATCTTGTATTGTTGTATAATAGATATCAAACATTACAAAATACATGTACCCGGCTTTCATATTCACACAGAAATCACAACTGTCAACACTAGTAATGTGCCAGTTGTGCCAGGCAGTGTGCAGATGCCCTGCCAAAACAATATTGAAAATACTAAGAAAAATCTCGTTTTTTTTCTTGTGATATTGGGGGGAGGGGGGGGGGTCAAGACTCACTTGGGAGGGCCTGGTATGTATTTGCGCCCACCATGAATGTTTTAGGCCAGTGAATTCGAGCACAAGGCAGTGTGCAGATGCCCTGCCAAAACAATATTGAAAATACTAAGAAAAATCTCGTTTTTTTTCTTGTGATATTGGGGGGAGGGGGGGGGGGTCAAGACTCACTTGGGAGGGCCTGGTATGTATTTGCGCCCACCATGAATGTTTTAGGCCAGTGAATTCGAGCACAAGGCGAATTACGCCTTGTTGCAGACTTGCAGTGCACCACCCCCACAAAAGTCGTATCGATTTAAAAAAAAGAAAAAAAATAGGTTGCCAGACAACAAAACATACGCCCATAGCAGCTAAATCGTCCAGGCGGACGACCAGGGTTGTCGCATATTTATTCTTTTGTGGGTTTTTAGAGAGATTTAATAGACAATGTCATGCAGACTCGTTACAATTTTCGTTGTTTGAGGGTCCAAAATGTTCTAAAAAATAAAACAAGGTCCGTAATTCTGAAAGTAATCTACAGAAATTGTTGAAATTCGAGAGGCTTTTTCATTTTACTAATTCAAATAATGCATATAAATTTCAACATATCGGATGATAACTTTTGTCGTCCGAATGTTCACAAGGTTCAACAAAGTTAAACAAAGGCCATAACTCTAAAAGTAATTGACAGAAATTCCTGACATTCAAAAGGCTTCTTCATTTTACCAATTTAGATAAAGCTTATTCATTTCATACAGATTGCATGATAACGTTTGTCGTGCGAGCGTTCACAAGATTCAAGAAAGTAAAACAAGGCCCAGAACTCGAAAAGTTTGACTGGAAGACCAGCTAACAACGAATTAAAATTGTCCAGTCTAGAAGTGACCAGTGACCAGATAGGGAGAGATAGAGGGAGAGAGAGAGCGAGAGGGGAGTGGGGTGTAACGTCCACTCGACACACAAACTAGGTCATTTCGGGACTAACATATGGTTTAATTTTATTTCAATAATTCGCTTGCGCGCAGGGGTCTTTAGCAGTGGGAGGAAACCGGAGGACCCGGAGTAAACTCACGAGGTTGGACAGTCGACCCTACTCCTTGTCACTTCGGCCGGGGATTCGAAACCACGTCAGTTGACTCAATGGCAGGCTTTAGGATACAGCACGCACATGCTAACCATTTGGCCACCCAACTCCTTTTAGCAAGTGACCAAAGCATAAACAAGTGTGGACGGACGGGGTCGGAGGCAATATACGACCACATTGCCATGTTGGCGTATAAAAAGCTGTTTTGGGTGGTGGTTGTGTGTGGGTGGGTGGTGTGTGTGGATATTTTCGATCCCCCGCTTATATGTGACAAGGAGTAGGGTCGTCGGTCCAGCCTTTTGAGGTTTTGCCCCCCACCCCAAGGAAAAAACACAACAAACCACATTAAAGGACCTAAGTCCGTAAATCAAAATCCTCCAAAATAGTCAACATCAAAAACACGAATTATTGGTCAATTTAAATCAACATTGATGATATAAACTTACCGGGAAAAGATGAGCTTCTTATATCCGATATTTAAGATAAAATAAACATTTTACCATTGGTACACGAATCGTGTACCATAATGCGTTTCAGCCCCAGTTCTAGCAAGAGACGCGGGGAACTAAATCAAATGGCGTATGTAGACTGGAATAAACAGATGCTAGATATCATTCAAAATCTTCAACTTTGAAAACACGAATTATTTGTCAATTTAAATCAACATTGGTGCTGTGGTCTTACGGTACACGAATCGTGTACCATAATGCGTGTCGGCCTCAGTTCTAACAAGATACTCGGGGAACGAGGCTAGACACATAGCACCAAATCAAACGGCGTTTGTAGACTGGAATAACCGGATGCTATAAATTTGAATTCGATTGATACTGCTGGCTTATTTCGTGGAACATAACTGATTTGAAATTAAAGTAAAAACGGAACCCATTAAATGTAAATCATTTTATATTCATTCATATTACAGTATTATATGCGTTGCGACCCAATTCGGTCCATTTCTAAATCTAAAATGTTAATGATTTAGCTCCTTTAAATGAGCACACAGAAAAGGGTACTTACATCAAAATGTATTCAAACCAGCTTTAACGACAACATGCTTAATATTTCACAGAAACAAGGGACTACTACTAGACTGCAAAATTTCAGAAACTCCCTTTGCTTTTTGTCGACATAATATTGCCGTAGACATACGACAAATATGGGACAATCGGGTTATTTTAGGCTCCAGAGAAAACCCACGGGAATGGACAGACGATCTGCCCCTTGCCACGTACAAGCGGCGAATCGATACCGCGCCAGTTGATTCAAAGACAGTCCTTATGATCACTTGCGAACGAGTTAACCATTCTTCTCCAACTGAGCTAACGAAAACTAATAATGTACGTCATGCAGTGTGCTACGAGGGCCTACTCTTATGTCGAATTCCCATTGTAAAGGGTTCTTGTAACCGGACGTCAATGTATGCGAAAGAGAGAGAGTGAGAGAGAAAGAGGCTCAACCGAACTCGGTTGGAAAGACGACCCTAATCATTGTCACATTCAAGCGGTGAATCGAAACCAATGTGTACACGGGACCCCGTTAGTCTGTCCCATCCGCACGACTACATGTTATCCGTTGCAAGACCCTCCGTCCTCCATCTACACAACGGACAAGGGAGAATATCTCAAGATAAATTCCGATGCATATCGATGAAGCTAGAGAGCAAACGTCCTACTCTCTGAGCCACCGTAGCCACCAATTCATTTCGATTCCGGGCAACGAACCTTGTTTTTTTATCTATAACATTCGAACGGCTATACGTTGTCCCTTGCCAGGCCTTCCGCCTTATACCACTGACAAGCAGTTGACCTCGTTATTTTTAATCCCATATGAACGACTATACGTTGTCACTTATCAGACTCGCCATCCTACAGCACTGACAAAACCACGCATCAAAATATCCGATGAACGTTGTTGAAGCTGGAGAGCAAAGAAAGATTTGATTGAAGACTTAAAATCGATTACAGAATACAATAATATCTGTGCAAGAAGAGATTAAAATTATTTTGGACTATTTAATTGCCTAAAACTTCAAACATTTCCGTTTATTATAATCCATTTCCAAATACAAATGTCGATACGGTAGTCAGTGGACATGCGTATTAACTGCACTTTCGAGGCGAGAAGACGAGAAGACGAGAAGTCGAGATTGTTACGAAGCGAGGGAGCGAGAACACGAGAGGACGAGATTAGCTCAAAGGCGAGGGAGCGAGAAGACGAGAACACGAGGTTTTTCAAAGGCGAAAACACGAGAGGACGAGAAGTCGAGGGCGAGAAGTCGAGGGCGAGAACACGAGAAGACGAGAAGTCGAGGGCGAGGGAGCGAGAACACGAGGTTTTTCAAAGGCGAGAACACGAGAAGACGAGAAGTCGAGGGACGAGGGGACGAGAAGTCGAGGTGAAAATAATCTCGTGTTCTCGGGGCGAGATCCTCGTATTCTCGCCCTGTTTCCTCGTGTTCTCGTTCCCTCGCTGCCTCGCCCTCGACTTCTCGTCCTCTCGTGTTCTCGTCTTCTCGTGTTCTCGCCCTCGACTTCTCGTCTTCTCGTGTTCTCGCCCTCGACTTCTCGCGGCGAGAAGACGAGATTCTGAAATGGACGCAATAGGCTTCCATATTTAACGTCTATGGAAGCCTATTGCGTCCATTTCAGAATCTCGTCTTCTCGCCGCGAGAAGTCGAGGGCGAGAACACGAGAGGACGAGAAGTCGAGGGCGAGAACACGAGAAGACGAGAACACGAGAGGATGAGAAGTCGAGGGCGAGGGAGCGAGGGAACGAGAACACGAGGAAACAGGGCGAGAATACGAGGATCTCGCCCCGAGAACACGAGATTACTTTCACCTCGACTTCTCGTTCCCTCGTCCCTCGACTTCTCGTCTTCTCGTGTTCTCGCCTTTGAAAAACCTCGTGTTCTCGCTCCCTCGCCCTCGACTTCTCGTCTTCTCGTGTTCTCGCCCTCGACTTCTCGCCCTCGACTTCTCGTCCTCTCGTGTTCTCGCCTTTGAAAAATCTCGTCTTCTCGTCTTCTCGCTCCCTCGCCTTTGAGCTAATCTCGTCCTCTCGTGTTCTCGCTCCCTCGCTTCGTAACAATCTCGACTTCTCGTCTTCTCGTGTTCTCGCCTCGGAAGTGCAGTTGATACGCATGTCCACTGACTACCGTATCGACATTTATATTTGGAAATGATTATAATAAACGGAAATGTTTCAAGTTTTAGGCAATTAAATAGTCCAAAATAATGTTAATCTCTTCTTGCACAGATACTATTGTATTCTGTAATCGATTTTAAGTCTTCAATCAAATCTTTCTTTGCTCTCAAACTTCAACAACGTTCATCGGATATTTTGATGTGTGGTTTTGACAGTGCTGTAGGATGGCGAGTCTGACAAGTGACAACGTATAGTCGTTCGAATGGAATTAAAAATAACGATGTCCACTGCTTGTCAATAGGGCGGAAGGCCTGGCAAGGGACAACGTATAGCCGTTCGAATGTTATAGATAAAAAAGAAAACAAGGTTCGTTGCCCGGAATCGAAATGAAGTGGTGGCTACGGTGGCTCAGAGAGTAGGACGTTTGCTCTCTAACTTCATCGATCTGCATCGGAATTTATCTTGAGATATCCTCCCTTGTCCGTTGTGTAGCTGGAGGACGGAGGGCCTTGCAACGGATAACGTGTAGTCGTGCGGATGGGACAGAGTAACGGGGCCCCGTGTACACATTGGTTTCGATTCACCGCTTGAACATGACAATGATTAGGGTCGTCTGTCCAACCGAGTGGATTGAATCTCTCTCTCTCTCTCTCTCTCTCTCTCTCTCTTTCTCTCTTTCGCATACATTGACGTCCACGCACAAGAACCCTTTACCGTGGGAATTCGAAATAAGAGTAGGCCCTCGTAGCACACTGCATGACGTACATTATTAGCTTTCGGTAGCTCAGTTGGAGAAAATGGTTAACTAGTTCGCAAGTGATCATAAGGACTGTCATTGAATCAACTGGCGCGGTATCGATTCGCCGCTTGTACGTGGCAAGGGATAGATCGTCTGTCCATTCCCGTGGGTTTTGTCTGGGTCCTTCAGTTTCCCCCCACTGTTAAGGACCATTTAGGTGTGTTTTGATTTAGCGTGGAGGTACCATTGTTTACGTATGTATGTATGTATGTATAGAGAAAAGGTATGCCGACACAAACTGATTTCAACACTGTATGTATGTATGTATGTATGTATGTATGTATGTATGTATGTATGTATGTATGTATGTATGTATGTATGTATGTATGTATGTATGTATGTATGTATGTATGTATGTATGTATGTATGTATGTATTCGCACACATCAGCTAAATCGCCCGGGCGGTCGACAAGGGTTGTCGCGTATTTATTTTTTTGGTGTACTTAGGGACATTTAATAGACAATTTTATACAGATTACAGTATAATTTTTGTCGTTTGAGGGTTCATAAGGTTCTAAAAACTAACACTTGGGCCGTAACTCTTGAAGTAATCTACAGAAATTGTTGAAATTTGAGAGGCCCTTCCTTTTTACCAATTCAAATAATGCATATGAATTTCAACATATCTGGGGATAACTTTTGTCGTTCGAACGTTCACAAGGTTCAACAAAGTTAAACAAGGGTCATAACTCTAGAAGTTAATGACAGAAATTCCTGACATTCACTAGGATTCTTCATTTCACTTATTTAAATAAAGCATATGAATTTCATACAAATTGGGTGAAACTTGTGTCGTTCGAGCGTTCACAAGATTCAACAAAGTGAAACAAGGCCCATAACTCTAGATGTGATTAACGGAAATTTGCTGAAACTCAACAGGCTTGTTCGTTTTATTAATTTAAACGATACATATAAATTTCATAGACAGATCGGATAATAACTTTTATCGTTAGAGCATTCACAGGATAAAACAAGGTGAAACCAGGGCCATAACTCGCGGCTTAATTAACTGAAATTACTGAAATTCAATAGGATTCTTCGTTTCCCAAATTTAAATGATGCAAATAAATTTGATACAGATCTAGATGTAATTAACGAAGATTGCTGAAATTCAATAGGCGTGTTTTTTTTTAGTAATTCAAATGATGCATATACATTTCATACGGATCGGTTGATAACGTCTGTCGTTAGAGTGTCCACAAGTTGCAACAACGTGAAACAATGGCCATGTGACTCCAGAAGAAATTAAGGGGAGTTATTGAAATTAAAAAGGTTTCTTCATTTCACTATTCATCTCACTAATGTAAGAATCATATTTCAATTCAAAAACAATCAAATGATAAATGTAGATTGTCCACAAAAAATTGCGGACGATGGATGGACTGATTGATAGACGGGTGGACGGACCGGGTCGAGGGCAATATACGACCAAATTTCCATGTTGACGTATACAAAACACGACTACGCGAATGTTTTAGGCTGTCAAATCCGGGCCACAGACGAATTTATGCCCGTGTAAAGCCTGGTATCCTACGAGTAATTGGATAATGCATCATAGAAAGCTATAATGAATATTAATATGTTCATTATACTGATTTATCCGTTAATTCTAAAACATAAACATTTTGGAGCCAACAAAACTAGTTTAGATGTTATTATGTGCACAGTGAGCCTAAAATAACCCGATTGTCCCATATTTGTCGTATGTCTACGGCAATATTATGTCGACAAAAAGCAAAGGGAGTTTCTGAAATTTTGCCGTCTGTGAAATATTAAGCATGTTGTCGCCAAAGCTGGTTTGAATACTATTTGATGTAGGTATCCTTTTCTGCGTGCTCACTTAAAGGAGCTAAATCGCTAACATTTTGGACTTAGAAATGGACAGAATTGGGTCGCAACGCATATAATACTGTAATATGAATGAATATAAAATGATTAACATTCAATGGGTTCCGTTTTTACTTTAATTTCAAATCACTTATGTTCCACGAAATAAGCCAGCAGTATCAATCGAATTCAAAGTTCTAGCATCTGGTTATTCCAGTCTACATACACCGTTTGATTTGGTGCTGTGACTCGAGCCTCGTACGCCGAGTCTCTTGCAAGAACTGGGGCTGACACGCATTATGGTACACGATTCGTGTACCAATGGTAAAATGTTTATTTTGTCTTAAATAATGGATATCAGAAGCCCATCTATTTCCGGTAAGACCACAGCACCAATGTTGATTTAAATTGACAAATAATTCGTGTTTTTTTAAAAGTTGAAGATTTTGAATGATATTAAGTTAGAGAATTAGCTCCTTTACTCTTTTGTGCGACATTTTTGTGCGTGTATAGTAATGACTTAATGTGGTTATTTTTGGTCTAGTACTTGTATATTAAAGGAGCTAAATCGCTTACATTTTGGACCTAGAAATGGACAGAAGTGGGCCGCAACGCATGTTATAAATGTATATAAAATGATCTACATTCAATTGATTCCGTTTTTACTCAAATTTCAAATCAGTTATGTTCCACGAAATAAACCAGCAGTATCAATCGAATTCAAATTTGTAGCATCTGTGTATTCCAGTCTACGTACGCCGTTTGATTTGGTGTTGTGACTCGAGCCTCGTACGCCGAGTCTCTTGCTAGAAATGGGGCTGAAACGCATTATGGTACACGATTTGTGTACCAATGGTAAAATGTTTATTTTATCTTAAATATCGGATATCAGAAGCTCATCTTTTCCCGGTAAGTTTATATCATCAATGTTGATTTAAATTGACCAATAATTCTTGTTTTTGATGTTTAAGATTTTGGAGGATTTTGATTTACGGACTTAGGTCCTTTAATGTGAAGGATTTTGAGTTACGGACTTAGGTCCTTTAATGTGGTTTGTTGGATTTTTTTCTTGGGGGGTGGGGGGGGAATCTTAAAAGGCTGGACAGACGACCCTACTCCTTGTCACATATAAGCGGGGGATCGAAAATATCCACACACACCACCAACCCACACACAACCACCACCTAAAACAGCTTTTTATACGCCAACATGGCAATGTGGTCGTATATTGCCCCGACCCCGTCCGTCCACACTTGTTAATGCTTTGGTCAATTGCTAAGAGGAGTTGGATGGCCAAATGGTTAGCATGTGCGTGCTTTATCCTAAAGCCTGCCATTGAGTCAACTGACGTGGTTTCGAATCCCCGGCCGAAGTGACAAGGAGTAGGGTCGACTGTCCAATCTCGTGGGTTTACTCCGGATCCTCCGGTTTCCTCCCACTGCTAAAGACCCCTGCGCGCAAGCGAATTATTGAAATAAAATTAAACCATATGTTAGTCCCGAAATGACCTAGTTTGTGTGTCGAGTGGACGTTACACCCCCCTCTCTCTCTCTCTCTCTCTCTCTCTCTCTCTGGTCACTTCTAGACTGGACAATTTAAATTCGTTGTTAGCTGGTCTTCCAGTCAAACTTTTCGAGTACTAGGCCTTGTTTCACTTTCTTGAATCTTGTGAACGCCCGCACGACAAACATTATCATGCAATCTGTATGAAATTAATAAGCTTTATCTAAATTAGTAAAATGAAGAAGCCTTTTGAATGTCAGGAATTTCTGTCAATTACTTCTAGAGTTATGGCCTTTGTTTAACTTTGTTGAACCTTGTGAACGTTCGGACGACAAAAGTTATCATCCGATATGTTGAAATTTATATGCATTATTTGAATTAGTAAAATGAAAAATCCTCTCGAATTTCAACAATTTCTGTAGATTTCTTTCAGAATTACGGACCTTGTTTTAGTTTTTAGAACATTGTGGGCCCTCAAACGACGAAAATTGTAACCAGTCTGCATGAAATTGTCTATTAAATGTCCCTAATTACCCACAAAAGATTAAATATGCGACAACCCTTGTCGACCGCCAGGACGATTTAGCTGCTATGGGCGTATGTTTTGTTGTCTGGCAACCTAATTTAAAAAAAAAATTCGACACGACTTTTGTGGGGGTGGTGCACTACAAGTCTGCAACGAGGCGTAATTCGCCTTGTGCTCGAATTCTCTGGCCTAAAACAACTGCCCTCCCAATACTGAGTCTTGCCCCCCCCCCAACATCACAAGAAAAAAACCGAGATTCTTTTCAGTATTTTCAATATTGTTTTGGCAGGGCATCTGCACACTACCTGGTACAACTGGCACATTACTAGTGTTGACAGTTGTGAGTTTTGTGTGAATGTGAAAGTCTGGTACATGTATTTTGTAATGTTTGATATCTATTATCAACAATACAAGATGTTTTACATTTTAACTAAATTAATTTGTTACAAATTCATATCACTAGTGTTTTAAATGTAATATTCTACGCTTCAATTGGCCTTTACCGCAAATACCAGTAGCTGCAGATGCCCATGCTAGTTAGCCCTCCCGAAAACATCTTTGCCCCCAAAAAACAACTTCCTGGTTACGGGCCTGATACATACAAATGTATACACACACACACACACCCACATAGATTTTATTTATATAGATATCACCGCGAAGTTATCATGGCCACGAAGCGTGAAGTTCGTGGTTTCAGTAAACAATGGTACCCCCACGCTAAATCAAAACACACCTTAATGGTCTTTAACAGTGGGAGGAAACTGAAGGACCCAGAGAAAACCCATGGGAATGGACAGACGATCTACCCCTTGCCACGTACAAGCGGCGAATCGATACCGCGTCAGTTGATTCAATGACAGTCCTTATATGATCAATTGCGAACGCGTTAACCATTCTTCTCCAAGTGAGCTGATGAAAGCTAATAATGTACGTCATGTTGTGTGCTACGAGGGCCTACTCTTATTTCGAATTCCCATGGTTAAGGGTTCTTGTACTTGCACGTCAATGTATTTAAAAGAGAGAAAGAAAGAGACAGAGCCAGACTCAACACAAGCCAGGCCCCAAGTTTACAAAGCATTCTCAGACTTAAGTTGAGAATTTACTCAACTTTCAATCACTCTTTATGAGAAATATCTTTGATCCAGAAACACAAAACGTTGCACATAGCATCTTATTGGTGTATTGGATATATTAAAACAACAAAAGTTTAATACATGGCTTTGTGAACTCGGGGCCAGATTATTCCGGAACTAGCAATTTTATTTCAATAATTTGCTTGCGTTTAGGGGTCTTTAGCAGAGGGGGACAGACGACCCTAATCATTGTCACGTTCTAGCGAATCGAAACCGAGCCACTTGAATCAATAACAGACCTCACCCACCACCACGCCAATGTGTACACGGGACCCCTTTTTTGTCCCATCCGCACGACTACACGTTATCCGTTGCCAGGCCCTCCGTCCTCCATCCTACACAACTGACAAGGGAGGACATTTCCAGATAAATTCCGCTGCAGTTCGATGATGCTAGACGTCCTACTCACTGAGCCATCGTAGTCTCACTTCATTTCGATTCCGAACAAGGAACCTCGTTTTTTTTATCTATAACATTCGAACGGCTATACGTTGTCCCTTGCCAGGCCTTCCGCCCTATTGACAAGCAGTGGACATCGTTATTTTTAATCCCATTCGAACGACTATACGTTGTCACTTGTCAGACTCGCCATCCTACAGCACTGACAAAACCACACATCAAAATATCCGATGAACGTTGTTGAAGTTTGAGAGCAAAGAAAGATTTGATTGAAGACTTAAAATCGATTACAGAATACAATAATATCTGTGCAAGAAGAGATTAAAAATTTTTTGGACTATTTAATTGCCTAAAACTTCAAACGTTTCCGTTTATTATAATCCATTTCCAAATACAAATGTCGATACGGTAGTCAGTGGACATGCGTATCAACTGCACTTTCCGAGGCGAGAAGACAAGAAGACGAGAAGTCGAGATCGTTACGAAGCGAGGGAGCGAGAACACGAGAGGACGAGATTAGCTCAAAGGCGAGGGAGCGAGAAGACGAGGTTTTTCAAAGGCGAGAACACGAGAGGACGAGAAGTCGAGAGCGAGAAGTCGAGGGCGAGAACACGAGAAGACGAGAAGTCGAGGGCGAGGGAGCGAGAACACGAGGTTTTTCAAAGGCGAGAACACGAGAGAACGAGAAGTCGAGGGACGAGGGGACGAGAAGTCGAGGTGAAAGTAATCTCGTGTTCTCGGGGCGAGATCCTCGTATTCTCGCCCTGTTTCCTCGTGTTCTCGTTCCCTCGCTCCCTCGCCCTCGACTTCTCGTCCTCTCGTCTTCTCGTCTTCTCGTCTTCTCGCCCTCGACTTCTCGTCCTCTCGTCTTCTCGCCCTCGACTTCTCGCGGCGAGAAGACGAGATTCTGAAATGGACGCAATAGGCTTCCATAAACGTCCTACTGTTCTGCTCCGACTGGGCTAATTAAGACGGGGATACGCCACACAGTGTGCTATGGCCTATTCTTATATCAAATTACAACTGCGAAGGGATTGTTTACGTGCACGTTAATGTCTACACGGGACCTCGGTTTTACGTCACATCCAAACGACTGTTCTGCTCCGACTGAGCTATTGAAGACGGGCATACGCCATACTATGTGCCACGAGGGAAATTTTGCCCAGATAACGGCACTACGGCGTAATCTATAATGGCGAATTCCAACTGCCAAGGGATCTTAAATGTATACGTCAATGTGTACACGGGGCGTTAATTTTTCATCCCATCGGAACGACTATTCATTGTTCCTCTTCAGGCCCTCGTTCCTGTATCACTGACAAGTAGGTTATCGGGCCTATGTCTTACCCACTGGGCCACCATTGACACCCCCCCCCCCAGGTCAGAGAGAATAAACGGATTTCAAAACAAATTATTAACTTTTTAGTAGAACTTAACCCGGACAATCTAAAAGTTGAGAATATTCGTTATGTGCACAATAAATAACATCTATAGTAATGAAGTTGTAGAAATAAATTGAAATTCAACTTCCTACTTTTCAGCGCCGACTGGACGAATGGAGACGGAGACATAGTCGAAGATTGTTGATTTGGAAAGTTGGGCGTGAAAAATCAGAGTTCAGAGTTGGTGTACAAAATCTGATCAATTTTGGGATGTTTACAAAGCTTTTACAATACAACCAAAAGCGAGAAATCGTGACCAAATAGAAGAATGGACGCTTCTAAATAGCTACTGGCCCCCTAAACAATCAGCGCTATTGTTTAACAAATGTTGGCACACGTTTGTTCCTATTTTACCACACCATATTCAAACATTTCACAAACAATTTCTGCCATAATATAAAGTTGGTTGACAAACCATAAGGAAAAGACTGTAAAAATTGAAATGGATTTAATTTGCTAAAACCAATTTTTAAAGAATGTGAGAACTGATATTCCAGAAGGAAAATGTGTGTGGTAAAATCGTGTATTTAGAACTTACTGTTCCTTGGGGAAGAGATGATCATAACAAATAGGTTTGATGTCCTATTTAGGATCTAATTTTGCTATTCAAGAAGAATTATCACTGTTGTAGTAATCTACATCCTGGACGATAAAAACACGGAACCTCTATTTTCGTTGGTTACTTTTACCAAGTGGCGGATGCGGATCTACTTTAAAACCAATGAAACTTAAGTTTCATGACCCCCAAAGGGGCCCCAGTCCAGACGTGAGGTCAGTTCACGATGTTTAAAGATGCATGGGGTAAAGATTTAGATAAAGGGCTGGCCGTTTTGGCTTTAATAGTTCAAAGGTAGAATGAAAAATCAATATATTGAAATTTCAGTAAAATCACTTTAATCTGAGCGACGTTATGAGTGATTTTAGTTTTGGCAATTTTCAATTGAAATTTCAGTAAAATCACTTTAATCTGAGCGACGTTATGAGTGATTTTAGTTTTGGCAATTTTCAATTGTCAATTACCACTGCTAAAACATTAAAGTCTCGATTATCTTTTTTATCGTTAAATAATTAAATGGCAAAGGTGTTCTAATCCATTTGACATCATGGCCATACGATAGTCTAGAGAATTGATTGGCATGTGAATTAATGTCTAATTAATTATAAATATAAAATTTGAAGCCAAAATTTAGCTCTTACAATGCATCTTTAAAAAAAACTACCGGGCTGTAGCTGATTCTAATGGAAATGTCCCAGGAAGAATTCGGGCTTAAGAATTAAGTTCCATTTGACGTAGACCAGCAGTGATTATCTAAACCTTGTTGCGAAGGACCCTCATAAAAATGCTGCAGGGCCCCCAAAACGTATGACTTTTATGCATGGCAACATTATTGAGAGCATCAAAAGCACTTATTCATGTGATTATTAAACCCCAACAGATGGCATATTATTATTACATGTGGGTTAAACACGAACATCACGTTTTCCTGAATTAAAATATGCTTTTATCGGGCAGTCTGCGCCTTGACAAAACCTTCACTCACGAAGTAAAATAAAAAAAAAACGATTTATCGTAAACTATCTCAAGGCAACATTCTCCCCTTTTTAGCTTTTATGAATGTCTTGTAAGATTTTGATTACGTAAACTAAGAGACATTAGACATGGTAGATAGACATGTATATTGTTACAACTAAATATGTAGGCGATGTATTTATGTTAAGATTTTTAAACCTCCAGTCTCCTGCTGAGAGTTTCAGTTTAATTTAAATTTTAAGATTTTGTTTATCCTTTCATAACATAATTTTTTTCCTGTTTCATTTTATTTATTAAGACGACAGTGTCAATTTGATCTGCAACTTTATATTTTAGGCTCTACAAAAAACCAACTTATAGTAGTAACTAAAAACATTTGAGTTTTCTGTATAGTTATATGTTAATACAGCAGTGTAGGTATGTAGTTAGGAGAGAGCTATCAACCGGAAACCTGGTCAACAGATATCCGTTATTAATAGAGAGCCGTCTTCCTAGATTTATTATGACTCTTTTTACTCAACATAACGTCACAGTCGTACATATCACCAAGCACGTAAGTAATTTAAACTATCCCTTTTATTCTATTTCTCTTATGTATATAGCTCCACCATACTTTGGATGTATTGATTTGATTTTGTTTTGGTGTTTTTTTTTTTCATTTTGTTAAAAAAAAGAGTACATTACACATAGCCTGACAATAACTTGCAATAATTGTATATTTTCACGTTAAGATATATATAACAAGTCATAGAAATATTTGAGGACTCTGCTATTATTGTGTTACAATCGCATGCACGACCAATGTAGTAAATATATTCAGGCTGAGAACTTTAAAGCTATTTTTTAAGACATGATATATTTTTTTTTAAATGGATAAAATTGGCGAATAATTAATGAAGCCCCTGTCAAATCCCCAACCGTGATCATGTCGAACAACTCGAGAAAACAGTTGAACATTGAATTGTTTTTATCTCTATCTCAAGTGGTTTACGTTTTATCTATTATAATATAATGTATGCATCGTTCGGAGTAGCGTTGTACCACAGACACTTGAAGGGATTAAAATAAAACTTCTTACCACTGCTTGACTATATAATATATTCTCTACCCTAATAGTCGAGCAGTAGTATGAAGCTATATTTAATCCCCTCTAGTGCCTGTGCGTTGTACGTTAATAAGAATGCTCAAGTTTGTGGTAAACACCATCATGTATTGTTATAGATACATACTATAATAATTAATGAACATTTGTGTAATGCACTCATTAAGCACTTACTGCGGCCTACTAAACAGAACATCCATTTTACGTGTTATGCGTTTCTTGATTGCCCCGAGGATTCAATGGTGTCATTGGATTTGATAGAATATTTAGATATCACTTATGATATCTGTGCAGTGGCGGTGGAAGGGGGTTATCTGGAAATTGTTGTATCCTAGAGTCATTTTCTAGTATATCTGTAGTTTTAAGTCCACATCTTCCTTCTGAATAATGAGGAAGCAGTTTGGCAATCATCTCAGGATGTAATTACCGCCGTTTATAAACTTTCTATTGTGAGGTGGTAAATCTATATGTCTCAAGAAACCAAAGACGATGAGATGAGTACATATTATCCCAAAAAGATCGCTAAAAAATGTGAATGACTAATGTCAAGACTGATCGGCGAACCCAAACCAACGACCGGGTTGCCGCACCATTACATTCACGTGTGTCATGTGCCCATTAATTGCTGTTTAGCTATAATGTATGTTGTGGTTCTTGGTGAAAGTTTGCGAGGTTGTTCTCATAAGAGATCTTGAAGTTATTACCATTCCATGGGACTCGTCGTTGGTTTAATAATTATATGTTTGACATAACTTTTTGCTCAGCCGCTTTGATCACTGAGAGGGATGAAATAGTGCTATGTTTAATGAGCCAGCGATGTTAGCCTCTTTATTCGCTGCAGATGAAATATTTTTTGAAATTATTAAATCTGATTAAAACACAGATCCTATTTCTTTTCGTTTTTTATTGTACAAAATTTCGTTATACTTCTCGTTACTACACTAGGATCTGGACGAGTTATAATATATTATCGGCCTTTTGGATGAAGTGGGGAATAAGTCAATGAAACCGTCTGTTACGGCGACTTCTTAGCGTGCCATGCACAGAACTGTGGGTAAACCACCAGAAACGTCAGCGCTGATTAAATAATCAATGTATGAACTTAGGGTCAGGAGCCGCTCGTACGAACGACCTTCGAGTACAACTGGTCAGAACTTCGTGTAGTGTAGGCCATCGGAAGTATAAAAAATGAATAGTTCTTAAGTAGCTTCAAAGCAAAAGAAATATCGCTATTACTGTGGTTAAGAATTAGTATTAGCACTTGCAAGCATAAAATTTAGCCCGGGCCACTTATAAGTATATGTGCAGGCATATTTATTACTTTTATCAGTTGGTTTGATCATTGTACTTATGTTATCTTCTATTATAACCTACATAGCTTGCTAATATTACTGAATATCTATATTTGTATTTTACAATTTTATTGGAGGTTGTAATCTAGATTTATAACTCATCCTGAATCAGGTCATACCAGATGACCCTCTTAAACATGAAAGTTGCATATGGATAAGATATTGCGTATTGCGTGGACTTCTTGTATCCTGTTGTTCGCTCATTTCCCAGATAACTGGGTAGGGTTATCATTTATGGGTATAGATAAGGTAAATAAGGAGAATGTAAACGAATGAAATCGGGGTTAACAGGTTGCTGAACCAAACAACCTAATGCAGGAGCGTATACGTCATAAAGTACCCGGACAGTAGGTCGCTACGGATTACTCTTATTACGGTTTCCAAATATTAAATGCTCTTTAAAGTACTTCCAGCGGTATACGGGACCTCGGTTTTGGGCTCTATCTTGCACCACCAGTGGTTTAGTTTTAAAAATGTTGAATACAATATTGTTTACACTAAACCACTGACATGGTGAAATCAGACAGCGATGGATATTTGAGGGACTTTTCCTCGGCCAATACCGGGGTTGAACTGTTGAGTCAGCAATCTGTCAGCAATATAACCCACTAGAAACATCAATGTCGATTGGTCAATCGAATGTCTGACGTCATAGGGTCAACAACCGCTTTTGGTCAGATCTTCATATATAAGAGGCCATCGAAAGTAAAAAAGTTAAACGAAACGAAACGAAATATAGATCTGTATTTTAATCATAAACTCACCTAGTTACTTTAAACTTTTAACAATGCATTATGCAAGAGCTAAATCTGCCTTTTTCATATCTTTCTTTAGGCCTGAAATCTTATCTAAATTATCAATTAGACATTAATTAACTTATCCAGACCATAAACAACTCTCCATGTCAAGGCTAGCCTTCGATATCGACTGGATTGGGATCCTACTAACGCTCATTTAATCAAAACAGTGGATAATCGAGACTAAGCTTTTTAACGTATTAATTTTAGTAATGATGAACGAGGCTAGACGGAAATACACAAAGCTAAAATCTCGGTTCATAGTGGACCAATTTTACTGAAATTTTCAACGAATTACCTTTACAATATCTAGTTTTTAAATATTATAGTGAGAATTGTCAGCTCTTTGACTAATTCTTACATAATGTATCTTTAAAGGACTTAAGTCCGTAACTCAAAATTCTCCAAAATCGTCGACATCGAAAACAAGAATTATTGGTCAATTTAAATCAACAATGATGATGTAAACTTACGGGAAAAGATGAGCTTCTGATATCCGATATTTAAAATAAAATATTTTTTTTAACATTGGTACACGAATCGTGTACCATTATGCGCTTCAGCCCCAGTTGTAATATGAGACTCGAGGGACGAGGCTAGACATATTACACCAAATCAGACGGCCCATGTAGACTGGAATAACCAGACGCTAAAAATGTGCACTAGATTGAGACTGCGTGGCTTATTTTGTCGAACATAACTGATTTGAAATTAGAGTAAAACGGAAATCATTGAATGTAAATCAGTTTATATACATTTATATTACAGTATTATATACGTTGCGACCCACTTTTGTCAATTTATAGGTCCAAAATGTTAGCGACTTAGCTCCTTTAAGTAACAAAATTCTGAGAGCCTACTATGTGCTCTAGTAGGCTCTCAGAATTTCGTTACTTAAAGTAACTAATACTCACCGAACCAAGTATAATGTCAGATATTCGATCATTTCTGATACAAAACGTGATAACTCAATTGCAGATCAAATATTTCCAAATTCCGTCTGTGTACCTTATACTGTTAGATTTCCTATAGTTTTTTTGCGTTTGATCCGTCAATATATTGACGCAATGATGTTTATTGATAATATTTTACATCAATGTAGCTCACACACGTTCAATATTATTGATTCAAAATATTGAGTCAACGTATGGAGTCAATAATATTGGCGGAATTATTCAACGTGTATGGGCCCCTTTATAGTCCAAATTCGCCATTTTAGCGCTAATCTATAGAATCATTTATAAACTACAACATTGTGAAAGATTAATTTGTAGGAATATCACTCCTAATATGGATAAATATGTGTAATTAAAATTTATCAATCTACGCCGCTCGCTTATGCAATATCCCGCCGTCATGTTGTTGTCCGCGAAAATATATTGATACACCCTTTTTAAGTTGGGTGGAATCCAAGCTGGTGCATTATGTAGCATTGGTATTTTGATTTTGTTTTCTTTATTAAATAATCAATCTGAGTGCAAATTGGCGTGGATTAAACCGTTAGAAATTTCATATTTTAACGACAAATATAAATGGCCCATCGGAACTTTAAGAAATATATTATGTGAGGTATAAAATATTCATATTATTTTATGGTCGATATCTGAATTTAATACTAACCTAACAAATCAGTGATACAACAAAAAATACTACAGATGCTCAGTTAAATGATTGATTAATATTGAAGATCTTGTTCAGTCATAAGCGAACAAGTTTAAGGACATGTATACTATGCACAGCTAGCATTGACTTGTAAAAGGTTCACATTATTCATTATTATTAATCCAATACCTATAGGGGCGCGTATAGAAATAATATTCTTCTCTTCTTTAGTAGCCTTCTTTATGCTCTGCATTTTTATTCGTGACATGCTTAATCGTCCGTGATATTAATAGACTGATGATGAGTGTCGACCATCAATCAAAAAAATGCCAAACTAATATTTGTATTATGCAGAACTCAAATCTATAGTTGAGAAATCAGATTGCAAACAGTTTATGTAAATACGGTTGAAGGTAAGGCTGATATATTCTATTTAAAGTTTATATATACCGCGCCATTGTATTTATCAATGAGGAAGTAACCATAGACTTGTGTAACCTTGAAAAAAAGGTGGTTTCACAATGTAAGATTGGTTGATTACGGCTAGTATTATAGCAGATTTGTTATAATTACTGAAATCTGAATATCAACTGGACCAGGGGTGGCCAAATATAATATCACATGTGCAACTTCAATTTAAAAAAAAAAAAGATACCAATATTTTTAAACATAAAATATAAAAAAAACATGACCTAAGGATGGATTATATACATGTACAAGAATCAATTCTGCTTATTGCAGATCTTATTCTTTTGGCCTCATATGTTATATAAATTATTAATTAAGACATTAATTATTCAACACTCTAGATTAGTGGGTAATTGTGATTTTGAATGTATTGAAACACTTTCGAGACTTTGTTATAGCTTCTTCAACATAAACATAGGTTTATTGCAATATCGACTCATTGTCTGTAAACATGGCGCGAAGGTGATTGTCAGAAGCGAAAAGATTGCAGATAACCGGCAAGTATGCGGCGGGAATATCCTTCAGAATTATAGACTGCCCACTGCATTTCCATAACACTATAGCTGTCTGGTTCGGAAACACGGACAAACAGATGCCGTGAAGGACGTTCGCGTTCCGGGCCACCTAATACGAAGTTAGCCGTTTGCAACGAGTATAATTTTTATGAATCAATGGTAACCCATTCTCCAACTGTTCTCCACGTTTAAGGACGTAGGCCTATATCAAGGCCGCCTGAAATAAGCAGGAACTGATTCCACGGGAAAGGCCATCGGATAGATGGCTAATAGAGAATACGGCGGCCGTGGTATTTAGATATAGGACTGCAATGCGAAGTGGTTTGGTATAATCCATCGGTCGGAGGAAAGCAAGTTTCTGCTCCTGGTCGTGAATGGACGGATTACATGTAGTTTGTAGATGCACAGAAATACATCCTTCCGTACGTAACAAATATATCAGTGAAAAAACGTAAAAAATTCCAGAAACAATAATTACCAGGAAAATTTTATCCATATTATTTGCTTCTCCTGTAATTAACATAAATTCCATTTTCAAATACAGAGAAAAAAATTATGGTAAATTTTGTTTCCTGAGCATGCAGGTGATAAAAATTTCATTGAATTAACCATTGACTTTATATCATCCAAAATCTTCAACATTGAAAACAGGAATTATATGTCAATTTAAATCAACATTGGTGATCTGATATTATCGGGGAAAGATGGGTTTCTGATATCCAATTTTTAAGACAAAATAGACATTTTACCATTGGTACACGAATTGCGTAGCAAAATGCGTTTCTGCCCAAGTTGTAACAAGAGACTCGAGGAACGGGGCTAGATACATTGCATCAAATGAAACGGCGTCGTCATATTCTTATATAGACTGGAATAACCAGACGCTAGAAATTTGCATTTGATTGAGACTGCTGGCATATTCGCCAAACATAACTGATTTGAAATTAGGGTAAATTCGTAAATCATTGAATGTAAATCAGCTTATATACAATGTACATTCATATTACAGTATTATGCTTTGCGACACAATAATACTGTCAATTTCTAGGTCCCAAATGTTAGTGATATAACTCTTTAACGTCCGCTTCCACCGAAGTGATGTCGCAGACAATCTTTAAACGCAACCTCTTTCCGCTAATATAAGAATACGGATTATCATAATCGAGAGTAAGGTATGGGCATATCACAAACCGCTCCTCGCCAGCGATTAGACCGGTTAGTAAGCTTGCGGTACTATCAATTTGCAGGTATGTAAACTCTGTCATAGACACAAACCGGCTTACACTGGCCAAACGGTTATAATATAAACATGTTTATCTATCAGGCATCCGACTCAATCTTTTAAAGTGCTATCGTCTAATTTCTGGAACAGACAAGGGGGTTGTATGGCCGAATAAGGTCTGTCATTAATGAGTCAACTGGTTTCGATTTCCAGGCTGTACGTGACCAGGAGTATGGTCGCCGACTCGCTTGTCCAACCTAAAGAACCCTACGCGCAAGTAAATTATTATAATAATTTGTTTACAAATTATATGGACGACAACGCCAAACCTCAACGTTTTCTAGGTCCCAAATGTTAGTGATATAACTCTTTAACGTCCGCTTCCACCGAAGTGATGTCGCAGACAATCTTTAAACGCAACCTCTTTCCGCTAATATAAGAATACGGATTATCATAATCGAGAGTAAGGTATGGGCATATCACAAACCGCTCCTCGCCAGCGATTAGACCGGTTAGTAAGCTTGCGGTACTATCAATTTGCAGGTATGTAAACTCTGTCATAGACACAAACCGGCTTACACTGGCCAAACGGTTATAATATAAACATGTTTATCTATCAGGCATCCGACTCAATCTTTTAAAGTGCTATCGTCTAATTTCTGGAACAGACAAGGGGGTTGTATGGCCGAATAAGGTCTGTCATTAATGAGTCAACTGGTTTCGATTTCCAGGCTGTACGTGACCAGGAGTATGGTCGCCGACTCGCTTGTCCAACCTAAAGAACCCTACGCGCAAGTAAATTATTATAATAATTTGTTTACAAATTATATGGACGACAACGCCAAACCTCAACGTTCCCGCGCAGCACTGGCATACCTTAAACACGATGGAGATGGCTGCTCCTCTCTGTCAGATCTGACGTTTCGCAGGAGGGATGACACGCGCTGCCAAAACAAAAACAATGTCATTAATTTTGTGGCAGTTTCTTCATTATCACAATAACTACATATTGATATGTAAGTTGATTAGCAAATTTTACGGATTTTAACAATTCATATTTCTCACTACGAAGTTTTTAATTTCTCGTAAGCACCTCGCTCTTAATAGAACAATAGGCCTACCACTCTTGCTGGCTTGACAGCTCCAGAAAATAAATAATAGTCTTATTCTAGGTACTAGATGTTTAAGTGTCTTACCTGTTGTGTAAATTATCCATTACATCATATTTTACTTGTTCAGAGGGTTCGAAAATATTTCAAAATCCAAGTCACATTTATATGTCTTTACGTAATGAATTCAAAATATCTGGGAGAGCAATTCTATCAAGGGAGATAATTAGGTCCAGATTTGATTTACTGGCTTTACCAGTTTCTCATAGTGAAATTGGTGACAACATAATCCACCCAACAAAATTTTTCCATGTTTTTAAAATACCGTTGATAAGATCATGTATATACCACTAATGAATGGGGATATTGCATACTACTACAATTTGATAACCAGAAAGAAGATTTGGACAAATTACTCATTTACAGCCAGAGTGGTATAGTCCCTTTAAAATATACACGTGTAGTCTATATACGGGAAGTTAATTGGCAGACATGCAATCCTGCAGATGTTGTTGTAATAATGTGCAGGTGTTGTCATCCGTTGCCATCCAGTTGGTCGATTTCTACTGGACTCCGCCTGCAGGAAACGCTTGAACAGTCTTAGGATGGTGGGGACACGACTCTCGTACCAAAGACTTAAGGTGTGAATCATATAAATTTGCATACCGTTATATTATTATCTTCCTCACAACTGCATGGCTTATAGCACATCACAATACCCTATTTTACATTATAACTGTGTCAAATTCATTTTTTTTATTGTGTTTGAGCGAATTGGTCTGTGCTGCTTCCGTTACAGCCTTTTCACATTCTGTCATGATCTGTACATTCCAGCTCAGGGCAAAATTTAAGGGATTTAAAATGGTGGGCCACTGGTGCAAACGCCCCCCCCCCCTCCCAGGAATTTGTTTTCTCGATTTAAAGTTGATGTTCCAAGGAAGGTATATCCTATTTATAATCACCTAATATGAAAATGGGCAGTTTTCATGCGTCGTGAGTAATACAATATGAAATAGCGGTGTGAAGCAGAAGAGGGGAGACAACTCCTATAAGCATGCGGTAATCTTGCTTGCCAAATTTATAACTATATAGACAATTCTTGTTTAATCTTAGTATATGAAGAGAGAGAGAGAGAGAGTTTAACGTCCACTCGATACAAACAAGCTCATTTCGGGACTAACATAATGTTTTAATTTTATTTCAATAATTCGCTTGCGCCTAGGGGTCTTTAGCAGAGGGAAGAAACCGGTGGGTCTGGAGAAGACCCACGAGGTTGGAGAGGTGACCCTATTCCTTGCCAAGTAGGCCTACAACCGGGATTCGAAACCACGCCAGTTGACTCAATGGCAGGCTTTATGATACAGAACGCGCACGGTCGCTAACCATTCAGCCCCCCCCCCCCCGTTTGATCTAAGGAAACTCTCCCAAAATAACCATTTTCTGCAAAAATTTAAATCAGTTGTTCAGACTGTTCCCATTTTTTAATTTAATATTATTAGTGGTTTGACAAGGCCGTTTTAAAGTTCATACCATGGCATGCCTTTTAATACAATAAAAAAATCGCTTTTATTTACTTAAAAACAATTTTTTTCTAAAAATTATTCATCTGTTCGTTTCTAATGATGTTACATCGCCTTTTTTTGGATCTCCTTTGAGAATATAATTATATTTTCTTATGAGATGACCCATTCTTTATAGAGGTACTTAATAATCCAGGCGCAGTGTTATTTAATAGCATGCCTGGATTACAACATTAGCAGTCTTTTAAAGCCCCAATACCGCTCTTGTTGTAACTGAATAATATGCCCCAATCATTATTCTGGTCAACAAATTGTACTATTTTACAATATTCCAATTAATTTATGAAACAAATTTCGTCTTAACACACCGAATTTAAAAAAAATTGGAAAAATTCAACTACATAGAAACAACATGGTTTGAAAAGCTTTACGTAAACACTTTCAAATGCAACTTGGATTTAAACATATTTTCGAACCCTCTGGACAAGTAAAATAGGATGTAATGGATAATTTACACAACAGGTAGGACACTAAAACATTTTCGGGACCTGTCAAGCCAGCAAGAGTGGCATTGTCCCTTTAAAATTTAGGACTATTCGATATTTCACTTGTAATTTATGTAAACCATTTGGCAACTGAGAAAACTAAACTTCATGTAATTTTTTCAGTATTCTTATATAATTTTAACTTCGGGGAAATAGGGCCTTTTAAAAATTGAATGTGCATTATAACTATTATAACGCAATCAAAATAATTTTGCACCCACGCACGTGCCACTGGCAACAGTTCAGTGAGAAGGGAGTAAATAGAAACCACGTGGTGTCTGAATATCAACCAATGAAGCTTTAGTAATCCTGTCAGCCCGAGAATGAGAAAAAATTGAAAACATGGACCAAAATACATTTGCCTGTTTATCGATCGAAAGTAGCAAGATAGACACTTCAAACGCTTACACATCGGGTGACACTGTGCTAGTAGACCACGCAAATTTGGACAAAGATACAAATTATACGGATGTTTACCAGTTTCAAGCTCCAAAACAAGTGGAAATAGTTTATGCTAAAAATGCTAAATTATGTCAAATTTCGCCAGTAAACAGAAAAGGAACGAAAAATCCGGGTGAAGCTAAGACCACTTGTCATTCACGGAGTTTTGACAATGGAAATTCAGTTGGTTCCGACACCACGCGGATAATGGGTGCCAATCACTCTTATTCGCTTAAAAGTCGACAGGATATGAAGAAAAATGGAGAGGAAAAATTTAGCAGCACTGACGAACTGTGTTTCAGACCTGAAATATCTGACCCAATACCTCAAGGAGACTTTAATAATACCATGTCTAAGAGGGAGATGGCTTCCATTCCAGCCAGTACTGGCACAAAGGAAAATGGACAATTTAGCTATGCTTACAGTGAGGCCAAATGTAACACAACACCCAGGAATAGGGTAGGGTACTATTTACCTTCATAATGTATTATTAATTATTAGTAACTAGTGTGTCATGGAGTAGATAAGAATGGAAGTAGTCTGTAGAATAATTATGATAATATTGTTCTGCAACCACTATGACTATCTAGGCTACTTGATCTAGATTGAAAATAAGCTCATGTCTAGACTTATTGTCTTTTGGTGTTTACAAATACAATAATAAAAAGTATTACTATTACTATTAGTAATATTACCAGTGAGTCGACCGTACATGTTAGTGGATTCGTGTAACAACAGTTTTTGTAACCTCAGTGCTGTCAAAATTGTTCATGATGAGTCAGTAACTGTATGTGTTCAGTAATCATGAAGACTACATGAAGTCATGTTGCTGGAAAAGCAATAAAAAATGAGGTGTTACTTGGCAGATTTATTAGTTCGCTCTTGTTTAAAATTAGGTGTGGGTAGTAATTTGTATTTTAACTTACTAGTTGAGTACCGTACTTGGATCCCCTACTGGGTAGTAAAAGGAGTTGCAATTTCTTGATTATTTATTGAAGGCATCATTAGACTGTAGGCGTTGTTATAGCCTATGTTAATATTCAAAATATATAGTTGAATGGATAGCTTGTATATCATAGCTTATCCCTATTGCCTAACAGTACTCAGCTTAACTATTTATAAAGTGCATCGTTTGGGCATTTCTCCAATTCAATGTCTTCAAATATATGCTTTGAGTCTGTAACTTCTCAGATCTCTGATAAGAAAGGATCCAAATTTATTTAGTTTGTGAAAATGTTTATGTTATAAAAATGCATTTGTCCTCATTTGACAGCATGTATATGATGTAGTAAAAAATGCATAAAACCTGGGTGTTCCCAGGTAAACCAGATAAAATTAACTACCAGTATTTAATAAACAAAACAAAAAACCTTCGGTGATACTTTTATCCAGTTTTTTCTACTACAAATGTACTAAAGTACTAAGCTTATAAAATATGACATATTATTATTATGAAATGAATGTTGTTTTTTAATTTACTTCAGTCTTTAGGAATACAATGTACAGTGTTTCTGTTTCCAACATTTAATGAATATCATATGCTTATATACTGTACTACTTATTATTAGGTCAAGAATATTGTAAGCTGGATACTGTTTCCATGTGGTACCTCCTTGTTGTATCTGTGTACACATTAGCAATTAGAATGCTCGTTAAAGGGTCCCTTGGCGGCTGGAATTTGATAAAAAGTAGGCCATAGTGCCGCCGTCCGGGAAAAATTTCCCCTCTTAGCACACTGTATGGTGTATGCCCTTGTTCATTAGCCCAGGTTTCAGGTTCAGCATATCAGGTTGTAAAAGTAGGCCCTATGTGTCGGATGTACATTAGTATGAAGATGTCATGTAGGTGACCTGTTTGCTACTTGAGGCTTTGTATGTACAGGCCTATATAAGGTGGTGCTGGCAGTGGCATAATATATCGTTGAATCGATGTATCACGATTCACCTTCCCACGATTTGCTATTGAATCAAAAGACTCTGAATCTGAATCGATTTTTCACAATATTTTTATGTTTTTTTGTCGCTTCAGTAAGTAACCTGTTATTCTTATTAATTGGTTTAAACAGTATTTATTTAACATATACATGTAATGACATTTACAATACATAATAGATAATATGGATTCGGAAACAAGCTATGAAGCTTATATTAATCCGTCTCCAAGATAATAAAAACAAAACATGACATGTCTAAATTGCATGGAAAATATAATACATTGTGTAAAAAAGTACATATATAATATTGTGTCATTCCTGTAACCGTGACTTTAAAAAGCACATCGAGTTACAGCATCCTCATCCTTGGGGCGGGGCGAGGGGATAAAGGGGGGGGGTAAAGGGGGGGGGGGGAGTTTAAGCGTTTAAGTCAATTTGATCAGTACTTTATCAGTTTAAATCGTTTTGTAGCACTTATATACGAATGAACAATTTCAAAACAGGCCTGGTTCTCACAATCACTTACGTTCCGGTTCCCGTCAAGTATTGCTGAAATATTGTGAAAATGGTAGGGGAGATTATTGATCGTATGGATTCGTTCTTCCTTGTACAATGGGCAGAAGAAGAAAAAGTGTTCTGTATTTTCCATATCGTAGCCACATTTACATGAAGGATTTTCGGAGACATGCATTATTAATTGTTTTGGTCCTTATTTTGATCCACATTAATATGTGAAACAGTTTTATATCCACGACATCGTCATCGGCATGATGACTAAACATATTGTATGGTAGAAATGGTTCCACTACTGCTGTCTTCCGTCTTACTCCAGTTTAGTAGTGGTTTTTCAAATGACTGCAAAAAGTTTACTGGCCTATAGCTAGCTTAATTTACAACTAAACTGGCCCAAAACAGTACTGCATGTAGCTTAACATATAATAAATCAATTCTTATTTAAATAAAGATGAGGCCTTACCGCACAATTATATGATTTGATGAAACCCGTCTCCTACGCGAAATTTCAACTAGCCGACCATCATGGCCGCAAGTTGCGTAATACGTCATTAGGCCTACAACCTAAACAGCGCTATGCAGAGAAAAACTGTTCGGTAACTATTTTAATGGTCCAGTTGTCACTATTTGTGATAGAATTACTTATTTTAATACAAACTGTAATGATGTGTGTTGACAGTTGTGCGTTTGAACCTATTTGAACTTGCGTAAGGGGTCTTGGACTGTACCAATTGTTACCTTAAACACAGTTTAAGGTAACAAGTATAGTTACTAATTGTATGGTAGTACCTGTATCACAATACATGTATATATCATATTATTACTGTGCACAGTGGTAATACCCAGCTCTAATGCAAGGCTGGAAGAGGTTCTTACTTAAATTCAATCTGCTCAGCTTATCAATAGGAAACCAATGGAGATTTTAGTGGGGTAAATGCTTATACATGTATTTATATTATGTGCTGTCTAAATTAATGTAAGCAACTCTTGGGTATGGTCACTAAATGCATAATAATATTGAGTACCGGTATCTCCACTCTCCCAGCTGACTATAATTCACCATATCATATGATATATACCGGTAATAACTCGACCGGATTCAACTGAATCAGGAAATATGGCTTAACATGTAGGTGTATGTGTATCCTATAGATACTTGTACGTGCATAGAACTATTGTAATTGCCTGCGTAGATGCATATACATGTACTGTGATGTCAAAGTACAATTCTATAAAAAAAAAAGCCCCATACCATATTTTGGATTTTATGACATACACAAATAGAGGATGTATTGTAGATGTACATGTATATTGTTTATCCTTGATAATGAGAACTATTGGATGAAATGCAATATAAAATAAGATGTAACATTACTAACATATCTAACATTGTCTTACATGTATATTACAATTAAATGGTAAATAGTTTGGTGTTATTATTTCACATGACATTCATATTTCCTTTTCTAACACAAATTTATTCTTTATTTCATCACAAGCTATAGTGTATTAGAAAACATGACCTATTCTGTATATTGTTAGTAGTCATGACCTATACAATACAATGCAAATACATTATACCGGTAGGTCAGTAAGTAAAGATTTACCTGTTATACCATAGACTAAGGGTGGATTAAATCCGAATTTTGCGGGGGTGACACCAGATGTTTCTTGAAGTCCACCTCATGAAAATAGCAAAGCTCGTTTGATGCACATTTAAAAATTAAAATTCCTTTAAAGCCTTACTAAAAGCCACCCCATAATGGGCAACCTTGGTTGAAGTGTTTGCATGTGGTTTAATGCTATTTTAAAGGTACAATCACCAGTACAAGAGTTTTTTTTTCATCAGTGGAAACACTGGTACATTGTACCATGTCAAAAGGCCAGTATAACTTTATCTTCTTCTAGAGTGTCCACAAGATTTGTCAGTATAGCTCTGAACTGATTGTTGGAAATTGATGAAAGTTTTCTAAAGTTAATCAGATGTTAGTGTTAACTGCTACAGCGTCCACAAATTTTTCAAATTGATCAAGGTGATTATCGAAAGTCATTGAAATCAATAGTCATTTGTATCTCATGACCATACCATTTTGCAACCTCTGCACGTATAAATTTCAAGTCTAATGGGTAATAACTTTAACCTTTAGTCAGGTAAAACGGACAAAAGTGTATTAGCCAATTTCAATATGGTTCTCTTTGTTTGATCTGTACCCTGTCCGCTGTGGACTCTGATTGTACATGTACAGTATACAGTGTGTATGCACAAAAATGGCAAATTTATTGCATAGTATTGAATGATTTTTGGACCTTTTTTATATAAAGTTTCTATGGATTGTGTATGACCTTATATATGCTATTTTGAGATTATACAGACTTGTTGTAGTAGGGTTGGGTGGCTGAATGGTTAGCATGCACGCTCTATATCATAAAGCCTGTCATTGGCGTGGTTTCGAATCCTCGTGGGTTTTCTCCAGGCTCTCCGGTTTCCTCCCACTGCTAAAGATCCCTATGCGGAAGCGAATTATTTAAATAAAATTAAACTATTTGTTAGTCCCGAAAATGACCTAGTTTGTGTCAAGTAGACGATAAACCCCATTTCTCTCTCTCGTTTCAGCCATGTTGTTCCTTTTAATGAAACCAGTATATATAAATTAAAACACTTGTATTCCTAGAAAATGTTTAGAAAGAGATGATAAGGAACCTCAATGATACTCCACATCCCCCTTTCTTCTCCAACATTTGATATGATTACAAAGTGAAGTAAACACTTCAAATACAAGATAGAGATACAGACTGGGGGAAAATAAATATGTGTAATTTATTTTTCAAGCTTTTATTTTTTTGAAGAGTCACTTTACACTGTCACATTTAAAGAACTACAAAATAATTAAATAATGGAAAGAAGGGAATGTGTTTGTTAGACTTTCAGTCCATGATTTGCTACATGTGTAATTAAAATTGTTCTTAATTTTGTATGTTTGTCAAGCTTCAGTGTGTATACACAGCATAAGCAGGTCTTTATAAAAAAAACTTGGGATACACTATTGCCATTTGGTATTTTTTTTTTAATTGTAGATTGACCTACCAAATTATGTAATACATAAGTTTACAAATATTATCTATGTCATCTTTTATTCAAAATGACCAAAAAAAGTGTTGATCATATTTTTGATATAAATTAATTTATCATTCCTAAAAAAAACGATTACAAAACCATTTAAACATATCACCGTTACACCTAATTATGATTAAGTTTAAATTTCGTGAAAATTTACGCAAAAAGTACGCAAAAAGTGTAAAAGTATGTTCAGTACATGTACATGTAATACAAAGGTTGTGGATCCCTCTGGAGGTCACATTTTGTATCAGATTTTGATGAAACTTAAAGTGTTCATAAGACGACAAACTGAAACTCGGCGTAGTGATGGACAGTGGTTATTATATGCACATTACGGAAAGTTAACATCAATCTGATTAAAAATAAATCAGCTATCTTCACTCAAAGTCGCAAATATAGACCTCCCGTAAAAACGACTTGGCCAATTATCGAAAACACTCTTAATCCCCTCGGTCCCTAGTGACGTCACAGTGTACAAATGCATATTCGGAATGTTTATTCCTTAATTACCTATATACAGCCGGCGTGTGTATTCATTAACGCCTGACTGGTTCCTTAATCCCCTAATTAAATAAAACAACTGACTACGAAATAATCTGTTTTTTTAATTTAGAATTTGTTTTATAAAGCCGATTGCTGTAGCATTGTCTTTTTAATCAGAATAAGCCGACCGTAAACTAACAATTGGCTTCTGATTGAAACACGATTGGTGTAGAATTGGTGTAGCCAGCGCTACGGACATCTATGAAGCCAATTGAAATAATTAATTGTCGGCATTTAAGAAACGAAATGGTTTTAAGTAGTAATCATATAAATAAATCATTAACACGTGTTATTGGTCATTCTATCATACATCGAGAGAATGGAAGCAGAATATTTAGAGTTATCCTGTAGCAGTAGTTCTTTTAGCTCTGGCAATGTATCGGGTACAGATACGTCGCGAGAAATGATAACCATAGCGCCATATATTATGTTAGAGCCGTATCTATCTGACTGTGGCTCCATAGAGGATGGCGATGTAGATGATACCGGATCTTATAATCAAAACCATCCGATTGTTGCGAGACTAGATTCATTGATTTCATTAAATTATCTATTTACAGCTTTTATAAATAAATTGATTTCATTAAATTATCTTTTTAGCTGTAAATAAATTGATTTCATTAAATTATCTATTTACAGCTTTTATATATTAAAGATTGATATTACATGTACACAGCCTGCCCTATAGTAGTAATTCACACACAAAGGATATTTAAACTAAAATTGCTTCAGCATTCCACAAAATTTACATCAGTTATAATCGAGAGCCGTTTTTGTTCAGTTTGGGTTGCAATAACAGAATTACCTCGTGATATAACCGTATATGTCCATGATACAACACCTCAAAGAAGACTTGCTGTGTTCTTTATTTAGGTTCAAATAATCCGACCATATCAGAAAGCATGCATTTGCACCTTTCACGGTGAAATAATCGTATATACGACCCATGAGATGCCATGATATAACTATCATCAAAGGGAAGCGTGCATGTACCAATTGGAGACTTGACGTGTTCTATTTTTAGGCTCAAATAACCAGACCATATCAGAAAATGTGCACGAATAATTATAAATGACTAACGATTTTTTTATATGTAACGAATAATAAATTACGTTTTGCATTTTGCAATTCTAAATTAATTCAATGTTTTTAAGCGCTTTAACAATCAGATTCACCAATCAATTGTCGTCAATAATCTTAACTCGCTGAGCAGAATGGGTTCGATAATCAACACCAGATTTAAAAAAAGGCAGGTTATCGTTTATTATTTCAATTGAGAATTTAATTGCCATTTATTTAGGTGATTGGCGGTTGTTGAGACCGCGATTAACACTGCTAGTTCTCCTTTGTTTTGTTTTATCTGCGAGTATAAAACTTGCCAAAATGTATTGTTGAAAATTTGTGCATATTTAGTAATACTTTGTTGTTTTTCTTTTATCAAATAGTTAACGAACTTGATTGACCTAACACTTACCAGTGGCTTGTTCGCACCAATTTATCGATTGGTATTGACATCTACGACAAGCATGTCGTCAAGATGCAGCTCACTGATTATTAACAATTTGTAGGGGCTTGTAAAAAAAAGATTGCATGTCGTGTAAATATTTATTTTGTTTTTGTGTAGGTCATCAGCATATTATTCGTTTTAAATAAATATTATATAATTTCATGAGAAACGATGATTATCAAAGAACCGTAAGTGCAACTAATGTTTTATCGTTTGGTTGAGCCTTTTACTAACCACGTGGTTCTTGATTTTTTCTTTCGTGTTTTGAATATATATATATTTCCGAAACGTCGTATACCAGAGTCCCAAACTTCGTATATCCGAGACCCAAACGACAGATATCAACTCTCGCGTCATGTTTTTTTTACTACTCCATAACAATTAATGGTGTGTTTATTTAATAATAAACAATGAAGTTTATTCGACAATAAGTACAACTCGGTTAATTAACTGCTTCTATAATAACAAGTGGGATGAAACAGCTCGATAGAAAATCAGGTGTGGGATGAAACAGCCCGGGGTGAACCGGTCGTGGGATGAAACGACCCGCATCCGCCAATCCGTAATTAAATTGTTGACAAACGCAATCCACTCTTTCCGTAATATTTCGTCTTTGGGAAATTTATGAAACGTCGGTATATTATTCCCCTTTTCTCTGCTGGAATTTCCACAACTCTCAATAATACAACGATAATTCGGCATCTTGAAATACACTCGGAAATATTATAGTAACAAATAAAATCTATTACAATTCAAGACGAGAAAGGTCTGCGTTTGAAAATGCTTTGAATTATATAGTGATGTGTAGCTTACATAATTACGAGCTAATGATTACCGACAATACACACTTGTTAACTGTTGGTATGTTGATACAGTGATATATTATACAGGCAGTGATATATTGGATAGATAATGTGTATAGTATGTGTCGTGCCTGTGACATCATCAGCCAATCAACCGGATTAAGGTCGTTCATGAAAATTTGAAAACCGTTTTTGGCTGTCCCATACTAAAACGTAAATAGCTCAGTTAATTTTAATCAGATTGATTTGAACTTTCCGTAATATGGATTTAGTAATCATTGTTTATTATAATATGTAATAGAAAATTATGATCTTATGTGCTCTTTAAAATATTTGTTTATGCCCCAAAGATCTCGGTTCCTGTAGATGTTCACACATACATGTATCAGACTGTAACTTCCTGGATCATGGCCGCTGATTGTACATGTGGGCATATCTTGCATGGCCACCGCTTGTTTCATAAGTCTTCACCCTAAGAGAATCTTCTTCAGAACTAGCCCATAATGAACATATTATAGTGTTAGAAACTATACATTGTAGGTGAGGAACTGAAGATATTGACAGTAACAGATGTTTTGGTTAAAGTTAAAAGAGTATACATGTAGTTGACCTATAGGTTGTTGAGCCTGTTTTTGTCTTATGTTGGTACATGTATTGTTTATAGACAAGAACCTAGAACAAAAACCATGTTAACGTTTACACCTGGTCTTTATTTATCTACACCGTACCTATTCCTCTTTGATCATCCATCAATTCTCGTCTTCAGAGATAGATTGTGAAAAAAATGTTTTGAAACATTTAAAATTACATTTACTCATATTGGACAGGAGGGTAGAACACCTGCAAGCCCCTCTAGTACATTTATGGTTTTAGTTTTAGTGACAAATAAATGAGATTAAAATACATACATTATAATGTTATATTACAATCTATACATTTACATGTGTTATCTTCTTTTTCATTTTTCTTGGGCTGTCTTTATTAGCTCAGTTGATGCACCAAAGTAGGACGTTAAATCCCATTTCATTTCAAATACAATTATTGCTCAGACTTTATCATGGGTATTCCATTCTCTCATCATGACTGTAACAAGATCATCGATGCTAAAATGTTAGGAGAAAGAAATAACAGCTTCAGTGTGATATTTGACATTTAGATTGTTACGTACATTAGTGTCGAACAGTTTGTACTGCATACATGTACATTGATATTAAAAAGAAAATTTGTATGGTCTGTGTTTTGCCTTTCAGTTTTCCTGTAATTTCTAAGTTTATGTACATACATTAGCACATTTAAAGGTTAAATTTCTTTAGTTTCACTAGATTTTGAGTAGGTATGTTGGGATACTCTGACTAAGCTCTTGTCTTCATTACAGTCTAATTTTATTCCTCATTTCACCGATGCACTAGACACACAATGTACAAGTAGGCCTATTATATTTTATACTAGAATCTTTGTGAAGGGTATTTCACAGGTTAATCAATCCTAGTTAAATAAAATCTTGTTTTTTTCACTGGAACAGATTAAATTTGGCACATACTGTGACACTCTGTTTGTTTTTACCAATTGAATTAAAGTTAGTATTGGATGATAAATTCCAGGGTTTGTGTCTAATTAAATGACATTTTCTTCGGTTGACTATATAAAGGAAAATAAAGTTTATTATGAAGTCAAGGCTTTACATTGGGATTTTGATCAGACTACACAGAAGTCTATTTTCATAAGCCGCCTGTTATATTTTTGTTTATGACCATTATGCAAGATCTAAATCTGCCTATTGCAGGACTTTCTTTAGGCCTGAAATGTCATCTAAATTATTAATTAAACATTAATTAACTTACATGTATCCAGAGCATAATCAACTCTCGATGTCATCACTAGCCTGCGATATTGAGCGAATTGGAATACCTTATCTGAAAAACTAATGTATTACATCAAAATCGATAGGGGGGTTGGGGGGCCGAATGGTTAGCACGTGCGTGCTGTATCATACAGCCTGTCATTGAGTCTACTGGCGTGGTTTACGAATCCTGGGCTGTGCATGACAAGAAATAGAGGTCGTCTGTCCAACCTCGTGGGATTTTTCTGGTTTCCTCCCACTAAAATTGGACCATATGTTAGTCCTGAAATGACCTAGTTTGTGTTGAGTAGATGTTAAACCCATTTCTCTCTCTCTCATAATGGATAATGGAGAACCAGACTAGACTAAATACAGAGCTGCTTCATGTTCAGCAGGATTATATTATGACGGTCAGACAATACAGTACGGTACATGTATGTGCAACTATGTGAAGCTTTGTGATACTTATTTAATGAAATACCATCAATGTTTTTGTTTCACTGTGTCTGTCTATACATGTAGATATGCTGAAATTGTAATGATGATGTTCCTCTTGATCAATTAATTCCTTGAATTAGTTATCTAACCTGATGAAGATGTATTATGTAAGATTTAGATGAAATCCTGACCATTCTTGTGATAGGAGGAGCGGTATTTGAAGTCCGGATAGCCTCGATTGTCATGTGCCATTGCTACAATAATAAACAAAGTCTTTATTGTACATTTTATTATTAAATGTCGAGGGGGTTCTAACCTGACAGTGCTATATTTTTACTTGACAATACAACATTTAATAAGTTAATAATAATAAAATGGATAATCAAGACTTCATTTTATTCTAGCAATCTAAACCATTCAATATCTAAGCCAGAGAGTGTGAATAAATATTTAAATACAAATTTGAAGCAAGAAAAAAACAATTTAGGTCTTACATAATTTAGGTATTACATAATTGCTCTTAAAGGAAATCTAGCAATTATATGAATGCCTCAATATTTTCAGACAAGGTTACATGGGAATTGAAAATCTGGAAGTTTACTCAACTGTTTTTTTTACCATACACTGTACCACCCATAACTGTTAAGAGACTACAGAATCATAACTTTTAAACATTAAATTAACTAATACTTAGCTTGATTTAATCTCCACCTAAACTTGGCACCTGTTCTGTGAGAACTAACAAAACTTTCAAATCTCTCTAATGACTAAACTGTCAGAATGTTGAAATTTTACCTCTTGGTTCTATGCCAACATTAAATGTATGTTAAAATTCTCATTTAAAGATTGAACTGAATTCACCTCCTGGCTAAAAAAAACACTTCCCAGTTTGTCTCGAAAACCTCTTCAAGCATTTAAGGCTTGGTGTTCAATACTACACAACTTGGTAAACAAGTCTACTGTTGTATCAATACAAATGACCGTCTGTCTATTTATATTGGCATTATCTGAGGTTTAGCACTGTTAGCAGTCTCTCATATTGTCTGAGGTGAAACATGGTCCAGCCAAGATGAAAATATCTGAGAAATGTTCATGGCTTGACACAAGTTATTTTAGATTTAGTAGATACTATCTGTATAAATTTATAAATCATGTATGAAGAACTAGATTCCTAACAGTAGGACTTTGTGCTGTTTATTACATTTATTCTATATATTTACAATCTTAATTATTGTCATATCAAAGGACAATATTGGTGTCAGACAACATATGTGATAAAACTGGTTAAAAATGTTCCAAATATATTTTTAACACATGGATCATTGCATTGATATGAGTTTTGAAGCTCACAAACCTACCCTTCCATATAACTAATTGAAGTGACAAGGGATAGCAGATATACAGCAAATTTCTGCTCACTAATAATTCCTTGGAAGACCAGATGTTATGAGATTGTTGGAGTATATCTGACAATTCCAAAAAATATAATTGACTGTCACTAAACGAGAACAATAGAAAAAGTATGTGTTACCATGTTTTTATTAAGTATAGAATGAATAAAAACAGGGGAATGTATGGAATATTTCTATGTTGTGACATTCAAATACTTTTTTGAATTATCAAATATTCACTTACATAAAGACGTCTGGTCTTCCAAGGAATTATTAGTGAGCAGAAATTTGCCTGTGTATCTGTTATCATTCGTCATTTCAGTCAGTTACATAGAAGGATAACTGGTGTTTTCCTTTTTTGCTTGTCAATCCCCTTTCCTGAAAGCTTCATAACGCTTCTACCGTTGCAATGATTTCTGTGTTAAAATTATATTTGAAACTTAACTAGCTTTATCTCATATAATGACTGACACCAATATTGTCTTTTAAATAGTTATTTATACATGTACATGTATATGCAGTAATACACATTTCGTTTTGATTATTGAACACTTAATATTATATTATTCTTGAATAGGCCTATGTGCATGTACCAGTACCTACATGTACATATTGTTATCAACTTACAACACAGCACCTGTACATTCAGAGAATGTCATCAAAATGACAGCAATCTGTATGCATCAATTACCTCGCACAATTTAGAAGAACAAATATTGGTTCTTTTGGATATGACCATATACCTGTTCATGTAAGTGTATGGTCTGTAAATTCTGTAATATAGAGTTGGTCCTTTAGCCAGATGTCATTTTAATGATGAACACAGCAAAAAACACCAGAGGCAATGATGGGGCCTTTTGATTGAGAACCAACAGATGCACTTTTCTGAATATTTTTGTGAAGATGAAAAACAATAATAAGTATGTGATGATTACCAGAAGTTGTATTTCATAACAGCAAGCATACCATAAAGATTATGAATATAAATACAGAGTTTCAAGCCTAATGTATTAAGTAAACAGTTCATAACAGTTGTAATGTCTGTAGCACAGGGCCTGTATTTACTATTCTATTAGAATGGGACGATTAATGTTCAACTTGATGCAGCTGTCTTTTCCTCAAGCAAGGGGATAATATTACTCAGTATATTTATTATGAGCAACTTGAGTTAAAACTACTGTATACATTATCATTCAAGTGAAATCAACTGTTATATTTATTATTCAATTAAACTCCACACATGTCTAATTAATCATGGCTATGTTTTTTAATGCTGAAGTGTTGTTTTCAAATTTTATGTCAGAATTTCACAGCAACTGTGCCAACTAGTTGTTATTTACCAGTGGTTAAGGTCACCTTATCTTGCTCGTTTAAAAGGCCATTTAAAACGTATCCTACAACATTGGAAATGTTAATGACTAATTATGAAAACTGTATAATGTATAAATTATTCCAGTATTAGAGTAGAATAATGCTGGAGTTAGTTTTTTGTTCGCAGCATGTTCCAATATGCAATGAATACATTTATGTTATTAAATGGTGGTATACTTCTGGTAGCTAATATGTATTAAAACATCATGTAAAGAGTCTGTAAAATGATCATGTATTCTCAACTTGGTGTTTTGTTAATCTTCATTTATCAAAATGTACATGTAGGTCATTGTGAAATACTAAACTGTACAGTTCAAGTCTCTGAACTTCATTTAAGGAATCCCTTGTAAACTATAAAACTGGTTTGTATGTACTGTATGTTTTTATGCAGTAGTTTACATGTGTATGTAATATTCTCAAAATAATCGATTGATCAATAAACAAATAACAGTAAATCTATTGACAATATTTAATAAGACTAAAATCGATCCACATAGACATGCAAATTGTTAAACTGCAAGTCTAATACTACTAATAGACAAACTAGATAGAATTATATGAAGTGGACTATCGGGGAATATTAGATTTTGTTTGTGTAATGTTAAGTAAGTAGATGTTATTATTGTCATGTTACAATGTAAGTCTACTGGTACATTGTATAAAGCTTATATCCTGTGATATCTTACCATCAGGAAGTTCATCAATGTTTACAAATATTTTCTATCTCTACATCCAGGTACATGTTATTGGAGATGTTTGTTTTAGTCTGTTTAGGATTGGCAACTTTACAACTGATTATAGAAGAGAATTTTATATAAACTTATCTGGAATGATTTAATCTCAGAATGAGCATCATTAAAATCTTTGAGTGAACCAAGAAAAGGTCATCTACAATATAATGAATGCTAATTTATGATATGTAATCAAAACTGACTTTACCCAAAGCCAATATCTAAAGCCAAAACTATCCTTTAGTGCAGGAAGGAAAACTGACAGTTATACTCTTCCAAAAATTAAGTGAAACAAACCTACTAACAACCTAATACAAGATTGGGTATAAAATACAGGGTTAGGTTTGTAGATGTAAGTATGAGAAATATGGTGTATTGACATGATCTTTCAACCTTTGTATTTCTCTAATACCCTAATGTTTTCTTCTGTTTGTTTATATTAGAAATAGAGAAATACCTTGCTCATCTTCTCGCTCTTATGCCCCTCATAAACAGCCTGCTCAAATTTCTGTTTTCAGAAAGAAATTTGCCAAAAATGGCAGAAAGATATATACATGGATATACTTTCTGGGCTTTATTTATGTTTTCATTGTAAGTGTCAAACATCTTTGGAACCCAAAATAAAGAACATTCCATGTCTTGGAAAATCTAAAAAAAAAAATCCCCCCCCCTGCATATCCCCTGTTCATAGTTATTTGAATGAATCCTAGATTTAAGAACCATATAAACATGAACTAGCATGGCATCGGTAACGGTATCAAGTAAACAGACCAGGTTTGGATTTGAAATAAAGATTTTAAAACTGGTGGAGCTATTGAGCTTTACACCACAAATGTTTTATACCACTCATTCAATGTAACAAAATCAAGACCTTTTAAGAATTTTAAATTTTACCTACATGTAACACAGACATTTGTTATTGTTTCTGCACAAATGTTAATACTACAGGCATAACTTTATGTATGTTAAAGTTCATACACTCAATTGAGGATAGGATCAGATGGTTTGTCCATGTGGAAATTTCCTTGAATCTAGTGTAATGTTTATAAGTTTATACACCTTACTCAAGGATTGTATATGTACTGAGGCATTTATAGTATTTCTGTTAATTAACAAATAATGCACTAGAAAAATAATTTTAATGGTTAACAAATGATGAAATGGCTAATTAAACATTGTTTAGTTGTTTATTATGGCTTTAGTAATGTGTTTTCTTACATAATGTATGTGTTGATTTACTTTAACACAGTGATTAGCTTCCTGTAGATATGTAAGAAACATAAACAACAAATTAGCCCAAAGAAATGTTTTCTACATTTTAGTAACATTAAATCTACATGTACATCAGGCCTGGATCCAGGATTTTGTTGAGGGGGGCATACATTGGAGCAACGGGTAGGCTAATCATTAGAGTGCTGCATGCATTAGTCGTTGGGTGTAGTCCCCAGAGTCTCCATCGCATTGCTTGGGCGGATTAGAACATACTAAAAAAAATGTCAAATGTAATGTTGTTTTAACATTCTAATTTTCTTCACCAATTTTGCTAACCATAACAGGCATACACAAAATAGTATGCTAGGAGGGACAGCTTCCTTGGGCAGTTGCACTAATGTATATCCAAGGAAACTGTTCCTCAAACACACGGTTTGCAATTGTCAATGAAACTTTACATCCAACCCAAAGAACTAGACGCTTGGCAGGTTTGCAAATACAATGAATCTTCTCAGGCAACACTGTGATCAAACCCGTATCTGGTTAGTGAACTACATGTAGTTCCACACTCACTGAGCCACCGTGGCTTCAATGAAATTTCAAGTCTGGGTAAAAATCATGATAAAAATATGTTGGCACACCTGCATGTGTAAAAAGATCCTGAAGTGTTGATCTCAACTTATTCATTTATGCCAGAGATTTAAATTGTAAAGATTAAGATACGTGGGAGATACACATACATGTACATGTAGAATGTCTCATTTTATCAATGAATCAAGGTCACTATCTTGCTTCATATATACATCCTGTTTTCAACAACAGCCACTTTTTTAAAAATTTGGAATGGAATTACACACTTTTGCGAAACTCATACGCACATTCTAAAATCTCTCCAAACAAAATAGATGTATTTTTTTAGCTATAAGAAACAAAGAGCTCATCCCTACTGGGCTATCAGAATGGATTAACTTGCACCCTTGAGATAAGATTCAAAAACAGGAAAACAGGATTGTTCCTGATAATTCTCTGACCTTTTCACCTGCTAAAGATTTTGTTCCTGTTATTGTATGGATTTGTTGCCAGTAAATATTTTGTACCAGAAGAAAATAATCCCATTGAGGATGTTTAAATAATTATAAGTCAAGACAGTACCATCTGGGATATGATGTAATAATAAATCACTCTCACCCATTAAAGGTTTCATTATAACTATTTGTTTTGCATCATTCTTTTAGTATGATGAATTACTTTATTAAAACATACATGTACATCTACTAATTGTATAGATTCACTTAAGTCTTACAATGTACTGTATGTACATGTATTAGGAACAAAGAGGCTATTTTCCCTCATGTACTATTTTTTATTAGTCTTTAATTTAATGTAGATGTAGCTAATGATTATAGTTTACTTTGACATTTGTTAGTGTATACATGTATGTACATATGTTACTGATTTGTCATTCATATTCAGTGATTAATCTTACACATACATGTACATGTATAATGTATTTAAAATCATCCTAATAGTAATCTACATCATGTAGTAATTATAAAATATTATTGAATACATTTCAAAAAGTAATTATTATAATTTAACCTAATCATAAGGTGTGATAGTAAATTTTGATAATTATATTTGAATGTGATTAACCCTAAATTGATCCCTCCCAGGTCATAGAGTTTTAAGAATAATAAATATGTTTGTAGGTAATGTAATTAGGTTCATTAGGTATTTACATGTATAATTGAAAGATATTGTTTATGCCCTACTTGAGAGGATTTCGAACTGAGAAACATTGGTATTAGCGGTAAGTGCTAGATTGATTTTATTGTCCCCCGCCTTTCGAAGAAAGCAGGGGACTATTAAAATGGGTTCGTCCGTCTGTCCGTCTGTCTGTCTGTCTGTTCGTCTGTCACACTTTTTGGGACACAATAACTCTCTTTCTAATTGAGCTAGAATATTCAAACTTGGTGTAGATGTTTATTAGGTCATTACCTTGATGGAGTTCGAAGATGAGCATTTTCCGCTTAGGGTAAGCAGAGATAAGCAATTTGATTGGTTGATGCTTTGGGACACGGTAACTTAAGTTGTAATTAAGTGAGAGTGATGAAACTTGGTATATAGTTTTATTTAATCAATACCTTGACTAAGTTCGATAATGAGCATTTTCTGCTCAGGGTAAGCAGAGCGATAAGCAATTTGATTGGCTGAGACTTTGGAACATAATAACTCTTCTTCTAATTGAGCTAGGATATTCAAACTTGGTGTAGGTGTTTTTTAGGTCAATACCTTGATGACATTCAAAGATGAGCATTTACCGCTTAGGGTAAGTAGAGATAAGCAATTTGATTGGTTGATGCTTTGGAACGCGATAACTTGAGTTGTAATTAAGTTAGTCATCAGTACCTTGACTGAGTTCAATAATGCGCATTTTCTGCTTAGTGTAAGCAGAGCGATAAGCAATATGATTGGCCGAGACTTTGGAACATAATAACTCTCCTTCTAATTAAGCTAGGATATTCAAACTTGATGTAGGTGTTTATTAGGTCAATACCTTGATGGAGTTCGAAGATGGGCATTTTCTGCTTAGGGTAAGCAGAGATAAGCAATTTGATTGGTTGATGCTTTGGGACGCAATAACTTTAGTTGTAATTAAGTGAGAGTGATGAAACTTGGTACATAGTTTCATTTCATCGATACCTTGACTAAGTTCAATAATGAACATTTTCTGTTGAGGGTAAGCAAAGCGATAAGCAATTGATAGGTCTAGACTTTGGAACACAATAATTCTCCTTCTAATTAAGGTAGAATGTTCAAACTAGTTGTAGGCGTTCATTAGGTTTGTTGATGAACATTGTCTGATTCTATCTGGTAGAGAGTGATGAAACTTAGTGTATAGTTTGATTGCTCAATACTTTTGAAAAAAAATAAATGTGCGATTAATTAATATATGTCAACTATTTATTTTTGGATTTCGGCGGGGGACATCAGCCTCACTGTTGGCTTGTTAAATTTTGTGTGGTACAGGGGTGGGGTGTTATTTAAGAAGAAGTTCTGCAGTAGGTCAATAAAACTCTCTTTATTTAAATTTTATTGAAATAGAATTTGATTACTGGATGAAGAGTGGTCTTTTGGTGTTAATTTTGATCGTTAACTCTCTAGCACTTTGACCAGCCAAAACTGCTGAATCACATGAATAGCTCTGGACTCTGGTGCCTCCAAAAACTATGGTCCTGCAATGCAGAGAGCTATGACATATACTCACATAACCATTATAGTTTGAGACAGTCTATTTGAGTGATATATTGGTATAAAATTTATATCAATTTTCTCGAATTTTCTTCAAGGAAACAGGAAAGTCAGTATTACTATTTACGTCTAAGTGACATAGGGTTAAAAGTTTTACCATAAAACAATTCAACATTGCAGATTATATTTTCTATAAGTACCATATTGACATTGATGTTCCTGGAAAAAGACCTCTAAAGTAATGGCCATAAAGTACATTATGTTTGATCAAATTTAATACCTTTTACTGTATTGTGACTGATCTGCAGGTCTGTAATTGATTGGAATATTTGGACGTAAAAGAATAGACATTTCATAAATAAATAGATGTACCGGTATATATGTAGGGTATTATTGATGAGTATTTTGATAAATGTATATTAAATTGTTATAATATTATAATAAAACTTGTGGTAAACTACTTTACATTCAGCTAGTTTACTTAAACAACAAAAGTTTGTGTTAATTGGAAGTTAGTGTTCAAGTTGATGTGATAGGAGCCTGAAAGATACCATATGGTAATATATTTATACTATCTTATCAAAGACACTATCTTGACAAGCTGGTGTATAGAATACAGATTCCCTGAGATCTCTACTCACAGTCTTTATTTATCTTTGTCTAGTTTACTGGGGATGTGTATCATCATTAACTAAAGTGGTCATTAAATTCTTTCATGAAAATTTATTGAAGATAGGATTTTAGGTTTTTACTGAGTGAAAAAAAGAATGGCCTAAAATTCAAGTCACATTTCAAAACCACTTCCTGTTTTTTTGTTTTCCTTACTTGAATTTCAAGTTGAAAAAAACAATACTGAGTTCATTGACATTTGGTTTCTTTCACTGCATCTGAATCATGTTTTACATAGGTTGATCCAAAGGTCGCATTGTAAGATCTCATAAAAAAATCTTCATTATATTGGAGTTGTCTTGTAAGAGCTGATAATCTTATATGCAGTTTATAAAAGGTTTTGAAAAAAAAACTATATTAAACATGAAAGTCAACCAATACACTTGGTATGATTAACTCACGAGTGATCTTAATATTGTCATGTCTCAGTTATTCTATTCAAATTTATTAGTTAGTTGGGGTTGGAGTAGTACACACTCTTTGTTTGATTGAGTCATTGTCATAATGTTTGCTAATAAAAAGTTTGGTTGGAGAAGACACACTATGGTGAGTATCCTTAAAAATGTGGTTTCTTGTAAAATGTAGCGAGATTTTTTCACAAAGTTTCATGAACTAGTGTTCACACAATTGGTTGAATATTCGCATGAATTCAAATAAAAAATTTCAAGTTTATTTGAAGAGATCTTTTACTATTCAATGTCAATGAAAGCTAATGGAATTTTATCTGTCTCCTGGACCATGAGATATGTAATACTATTAATTCTATGATTTAAAAAAACCCATACCTTAAGGCCCAGCTCACACTGTTACACAGGAAAACAATTGAAAGTAGCTATTTTTTTCCCCTTAAATCGGGCTTGATCCATTCCCGTTTGATGCATTGTATAGCAGATTGTGATTGTAGGATGTACATGTAGTGAAAGACTTTATTATTTATTTAAAGATACATTCCCGCATACAAACTGGGTTATTTTATGATATATTTGGACGAAATACATACTCTAACTAATTAATTTATCATAATTTTGCTTCAAATCCTCAAAACACGCAATTATCAGGGAATACCCTTGCTATAAAATATTTTTGTGTGTTACCTACATTAGCAACGGGTGTGAAGTCGGAGGAGAATTCATTGCATAAGCAAGACGATGTTGACTTTAATCGCTGACTAATCATTATAAATATCGAAGCCTAATTAAATTCTCAGATTTTTCACTGCCTCGTCTTTTACCGGGATTTTTTATCTTAGAAAGTGTTGTAATGTATGTTTAACTCATAATGTACACCAAGCGCTCAATCTCACGTCAGAAGACAATCCTGATCATCAAGCTGTCAATTAGCAAAACCCTTACATTTTTCTTATGTATGGCTCCATGAGTGTTTTTCAGGGAATCCAGAATTTTTGGGGTAAGAAGATTGGATATTTCTATCTTCTATATTTACCAAAAAGCCATACATGTACTTTTATTATAAATAACCACCTGGTAAATACTTTTCTAGGAAAACATATCTTTAAATTAAACTAGTCAGGCAAAATATTTGACACAATATTTTCATCCTAAAACAGATTCCAGTTTTCATTACTAATGAGATGTTGAAATAAAACTGATTCATTTGAGACCTGAATAAATGTGATATGTCATTAGAGACCTTTTGTAAAATTAAGAACCTGTAATTATAACAGTTTATTTTCCTTTGTTTGGAAGGTTAAAAAGAATCCTGTAGAACAGGTCAGCTGAGTTATATTGTCCACAGGGCATTTGTCATAATGTCATAGCTGGTGAATGGTTAAAAGCTCTGAATTTCTTAATTAATTTCTAATTGATAAATGAGCTTGTAATGGGTTTTGCCTGACTTGGTTTTGACCTTATAAGGTAGCATCTTGACTTAAATTAACGATCTAAAGTGATCAAATGATCAGTAATATATCATTATCGCCTCTCTTGTCAAAACAGGTAAAATTAGTTCAATTTGAAACTGGTTGCAAAGGTGTAAAGGGCCATTTTGATAATCTCCCATTGGACTTATTGAATCGAGATTTGATTTTTGAGGACTTGATTATTATGTAAAATGTAAGTAAATATACATTGTATTATATGTAGATGATTAGTTTGCTGTGTGATATTATTTGGAGATTAGTTCAATGTTTAATATAACCATTAAACTGTTTTAAGGTATCATGCATTCCATGAGATTATAAAGCAGTTTGCAGCATGATCCTAGAGATACATGTATGTACCGATATACACGGATTTAAAAATATATTGAGAAAAATATATATATTGATGTAATACAAACACAACTTTATAGATAACAATCACTAGCAAATTATCCTTAATAAAGTTTGTATTTTTTCAATGTTTTCCTATAACTAAATGCCTAAAAACAATATATTTGATATCAAAACCTACAAGGTATACAAAGCTTATTTGATCATTAATGTACAATGTTGGTGTTAAACGGTAGTATTGCACTGCGGGTCTTTCTTTAAGCCTGAAATGTTATCTAAATTATTAATTAGATATTAATTAACTTATCCAGACCATAATCAACTCTTGATGCTATCATTAGTCTTTGATATTTAGTGGATTTGAATATATTTTGTGATGGATAATTTAACTTTATAATTGATAATCAAGACTTTGTTTAATATTGTACGGACATTAGTAATGAGGCTAGCCTAAAATTTAATCATTAAAATCTTAGTTCAGACAGCAGCAATTTGACTGACTACTATGTGAATAGTACACACAATAACACTATTTATGGATTAGTACACATTGAAATAATGATCTCATATTAGCTGTACTTTTAAAGTAAGATCCCTGAATGAATACAAAAACAAAAAGTACCAAAAATTTTGATTAGTTAGTCCATTCTGAGGTAATGTGTGTTATAGTTTATAGTTTATTGGACAATTAACGTTTTTGAAGTAAATTCTGATGGTATCAGTCATCAATAGTGTTTATGCCAAATTGCTCTTGATCGGAAACATTGAATCAACAGAAACCCTGACCATCCTAGACAGAGATATTTGATATTATGTCAGTTGATGGTATTAAAACAAACTGTAGTCTGTATAATACTCACTGATGAAAGTTATACTACATGAAGTTAATTACTCTATAGATATCATCAGAGATTTAATCAACCTAGTCTAACTCATTCATCAATGTCATGTTACATATTACAAGGTGGGAGTAGAAATATAGACAGGTCTATAATTATATCCTACATGTATAGGCAAGTATACAAATTATTGTTTTAATTAGCATTGGGATTTATAGACACTCCCCATGGAGAGAGAGAAATGGGGTTTAACGTCCACTCGACACAAACCAGGTCATTTCGGGACTAAACTCCCCATGGATATAAGTTCATTAGAGGTGGGAACCTACACAAAACACAATAAAAAACCAGAAATGTGAAACATTAAGTTTGTAGGTCCCCTTATCTTTATGTGTTATGCATTAATAATTGTACACATGTAAGCTCATAATGAGATTATGAAATTAACATTATGAAATTAATTAATGTTACTCTACACTTATACAGTCAGATATACTAGTGGAAGGATACTGTTTGTTGAAATATATGATTTTAATATACATGCACTATCGTTTGTAAGATCTGTATTTTTATTAAATGATTATTTAAATACGTGTGGAAACTGTCAAATATCATGGTAGATAAAATCTAAATTACATGCAATAAAAATGTATTTTACTTGTTTATGGTTTACTCTTTAAGGAACTCTTTTCATATAATGTGGGAACATTTTCCGTGGTTTATAACAACTTCCTCATAGATGTTGTATTGACTATAAACAAGGTTGATAGAATCAAGGAAAACCTACATTTAAATGTACTTTTGTGAATACCAAATAACAGACCAAATACCATATTTTCCCATATAATTTTGCTGCAAGTCTGAGAAACAATCTGTAATTACTGATCAGAAAATAACTAATAACTGTCAAACATCTTTTTTTTTAAGAGCACCTCATACCATTTCTCATTCAAGGCATTCAGATTGCTAACTTATTTTTGGTACATGTACTTTTGTTAGGTAAAACTTATAACAATACTGAAGGCTTTTGCCACAGCTGTAATGGTCCACACAAGCTGAGTGTGCTGAATTTAAAGAAAAAGAGAGAGAAATCTGCTGATTGTAACATTTAGAAAATATATACAATAATGTACCTATTTAAAAGGTCACTCAACTCTCTTCAACAACTGCCACTGCAATTATGAAGCCAGTTCCTTCAACAAAAGTGTCATTTATTAAATCAGAGAGACTCATATGCTACATGTAGTAATTAAAATAAGAGTGAACTGGTTCTCATCATCATAGTTTATCACAAAATTTAAAAGAGGTGTTATCTCTTTAATTTGTTAATTGTGAAAGGTGAAGATTCACTCTGTATAAGATATAGTTGACCTGTGTAAGTAAGTAGTATGTAACATGTAATTTTATATGTTAATTAGGGTAATTACGTGTTAACCTTTACCTGTAGTATCATCAAGGTGTTCATGTTAACCTGTTCATGTTGAGTATATATCCTGACCCTTTATAATAAAACACCTGTTTCCTCCATTAACCATGGATTATGTAAGATTTAAATCTGCTTATTGGCGTAGGTGTTTATTTTGTCTTCAAAGGTTATATTATTATAAGCTGAACATTTAGACAGTTTGAGTTATTCACATGACACGCCAATAATCAATCTTTAAACTCTCAGATGATGGAGATTTGAACAGATTAAAACATGGTCCCTATTTGATTTAATGATTTAATTCACAAGTGATGAATCAAGGCTACATTTAACTCTCGAGTAACCAGTATGATTGTTACGATTATAAACAATCTATGCCACATCCTGTCCAGGAGTTTGAACTGTGATAACTTAACTCGGAATAAAGTAATTTGAATGAAATTTTTAAAAGCTTAATTTTATTCATTTTGCATTACGGTATCTATTCTTGAACTATTAGAGAAAGAACACCCAGCTCTTTATCTAAATACTTACATCTAATGTAATGCATCTTTGATACATGACAGGCTTTTATTTCTTTTGAACATCAGTACCATAGACTATGGCATGTCAAAATTTGTCAAACAGTTGGGTTTACAGTAATATAGAGCGTACAGGGATCAAAGAATTATAACCAATGAGGCTACACAGTTGTATCACCTGTAATTCAATCTGCCTATACATGTACAATATCGTCACCCTAATAAAATAAGTGCCTAAGTCATTTTTACCACTTCCCAGAAAAAAAGAGAAAAAATATATTTTTTGGGTGACAACATGAAATTTATTAATCATCTGATGATTCATATTCATGTGTTTTATAGTTGGCATAAAACAGATGATTAATAAATTTCATGTTGTCACCCCAAAAATATAGTTTTTCTCTTTTTTTCTGGGAAGTGGTAAAAATGACTTAGGCACTTATTTTATTAGGGTGACGATATGTGTACCTGTGTGGTCCATTCCAATCTCTCATTCTATAGTTTCTAAGAAAATAATGGTCTATTCATTGCGTTTGGATGGAAAAAAAACGTGATTGATGTACATGTACCTAATAATCAGAATTGCTAAGTCTAACCTGCTTTAAACTCACATTTGATGTCGGGAACTAATGGAAAAATTATATCTTTTTAGTTAAATTTACATGAGATTGCTGCTTTCATGAAATAATTATTACTTTAATAAAAATAAACGCCTTTACTCTTGCAGAAATTACAATTGGTTGTTTTATTGACACTTTCACTTTTTGTAATGACTTTGCGGCGTCAAAAAAAATATAAATTACATTCTTAGATTGATCATTAAAGATTGATAGTATTTTAAATGCAATCTCAGACACAGGCCATGCCGCTATACACACTATAAATTGACAGTCAACTTTCTTATTAACTGAATGCACTATATTCAAGTCAACATTGTGTGAGCTTCCTGAATCTCCAATAACCATGCCATAGTTTAAAAATAGATTGCTGAAAAAGTTCCACTTTCCCCAAAAATATCTATGACCTTTGCTCTTATCTATTATTTATTCTGAAATAAATGACAGTGGAAGTTCTAAATTTACTCAAGCTGGCAAGTAGAAAAGTTTGTTTCTCACAATTTAAACTGGAAGAAAAATTTGATACCCTGTAGGAATTTCAGACTTGTTGGTGCCTATAGAGTCCCCACCCCTGTACATCTTGAAGTTGAATTCCTTTACTGGAAATATTAGAAGAATGAGGCATCTTTCATGTTTTATTTAACGCTTTATTTATTGTGAATGTATTATGTTGTAAAATGTATAATATTGTAAAATTATTGAAATTGCTTTACATGAATAACCATTATAATTTTATTTTATGATAATACTAATAGTTCTTATCAAGGAGAACTGTTTTATATTCCCTACAACATACCTATTCATATCTGATCCTTCTATCTTCTATGATAAGAGTTTGCAAACAAACTATCGATTGAGAGGCATTTGAATTCCTAGATCAGTTTATCTAGAATAAGCATATCTTTTATTATCTAATATCTAAATGCAGAAATTGATGTCTTAGCTTTTAATGAGTAATAAAAAAAACCCCATCAAAGTTTAGAATGATGCACATTTAAAGCCTTAAAGGAGCTAAATCACTAATATTTGTAACCTAAAAATTGTAACAAGTGGGTCGCAATGTATATAATAATGTAATATATATAAACTGATTTGCATTCAATCGTTTCTGTTTTTACTCTAGTTTCAAATCAGTTATGTTTTATGCAAAATAAGCCAGAAGTCTCAACCGGATGGCAATCTCTAGTGTCTGGTTATTTCAGTCTACAGCCACTGTATTTATTTCGCATGTTCTAGATAAGAATATGACGTCACCATTTGACATGACTCGTGGAATATGTATAGCCCCATTCATCGAGTCCCTTGTTTCAAATAGCACTGAAACACATTATGGTATACGATTCATGTACCAATTGTAAAATGTTTATTTTCTCTAAGTCTTAAATATTGGACTATCAGAAGCCCATCTTTTCCTGGTAAGATCACAACACAACATCAATGTTGATTTAAGTTGACAAATAACTTGTGTTTTCAAGGTTGAATGATATTGAGTATGAGACTATGCTATGATGGAGGAAGACTCTATTTTTTTGAAAACTTCCTTAGGAATAAATCGTTTCTTCTGAATTTTGAAATGTCAAACATGATTCAGATGTATTCATCAAGTCTGGTCTATTCACAAGAATAAATAAAACTAGACTCTACTTCGACACTACAATGCACTTGGAAATGTCAAAGAATTGTTGGGGATAAATTGTTTATTGTTCTGCAGATCGATTTTCCTCCTTAAAAAAATGAACCATATAGCAATTGTTTATATTATAACATCCTTATGGTAGTATTATATGATATCCGTTCTATTCATGAAACATCTTTTTATTGTTATTAACATAACAAATTCCTGTGTATTAACTGATATACATACAATATTTATTTCCTATTATTACTATACTATAAATGATGTTTTTATTAAGGTAATTTACGATCAGAATAAAATCGTCAATTTGCTCAGATCCATGAAATTATGTCGTAATTCTACTTTGTCAATTTAAGAAGCTGATCTTTTCTGTATTAGCAGAAATTTTTATGGTTCAAAGTGTATGAAACAGTTTCTAACTTTCATGGTGATTTGAATATTCATTTTAAAATGCAAGAAGGGACACTATGACAATAAAATATCTGAACCATATTTCTTTAAATGTGTGTATTTGATTAAAACATGTTTAAAGCTCACTGTAGCAATTTCATCATTTTCATCAATATCAGTAGACAGACAGACAGCTGGATGAATATTGACTTGAACGAAACAATATTACGAAACAACAAGAAGCAGAAATTAATACTTTTTTCAAAACAATAATGCTCTGTTTTTGTTCAAATTTTAATTTGTCAAGCTGTAAGCCAGCTCTAGTACATGTAAATTAATACAATATTACATGTATTATGGTTTAGCTTTTAGTAGGAAATCCTATATGTATAGCCATTAAAATAACATGTTATTTGAATTTTTTGCTAATATCAAACCTCTCACAGGTTAATCCACGCTAATATGTACTCAGATTCATTATTGAACATTTAAATATTAATTTTAAAAAAAAAATCAAACTACCAACTAGATCATGTCCCAGTATGGATGCAATCCGATTTAAAACAGGGATGGAACCTTTTTTGGAATGGTATCGTACGTGTACATGTACATGTATTAGAGATTCATCTTTAATAATATTGTAATTTCCAAGTGATTCTATAGCACTATATGACGCATCAAGATCAAGACATTAACTGTAAAATATATTTAAACTGCCAGTGTGCAGTACGTCGGTTATTATTAGCACTGATGTCACGGTGAAATGTTAAAGTACTAGTACAATTATTTCATTCTCCCAAATTTATTGTAGGCTTAATTACAATGCAATTTGATTGAGTAATTTAATTTAATTTTTCCAGGATGTTAAAGACATCCATTTACTTTAAAATGGTTCAAAAATTGTTAAGTGGGTCAATAAGATCAATTTTGGGGGTATTGTTTGATCGGATATATTGTTAAAGGAGTAGATAGCTGAATGATCTAAAGTGTGTCATGTGTATGAAATTAATGATTTCTAACCTTTTATCTTGTTTCCTACCACCTAATACAAAAAACAGGTAATACAATATATTTAATCGTCAAAAGATATGTTTGTCTAATTTTTTCTCTGTACATACTGCATTTAAAGATACATTACCGTACACGTACAAACTGGGTGATTTGATGATATATTATATGGACTAAAAGCATATTCAAACTAATTAATTTATCATAATTTTGCTTCAAATCCTTCTCAAAACATTGCAATTGCCAAGGAATACCCCTGCTATAAAATATTGATCAAAAGAGGTCCTAATTAAATTCTCAGATTATCCACTGCCCTCATCTTATTCTGTGATTTTTATCTCACAAAGTGTTGTACGTCTAACTCTTCATAAAGTTTATCAACATGTACATCAATTGCTCAATCTCCGTATGCAACTTTTGACGTCACACGTGCAGATATTCCTAATGGCCGGGCGGTAGATTAGGGGAACCCTTACATTTTTGTCCTGTATACGCTCCATGAGTGTTTTTCAGGGAATCCAGTGTTTTTTGGTTAAGATTGGATATTTCTCCTTTCCTACCACAATTGCCATACTTTTACTGAAAATAATCACCGATAAACATTTTTTTGGGAACCTACATGTATCTTTAAAATCCTGTCATTTTGGTGGTGATTGCTTGCCAACTATATTTTGTAACAACTTTCTTTCAAATCAATTCACTGGATTCTATTTGACATTATTAGATAATATGACCTAGCTGACTGTGTGTTGATTAAAATACCAAAATGTTGCCAAGAAGATGTAAGCTTTTGGGAATCCAATAATCAAAACATCTTGATGGTAATCGTCTTTTTTATGGATAAAAAGATGGAGATGATTTGAGTTGTCTTTGATGTGTAGACTAACACGACTAGTCAATTACACAGTAAATAACATGAGGCATAACATGTGATTGAATAGCATCTTGTGTATTAGACATCTTGTCTAACGGTCATTATTTATATGTTTGTAGAATGTGGTAAAATTATTATAAGGAAACTAGTAATAAAATATCAATTGTATTGAATGGTAATTACACTCATTTACTACATGTACATATTTACATCTGTATATCTGTTAGGCATCTTGTATGTTGCTTACCTACAAAAAACACAATATAGATTTTCCAAATGTTTTATTGATTAGAACTTTGTTAAAATGTGTAATTTGTTGCAGAAATTTTACTGTAACTGAAGTTAGTGACATGAAGATACAAATTATAAAGTAGCCTCCAGTTATATTATGTACATGTAGCTGTATCAAGCCGATTATTAAAGGAAGGCCACACAAATTAGTAACTGTAAAAAGTTTGGGCGTATATGTGTGCTAATTTTTAGGAGAATAGAATATGTGTACCTACGCCTTTAATAATGATAGCTGAATTTCCTCCCCCAACTGAAAGACTAACACAGGTTGCTGGAAATCTTACTCAAGGCCCATTTTGATGAAAGATTGCTACAGGTTTTGACTAAAATTTGCCCGTATGAAATTTTAAAATATGGATTTGTTTTTTTCAGGTGAGATTAGGAGATTATACTGAACCAGCAGACGCCACTAATTTTACGTGGGGACATAAATCGCGGAAACCTGATAATAGTAGTGAGGTTTACAGTGATCCTTACGAGCCTCGACGTCTCAGTGATAGTAAGTTCTCTATTGTCTTATTACAGCAACATCTTGTATCTTCCTCAACCCTGTTACGTCTTGATGTCCCACAATGGATCTCTAATGTTGGCAACTTGGGCTTGAATCATAAATCAATTAGCCTGGGATGAGACTAAATCTTATTACAAGTACACCATACAATATTGGCACAGATAGCGAGGATATATCACCCCCATTCTACCCTTTCGTTCGATGGGTTGCTTGTTTAGTCTATCTTCAGATTCTTGTTATACTGTTGACGCTGGACACAATGATTATATTTCATAAGATGAAGAAACCCTTTATAATTCTTTTAAATTATTAATATATCTTTTTGCAGATTTAAAACAAAGTCCAAGTTGGAAACGCCGTCTCCACCCAGGCGGTGGAGTAGTCTACGAGCTGGCGCAAACACCAGAAGTCATTTACGACCGTCCTCCTTCTCGACAGGAGGAGACAGAGGAGGAGGATGAAGAGGCTGACGATTATGATAAACTTGATCGCAACAGGTCTCAATCATCGCGTGAAAAAAAGAAAAACAAACTTCCCGATAATTATGATCACGTTCCACCAAAATTAGAGCCAGAAATAAAAAATGATGATGATTATCTGTTAGCTCAACCGATCGGTTGTGATCAAAAACAATTATTTAAAAATCAAGAGAGTGCTACGTACAATTTAAAACAATCCAGTGAAGTTAAATCCATTGAAACCAGTGAAAACAGACCACTTCAACCCTTACCGATTAAAAATGGACATATGGATGATCCATCGATTTATGAAGAACCGTGGGATTCTCAGGTAAAGCAATTGGAATTACAAAAGAAAATACAGCGTGCCCACAGTCGAACGGAAGATCACACAAAAATAGCTTCTCAATTATCAACCCCTTCCTCTTCATCGTCTTCATCTCTAGGTGATAAACTTAACTCCCCTGAAACCAAAATAACTATCCGATCTCCAAGTAATAACTCTGCAAACTTTTACGAGGACGCTTGGGATTCCCCTAAAAGACAACAACAATTACAAGAACAGTTACGCATGGCCCACAGTGTTTCCAATTCCTCATCTTCATCAAATACCTACGAAGATGCTTGGGATACACCTGAAAGACTTTCTCAAGTTCAACAAAAAATTCAGCGCGCTATGAGTCATGAGGCTCCTGCAAAGCCTCGCCCAGCTGTCACCGAGATGGACACTTATGCAGAACCGTGGGACACAGCAGCAAGACAGAAAGAATTACAGGACAAATTACAAGCTTCACATATTCGAGCACAAAGGAAACAAAGTGGAGGTAGTTTATCGGCACATTCTACAAGTTCTCAATTATCAGTTGGTTCATCAGGATCACCCTCTAGTCCCACCAGACGTAACATGTATCCTGATTATCGTACTGAAGACATCATGGATCATTCCAGATCTAAAGGACGTAGAAGTAGTTCAACAAGTAAGTTTTGGTTCATGTAATCCAGCTTTAATCCTTTTGTCTGGGGATTCTATCTGTTTTCAACTCTTGAACATTCAACCATTATAACTTACATTGCACAAAGCTTAATATTTTGGATATATATCCCAAATTTCTGATATTTCAATAGCATAATGTAATATATAAACTTGCAAGGGGAAAAATATTGTTTTCTATTGCCTCAATTTGGAAGTGTTATTGGGTGTTTGGCAAGCCTGGAAATTATGTAAGGAACAAATTCAGGCCTAGTAACATAATCCATTTGGCGCTTGTCAAATTGTCATTATTTCTAGCCCTGTTTGTTGTTTTAAGATAGTTTTGTTGATATTAAAACATGTCTGACACAAAATTACAAATATAGGGTACTACTGCTTGTACTTCAATATTGATTGTCGTTTTGTAGGGCTGCAATTATATAGCATGAGATGGTACATGTATACCACAATTTACACGCCACTGTTCGGTTCAAGGTACTTTAAGCTTTGTACTGCTGTTCGATAAACACACTACAGACTTTTTTGACCGTCTGTTTTCTTCAAATACTCAGCAATCATGCAGAGTTATGCCCCCCTGTAATTTGAGGGGAAAGATGGCTTTTGGCGATGAAGCATGTGGTTAGTGTATTGTTGCAGCCCTAACGTTTTATCAGGTTTATATAAGATCAATAGTGGATGAGTGCTGAATGGCTAACGTGTGTGCGTTGGTTTATAATGTCTATCATTGAGTCAAGTGGCATGGTTTCAATTCCTCCCTGTCCAACCTGTTTTTTCTCTTGGTCCTCTAAAGAGTTGCCTCCTACTGCTAAAGACCCTGGTGCTCAATTGAATTTAAAATTGAACCATGTTAGTCCTGAAATTACCTAGTTTGTGTCAGTGGATGTAAAAGCCATCTCTCTCTTTCTCAAAATGTTTCCAGTAATTAATTAAATTACCTATTATTCAATATATGGTACATTTTTACACGCCACTGTTCGGTTCAAGGTACTTTAAGCTTTGTACTGCTGTTCGATAAACACACTACAGACTTTTTTGACCGTCTGTTTTCTTCAAATACTCAGCAATCATGCAGAGTTATGCCCCCCTGTAATTTGAGGGGAAAGATGGCTTTTGGCGATGAAGCATGTGGTTAGTGTATTGTTGCAGCCCTAACGTTTTATCAGGTTTATATAAGATCAATAGTGGATGAGTGCTGAATGGCTAACGTGTGTGCGTTGGTTTATAATGTCTATCATTGAGTCAAGTGGCATGGTTTCAATTCCTCCCTGTCCAACCTGTTTTTTCTCTTGGTCCTCTAAAGAGTTGCCTCCTACTGCTAAAGACCCTGGTGCTCAATTGAATTTAAAATTGAACCATGTTAGTCCTGAAATTACCTAGTTTGTGTCAGTGGATGTAAAAGCCATCTCTCTCTTTCTCAAAATGTTTCCAGTAATTAATTAAATTACCTATTATTCAATATATGGTACATTTTTTAAGTAGATTGTTTCAATACTGATTTTTATTCGTTTTTTTATTTAGAATCAACTCAATCAATGAGTCCGTCATCTGGAGGATCACCAACACATCGTAGTCGACAACAATGTTGTACTTTTGGTGAACGTATCAACCCTTTAATACCTGTAGATAGTCAAAGGTAAGTTGACATATTTTATGCGCCCACATTTCTTCCTCAATTTTTTAAGTCCATTATCATATTGTTGCTTTCAGATTTTGAAACAAAAAGGTGATAATCTGTAAACACAACAATAGGTTCCTTAAAAATGTTCTTCTACTTCTGGTCAATGTTGCAAATTAAAAGCTAAAGCATGGCATACATGTTAGTGAATTAATGAAATAGGTCCATATATAGATACATGTAGTCTGATAGTATTTTTACTTGATAAAACAAACAGGGTAAAAAAAACTTTCTATTCCGATATTGATTTCGTTAAATGACCTTGTTTAGGCGATTTGAACACAGCATTATAGAAGCCTATTGTTCTAATCCAACACTCTAAACAGATTGTCAGAAGAGAGGATAACATAATTTAAAATATTTCTTTAATTAATGTATTTTGTATAAATATTGTACTATATTTCAGTTGGTATCATGGTAATATATCCCGCCAAGATGCAGAGAATATTTTACGCGTTTGTAAAGAGGGAAGTTTTCTAGTAAGAGATAGTGAATCTGATAGAGGACAAAAGTCACTCTCACTTAAGTAAGTTGTACTAATCTACACATACATATCTAGTCCAAATCTGTTTCCAGGAAACAATTGCAATATTCAGACTATTAATAGCCATTGTTGTTTGATTTTGGCCAATAATCATTAAATACCTGATGCTCGATAAGTTTATCAATGATGATGTCATGTTGACGCACTTTCCCATGGTAAACTGGTATCCTTTTTAATTCACAAATTATCTTTCATGTTGAATTTGAATTAAAATAACCTTTATCAAAAATTATCCTTCATGATTACAAATAGCTGCATGGAGATTACTGTAAGCTTTTGTAATTATATGATTGTTATAACAGTAATATTAAACATTGTGTCTAAGTATCATACTTATTGATCATTTATTCAATGTAATTGACTCACTGTTGAGTATTCAGTACTGACTTGGTATTGCAGGCTGAAAATATTTATGTCTTATTTGTTTATAAGAAGTTTTGTAACTGGAAACCAGTTGAATGTTTATCTTAACTAAATAAATTGTTGTTGTCTTTTTCAGAAGTTTTCGTATGAACATACATGTCAAGATAATATTAAAAGTCACTGGAACATACATCCTGGGTGAAAATAGTCGCGATTTCAACTCTATTCCAGAAATGATAGACTATTATACATGTCATTTATTACCCTTGAAAGGAGCAGAACACATAACTTTACTTCACCCTGTAGATTGTAAGTGGGCTGAACAAAAACAGTGATCATTTGTACAGTTTTCGAGTCTTGTTAAGAAAGAACGTCCATTTTGGATGTCTTGAATACCCAGACTTTTGCTAATAGGTTTTGGTTGACCAAGGCAAATATATTGCTTCTATCTGGACAATGTGCATTGACTGATTGTGGTATTAACTGATGTTAAAATACGTATTAATAGAGGTTACAGAAAACAAGGGATTTGTGTGACTGTGATAAAACATTCCCTGATGTAAAGGGAGTCAACTCCATATATACAGTATATGTACCAAAAATTATCTAAGTAGGAAATCAGACAATTTTCTTGAATTTTGAAAGAATTGAATGTTAAAATAAGACAAGACAGGTTTATTTCTTTGTAAATTAATTTCGTAAGACCAATAATTATTCGTCCCCAAAATATTTTATTTTTCATTGGAAAAAATAACCCTTTATTATTGGGCTTCTTACATAAGCTTTTCCATCAGAAAATTAATCCATATTTTTCTGCCAATTCTTAGCCTAATAGCAATATATATACTCATTAGCTGCTGTAGCATGGAATATTTTTTAAATTTACAAGCAGATTTGCATGAAAGTGATCTGGTCTTTCAAGTCTTTTTTGGTTGCATATTGTATGTAACACATTGTACATAAATGTGTATTAAATTTTGTACAGATTAATCAATAGTCATAATATTTACAATACAGTCATATCATTATTTATTTGTATGTAAATGTATTTATTTATATAAGCATAGATAATAAGCATATTTATAATGAGGGAACAAATACAAATAACACTACAAAAGAAAACAATGTTACCCTTAGATCCACATTTGTGATCATCACATTCATAACATGTATCTCTCAAAATAATTACATATTTTCACTGTTTCGATATCCTCAATTATTTTTATGCTCCCACAGTTATTGTGGACATCATTTTATATTTTGTGAAAATAAATTTAAAATAGATTTACACATAGGGCTAAAACAGTGTACAGCAATAATTTACCTATCTTGATTGATGCTTATGGTTCCTATCTTATACTAGATTGATCGTCTCAAGTTATGGTGAATATTTTAAATAAATTAAAGCATAGAATATGTCAACAGGTGTATATCATAAATACTTATGTAAATACTCCCTTTTATAATCAGGCTTTGATCTCACCAATTTATTTTTAGCTTCCTCATTTAACAAAATATAATCATGAGCAAAACAACCAAAAAATATGCAAATTTAAGACCCATCATATTTATTTAAATATTTTAATATTTGTAATCATAAGTAATACACAAATTTTATGTTTTATATATTAACTAATACTACATGCTTGTAATAGATGTTAGGCTGGATACATGTATGTGTGTGCAAGCTTCTGTTTATATATGAGGTGAAAAGATACATGAATTGAGGACAATTTCTATATTAATTCACAGGCATTCTTTAATTCTACAAATCAGTTGATTTTTTAGATCATGGTTTACGATTATATGATTTAATGTATTGACATCTACCTACAGTAAACAGGCTATGTGTAGTAATATCTGATTGATCATAAGTTTTTATTATGATACAAATAAGGTCCAGATCTTTTTTTAGTCAATCAGATATCAAGGCTTATTATAAAGGAGTTAAACCTGTAACTAAATATTTTTCATAAAAATCAAAATTAAAAATGCAAATTGAAATTCCATATTGGTCAATTTCAATATATATTAATGTTGTTTTCTTGTTGTGGAAATATGGGATCCTAATATCCAATATTTAAGATATCATGACCATGTTAAAATCAGTACATGACTACATGAGTCGTGTTTTACAGGTTTGGGTTCCATTTGTAATGAACAAAGAAAAGCATTTCCTACAAGACACTACAAAAGTAATGGCTTATTCATAATCGATATTATCATAAATGACTGTGGTTCAATTTGGATTATTCATTATTTCACTGAACATTGATTAGAATTTACAATAGAAAATTTAAAATTTTTCTATACATTCATATTAAATTAATGTCTGCTTTTAGACCCGTTTTCGTACTTTTTAAGGTTCCAAAAGTAGAAACATATGCTCTTTTAAGCACTTGAATCAATTTCAGCTTCCATGTCTATGCTATCTGACAGTACTATAACACATTTTACACATTGGTAGAATACAATATTTATCAATTTAGAATGCCTTTGAATTTGTTTTGAATTTGTATTCATGCATTTTTTCATGTGGACAGATATCGTTGCCGCCCATCCACAATTTGTTTGCTTCCACTCTACAGGTCTTGTTACACCATAATGACGGTTGAATTCAAATTTTGTAAAAATCACACCGTATTGTAATACCAAGTTGTTGGACCCTCTAGAGGTTACAATTTATCTGATTTTGATGTTTATATCCCAAAATCCTTGGCGCATATTGGATAATAACTTCCTGGATTTTGGCCTCTGATTTTCCAAAAAATCGCTTATTTTTTTTAGCTTGTTCTCTGTGACATCTCTTACAAAATGTGAGCGTATCTTGCTACGCAACCACTTGTTTTTTTTTCATTTGGATTGAAGTCATACTTTGTTTCATTTGTCCAGTTTATCCTTTGGTACTAAGCAGAATACAAATATGTGCAATTTAAAGATTTATTTTGTATATTTATATGTTTGTATTTATATGGACCAATAGTATAACTATTGTTGATATTAATCAAATGAAAATATTAGTCCGTTTCTACAAAGAGTTCATGTTATCTGTATTGTCCGTCTGATTGCCTTGGATTTAAAATTAATATTAGGTCCAATATCTTAGGTGGAAAAAATTGAAAAAGCAGTTACTACTGTTTTTATACTAGGTATTTTGGAGCAATACAGAGATTTATCAATAGAAAATCAAAGAGACGGTATGTTATATTTCGAATAAAAACCTCAACATTATACAACTACATGATGCTTTTTTTTTGATCCAAGGGCTTTGTTGGTATCTAAACATAGTTCCTAGAAAATCATAAATCCATTTAAGTTTGGTAAAATCACTCATACGTAAATTGAAGTAGATAACAGGCTCTAATTTGCTTTATTTGTGTGTTTTTGAGATTTTGTAAAGATGAATTGTTATGTATATTAAGAGACGATGTATTATTTATAAAAGGAATGCATGTGCGTTTGAAAACCCAGGAGATATGTATGTTTATAATTATGTAAAAACATAGTTTCTACTATAGCCAATAAAAAATCATTTGGTTTGTACATTTATTTTGTTTTTTTTATTTCTGCTCTTGATGTATAAGACAGCTGAAATCTGTTCAACAGTGGAGTAACTTTTATGAATGAACAGATTTATTAAAGAAAGGGATAGATTGCAAAGACACTGAAGTATACACCCACCTGCATCTTTTTTCACAAGGGGGTCACACTATTCGCGTTAATCCTGAGAAATCTTGTAACTTTTCACAATCGGGCAGACCAAGGATTAAATTGATCACTATTAAGGCTGTGGTTTTATACACAAAAGAACATATTGACATTGTTAGCTTGCTCACAAGATCTTGCAAGCAAAGTTACATGTAGCAAGGGCAATTATTCTAGAAATAATTAATGGAAATTGTTCCCCTCTAAAAATCCTTTTTCGTTTCAATAATATGAATACTGCATATTATAAATTTCATGCAAATTGGAAGATAAACATTGTGGATAAAGTGTTCACAAGATTCTACAAAATAAATATGTAGAAGAACTCTAGATGTAATTATAGATACTGATGTAATTCAATAGGATTTTTAATCTCACTGATGCTGACTGATGTAATGGGTAAGGCGCTGGAGCGCTAGCCTGCAGATTGGGTGTTTGGTTCCTGCCGTGGTCGAGAAAGTTCATCCAAATTTTCCGGCGGATACCCCCATTTACAGTGATGCAGGGTGGAGGGCCCAACAAGGACAGCTGTCTAGTTGTTCGGATGGGATGGAAAACCGAGGTCTGGTGTACATATTGGCGTGCATGTAAAAGATCTCTTGGCAGTTGGAATTCAATATAAGAGTAGGTCATAGTGCCACTGCCCGGGCAAAATTTTCCTTATAGCACACTGTTTGGTGTATGCCCGTCATCATTAGCCCAGATTAGGAGCAGAACATTAGGACATTAAATGGATTTAAACCCCATTTCATTTCACTTGGAAGAAGATTGGAATATTTCTGTAGCCGGACGACAATATACAACCACATTTTATTGTTGGAATAAAAAAACAACTTATGTAATAATGGTACTGTAACTAATAAAGTAGATAATTGGAAGTAATTTACTGTTAAAAAGGATAAAAAATTTATCAATACCCATGGGAAAACAATAAACCTAAGAATGTAAATAAAATTATTATGTAAATTTTTTATTACAAAGATTACAAAATTATGACCAGATTATAAGATGATGTATATTATGACTGAGGTAATGAGAACTACAAAGGTAGAAATAATTTATTATGCATGCTTGAATGATTTTTTATAAGGATGTCATCACAACAAATAAATTGAATCTTTCACTCAATGACCACAACACTTGATAATAGTAGCTAAAAGTTGCATGTACATATATATCATATAAAATTCAATATCCTCAGCTCAGTAAATACTAGTTCAATTTAAAACAAATTGAATCTTTAGGTAATTTGACATTTTTGTTTACATATTTTTTAGGTAAGTATTTGTTTCCATCCACTGGAGCCTGGTGTTGTGACGTCATTATGTGGATTGTGGGTTAGGATATGGGTTAGTGTAAGGGTTGTGGCCTGCAGATTTCTTCAAAGTCTTGAGATGTAGACAGGGCTAGCCCTAACCCTAACCCCGGGCCAAGCCTAACCCACAATCCACACATGTGTATGGATGGAAACAAATGCTTACCTATTTTCTACACTGTATAATATTAAGTTTCAGAAAAGCTGAGAATTAAAATAGTGAGTTTATAAATAGTTCAATATAGTTCAATACAGTAATGGATAATGTCTTGTTATGTTGGGAAAAGCTGCATTTTTCATTAGTGCTTTAATAAATTTTCTGCATTATAACGTATAAAAAATACACAGAATATAAAAAAATAATAAAAAGTTAAAAAATCAAATTGAAGAACATCTGATGAAATTGAAACTAATTTTACAAATATATAATCTTTAAAACTTGTTAGGCTACTTATTAAATAAGTTAGAATCTCAACTACCATTTACTGTTTAGTTTCTGTACCGAATCACTACCCTTGAAATGTTTCTCAGTACTACGAAAGAGAATGAAATTCAATTGCAAATAAGGAAACAAGATTGTTAACACGTAGTTAAGCAGAGAGATTATATGTAATTAAATATTTATAAAGCTAGTACGTTATATAAGTTTAAGCTATACAATTGGTAAGGATACATTTTTCTAGTAAAAAGTCTGTATCAATAACTGTTGTGATATGTGACTAGAGTCATGTACATGCTGTTGTATTATTATATACACAAATTTCATAATGTAGCAATTTTTACAATTATTTCTAGAACCAAATATCTTGCAGTAAACATGAAAGAAAATTAAAATATTTTAGATTGTCATATGATGTTACAAATAAAAAAAAAACCTTCATGAAAACATTATGAGTATGTTTAGATAATTTTACCCTTCGTATACAATTTTTGGTTTAAACTATTAATAGTATATATTATATTCTATCATAATAATGCAATTATAAGTTATGGCATATATGAAAGCTTTGCCTCCACTAAATTCCTATGTAGCTATATTAATTTTACTGTACACTTGATAATGTGATATCATGGATATGCTAAAATCTCATGTAACATGAATGGATTCATATGTAGACCTGACTCAGATGTACACAACACACAGGTAGGGTATATTTTATTAAATTACTCATCATTCAAAAGGCATTTCTAGAAATAAATTACACATTTAAACAAATCATGCTGCCTTTTAATTAAATACATATGAGTATATAAAAGATGATAAAGAAGTTTTAAAATTTACAAGAATGCCCAGAAGAATAGATATAAGTATTCTCATACTTATAAGCACTAATGTATTGTTACTTTATATCTATCTTGCATAATGCCCACCGATGTCCAATTATTACCCAAAAAACGTAAGGAATTCCTTACATGACAAAAGTACATCAAGATGTTAAGGAATAATTTGTAAAATCTACCATGAACTGAATTTGGTTTATTTGGTACCAAAGTTGAAAAGTTATAAATTCCCTGAAAGGTCAAGAGTTTTGATTCAAAACAACCTTCAATAATCAAAAAATAAAATGAAGTTTCAAATGCATGAAATTTTTTGACTGTAGGTGTATCCTGCACTTTTCACTATAAATATATACATAATTTATTTTAAAAAAATTAAATAGTCTTAGAAATTCTAAGAAAATAACTGCCCCAAATTGTGTGCAGATATTTTTGATTTAGTGTTTGTTCATGGACAGATTTCAATTATCAATCAAATAAAAGATATCTCTGACATATGTTTATTTTAATGCAGCAGCCACCATAAGAATAAATTATAATTTGTATTTCATTTTCACCATAAATTGAGTTTTTTTCACATGACAAACATCTAATGCTGTTTCATCTAATAATCTTTCTTGCGTGTACTTCTGGGAGTTTCATACTGACTGAAATCTCTAACAGGCTCGGCAGTATCAATGGTGTAAGTTCTACCAAACATGTCAGGGTCAGCTTTACAGCGCCATACAAATAGCTGTGGTACTATGAGTAAACCTAGATTGATTACCCAGAACCAAATCGCAGGTACACCAGTGGTTGGAGGATGGAGGCGTGATGCTGTCTTTGAGTGAAGGGATCCCAAAATATAAGCAATCTGGGCCTGAAATCAACAAAGAAAAAATATATAGAAAATTAAGTAATCTAATATAATATTAGAAATAACCCTATTTTCAGTTCATTACCAAAAAATCAGGTCTGCCTAATCTAATGGGTTTTGTTTGCATGTAGTGCAGTCCTCCTGGAGTTAACTATTTTTCATCAGTGTTGACTGAACTTTAAGAAATAATATGCAGACAATATGTTTGGAAAATAGTGTTGGACATGTCTGGAATATACGGGCGAAATCCCATCTATATTTATATTTCAACAATGAATTGTCAGGTGTGTCTTATATATTGATATGCTATCTAATATGAAGATGTCCAATAATATGTTTTATAGATTAATATCTATTGTAGTTTAAGCACAGATGATTTATTTAGACTGTAAAGAGAGAGAGAATGGGGTTAAACGTACACAACTAGGTCATTTCGGGACTAACATGGTTTAATTTTATTTCAATAAATCGATTGCCTGTAGGGGTCTTTAGCAGTTTGAGGAAACATGAGTGCCTGGAGGAAACCCATGAGGTTGAGAAGACGCCCCTATCTCCATGCCACATACGCTCACACCAGGGCTCGAAACCACAGCCGCAAGCCAGAGGTCGAAGCAGGGCACTCTAGACCACTAGGCCATCCCAACCCCCCATTTAGACTGTAAAAGAATTACTGTTATTGTTATATTTACCTGAGCTGCAGCACCAGCATGTATTATAGACCAGTCAGTCATATAACTCTGATCTTTTACCAACAAACCAAATATAGCACAACAATAATATATAACAAAATAAAACAAATAGATCAGCATCTGTAACATAAACAATTATCATCATTAATGTAAGAGACAATTGGTTGCCAGACCATACACATAAGCCCAAAGCTACATGTAAGTCGGCAAAACAGTCCATAAAGCTAGAGCATTTCATGAATCTTAATAGTGGTAAATGGCAACCCATAAAGTATCTATTTTATAGGCTGAGTACTAGAGGAACTGCTGAAGAAGTACATATTAGTAAATTGGAGAAACTACATTGATGACAGCTGATTGATCTCAAGCCTGTTCAGAAAATACTTGATTTTTATGTAGGCTTCTTTCTTACAAATTCATAATAACAGCGAAGTTGAAGAGCACAAAATAATAAAATATACCACCCTTCCTAAAAAGCTTTTGGGAAGGGAGGTAATCGGGGCATGTACATGTAGTACCTTGAGCATGCTTCTTTATCGTGTTGATTTTTGTTTATTACAAGTTTGGGAATATTTACCTGGATTCTGGGGTAAGTTGTAGGATCATTAATATATGGTTCGTATGATTTCACATATGATCTGATAGTATCAGAATCACAACCCAAAGCAATCTGTAGAAATAAAGTATACATAGAATATAGAGTACTTGATAAAAACTCTTTCGGGGTTAGACTCAGATATATCATACATAATTTCACTTTATTGTCACATAAAACATTAATTGGGTTTTAAAACTTGTATGGGCTTACCAATATATTTTCTTTACTGTCATGTAAAACCTTAAATTAGTGTATGCATTGTTGAACTGTGTTTAAATCCTTGGCAAGTAAAATGCTGATTGTATGCACTTCGAAGAGATAATTTTCACATATTCAGTTCAAATTACCCATAATTGCTGTGTTTACTGAACAAACTCTGGGCTAAATATCATCAAGTCAGACAATAATGTTTGACTTAATTCATCCTGCTCATAGCCACATTTGCTATCTTTGAGACACAAAATTCGTTTATTTCTATGAAATCTGTTAGACTAAGAAACAAAGCTAGGTTGTTATCTCAATATATCTCTTGGACACAATCCAATCTTCTACAAAACAAATATTGCAAAACTGATTGAATATTAATCAAAAAATATCGTACTTACCATTCCTCTAAATATAGCTAATAAAATAGCAGCTATAAAGAAAAATACAAAACAGAGATCTATAGGTCTTTTCAGGATACTTGGTACCTAAACAATATATAAATATATTCTTGATGAAATCTCGCACTATATTTCTCTTTTTGTTGTAGTCTTTGTAAGTTACATAAGATATAATAATGTAGACACAATCAATTTAAAGCACTGAATAGTCTGTGGATTTCTGAATTCATCAGATGTCTGGAATTTGGATATTCAATATGCATTACCCGTTAAACAGTCTGAAGATTTGCAATAGATATGGGATACCGATCAAATTGTAATGCAAAATCTGGAACATTATCATTAATGATTTTATTTCACAGTCCATACATATCCCTTCCAAATCCCAAGTTTGACTGTTTGCAGTTCAATAGGTTATCGGGTATATAATTAATCAATTAATATAAAAAAGAGTTCTGCTACTTACATGCATATAAGATTTGATATGCATAGGACGATCTTTTAAGAACTTAAAACCAGCGAACAACGGCACCAATAAATAAGGAACATTTAAAAGGTATGCCCACTTAACATCATAATCACCTGTAAAATTAAATAAAATTAATATTGTGACAAAAGCTATAACTTACAAGATATTGTTATGTTTATTCCCAAGTTTGCATTGGTAATAAAATAATCATTTCGACTGACACTTAGCTATTAGTTAATATTAATAATTCTTATAACTAGCGGGAGTTGGTATGGCCTAGTGGTCTAGAGTGCCGCGCTTCGACCTCTAGCTGGCCGGCCACCTCTGGCTTGCGGCTGTGTTTTTGAGCCCTGATGTGAGCGTATGGGGCATGGAGATAGGGGCGCCTTCTCAACCTCGTGGGTTTCCTCCAGGCACTCCGGTCCCAAGACCCCTATGAGCAAGCGAATTATTGAAAAAAAATTAAACCATATGTTAGTCTCGAAATGACCTAGTTGTGTTGAGTGGACGTTAAACCCCATTTCTCTCTCTCTCTAATAACTAGCATTTATAACTGCAGGTCAATCATATCTCGGTATGTATATATATGTATATCAAAAATTGTTGTATGTATTTGTTTGATCTTAAAATCATTATTTCTGCAGGATAATCATACATGTATTTCAGAATGCATTAATATTTTTCTATTTCTTGTATACACAATCTATATGATGACTAGAAAATATAATTTATCCACATTGAGTTCAAAACATTTACCTAGAAGATTTCCTGGTAAAAATACAACCATGGTATGAAGTAGTGAACCAACCCAATACAGTCCTACTTCACGGTAACTTTTTCTGAAATAAAAAGATGAACACTTTCAAAATATAACCTTCTATATTTTCAACAAAAACTAAAATATAGTGTCACGCCATGAACAAAATCTTTAAACAATTTTATCTTGTTTGTTTTTTTTGTGCCAACATAAAATCTAGTTAGGAATCACTCACCCTTGACAGAAGAGGTATATCATTAATAAATACATAGCATAATTAGCAAATGCATCCCAATAACTTATCAAAGAACCATGCACAGTAAAAAGATATGGTTCTCCTTCTTTAAAATAAGCTGTCATAAAACCTGTCATATAGCCATCAAACTCTAAGCCAATAAGTAGATCTATAACACAACTCCATGAAAATGTAATACAAGCTGAAAGTAAAAATCCAGATTCTGATTTAATTCAAGGTAAAGTTTCGTTGTGGATATCTAATTGGGTGGAATAAAATAGTGTTTAACACAATGTAACTGTCCAGTGATAACGATGGCTATATTATTGGCCTTTATAGTACACAGTTTTGAAACATTGTTTATCATAAAACATCAAATACACACGTTAGGCCATAGAAATATATACAGTATATATTTCTATGATTAGACTAATATTTTATGCATAAAATGTTTTATTGGACCACATTGCCCAGTAGAACCGAAGGAAAATTTGTTATTGGAATTTGAAGCATCACATTGTTTAATATAGGAAATAATGATTGCTCCCGCCGTATCTATTTATTGTTCTTTGAAGTTTGAATGAAAGTGGGTCAAATGAAGCGTTATCTCTGCTGCGAGGCGGTATTATTTAATTCGACAAAATAACACACAATATTATCTATATATTATATAAATATAACCCAGTATATACCTACTTACCGTACATAATCGGATCAACTTTCACAAATTTACGCCTGATATACAACACCGGTAAAATAGTCGCCAAAGTTAAAGCGGCAAACCCAATGAATACAATAGCAATAGGTTCTTTCATCAGATTCAGCTTATTGACTTGATAAGCTATTGGAATACTGCTCATAGAAGACAGAAAAACAACCAAAACAACAGGAACATCCATCTTGAAAAGTTATGCGTGTAAAAAAGTACGGTTTCTTATCAGTTTTCGTCTGCTCCTCCGAGTGCTCTTGACACTTTGTAATAAACTTACGATCTTTAACACCTTAGGGACCGGTCATTATTTGTGATTTAGCCGACAATTTAATCGTTTTCGCCAATTTAGTTTTATTCCTAATATTAATAAAAAAATACGAAAATGGTTCTCCATTTATATCGAAAATTTTTCTAAAGGCAGTAGTAATTTCTTTCAATGTTAAAATTTCGAATAAATGAAATAGTGTTCTTAAAGGGAGACAACTCTTGTTTGGAAAAGGGGCTTGGCAACTGTTAATTTCCCTACTGACTTTTGTAAATTCTTAACTTAATGCCCTCCACCACAGATGTTATAAGACTATTTTGGTGCCCTGACCTTCTATTTTTATTCGTTATTCTCTTTTGTTGCGCCAAAAGATGTATCTTGCTACATCTGACACAAATTTATAATAATCCAACACTTCTTTTTTAAAGGGAATTCTGGATTTAAAATCTTAAACAAAAGACAAAAAGCTGGCAGCCAATAATTCAAACGTATTTTGTTTATTTTTCAATCGTTAAATTATACCTATGAATGAAATTGACAATTTAAACGTGATTAGTAAGACCGTTTTTGTAAAAATTCCAATTATCCATAATTTTTTCTATGAATATGATGTGTAGAATATGTATCTATATAACATATCTTTCCTTGTAGGTCACTTTTTGGCAATACTTTGGGAGATATAGTCTTTTTGTATCAGTTATTAGTTGGACCAGTAACAAGTTGCCCTCAGAACAAAATCTTTACATGTCCTATCTAGCTCTGGGTTTTATCCTGTTCCTGAAGCAACGACTGCGAGTTTTACAGCATCTGGCTGTTGCTGGTTTACTTCACAATTCCCAAAATTATAGCTACGTTATCTGCAGACACGTGAACAGTAGCATCCAATCAGAGATCATGACATAGCGAACCCCATGGAAACCTTGACATTGGACAAACCTTGAACTTTGCAATCGATTGTCACAGCCTAGACATTTTAGCTTGAAAGCGTGAGACTTGGTTTTTGCAACGACCAAGGAATCTGAAAGGATTACAAGCTGGGCTTATACCAAATCAAACTTAGTGCCGAAATATTCAGGGCTTGATAAGATGTACGTAGTTAAAGCGGGATCAAGCCTTCTATTGAAGATGGCTTTTATAGGCATTGACAGTAATACAACAAGCGGTTGACATGCCAGATACACCAATATTTTGCGAGTATGGGAAGAGAACAAGCTAAAAAGAGCAATCTTACATTACAATCAGGGGCCATAATCCATAAAGATGCTGCCTGATATTGAAATGAACTTAGATCTTTGAAGTTTGAGATATCAACCTATATTTGAAGTTTCAGACAAAATCAGATTGTGATCTTTAAGTGTGAACATTCTGACGGTCAGTAGTGAGGGGAGACAACAATATACACACACATGTGGGCATATATATAAAAAAAAACACATCTAAACATTTTTTGAAATTTAATTACTTTGGCAGTGATTTTCGTACAAAATTACACAATTGAGATGCTTAAAAGTCTTAATTCATTTCTCCATTAATTTACACCGTTCATGGTATGCCTTCTTCGTCAGTAAGTCTCGCCACGTTGGTGGCAGTCCATTTTGTAAAAACTGGCCACATTTTTGACATGGAGTTGAAAAAAGCGTTGAATATGACTGCAACCAAATCTGTTAAACATATAAAAGGGGAAACATATCTGTGATAAATCTTAGAAATTGTTGAAATTAATAGAAGGAAGACTAGGAAGGTTTAGTATCCTAGAAAGGTCAAAACATTTTAGAATTTCTACAAGAAGTGTTGCTTTGTGAGCTAAAATAAGGCATTTCTCTCTTTTATCACAGCACTGCCCCTTAGATATTTTTTGTTGTTTAATCAAATACAGATGTGATATAGCTAGTTGTTAATTCTATTAAAATGCACTAGAACATCAGACATATATTTGCCACAGACAAATGGAAGGCCCATTTGCAGCTTCATCATACAAACATATGGTCTCCTGGAAGCTGTGAACTAAACTTGTAGCAAATATCCATCAAAATTCCATTCTCCATGCCATTCTTCTTTTTGAAGAAAACAATGTCATTACCCAGAAATCATTTTTGGTATAAATGAAATGAAATGGGGTTTAACGTCCTATTACCGATAATAGCATATTTATTTACTTTGTAATTTATATATTTAATTTTCCAGAGAAGCAGTTGTACTTACAATCAGAGATTTAATGGCAATATCTGGCATTTCTGGTGCATAATAATGAAGTGTGGCAGCTGTAACATGTTGAGTGATCTGTAAAATCCATGAATAGGGTGTATAACTAAAAGTATGTATCGATAAAATGGCCAAATATCTTATGAAACATAAAGATAGTAAGCTGGCACTGCCAGGCAGGATACACCCACATTTTCGAGAGATGGATAGAGAACAAGCAAAACCGAAAGTGATTTTTCCTACAATCAAAGGCTATAATTCATTAAGTTACAATTTGATATGCGCAAATATCGAAAAGTATCAAGATATTTAGGTTATAAACACATAATTTAAGTTTCATCAAAATCGAAATTAAAATTGTGACCTCTACAGGGTCCACAACCTTGAAATACCATTTTTTAACATTATTCGCGTACAAACAGCAGCCATTTTGTATTGTAATTTTGGTCCTATATTCCCGAAATTTGAACTCAACCTTCCTTAGCTTGTAACGGTGATATAATCAAACGATTTTTTAAATCGGATAATAATTGTGACCTCCAGAGAGACCACAAGCTAAACAAAGGCAATTTTGCGTATAATCAGGGGCATTAATTCAGGAAGTTACGATCCGATATGCGCAAATATCAAAAGGACCCAAGATCTTTGGGTAATATCCATGCATTTAAAGTTTCGTCAAAATCGAATTAAAATTGGGACCTCTACAGGGTCGACGAGCTTGAAATACCATTTTTCAACAGTATTCGCATACGAAAGGCGGCCATTTTGTATGGTAATTTTGGTTCATTTTTTCTGAAATTCGAACTCACCCTTCCTTAGGGTGTAATGGTGATATAATCAAACGATTTTTTAAATCGGATAATAATTGCGACCTCTAGAGAAACCACAACCTAAACAAAGGCGTTTTTGCGTATAATCAGGGGCCATAATTCAGGAAGTTACGATCTGATATGCGCAAATATCGAAAAGAACCAAGATCTTTGGGTTATATCCATGCATTTCAAGTTTCATCAAAATCAAATTAAAATTGTGACTTCTACATGGTCCACAACATTGATATACCATTTTGAACAGTATTCGAGTACGATCGGCGGCCATTTTGTATAGCAATTTTGGTTTTATCAAAATTGATCTAAAATTGTGACCTCTACAGGGTCCACAACCTTGATATACCATTTTTTAACAGTATTCGCGTACGAACGACAGCCATTTTGTATGGTAATTTTGGCCCGATTTTTCCGAAATTTGAACTCGACCTTCCTCAGGGTGTAACGGTGATATATTCGAACGGTTTTTTAAATCGGATAATAATTGTGACCTCCAGAGGTACCACAAGCTAAAATAGGTGATTTTTCGGACAATCAGGGGCAATAATTCAGGAAATTATGTTTCGATAGGCCAAATATCAAAAGGAACCAAGATCTTAGGGTTATAAACATGAATGTAAAGTTTCATCAAAATCAGTTCAAAATTGTGACCTCTATAGGGTCCACAAGCTAAAAACATGATTTTTCGTACAATCAGGGGGCATAATCCATGAAGTTTTGATCCGATACATGCCAATATCGAAAGCAGCCGAGATCTTTGGGGGATAAACCTATATTTCAAGTTTCGTCAAAATCGGACAAGAATTGTGACCTGTAGAGAGTCCACAAACAATTGCGGACGGACGGACGTCCGGACGGACAGGGGCGACGACATAATACGTCCACATGAAAATGTGGGCGTATAAAAATTACTGGTATTTGTGATCCAAGAATTTAAGTACTACTGTATACCATTGAGATATCAATAAGAGAGGAGTAGGATTTGCAAATCTTTACATATGTCTAAGCATTTTGTCCAAGTTTAACAGCATATCATATACAATTATTGTACTTGTTGTCTCAAAATGAACACTATTGGTAGTGCTTGAGGTGAAATGTGGCATACTTATAATTGTGTAGGTACCTTTTTTAGATCAGAAGGTCTGTCAATGAATCAAAAGACATAGTTCCTACCCCCGGCCTATTCATGACAAGGACCATGGTGGTGGCCTGCCTAATTTGGTGGGTTTTCTCTGAGTCCTCTTGTTTTCACGAACTGCGAAAGGCCCCTACATGCAAGGTAATTATTGAAAATAAGATGTGCCTTGTTACTTAGTTTGTGTTGAGTGGATGTAAAACCCCACTTCTTTCTCTCACTGTTGTAAGCAGATCTAGTTCATTTTCTTTTTAATGTTTATAGAAATATTACCTTTTGAAATACTTGATATCTTGATGATGACCATATATCAACCTTTTAAACAAAGATACAAAAAATTACAATAAAAAAAGGAGGAATGAATGAAATGGGGTTTAACGTCCTACGCTTAAGCACCTAACCTGGGCTAATTGAAGATGGACATACGCCATACAGTGTGCTATGAGGGAAATTTTGCCCGGGCAGCAGCGCTACGGCCTACTCTTATATTGAATTCCAATTGCCAAGGTGTCTTTTACGTGCACTCCAATGTGTACACGGGACCTCGGTTTTCCGTACCAACCGAACGACTAGGCAGCTGTCCTTGTCAGGCCCTCCTTCTGCATCACTGACAAGGGGAAATCACGCCGGAAAATCGAGATGAACTTTCTCGGCCTATGCAGGGATCGAACACTCGACCTCAAGGCTAGCGAACCACTTAGCCACCGTGATCTCCGGGATTATATATATACCAGAATATATAAGACGTAACGCCATTATCCATTATTGCCTTGAAAACCTAACGGCGAAACATGTAGGCATTTAAATAAAATTTCTTTAATGGTATTTTCTACTTAAGTTTTTAGAATGTATGATATTGATAACCTTTTACAGTAAGCACCCTTTTAATTAATACCAGTTTTAAATATATAAATTCCATTTATATCTACATTTTGAAGATATAACTACAGAAACTACTACACTATTATTAAAAACAATTACAGAAATAGATGCCCACACTATTCATATTCAAATAGGATCTTTACATGTACATAATATATGTAATTGAACTACCTTGCCATCTTCTCCATGAAAATCTTCTGTGTAACCCTTGACCTTTACCCATTCTATAACCATACCTCGTAGCACTAATAAAGCTTTCAAGGTTTTACCTAAAACTACCTGAAAACACAGTAAACTTATTACATTTTATACACAGGCACATGTAATAGGCTACAGGACTCCATATGAGTTCCTTTATGGTTTACTACATGTTACTTTTTTCGTAGAATTGCTATTTTCATCAACTAATTATCAACTACAGTGGACTCTGTCACATCCAACATCGTACGGGATCGTTACAATATGTCGGATTGCACAGCATGTCGGAATGCCAAGTTTTCTCCAAATCGGGAAATACTGTAACTTCGAAAACTGAAAGTATTTTCATATTGTAGCTTCGAATCATAAGAATGCTATCAATGTTTCCACTAGCTTCAAAATTTACCGGTACACCGTACGTACCGATAGAGGTTAAAAATACCGGTCCACTCGTAATTTTACTAGTCCAGAATCTCACGTCATTAAAATAAATTGGATCATACATTTGATAGTTTCACAGACCCGTTGTCAGTTAAATTTATATTTTCATTAAGAGCGTGTCCGCGAGAGCACCATGCAGAGGGTGATAACCCTTGGGTCGGGGATTTGGACCAAATTTTTTCTGTGAGATGGGTTAGTACCCAGATACATCCGCACAAAATATTAGGTTGATTCAGTTGATACCAACCTGGCAAATTGGAAAAGTATGTTTTTAATAGAAAAATACTCAAAAATGGGCTAATTTGGAACTAAATTTGTATGATCTGTTATTTGTAAAATAATTGATTTGGACAGACGAAATTTTGGGCATTAGTAGGACTACCCAGGATCCTCCTACACACCAAGTTTTAAGTTTCTACTGCCAATGATATCTTGGTACTGGCCAGATACGCAACTCACTCTTAAAATTTAATTTAATGAAAACCAAAGTTTGAGAGGCTGTAGTTCGTTCTTGGCGGGGACTAGGACCAAAGTTGAGTGTTACCCACAACCAGCAACCTTTCTACTAACAATATAAAAAATGAAAATGCCCGGAACAGGCATAATAAAAAAAGCAGAAAAAAATTAAAAACACCAAAAATTGGGATAAAATGTCCCAATTGTCAATATCCCAGATGAAGAAAATGTATGAACATCTTTACAAACATAATATATTCCATTGAATCATTAGCAAGGATGATTGAGAATTGAGGGGGCGAAAAAAAAAGGGTTTAACGTCAACTGGACACAAACTAGGTCATTTGGGGACGAACATATGGTGATGCACATGTTTGGTCATCTTTACAAAGTTTATATTATCCATTCAGTCGTCATCTAGGATTAGAATGATTTTGACTTGAGAGAGAAACGAGGTTTAAGGTCCACTCGCCACAAGCTAGGCAATTTTGGGACTATGATAAGTTTTATTTCAATAATTCGCGTACGCGAAAAGAGAGAATCCGTGAGATTGGATATTTACACAGATATGAATATGATATAATATAAGTAAGTGAACGCTTCTGCTCAAATATAGGTATATCATGGTATATGCCGGAGTTTGGCATGTGTAGTCAGAATTATCCTTGATTGTCTGGAGTGCTATGAAACCAGTCCTGTTGTGATATCTCTTAAAAACGACCCAGAGGTTTGACGTCATAACGTCATAAAAACCCACGTCATTATGGTCAATAGTTTTAAAATATATATTAACATTTTAAAGTCATATTATTAAAAAACAACTGAAGATAGACCCTTCATGTAAATGAATAAAATAAAAATAATCTAAATTTAATGCCGTTTTCATAAATATAAATTTTATACAAAAATTTATTTAGATATTTCATGCAAACTTAATGTGTATAATAGCTATTTCTATTTTTCTGTTCAGCTGTTGTGAACTAAAAATCATTCATCATCGAATCTCTTTTAATTTAAGCTCATTTAATTACCGTAATTGAAATTTGTTGATTAACTTAGCCTACCCTTTATAAATTTTTATCACGTTCTACTCTAGGCCTAACACAAAACGATAAAAATCTACACCACGCATAAAATCTGAATCACTGTCATTCAATAAGGATGGTAATCCGTCATTAGGAGAACGTTGCCGTATAGGCCTAGACATATCAGCGTTTTGTTATAATTTTCAAGGAGCAACAGTAAGATTTTTAACTGTCAAAATGTCGAACAGGAAGTAAACAAATGAGATAAAGACGTCTGTTAATAAGGGAAATAACTCTCATTACGCTAGGAACGTTGCATTCGGCTAACATGTTTTGTCGACAAAAGTCGCCTTGGGTACTAAACGGTAACGTTATAGTTGTCGACAAAAGTCGCCTTGGGTCAGTTAAGAGATATATGTCATCTTCCCCCTCGGGGATTTCAATATGGAAAGCATTACGTTCTCCTAAACAAGGACACCGCCAGATATTAAATGCTTCTCCATGAGGTTCTTCTTACCTGAGAATGTGGATAATAGATATATCAAGTTTATGATAGTCATGACTGCCCATAAATCTTTACGATGATCTGCCCCTAAGTACAGATCTTACCATGGACTCTGTATAGATGGACAGGCAATGTCCACAAAACCTTTAGAATTCTGTGCCGCTGTAAAAAGCATACCTGACAATCGTGACTAAAATAAAATTACCCCCCACCTCCCCTAACTCAATTACCAGTATTAAGTTTAAAATAAAAAAAACACGATATCAATTCATAATATTTCTATTAATCTTGCCAGATCTTGCTAATCTTTTTTTTCAAACTATACATAAATATACTACTGGTGATTGGGGTGTAAATATACCAAAACATCGTCTTGTTTTCATGAAAAGCAAACCTACTAAAACACCCTTTAAATTTGTACTTGTGTACAATTGTTCATCATTACGGACATTATTATACCTGAACTTTATTTTCATAAGTTTAAAATCCTTCATACTTGCGGGAATTTGGATTATTAAGCAGAACACAAAGGCTTGCAAAACTACGAAAATATTGAAATCGATCATTTTAAAATTTTCAACTGCTGCATTTGGAAATTTCAAAGTTCTAAACTGGAGAAATTTGTCACTACCGGATAGAAATACGTATTATTTGAAAAATTACCGTGTAACTATAAGAATACAGTAAAATCTAATGAGGAGTTCGAGAAATTACTCTGTATGAAATCCTGCAATGTCTAGAATCACTTCGCTTGGTTTACCGTTGCCTGTCCATCTTTATAAGGTTAATGATCTTACTAACCGTGGTCTGATCACTGCAAAATTATGCATGACTTATGACCTTCCCTACAGCTATCCAGCGAACGAAAACGTTATGATTTTTGACCAAAGTACCCTATTTGACAGGCATGTTTAAATAACGAGTATTAAGTAATGGTTGTGATCATTGGTGAAAAGGCGCTGCTTTGGTTAGATTGTGCTGATATAAAAGCTTGCCATGGCAGCCCATACATTTTTAACCTGCTAGTAACTTCAGAATACAAAATGAGAATAATAGTTTTCTGATTCTGCAGAATTGTACAACAGTAATTTTACGCCCCTTCACTACGATGATCGTGAACGTCCGATTTTGTTACAAAAACTTTATGATTTTTACCAAAATGACATATTTGGTACGAGGAACGCTCAAATAACAATAAATATAGTACTAATGTCGATAATCGATGGTCATTGTTACTCTTTAAGATAGTCGTCGATCATCAGTAAAAGAAAAATCGCATGGAAAATACTTATTTTCAAAATATTGTAGCACACTAGTGGGTTTAGTTCCGGTCAATTTTTTTCTTCTGACATATACTTAAACGAATGCCCTTCATAACCACACCCAGCAATTCTAGGTCAGACCCGCCAAGAAGCCGCTACATGCGTTTTAGGATGACACAGTTTTCAACACACGTAAAATGCCCACTTTAAGATAACTCACAGAAAATTCCACACGATCAATTTATTCCCAAACGACTGTAGGATTTTAAGTCGACCACTTGGCCTATCATACCTGACCAATATCAAAATTTTACGATCACAAAATTTTGAGTAGGAGCGTTTTTAAATTTGGGCAAAAAAATGGTCGAAATATGGCAAATTTTGACCCAAAACAACAATTTCCAGCTATACCGGAAGTGGTCATTTAATTTTTTTTTCGCTGCATCGCGTGACTTCTGTCGCCCAGGGGTCCCCATAGACCAAGTATGATTGAAAATCGCTGACCCCCCGGGTTATCATTTTTTTCAATTTTTGCATGGTCCTCTCGCGGACGCGTTCTTAAATATAATCCACTGCTATAACACCGAATACATGTATTCCGAGAAACAATCATTAATAATATATTTTTCCGAAAGAATCTTCAATACTGAATGCCGATGGCACGTGACATCGTTGGAAAGAGGTCAATGAATCAGCGATGTTAGCTTTAGTTTGTGCCGTCTATCTATCATTGTTGAATGAATAAAAACTATTGCACAGCAGAAGTAAACCCGTATTTCCTCTGCTGGTACACTATTCACGGGAACTACGAAAGAGTTAACGACATTTCTTTTGTGTTTGATGTTAAAAGACGAACGATCGTCTGCCTCTTTTGGAGCCATTTTGTGAAGATCATGCAAACATTGAGCAGCAATCTACAATACAAGACGGAAGATGCCGTCATACCGAAGTTACTATAAATAGCACCACTTTTCGACACACGTCGTCAGCACGAGATTTCTGACACAAGTTATGAATGGAAAATTTGTGGATATTCTTGAGTATTTGTTACAAGAGATTAAAATTATCAAAGTAATTAACACAGACCGGCACCGTATATAGCGAGTTTTAATCTTATAGATAATTGATTGGTGATTGCTTGTTTACTTGTTAATCTTTTGTGGCTTCACACCCATTGAATTTTAATCTCACCGATAATTGGGTGCTTCACACCCACCGTTTGAAGGACGGATTATGCGGTGTCGATTTAAATGGAAATTATAGTGACGGGACGGCTGATTGTTGTCGAAATCCAGAACTGACAGAATCCGGACTTATCAGATTTTGTTTTGGCTGAAGTAATAGGGAAATAAATCGGGACATGAAAATCATGTCGGATGTCACAGAAATCCGGAGTGATCAGACATCGGATGTCACAGAGTCCACTGTATAAGATATAAGTAGTAATTGAGAAACTAACCATTACAACAGCGGAACTACCAAGTGGTCTAACAACTGATATATGCATTGTGTCTCTATATTGATGTATCAAACTGTTTAACAAAACATCCACATTACTGAAATAGAAAATGTTTGTAAATGATTTTGCAAGTATTATTTGCAGCCATCTTAAAGGATTCAGATAATTATAAGAAGTTCTTTATAATTAGGAAAGCACTAATAATATGTTTACATTGTGATTGCTGATTCACAGGAATAGTAACTGAGGATTGGTTCATCTACATCACGGCTAGTGATGTCATGGAACAAAAATCTGGATACTGAATTAAAGAAGCAGTAAAAATAAACTGTGATTCGAGATGGGAATGCCCTGCGCTTTGTGTTTACCTTAATATGCTACTTTCCATATCTCAAATAGTACCAAAAGCTTCTCAAATGACATCATCGGTATTGCCCCACTGCTTTGTTATTTTATTACAAAACAGTGGGGCAGTTTTATCCAGCAGTGTGTCATTTTCCGTCTAGTTACTATACTTGGTATAAATGTCTAGTTTCAGAATGTCTAACTTTGATGTTTCAGTTATTAATTTACATGAAAATCTACTATGAAGGTTCTAATAACTATTTTGTCTACTACAAAAGTCCACTTAAAATAAATGATTACAAATCAAGGTACCTTTGAGGATAACAGCATGCTGGTTGACTTCTGCGTAATCTTTTTGTAAATGTCCCACTTGTTATTGGTGTTCTTTTAAATGGATTTTCTTTCAATAAATTGCTGGCATAAGATGCCTGTTCCTTCATCTATAAATAGACCATATAGTACAAGAATAACTGGTTGGTTTAATTTATTACAGAGTTTATTATGAAAGATGATGGAGTCATTTCTAATGTTTTAAGGAAATGAAATGAATTGGGTCTAGTGAAGTCCAGTCTAATGTCTTGTCAATACAAAACTTTGGCTACCTGATTTTAAGACTAACATATGGACATTTTGCCCAGACAACATAACATCAACATTTTCTTTTTTGAACTCCAACTGACAAGCATCATTTTTTGTGCCCTACTATCTTGTACATGTACATGGGACCATGTTTCGGGTAACATCCCAATGACAAAGACTCAATTTTCATGCAAAAACACACATATGCCACTCCTGACATATGGGAAGATCCACCCCCCACAAACCATACATAAGCTAGCTCGCTCTATTTGCAGTAAAGTTTAGTATAATTAAAAATTTGCAAAAAGTGCAAAAAATAAATAGCGGTTGCATTTGAGAGAATAACATGAGATATAATGACAAATTAACCTACAAACCTTGTCTGTCCATTTGTAAGAATTAATTAACTGTGTATAGGTGGAGGTTTTATCTATTATAGGGTCCACACATATTAATGTACTGTTTGTAGAATTGCTGGCTGCTGTTAATGGACCTAATGTTGCACTCCCAGCTTCTAAATCACTGTAATAAAAACAGTTAGGTACATGATTCAGCTGAGCATTCAATCTCTACAATAAGCTGGATCACAGACAATCAACGTAAAATTTGAAATGACAACTGTATAACAATTGAAGAAGTATGTTTCTTGTTTATTACATTACAATACAAATTTAGGTATCAGGCGTATTCAACACCAGGCTAATTCAGCACCAGTAAAATTGGCGTATTCAAGACCAGTATATTATAAGACAAAAGCAGGATAAACAAGATATTTATTATATATCTTAAATTAAATAGTCATAATACAAACAACAGTTGAAATATTTCATATTCGAAGACAATATTTACATAATATAAAACAGAAATAAATAAAATGGAACCGGTCCCCGAGTCTTCAGTCGAGAGTTGATTCGGTTATGCCAACCCTTGACGTCTTTATTTGGCGAACAGGGCGCATAAACACGGACCAACTCTTTGCACTAAACACTCGGTTTGATATCCATTGGTTCTTGACGTACTCAAGGACATCGGAATTGATTTGAAGTTTAAAATACAAAATAACAATAGGCCTATATACATAATACATGTACTGGTCTTGAATACGACGATTTTTCTGGTGTTGAATTAGCCTGGTGTTGAATACGCCAGGATTCCAAATTTATCGTCCATTATAATTATACCGGTAATAAAAGGGACAGGTTGATTTACATAAAATTATTTTAAACATGACGACTTTGAGGGGATTATATATGGCAATGCTCTAAAGTACCACGTGAAGCGCAGTGCTTGAGCAAAGCTCTTTTCCGGTAACACAGGGGCGTAAATGAAAATGTCACTCATAGACTGTTGATTAAAAAATATTTCAGACTGGAAACGGATACACTGGGCAAAACTGGCAATGCGCATGCCAACTTACCAAATCTTGCTGGCGAGATTACACGTCTCTAGTCTTAGAACTATTTCTATGACACGTTCAATAAATGACGTCACATATTTTTGACGTCAAATAAATTAATTTTCACACTTTTTTTGGCGCTTTTTTAAAACAAAATTATATAAAGGTTTATATTTGTCATCAGCTTCGCTCTACTCTGGCAATGTCTTTTACAAAAATATGACATAAAAAAAGTTACGTAAAAAAATACGGTGTTAAAAATGCACCCGTATATTTCTAAAAATTTTACACCTAACTAGCCATATAATATTTACCGTACCTTAAATCTGTGTTGACAGAACTCAACGTTTTGTGAAGATCATTCAACAAATATTTATCTTTCTTTTCAACGTCCTCGAATCCATCGGAGAGTTTTTGAAATACCTGAGTCACATTAGAACGAAGTCTTTGAGTAAGCTTTAGGGCCTTTTGTAGCTGTTCTATTTGATTTGTCGTTTGATTTGCCATTATTTTTATAAAATAATTCTCTTAAAACTCACTAAAATCGGCTTTGTTTATACCGGAAATGAAAATACTATATGACAGTTACTTCCCCTGGCAAAAAAAGGACTTGTATTACATAAAAATGAAACGAAAACACTGCACATTTACAAAACATTGTAATTAGATAAAGAAATAAACGCAAAGTTTGTTATTATATCTGGAAAAATCTGCTCTTATAAAAATCTCGTTTTGACTAGGTCTCCTGGTTTGAAACGACTAGCCTATAAACCAATACCAGTTAACTCGTCCAAAAGCAAACTCGTCCAACACCAAAAATCGAGTTAAGTCGTCCACAATATCAAAATACACTAGCCTATAAACCAATACCAGTTAACTCGTCCAAAAGCAAACTCGTCCAACACCAAAAATCGAGTTAAGTCGTCCACAATATCAAAATACGCTGGTTACGTCCGACGTCGTCTGGTAATAGAAACCTGTTTCTCGAAATCTTAACTAAAGATGAAATCCACATTTTGATAGATATTTCAATTTTGATTGGCAAGGACTAAAATCAATCTAATATTATCCAATCAAATTAGGCCCCTGAACCCTAAATTAAAGCCACTTATAATAACTTATATGTATTATGTAACCCTTAATTGGCGTATCTCTTGCTTCATTTGCATTCTCCCAATCCTTTTTTTTTTAGCCCACCCCATTTTCATCTACCTCGAAAGCTTCTTTACAATACGGCTATATTGATGTGTTACATTCCATTTTTATTTATTTATTTATTATCATTATTATTAGGTTAAGGATACGCGAAGGTCTCTTTAATTTTTTTCCGGACAGCGGCGCTATCACCTACTCTAGATCGAATTCTATCTTTCAAGGTTTTTTTTATTTGCTCTTTTATTTGTCGTTTCCAAATAACACTGCACTTGGCAGACCCTTCGCACTGCATCAACGAGAAAACTTGGGAATCAAGGAAGGTACCACCAATAAAATAAAATGCACCATTTGAACGTGAACATACGATACAAAATTTAGAAATACAACTTTAGATCGTTAACAATTGTAAAATACCGTCGAAACTCAACTTAAATGTTAAATTGATTGAATATCTTATCATTTTGTCAAAGTTGTATGCACACCTTTCGCTCTCGTCATTCAGTTACTAAAAAAATCACTCCACTTTCTAACACGCATTCCTTTCCATATAAACTTTAAGTTTATTGCCCATTCTCCAGTCGAAAATAACAATATGATAGATTTTCTTCTTGAAAAATAACAATGCAATTTATTTTCTCGGTTAGTGTATATCATAATTATGATCTAGCATCATAAAACAAAAGTCATTTATTTGTTCTCGAGAAACTGAAAATATAGGAAGAAAATAATTTGACAACATAAATAAGAGTTATCTCCCTTATATCACTTGCGTCTTGCAATTCCTTTTGAGATTGACAAACGACCGAGAAGAGGGCTGGTCAAACTGCTTGATCTCTATTTGAGATTGATTTCCACCACTAACTGTAGATTCCCACATAACCCCATATAACTATCCCCCTTTTATACGTAAATTTTACAGGAACCACGGATTATTTCAACCGGCAATACGTTCGCGTGACTTTTCCATTCTATGGGGGATTCTAAACCCACTTCAGTTTAAAATGTTTTTGGGGTCCACATTATCTTTACATAAACTTAAAAAAAGGACAACCGTCATTTGATTTACTATACGTGTGTTTGGAAGCTTTTATTTGATAATAATTCAAACATAAGGTTACAGGCCTATATTATGTATTTGGTACAAAGAAGACCGGAAAACTCACCTGTTGTTTTCTATAGGTCGCGTAGGTTAAGTATGCTGGTTTTCTTTTTAGAGATTTGAAAAACCAGATCAGGGGTGGATCTAGGAATTTCGAAAAGGGGGGGGGGGGGTGCAGCAAAATGAGGGCACGCTGTTGAGGTGAGTTGTGGAAACAATCTGTTTTGGGAGGGGGCGTGGTCTTTTATGAAAATTCATCCCTAATTGGTGTACTTTTAGAGAATTTGCTGTCTTATTTGTTTCAGTGCAAATCAATTTCTATTTATATATTCAAATTTATATAGGCCTGTTCCTAAAACCTAGTTTGTATTTTATTTGAGTACAACGAATTATGCCAACAGGTAGATATTGATAATTAAAACACGTTGTTTTATTTGAATTGTGTCTCACAAATTATATTATTATTACGGTGGAATGAGAATCAGGTCAGCCAGTCTGAAGTTGAGAAAGCTCTCATCGCCCTCCTAGTCCTACTCCCTGGGCGTAGCAAATCCACGATCAACACAGGCAAGAAATAAAATAAGAAACATTGACATTGTGGGCTAGGATTAACCTTAAAAATTGATCGTAAAACCGAACGTACGACACCATAACGGTATCTAAACCTTTAATATTGGAGTGCCGTAAATTTGGATGATAGGGTCTACTACGGCATACAAAAATAAATAAAACCGTGGCAGAAGCCTTGTGTGGGCTTTTATCATGGCTTTGCCGCTTGCCGTGGTAAATTTCGAGCGCTGAGTTTGTGTACAGAGAAAGACGAAGTCGAGAGGGTTTAAATACGACTGGGCTGCTTTTTTCGATTTTTTTCTTTGTGCTTGGCGGAAAAAAATTGTGCCGCCTGACGTGGCTACATTCCGGTTCCTTGCATCTGTAGCAATTCCAAGGGCTATTAGGCTGATAATTTCGGACATATTTGGGTCTGAGAAAAGGCACTTTCAAAACTTAAAAAGGCCCTTTTTAGAAATGAAAAAGGGCACTGTCGAAAATTAGGGTGGGGGGGGGGGGTGCGCGCCACCGTAGCTCCCAAAAATAATAAACGATCTACGACGTCATGTCACATAACATAAATGCGGATTCGGAATACGAAAGCACATTTTAATCATTTCTCTATCTGCTGTTTATAGTACACTGGATTTAGGATCTGATCATGCTGATGCAGAAATCATGCTAATCACAGAACTTTACCTGTCCCTTGGTAAGTGAGCCCTTAGAATGTATATTCTAAGGACTCACTTAGCCTACCAAGGGGCAGCTAAATGACAGGTAAAGTTCTGTGAGGTAATGTATATCCATGATCTGTCAAATTTGGTTACGTACCATTTAGCCTACGTAGGGATTAATTAATTAACTGCGGAGGTTCGGGGGGGGGGGGGGCTCCCCAACAATTATGTTTAAGATAAGACTCCATAATATATGCGATTTCCTGGCATCTGATCTTCCAATATTAAACACAACTCCCCCCTCCCCCTATTTTCAGTGTTTTTTTTCTGCAAAAACACCAGGAACATATCGGTACATTTTTTTTCCTACAGTTTACGGAACAAGGGGGAGAGGGCGTACGCTGTATGCGCCCCCCCCCCCGGATCCGCGCCTGCGATTGTTAATCTCCAGTATATCGATAAAGAGGATACCTTATTAAACTTATGGATATGCATTTTTAGTTGGATTGAAAAATAAAAAATCAGATTTTATTCCAAAACAGCATTGATTTGTGTCCTTGAGAGAAAAATTTTCATACGTCATTATGGCAAGCCCATCTGTACCCCTCAACACAAAGCCATAGGTTTTTTTTTTTTATAAAAACCTTTTCTATAGCTTCCTGGTCCAATCAAATTCCGCCCCAATACGGCGTTAGCAGAATCTTGCAAATCGGACCATCAAATATATGACAAAAAGAATAAAACAGGGTCATGTATAATCCTTGAATGGCATTTAGCGACTGAACATAATATAACACAACACAGTTCTATGGATAACAATCACTATATTATACAACACACGACGTTTCGACAAGAATTCACTTGTCGTTATCAAGCATACAAATTACAAATGAGGAAAAATTGTGACGGTGTTATATATAGGTACATAGATCAATAATATGAGAACCATCAGTAAAACCCTAAGTTAATTAACAAGCCAACAGTGAGGCTGATGTCCCCCGCCGAAATCCCAAAATAATAAGATGACACATATTTATTAATCGAACATTTATTTTTTTCAAAATATTAATTATTGACTTAGTCAAGACATTCGCTAATGATCATCTACATCAAGTTCAAAATTCTACCTCAATTAAAAGCAGAGTTATGTTCCAAAGTCTTGACCAATAAAACTGCTTATCGCTCCTTAGCCTAAGCAGAAAATTTTCACCATTTAACTTAGTCAAGGTAATGATAAAATGAATCTAACATAGTATACTCTGAGTTACATTGCTATCACTTCATTACAACTAAAGTTATCGCGCCCCAAAGCATCAACAAATCAGATTGCTTATCGTTCTGCTTACCCTCAGCAGAAAAAGTTGATTATCGAACTTGGTCAATATATCGGTGTAATAAAGCTAAAGCTATACACCAAGTGTCCTCACTCTCACTTAATCAGAACTTAATAAGCATCAACCAATCAAATTGCTTATCTCTGCTTACCCTAAGCAGAAAATGCTCACCTTCGAACTCCATCAAGGTATTCACCTAATAGACACCTATGCAAAGTGTGAACATTCTAACTCAATTAGAATTAGAGTTATTGTGTTCCAAAATCTCGACCAATCAAATTGCTTATTAGGTATCTTACCAAGAGCAGAACATGCTCATTATCAAACTCAGTCAAGGTTTTGATGTAATGAAACTACACACCAAGTTTGTTTATTTCACTTAATTAGAATTAAAGTTATCGTGCCCCAAAGCATCAATCAATCAAATTGCTTGCCTCTGCTTAAACTAAGCAGAAAATGCTCATCTCCAAATTCCATCAAGATATCGACCTAATAAACACTCACACTAAGATTGGACATTCTAACTCAATTAGAATGAGATGTATTCAGTTCCAAAGTCTCGACCAATCAAATTGCTTATCGCTCTGCTTACCCTGAGCAGAAAATGCTCATTATCGAACTTAGTCAAGGTATTGATGTACTGAAACTATACACTCTCACTTAATTAGAACTAAAGTTATCGTGTCCCAAAGCATCAACCAATCAAATTGCTTGTCTCTGCTTACCCTAAGCGGAAAATGCTCATCTTAGGTAATGACCTAATAAACACCTACACCAAGTTTGAATATTCTAGCTCAATTAGAAAGAGAGTTATTGTGTCCAAAAAAGTGTGACAGACGGACAGACGGACGAACCCATTTTAATAGTCCCCTGCTTTCTTCGAAAGGCGGGGGGCAATTATAAAAGTAAGATTTAATTATGATAGCACTTAGTGTAGTAACAACAGCGGATAAAAGATTTAAGAAATGAGTTGTGTTATATAAGGTGATGTATGCAATGAAACATTTTTACTCAAAACATTCAGAAGTAAGTGTTCCAAAGACTTGTCTCCTTGTTGAAGAATTGATTCGAATTTATCCACGGGGGAAAAAGTTCAGGCGATAAATTTCAGTAATACAATATTCATAAACTCTTGAAAACAACACAAACTAATAGTTCAAACTCTTTATGTTGACATCAAATATCTTAAATAGGTACACTAAAATCTATCTAACATATGTATTCACATATGGTTCCGAGGAGTTGCATACATATAGTTGTAAGTTGCATTCTGAAAGAATAAAATTAACAATCATAAGCCAAATGAAACTCATTTAGAAAAACGTAAACATTGACAATAATCCCAATGATTGAAGGGAGATAACTCTTGTTCAACTAATGACTCATTATAAATATTCAGCGGTGAATTTAGGTTTTATAACATACATCTAAATATTCATAAATAACTTGCTTATTAGACTATGAAATCGACAAACATACATAGTATATGATCTAACCCTAATATTACAAAGCCGATACATATCATAAGGTTGATTTTGTGAATTGATGGTGACTCTTAAAACAGTGAGTGAGTGAGCAATAATAGCTGGTCATCTCACTAACCTTTCACAACAGATACTGTACAAAATACTTAATTCATACTATAATATGATTCACTGAATATCAATATAACAATATATTTATATGTACCTGAAGGGTTTTATCTCTGAACTAAAGAAATCAACATGTCATCAACAGAAATTGGATGGGCGACTTAGCAGAAAAGATGGCGGCAAAACACAGCCTAATAGTCATGCGCGCTTACAAAAAACGCGGAAAAAATTAGTGACACGTCATTAAAGGGACAATCCTGCAACTGAGGAAAATAACAGCGAACACTTAACTATAAATTATATTAAACTAATCAAATATTCAAAACAATCCTCCCAGGGAAAAACCTGGAGTGTACTTAGTAACAATAAATGTAACTTAAAGCTAAATGCAATACTACAAACATCACATTGCTTCTAAAATAGCTCAAGCTAAATGCAATACTACAAACATCACATTGCTTCTAAAATTGGACAACATTTTTGAATTGAACGTTTATAATCTCCAGAGTTTGTATGTACTTTCACATTACGCACTACACCATCCGATCCCGGATACACCTCAATAATACGCGCAAGTTGCCACTTTCCACGAGACACATTTGGATCTGCTAGTAGCACAATATCATTGATCTGTAATTGACGCTCTTTTCTCTGCCACTTAGATCTTCTCATTAAAGTTGGAAAATACTCTTTTACCAATCTAGTAAAACTTCGCGACACAATTGATTGAACAAATTCAAAGCGTTTATGTAAATTCTTGGTTTCTTGAAATGGACCTTGAGGAATTTCTGTAGTTGCTCTCCCAAGAATAAAATGGTTTGGGGTAATAGGTTGAAAGTCATTCGGATCACTTGAAGAATAAGTAATTGGTCTGCTGTTGACCAAACATTTCACTTCTGCAAAAACAGTTGACATTTCATTCCATGTTAATGTCTGCTCTCCAACTGAAATTTTTAGTGCATTTTTTACTTGTTTTATTAAACTTTCAAACATACCACCTTGGTGTGGGCTTAAGGGGGTATTAAATTTCCAGCAAACCTTGTGAAGCATAGCAAATTCTTCGATTTGCTTTTTACCTTCCTGGACTATCTGCCTTAATTCCTTTTGTGCCCCAATAAAGTTTGATCCATTGTCCGAAATAAAAACACTTGGCCATCCATGTTGTGCAGCAAATCTCCTTACAGTGTGTAGGAAGGCCTGGGTAGACAAATTCTCAACTATGTCCAAATGTATAGCTCGAACCGTACCACATGTATAAATAACACCCCAGGCTTTAGTACATTTGTTCCTTGATATTTTTAAATTAAATGGGCCAAATAAATCCACTCCTGTTACAGAAAAGGGAGGGGAAAAGGGTTTAAGTCTATCTGCAGGCAAATCAGCCATAAGGGTAGAATGGACTGGTTGACGAAGTTTTCTGCATGTGACACAGTTTCTAATCACACCTTTAACAATACATCTACCACGAACTATCCAGAATTTTCTCCTGATATCACTTAAAGTTCTCTCTGAGCCACAATGCCCATTTTTCACATGACAGTCTCGAACAATAAGTTTTGAAATATAACAGTCTGGTGATAAAAGAATAGGATGTATCTCATTGTATTCTAATGGTGATTTTCTTAAGCGACCACCTACTCTCACAATTCCATCCTTTGTAAATGGAGCTAAGTCACGGTAACGATTTTCCCAATCAATAAGCGAACTCTGAGCATGAATAATTAGTAGATTTTCTGCTTTTTGAATTTCCTCTGGCTGTAGAACTCGTTCAGTTGTATCTGATCTCTTACGTAGCTTATCAACAAAACGTAAACAATAGGCAGTAAATCGAACTAATTTTAGCCAACTGGAATATCTCTCCATGTCAATAAAATTATCTGACTTGGACACTTGACATAAAGTTTTGGTATTTTTGAATTCTAACTCTGTATTAGACTGGTCAGTGTGTGTCTCTACAGGCCACTCAGATTCAGGTTGATATAAAAAGTTTGGACCATTCATCCACCTATCATAAAGTTTTTCAACTGGTATGCCTCTACTCAGGTCGTCTGCAGGATTAAGACCACTAGGAACATATCTGAAACTTGAACTATCCCATGTAGCTTGAATCTCGGCCACTCTCACTCCGACGAATGCCTTTAGCGTTGCAGATTCTGAGCGAAGCCAAAATAGTACGACTTGCGAATCTGACCATATTACTACTCTGCTAGGTTTATTCCTCAACTCATCAAAAATAGTTTTTGCCAATCGTGATGCTATTAATGCAGCCATGAGCTCTAATCTTGGATTGGTTGTCTGATGAAGGGGGGCAACTCGTGCTTTAGCTGAAATCAAACGTGCCTGTGATCCCCTTTCTGTATTCCATAACAAGTATGCGACTGCTCCATAAGCTAAAATACTTGAATCAGCAAAAACGTGAAGCTCTGGTAAACCAATAGCATCGCAAGGCTTTATACATCTTGGAAATGCAACCGTCTTCAGTTTTACAATCTCTTTGAAAATGTCATTCCAAGTTCCTCTGATTTCATCTGGAAGTAGATCATCCCAATCATAGGCCTTCAATCTCCATATGTCTTGCATGGCAACTCTTGCTCTTATTGTAACAGCTGTGGCTAACCCCAAGGGGTCATAAAACATTGAAATTTTAGAAAGTACACTTCTCTTAGTAAACCGATCAGCAACAATGTCCTTCACAGAAAAACTGATAATGTCAGACTCAGAATTCCAACCAATGCCTAATGTTTTCGTATTTGTGTCTCTCTCTCCATCTAAATTAAAATCTAAAGATGAAATATCATGCAGGTTGGCACTCTCCCGGATTACAGAATTGGTTAAATCTTGACAAACTCTCTGTGATGAGCAAAACCATTCCTTGATTTTAAAACTAGCTGATTTTAAAATGGTTTCTAACTGGTTAATACATTCTACAGCTTCTTCAGGTGTAGCACATGAATGAATTAGATCATCCATATAACGATCATGCTGCAAAATATTAGCGGCTTTAGGATAAGACTCTTTATTCTCTTCTGCAATACGTAACATGACAAAACTTGCCATAGCCGGCGAAGGTTTATCTCCAAAAGTCACTCTCAACAGACGAAATATTCTTGGTTCAGCTGACGAATCAAGATTACGCCACAGGAAGCGATGTACATGGGTATCTTTCTCTTCTAAGCAGATTTGAAGAAACATCTTAGAAATATCCCCTGTGAATGCTATGTTGTTTTCTCGGAAACGTATCAAAACTCCAAGAAGATTACCAATTAGACAGGTGCCTTTACATAGGAATGAATTTAAGGATACACCATTTACTGGACTTGCTGGGTCGAAAACCACTCTCAATGGTGTACTGCTTTTGTCCGGTCTGTAAACTCCATGATGCGGTAGGTAGTAGACAGGAAAATTACAGTTATCTACCTTCTCTGGTTCAACTTTACACGCCCAACCATTCTTCTCGTAATCATTTATAACTTCATTATACAGTTCAGCCTTTACTGGGTCTCTTGACAGCTGTTTCTCTAATGACAATAAACGTTTCTCTGCCATACTATAATTATTAGGTAGTAGACCAGGATCTTTCTTCCAAGGTAAGCCAATAGTGTAGCGATCTTTGGTTTTATTACACGTTTCATCAAAGACTTTCAGTGTATGTTTATCTTCTAATGATAATGGTGAAACAGGACAACTACAATCAGGTGCGCGTACTCCCAGTGTTTCAAAGTCATAAAACTGTTGCATGTTTACTTTCTCAACAAAATTGACAGAGCATAATGGCATGAGTTTAGTGTTTTTTTCGGGTCCTATCACGTACCACCCTAGCTTAGATTTTCTGGCCAAAGGATCAAAAGGTAAGCCCTGGCGGTTCTCCTCTTCTGCATGAAGATGGCTGTACTGGACGCCCAAAATGATATCTACGGCACCACTTTCCTGAACAAAGTCAATATCTTTCAAATGATCAAAGGATTTCAACCAGACTTTATCTAACTTAGGTACACTGATTACAGTTTCATTAATTTCGTGGGCCTCAATTTCGTACTCTTCACCACCATCTAGGGATGAAACAAAGAATTTTAGTCTTCTGCTGTATTTCTGGTCAATACGTTTTCCACCAACTACTGCCAAGGTTAATTGCTCAGAATGACCCTGAAGTCCTAAACTTCTGGAGAACGAAGTCCGGATTAATGTTGACGCTGCTCCACTGTCCAATAAAAGATTACCCATTTGATATTTACCATTAGGTGACCGGACTTTAACTCTAAGTACAGGAAGCATTCCTGCTCTATCAAGGGTTGACACTCCACTAGAAATAGGTGGATCTATGTGTAGAAGTTGATTATGTATACGTGTACACCCATTTATATCACATAATTTCTTCTTTCGGCAATCTCTTGTTATATGTCCCTTATTTAAACAACAAAAACAAAGTCTAAGTTCTTTAATCTTTGCGACTTTTGCATCATATGAAAGACTCTTGAATCTTTCACATTCGAATACTCTGTGGTTTGAACCACAAACTGGACATTTATAATCAAATGTTCTCTGTGTGGAATGCACTGCTCTCCCAAAATTCTGTTGGTTACGTGGGAATGATTTATAAGCACTATCACACTTATTAAATGTCTTAACTATATCACCAAAGTCAGGATCAAATAAACTTCTCACTTTTTTCCTAACAAAGTTACTAATGTGTTCAATAGTTGGAACTTCTCCTTTCTCCCTAATGTCTGTCACTTTATTCTTCCACGACTCTATCAATGGATCTGGTAAACGCTTGACTAAAGTTCGAAGGTTCTCAGTGGCATTAATGTCCGCCTCATAATTGATCTGTTTAAGTGTGGCTATGCAACCAATTATGTCCATCGATAATTCTCTGAGTTTATTTCTATCGCCAATCATCAGTTTAGAGCCTCGTGTCAGTTTGTTGATATATGTTCTGGCTATAACACTTCGTTGGCCAAATTCGTCTTTTAATGTCTTTAAAGATGTAACGTACATGATACCTTGGTTCCCCATACCAGCTATAACTCGACCTGCTTCACCCTCAAGATGCATTTTCAATTGTATCATGCGCATATCATCGCGTAGATGAGGTTTGTTGTGAATGTGTATTCTGAATTTCTCAATAAACTCAACATAAGTTAAAGGATCACCATTAAATTTAGGAATCTGAACAGATGGAATGTCACGACTGGCTTCTAGTTTCAACAATGCTTCCGCGACTGACAAGTCTTTCATTTCACATGATAGGTTAGTCTCTGTGAATTCATGTAATTCATCTATCCAAGAATCGATAGATTGTGACATTTCATTTCATTTCTACGCAAGTGTTCATGGGGTGGCCGATTGTTCACAAATACATCTGATGATGGGGGTTGTTGACGAATATCAGGATGATTATCTGATGTTGAAGTGGTTGATAAATTACTTGCAGGAACATTAGATGATGAAGGAATTATGTCATTCTGTACTGGAGGTGGTGACTCTACAGAATCTTGTAATGTGACGATTTCTTCTTGCTGCGGCGGATTAACATCAACAGATGGGGTTGAAGTGTTTGACTCATTATTTGAAGATTTCTCTGTTAAACTTTGATTGTTCTCTAACAATTTAATGTAATCTTCTAACTCTTCCTCAATACTAAATATATCGGAAACTAAGTCATCATCCCACTTATCCAGCCTTACTATTTCTGATGCAGGAACTAAATTATAAAGACTATTATTAACAACTCTTACATTGTCAGTTTCTCTCTTTATTTCACTCATTTCCTTTGTAAATCTTCGGATATTTTGATCTTTTATTTGAATATTTACTCTCACTCTATTGATGGCTCTCGTGATTCTACCTTTTAATATTTTTCTTCTATTTCTGGCTTCTTTTAACTCTGGTGTTTCATCAGTAGGTTGATTGTGTATTTCTGCTACGGTCTCTTCTGGATCCGACATGTTGACTTCTTTAAATTCTCATCAAAAAAAAAACTCTCTTTCACAGGAGGTCTTTAGAAGAAAAATGTCCTCAGGATGCCTTCAGAAAAAACTGTTCCAAAGACTTGTCTCCTTGTTGAAGAATTGATTCGAATTTATCCACGGGGGAAAAAGTTCAGGCGATAAATTTCAGTAATACAATATTCATAAACTCTTGAAAACAACACAAACTAATAGTTCAAACTCTTTATGTTGACATCAAATATCTTAAATAGGTACACTAAAATCTATCTAACATATGTATTCACATATGGTTCCGAGGAGTTGCATACATATAGTTGTAAGTTGCATTCTGAAAGAATAAAATTAACAATCATAAGCCAAATGAAACTCATTTAGAAAAACGTAAACATTGACAATAATCCCAATGATTGAAGGGAGATAACTCTTGTTCAACTAATGACTCATTATAAATATTCAGCGGTGAATTTAGGTTTTATAACATACATCTAAATATTCATAAATAACTTGCTTATTAGACTATGAAATCGACAAACATACATAGTATATGATCTAACCCTAATATTACAAAGCCGATACATATCATAAGGTTGATTTTGTGAATTGATGGTGACTCTTAAAACAGTGAGTGAGTGAGCAATAATAGCTGGGCATCTCACTAACCTTTCACAACAGATACTGTACAAAATACTTAATTCATACTATAATATGATTCACTGAATATCAATATAACAATATATTTATATGTACCTGAAGGGTTTTATCTCTGAACTAAAGAAATCAACATGTCATCAACAGAAATTGGATGGGCGACTTAGCAGAAAAGATGGCGGCAAAACACAGCCTAATAGTCATGCGCGCTTACAAAAAACGCGGAAAAAATTAGTGACACGTCATTAAAGGGACAATCCTGCAACTGAGGAAAATAACAGCGAACACTTAACTATAAATTATATTAAACTAATCAAATATTCAAAACAGTAAGAACATCTTTTAATAACAATAAATGCTGAAGTATTAGAGGTAGTCTTAAAAGCGGAACTTTAGTTTTAATATCGTTACGTAGTATCCTACGTAGTTTATGTTTACATACTGTATTTAAAGGTTGTGGTTGATTAACATTTTCTGTCAGCTAGTTTACGATCGTAGAGTTTACCTCTTTATTTTCTCTGAACTGATGACACCCCTTTGGTGAAAGACCACAACCCTATGGAAGTTTCAATAGCTCAAACCTCCCAGTGCCTTCGTCAAAGTATTTTGATGTCCACCTGTGCATATCGTCTGAAAGAGAAACATTTTCTGATAACATAAATTCAAGCGGGAAACTAATATCAATCAACTTGTACAAACATGCTAAAACTACACAAAGAACACCATCATCACCCAAATCATCCACGTTTACTTTTTCAAGAACAAAGAACATCATCATTGTTTTTATTTCTTCGTAATTCGCAAGTTGGCAAGAATCTGTACACGTTATATCGCGTAAACAATATCCGTCAGAAAGAAGAACAGTGTGTAATGCATTGTTTTTAGTAGGATAGTCGGATGTCACGTCAGTGCCAGCTTCCATCAGATATCGATTAAACCCAAGATCAAGATCTTTAGTCGCCATTGCCATATTTTCTTTAAAATCCACTTTCCAATCAAGTTCCACTAACATTAATGAGCTATATTTATGGATTCTCAAGTCAACATCGGTATATATACGTTTTCATTGTTTCATCCAAACGAAAACTATTTAGCAAAAGAAAAACTGGTCTTCCGTCCAGTTTGGAAAAAGAAACCGATGTGTGTATTTAGGCAACATGTCTAGGAGATTGCTAGATACTTATGCTTATCTAACACATGGAAAGTCTTGTAAAACGTAGACAGCCTGAAACTTAAGTTCTGTTCGTACAAATAAATTCAGGAATAAGTGCTCTTCTGTAGTTCTTGTTTCCAGATCTTTAAGGCGAAAAATCGCCCTCGTTTTGACAACAGCATGAGAATTGCCATGTAAGTTTAAGTGTTGTCTTTGAAAAAAGGCGGGCCTTACGCGATCTGGCCGTATTAACAGACGCCATTTTAGATATTTTGACTTCACGGTACGATAAAGACTTCAGTCACTGAAGTCACTGAATTGATCTGAAAAGCTTTCAGTGTAGTTACCGAACATGCCACACATCTCTTAAAGGACCCAAGTCCGTAACTCAAAATCCTCCAAAATCGTCGACATCGAAAACACGAATTATTGATCAATTTAAATCAACATTGCTGATGTAAACTTACCGGGAAAAGATGAGCTTCTGATATCCGATATTTAAGAAAAAATATTTTTTTTAACATTGGTACACGAATCGTGTACCATAATGCGCTTCAGCTCCAGTTGTATTGAGAGACTCGAGGGACGAGGCTAGACACATTGCAATAAGTCAGACGGAGTTAGTAGACTGGAATAACTAGACGCTCGACTTTTGCACATGATTGACGTTGCTGGCTTATTTCGCCAAACATAACTGATTTGAAATTGGAGTAAACACGGAAACCATTGAATGTAAATCAGTTTATATACATTCATATTACAGTATAATATGCGTTGCGAACCACTTTTATGAATTTCTAGGCTCCAAATGTTAGCGATTTAGCTCCTTTAACTTTCGTGCTCATAGCTTTGGAGAATTGCAGCTTTTGATATAGTCGAGCAGAAGATTTTATTGAAGCACCTTTACAGAAACTTGAAGATAACTGATACACCTCTCTGGACTTTCATCGTATTTGTCATGCTCAACCACGCAAAATCAGATGGTCCTGTACTACTTGTTTTGTACACCACGCCCTTCAGTAAACTCCTGATCGAGATTGTACTCAAACAATTCAGGGCCTAAATTTTGTTTCGAAAATATACTCAATTCATCACTTGCTATGGCAAACACAGTGTGCACCCCTCCCCCGTAAGAGCAGTAATAGAATACAGATTAACAGTATATAGTTATTAATATTGACTTAACTGTACAACAAAATCTCAAATAATATTCTCCATATCCTTTACTTGTCTTTAAAATTGTTTAGCTTATATATGAAATAGAATTATACAACCATATCACTCTCGAAGTTGTTTTCAATTTCAGCATCAATTCCCCGGCTAGGGGTAGATTATTCCGTTATATTGGACCTTTATTTGGGACATGAACGAAAGATGGAGGCACTCGGATTCAATTAGGTCAGATCGCATGTGACCCACTCTTATTGGAATGCGAATATCAAATTCTACCTATAATGCCAATGAACGATTCTATGAAAATATCGACCAAAGTGACATGAATAGTGATAGGGCTTGTCCCGAGAAAGTTTTGATATTTTGTTTTATTATGACAGTGCATATAACCCCTAATTCAAACAAATAGTATCCCAAGATTACCTGGAGGGTAGGGGTGGACTATTCTGTTACACTGGACCTTAATTTGGCACATGTACGAAAGAAGGTAGACTGGCCCAGTCTCTTCTATTTATTTTACATTTCGATTTATATAAAAGTATTAATTTTTAGTAAACCAACACTTTCGTTTCCATTTGTATAAATAAAAATTTGAGTAAACCTGTAACCAGCACCAGAGAGAGGACAATTTGCGAACTTCACAATAAAATGGGCGTTCTTGCCATGTTTTTCGTCCTTCCTTAATTGGAATGATTGACAGACTTTTATCAAGCACGCCCCGAGTCACGTGACATGAATCATGCGTCTCGACTGGAGTGCAAAGCAGTCATGCTGAGACCGTCTGAAGGTTGATGTCACGTTGTTGTTAGATATGTCGTGATCACGTGCACGTCGTCACACGACCTACATAATGCAGATTGACCTACTAGATGAGATTGAAGCTCTATCTGCCCAGTCTCTAGAGATTATGGTTTTTTTTTTGGAGAGGACTTGCCAATTTTTGGTGTGGAGAAGACTGGCCACCAGTCTAGAAAGAAGAAGGCACTCGAATACATTTTATTTTGACCCGGGATGAGGGGCCTATTTGGCTCGAACGCTCTTCTGAAATTGTAAAAAGCAACAACATCGAACGCATTTTAAATGACTTTCATATATATATATAGCTTACCCAAAGTAAGCCAGTGCTTGGATTTTCACAATAGAAACGAATTTGATTATCTCGCTTATATGAATATAAATGTAATAGACTTTATGGCTTAACTTAATGTTACCATTGAAACCACAAATTTCAATCTCACAGGCGCCCGGGAGTTAACTACAGCTTTTGTTATAGCGGGTGTTGTACACGAGACTGGATATGCCTATCCCCCCCCTTTTTTAGATAACCTTTAGATAACCTGATACCACTTGTCATTAGACGACTTGGCCTAAATAACATAGCACAATTATATTGTTGATAAGAGAAACTGTAGCGAACTTCTTTTAATACCCCACCCTCTCGAACGAACGGTAGTCAGTCAATTACTGTATTCAGGGTTATTTAATTTTCCGAATGTAATTTTTTTTATATCTGTAAAGTGTTTATTGAAATTATCTTCAAATGAACTTGATAGACAATAAAAAGAGAAAAAAAGTGAGAGTCAGTTTCATCTCCTTTAAGACACAAATTGTATATTTATTATTTAATTTACACCGTTCTATGTTCGGATAGGGCAATGACAGACGTTGGAGTCGCTAAAAAAGTAATTGTAAAACATTTATGGAGGCAGAAGAATATAGATGTGTTGATATTTTGATAGAAACTGGTAAAAACTTGTAAGAATGGCTAATTACCGAGGCGTATCATTGGCTGAAATAACAGGAATGTGTTGATTAATCACCACGGTGTTACAGATTGTGACAAGTTTTCACCAAGAACACAAATCTAATCGATCAACATCCCCTCTCTCTAGTGTCTATTAACAGTTACTCCCATCCCGTTTGTCAAATTCCCCATGTCTAACTCCGTGCTTTACTCCATATTCGTCTTTGTTTACACCATGGTTTCCACAACATCGGACATAACAATTAAATTTTCTTCATGGTTTGGCAACGAATGGTGCCGCTAGCGACTTGCTTCCATCGATCTTTATTTCCTCAGTGATTTCTAAACAGTTTATAAATTCCTGCAAATTGAATTTAACGGTCTCTAGGGGTGTGATGCCATAATGAAACTATAATTAATGGGCTGATAAAGGTGGAAAAACTTAATAAACGGTTCCCAATAATCGGATTAAGTCTGGTTAATATTTCACTTTAGTCCCGGTCATATTATATTAGGTGTTATTCGAAGTATTAAACACTGGAGTTTGATTTAGTGCTGGTTGTATATCACAGATAGATGACGACTCTGTCGTTGTTTAATAACTCAAAATGTAAACATTAAATTTCAGAGTAGCATGTTCAAAATAACACACTTTAAAGGACCCAAGTCCGTAACTCAAAATCTTCCAAAATCTACGGCATCGAAAACACGAATTATTGGTCAATTTAAATCAACATAGATGATGTAAACCTACCGGGAAAAGATGAGCTTCTGATATTCGATATTTAAGATAAAATAATTTTTTTAACAATGGTACACGAATCGTGTACCATTTTTATGCGCTTCAGCCCAAGTTGTAATAAGAGACTCGAGGAACGAGGCTAGACAGATTGTACCAATTCGAACGGCATATTATACTTGAATAACCATTTTCTAGGACCCAAATGTTAGCGATTTAGCTTCCTTTAAAACAATATTTAAAGAGGCATTATCTTGCTCACCAAGATAAATATTATGCTATTAATATCATATTACTCGAAATAACCATAAACTGACCCAAATAATAATCCGAACCCACACGAAATTCATAATATTACGATTGACCGTTTAATTCACTGGAAGCCATTTTAGAAAAACAGAATCAGAAAACATCTATATATCCAAGAAACTTTTGAATTCAATCTAATTTAAATATCTCCGATAGATTGGGTAAGAGCAAAAACATCGTAAGTGACATTTTTTAATTGTGGAGAAAAACGACGTTAAAGGTTGAAACCTTCTCGTAAATCCATTTTTTTAGCCATATATTTCACATTTCTCCAGTTGACTTATGATATTAAGGGGAACTGAAACATTTTAGTGCAATTTTGAAATTACAGTAATTTACGCCAATTCTGTCCAAAATATCACTTACGATGTTTTTGCTCTAAGTTAAATTCAATATTCACTCGATTAATTTAGTGCAATTTTTTTTTACAACATATTTCACATTTCTCCAGTTGACTTATGATATTAAGGGTAACTGAAATGTTTTAGTGCAATTTTGGAATTACAGTCATTTACGCCAATTCTGTCCAAAATATCACTTACGATGTTTTTGCTCTAAGTTAAATTCAATATTCACTCACTTACAATGTTTTTGCTCTGAACTTCAATTTAATATTCACCCGATTAATTTATTGAATTAAAGTAAACATAAAAACTGTATATTTTAATCACCTCCAATCTGTTTCCATAGAAATGTGGCTGTGATGTCATAAATTATGACGTCACATCAGCTATGGCATCATGTTCTTGCTCTAAACAAGTCAGATACGATGATTTTGCTCTCACCAATATTATGATATTTATGCACATACGATATATTGGGGATAGCCATATCTCCAAGAAAAATTGAGAATTTCGTTTTTTCATACCCCCAACAGGTGGATATAGGTTTTTGAACTCCAAAACAATCAAAAAACAGTTTTTGTAAAATTTGTCACTTACGATGTTTTTGCTCTAACCCAGCGGGATCTACGTGTAGATAGGCAACTCACGTGAAAAAGAAGTTACTTTTTACATACAGTCACCTGGTCTGATCAAGACTTTATATGCCTCAACTATATTAAACAACTCTTGAACGTGAACTTCGTCTGTGTAATAAACACATTTCAAGATAATATTATTAACTTACAAACCCAACCCACCGAACTGTTTGCATATTGTGCATTGCAAGGTGTCGTGCATGTAGAAAGGCATTTATTTATCTTTTCTAGAATACAGTACATAAAACCGCTTTTCGTCTTGAAGTATATATATGGGCAAGGTATGTTGTATTTCTCTACTCTGTTCTTGGACCGCAATTCTTCCTGGCATTCTGATCATCTTGAAATGTATTCTTTATGACTTGCAGGGTGTTGCGTTTTATAATCTTTTTTGTGTCTTACGTGTATTAATTTAGAGAATAATGAGCCTTTATTGACAACTCTGCAGGGGATCGCGACAGAGCAATCCGGTCTCTGCGCCATTTTGGCGTATATTGGAGGTCACAGGACTAGAAATTGAGATTTAACACAACAACATATGACATGCCAAATAAATGTAGCCTACTGCTACGTTTACTGATGTAATAATATTCAAACAAATGGAAAAACAAACTGCTTTAAATTGCCAGACCTGCTAGTCACTCACCATCATTGTAGCGTTCTACAGGTATGGACGAGGCCCCGATTACCTGTCACTTTCTGGATACCCTGACGGTGATGAGATCCTCAAACGGAACGAGGACGGACCGAAGCGCAAATACTCTGGCAGGTGGCTTAAAGATTTTAATTCACCATTTTTTTTCAAAAAGTGGACTGACAGAATCTGATTCTAATCCTATATAGGTCCCCCGCCACTATTGTCTTCGCCATGATAACTAATAAACGGATTTCCTTGATTATGAACAAAATAGTTAACTTTGGTTATTATAATCTTACCTGTGTGTTTGTAATGAACTCCCGTTAAATAAAATCCATTGCACAACTAATTATCACAACAATGAACACAAGTTCTCTCTTGAAAAATGTGAAAATTTATTAGTAATTTCGACGGAGTCGAATGTCAACAATATCCTCGTCTTTATTGGACGAATCCAATATACCTGTTGCAGGGGTGGCTAAACATTGATAGATAATTTGGCAAACACGTGATGTAATCAAAACAAAGCGCGAGTATTTAGAGCTTTTGAGTTTAGGCGACGAAAATATCAATTGAAGGCAATACCGTTATTCCCGACCTCTGTTCTGAGGCTAATTTGGAATCCTTACCTACTATTTTTTTACCTTTATTCTAATTTATTCGGCTAAGAAATTATCTTTGCCACAGCCGACACACATTTTTAATGATTCAGCACTATTTTCAAGTAGAATTCTGCGATTAAAAACATACACAAAATATGTTTGATCTGAAAGCTATTACGAGACCCGAACATGCGCAAACCGCATGTTTATTTTCATCGCTAAATTCTACTTGAAAATTGTGTTATTAATTAAAAAATTGTGTCAAATATATTGATAAATGGTTCCTTTTAGTGGGAAATAAAGAATCACGTTGAAAAATAAAAGGTTGGTTTTCTAAAACAGCCTGAGAAGAGAGGTGGGTAAGAACGGTATTTTACCGTATTTTCATATTGCAGCCTGTATATGGCACGACAGGAAATACTCCAGTAACATCTTTAAGCGTGTTGCGAAACCCTCAAAGTGCCTATTGGGTGGGTTTGAAATGCTAATAAGCCCGTATAGACCAGAGGGAGAAGGGGGGGCATTGTCACCCGAGTGGGGGCAAAATCTGAGTTAACTTTTCTAGAGGCATTTTTCACCAGGAATCCGAATCTGGTAGGTAATAAGCCAGGTGAGGGGGCGTTTCCGAGATAATCGAGGTCAAAGGTCACGGAAGGTCAAATAACGAAAGAAACGTATATAATTCAAAATCTGTTCAGAATAGGGCTGGAAATCATTGATAACAGCAATGAGACAATTATAATACAGTAATACATGTATAATAATAACAATGAGCTGCGATGACACCTGCATACCCGTGGTATTAAGCTCTATTACTATGATAATGAAGGGGGGGGGGTATTCAATGCCAAAATATAAGTCTTAGTACGAAATTCCAGATATAATGTTACATATCACTGAAAAGCTTGTTGAATGCTCTCTTCAAATATGTAATTCTTATGGTGCATTCATATTTACTTACCTTAAGAAGCGATCAAAGTTTGGTGGTATAAGCTCTATTACTATGATTATGAAACGGGGGGGGGGGGGGTATTCAAGTATTCAATGCCAAAATACGGGTCTTAGTAGGAAATTCCAGATATAATGTTACATATCACAGAAAAGCTTGTTGATTGCTCTCTGCAAATATGTAAACAATTGTCTGGCACATTGAGATTTACTTACCTTACATAACGGTCAAGTTTGGTTGGTACTAAACTCAATTACTATGATAATGAAGGGGGAGGGGGTATTCAATGCCAAATTATGGGTCTTAGTACGAAATTCCAGATATAATGTTACATATCACTGAAAAGCTATTTATTTGCTCTCTTCAAATATGTAAAACATTTTATGGCACATTCATATTTACTTACCTTAAAAAGCGATCAAACTTTGGTTGTATTAAGCTCTATTACTATGATAATGAAGGGGGAGGGGTATTCAATTCCATAATACGGTTCTTTGTACGAAATTCCAGATACAATGTTACATATCAGCTTGTTTATTACCCTCTTCAAATATGTAAGTAATATTATGGCACATTCATATTTACTAACCTTAAATAGCGATCAACGTTGTGTGATATTAAACTCTATTACTATGATAATGAAGGGGGGGGGGGATATTCAATGCCAAAATACGGGTCTTAGTACGAAATTCCAGATATAATGTTACATATCACAGAAAAGCTTATTTATGACCCTTATCAAATATGTAAATAATCTTATGGCACCTTCATTTTAATTACCGTAAAAAGTAATCAAGGTTTGGCGGTATTAAGCTCTATTACTATGATAATGAAGGGGGGGGGGGGTATTCAATGCCAAAATACGGGTCTTAGTACGAAATTCCAAATATAATGTTACATATCACAGAAAAGCTTATTTATTACCCTTTTCAAATATGTAAATAATCTTATGGCACCTTCATATTTAATTACCTTAAAAATCAATCAAGGTTTAGTGGTATTAAGCTCTATTACTATGATAATGAAGGGGGGGGGGGGTATTCAATGCCAATATACGGGTCTTAGTACGAAATTCCAGATATAATGTTACATATCAGCAAAAGGCTTGTTAATTGTTCTCTTCAAATATGTAAATAATTTTCTTGCACATTAAGATTTACTTACCTTAAAAAGTAATCAAAGTTTGGTGGTATTAAACTCTATTACTATGATAATAAAGGGGGGGGGGGGGTCAATACTAAAATACGGGTCTTGGAACAAAATTCCAGATATTATGTTACATATCAGCGAAATGCTTGATGATTGTTCTCTTCAAATATGTAAATAATTTGCTGGCACATAAAGATGTACTTACCTTACAAAACGATCAATGTTGGGTGGTACAAAAATCTATTACTATGATAATAAAGAGGGGGGGGGGGGTATTCATTGCTAAAATACGGGTCTTAGAACGAAATTCCAGAGATATTGTTACATATCACAGGAAAGCTGGTTGGTTGTTCTCTTCAAATATGTAAATAATTTTATGGCACATTCATATTTACTTACCTTAAAAAGCGATCAAAGTTTGGTGGTATTAAGCTCTATTACTATGATAATGAAGGAGAGGGGTATTCAATGCCAAAATACGGTTTTTAGTACGAAATTCCAGATATAATGTTACATATCACAGAAAAGCTTGTTTATTACCCTCTTTAACTATGTAAGTAATATTATGGCACATTCATATTTACTTACCTTAAATAGCGATCAAAGTTGTGTGGTATTAAACTCAATTGCTATGATAATGATAATGAAGGGGGGGGGTATTCAATGTCAAAATACGGTTCTTAGTACGGTACGAAATTCCAGATATAATGTTATCATTATATTACTATATTATAATTGTCTCATTGTTGTCATCAATGATTTTCGGCCCTATTCTGGAAAGATTTTGAATTTTATTCGTTTCTTTCGTTATTTGACCTTCAGTGACCTTTGACCTCGATTATCTCGGAAACGCCCCCTCGCCTGGCTTATTACCTACCCGATTCGGATTCCTGACGAAAAATGCCTCTAGAAAAGTTAACTCAGAATTTGCCCCCACTCGGGTGACAATGCCCCCCTCCTCCCTCTGGTCTAGTAAGAAACGGAACATTTATTCCCGAATTGACAGAAATGTAATAAGGCCCGTAAAATGAATGTAGTTGTTTTTGTGCGGCATTCGTGTTCAAAGGAAAATTATCTCATCCGAGTCTCTCATCAAATAAATAAAATAAAATATTTCAAAAGGTAAAGCTATAAAATTTGCAGAGATTTTACTAGAATATAAAAGACGGTAATGTGTGCGAACGCTCAACTTCAATGCTAATTGTCGTAGGTATCCAGACCACTCGGACCAAAGACTCCTCGGACTAAGACCAGGCGGACCAAAAAAAAAAAGACCAGTTGGACCAATTAAATTATATTATTAGGCTAGAAGATATGCTATTTATTTAATATTAAATCACAATTCAAAGAAGCAAATAATTCTTATACGGAATTCTTATATTTAGAGTCGTTTAGTTCAATTATTTTATGTACGGAAAATAAATCAACGATAACGGTGCCGAAAACATTATCAATCTAATTTTTCTTATTTACTCTTGCAATGAGACTCGGTATGTCCGGACTTTTGACAGTTTCTACATAATACTGTTCTTATCTGATAGCCTAATTTTTACTTTTTCCACATTCGCGGTATCCCCAGTGGTTTCATTCCGTTCTACCCCACTAACCCCTGAGTTAATATATAGGGGTGGGGGAACACGTTTTCAAGTTATCCGTCCTTGATGCGTTAATATTAACAGCACATAATCAATCTCCCAAACAAAGTTGTCTTCCCTGGCACTCCACACTATGCTGGATAGCGAGACTTGCGTGGAGAATGGCACATAATAATACGAAGACCCCCTTTTAAATGCCCCTTTTTAAACGTGACTTATGTGGTACTCGGTATCCCCCAAAAAACACTTCATTATTTGTTCGAATTATAGTCATATTAAAACAAACACAATTATCAATTTATTAAAATGGCACTTTATTATTTGTTCGAGTAATCATATTAAAACAAACGCAATCATAAATTTATTAAAACAACACTTTATTATTGGTCCGAGTTGTATTTCTGTTGGGTCCGAGTAGTCTTTTTGTTTAGGCCGAGTGGTCTATCAGTTGGTCCGACTGGCCTTGAACCGATTGGTGTTGGTCCGAGTGGTCGTGTCATCCCTCATCCGAAATGGTATTTCCCACCTAAACATCTGCCATATTGGAAAATTTCTCTGGGAAGTTTGTGATATTTCAATTTTTCAAGAGAGTACGTGTTTTCATGGTTGTGATAATTAGTTGTGCAATGGATTTTATTTAACGGGAGTTGATTTCAAACACACAGGCAAGATTATAATAACCAAAATTAACTAGTTTGCTCATAATCGAAGAAATCCGTTTATTAGTTATCATGGCGAAGACAATAGGTACGCACTTAACACAGTGTGTCTTGTTATTAATTTACCAACAATTTTCTTTTAAGACATTATTCAGCATACCTCCGGGGCCCTGTACGAGTGTCCCAGCTCCTCCCCCCCCCCCTCGGCCATAGGCCCCGCAACTCCGACAAGTGGCTGTGGGTGTATGATCTCGACATTTTGTTGTTTCTTTAGACGGTTTTATTTATTTTTGTCGAAATTAATGAAGAACTGGAAAGAATAGATACCTCCACCTAAATGTAGTTTTTATTATATTATAAATAGAGACACATTGGTACACTCTATGGTATATCCGATGATAGATTATGGGTGGGAGGAGGGTGGACGGTGGTACACCATTGGGTATTTTCAACACAATACTTTGATACTAACTAGATATAACCACCACTTTATCATATTCCTGAAGCAACGGCCCGAGAAATCCCTCTCTGGCCATTGCTGGATTCGCTTCGGATTCTTGACATTTAAGTAAATGTGTCTATTCTTCTCGTTCAATCAAATCTACTACTTACGTACAGTAACATGACATTCCGTCGTTTAATCTTGGGTCTTCCTTAATATTTTGGACAAAGATTTAAGTTATTAAAAACGTTGAAAGTCTGTTCGTTACCATACCGTAGTGTTTACTTTACGTCAATACCGATAGCCTCGTTTGTCACGCAATTAGTTTTGCTGCAATATCCTGCTATGCGCTGGTTAATCTAGCATAAAAAACATGCAGCCATGACGTAACGTTACGTAAACACAGTTGTCCTAATTAAACGTCTTGTTTTAAAGGTAATACCTTTGTAACGAATTCAGTGATTGGTCAGTAATAGGACCACTGGCCAGTCATAATTAGTGACAATAATACCCACTCAGTCCAGCAGGGAGTAGTCAGATTAGCTCTAATCAAACGGAACACTGCGAGGAGGATGCCACTTTATATGCATTTCAAATGACAATAATGTAATTACGAAAAAAGCTTAATTAAAATATTCTGAAGATAATGTACAGCCATGCTTAACTTTCCCAAGTTTAGTTTTCAACTTTATTTAAAATAATTATATATATATATATATAATCGAATGTCTACTGCACAGAATTAACCAGTTGTTGACACGAGAAAATCTTAAAATAGTTCAAGCAGTGCAATATTGACTATTTCTCAGCTGTGGTACATTTTGTAATAAAAACAATGGAACAGTAATTACCTATATAATATTATAGACAATAAAAAGTTTAAAAGAACAAACATATAGTTTTATCACTTTCGGTTTGATATAACGACATTTGGCACCAGATACTGAAAGTTTTATGAATATCGAATGGCTTGAAACATGACTGAAGGAAAATTCCCTGTTTCTCGGAAATTTCGAAACTAATTCTCGATACATACATGTATATGCTCATATAGATTTTTTTCACTTGTAAAATGTATTCTACTCCCACGCATTTGTACTATTCTACATTATTTCAATTAATAAATGATATAAATTTCATCTTATTAACACACCTAATTTTAAAAATTGGAAAAATTCAACTACATGCCGTAACATGGTTTGAAAATCTTTACGTAAACACTTTCAAATGCAACTTGGATTTAAACATATTTTCGAACTCTTTGGACAAGTAAGATAGGTTGTAATGGATAATTTACACAACAGGTAGGACACTTAAATATCTTGTAGTTAGAATAAGGCTATTTTTTTTCTGGACCTGTCAAGCCAGCAAGAGTGTTATTGTCCCTTTAAGCAATCTAATTTCATTCCTTTATAGATAGTAGACATTATATCGCCTTTAATGATTAATATCTTTTTCTCGTTCTAAATTTATTGACGTAATTCAACAGGCTATCGCCGCCAATAGACGTCATTCGACCGGCGACGGCCGTTTTGTTTGTTTTTTAGTGTGTGTGTGTGTGTGTGTGGGTGGGTGGGTGGGTGTGTGTGTGTGTGTGTGTGTGGGGGGGTTAACATGTGTTTCTCTACAATGTACTAACAGTGAGATATATTTTTAAGTATACAACTTATCATGACATATTCTAGAACAAAATTAATATTCTCTTTTTCATGGATTGTCTCCCTTGGATAATGGAAGGTTATTTTCATTTTGAGTTGGAGTCTGTATCATTCAAGCCCGGAACTGTACAACACAATGGGTGCTTACGCTCTCCCTAGGTACCCTCAATTAACTTTTGTTAAAATTTATTGTCTGAAATGTCCTTTTCCATGGGCTTTTCTTTTATGTTTCTCTATATGTGTGTGTGTGGTGCGGTTCTTCTGAACTTACTATGAGATCATAGGGGGATCACGGTAGCTAAGTGGGAAAGACGCTGGCTCGCTAGCCTTGAGGTCGGATGTTCGATCCCTGCATTGGCCGTGAAAGTTCATCCAGATTTTCCGGCGTGGTATCCCCTCGTCAATGATGCAGGACGGAGGGCCTGACAAGGACAGCTGTTTAGTCGTTAGGATGGGACGAAAAACCGAGGTCCCGTGTATACATTGGCTTACACGTAAAAGATCCGTTGTCAGTAGGAATTCGGTATAAGAATAGGCCTTAGCGCCACTGCCCTGGACAAATTACCTTTATAGCACACTGTATGGCGTATGCCCGTCTTCATTGGCCCAGTTTAGGAGCAGAATCGTAGGATGTTAAACCCCATTTCATTTCACGAGATCATTTGTTTGATATTCAACAGCTAGTATGTTCCACACTGACTGTGTGCAAAACCAAACGAAACACCATTTTGCTTGGAATATCTGAAAATGTAAGACAATGAAAGTATGAAAGCACTTGGTAACACAATTAGGTCAAACATAAGAAGCTGGTTTTTCATTATTGCTGTCGCTAATTTATGCATAGGCCATAAAGCGGTCTTTATTAATAATGATGCTTGGTCATCAATCTTGACTGCTTAAATGACACCTTTTTATTCTATTATAAACGGAATCGGCCAACTAAGGGGAGGTAATCTATCACAGTTTCCCTTAGGGTAATATACAATTTACTTGGCCATACTTAACACCTTTACAAACGTTTATTAACCAATTACTGAAGGAGACTTGTATATTTTGGATTATGTTCTGAGGAAATTATTGAATCTTAAGAAATTGTTGTCACCCATTGACAGATGTGTCTGTATATTTAATTAATTTATAGCTAATGACACTAGTAAATTTCACTTTATTAATTTGATATTTTATAGTCAGAGGGCTCATAAACTTTGTTAACTATGAATTATACAGTCTAATAAATATTATACATGGTTATTTATTTATTTCTAACGGTGAATGTATTATGAATATTTTTATGAATTATATTCTTTCTATTATTCGACAGTTGATTATATAATTATGAATTTGATTTTAATGAATAAATTCCATTTGCTACATGCAGCGGAAGTGGTAATGCAACGCCACTAGGTCTACCCCAAATATCAAGCACGTGCCAGCCCTATTGCTGCCTCCAAACCCGAGAAGACGTGCAAATGGTAGTCACAATTATCGTATTGGAAGATATAATTTTTTTTATTAAAACTGTTGTCTGATCAATTAATATTGCCGATACTATAGTAGGGCAACTTTTCTATCAGTAATACATTTATCTGCATGACCATTTCAGATGTATTTGATACTAGTCAGAACTACCGATGTAGGGCGAGCTTCGGGAAAATTTGATTATGCGACTGAACCACCAGCATGATAAAGAATAAACTTTAAATGCAACAGAAACAAATACCGTGCTAATGCCGGGAAGATCTTGAATATAAGATCAGTGGAAATTCAAAGGCTGTGAGGAAATACCGCGGCCCTTATACGTTGCATATAATAAACAAATACGGTAAAGGCATGTCTCAAATTGTCGAGAGAAATTTGTTGAAGAGACCTTACAATAATATCCTATCCGTTCCTTTCCAGTTGTTTTCAATCATCATTTCTCGGCATTTCAAAACAGATTTTCGAGCAAATATTAGGTTAAAATAGAGGAACCTGTGCTTTATGAATAGCCATAGACACCCGTTCGTTGTATTACCGTGCTATTATTGTCCTTCTTGATCATCGAAATGAGCCAGATTGCAAAATACCAATAAAACTGGAAAAAAGTAAACAGAGTTGTCTAGATATTGCGCCTAGTACTGTTTTTCTGCCCATGCGTAAATGACAATGTTTGTGTCAGTCATTATCACATATGTGATAGAACTGGTTAAACACATTCCAAATATAATGTTTGTTTCAGTCATTATCACATACTAATATGTGATAGAACTGGTTAAACACATTCCAAATATAATGTTGGTGTCAGTCATTATCACATTATGTGATATAACTGGTTAAACACGTTCCAAATAGAATTTTAACACAGAGATCATTGCTACGATAGATGAGTAATACGGGTGTCATGAATCGGAAGTGACGAACGCCAAAGCAAACACGAGTTATCCCTCTATATAACTGACTGAAGTGACGAGTGATAACAGATACACGGCCGAATTTCTGAATACTAATAATTTCGTCGAATTTTGTCCTTTAACACTAGTGCCCCTTGCTTGGTTACCAGATAAAACAATCTATACACCCGGGGCGTTGAAATACATTTTTACACATTTATGAAAATTCTTACAAGTTGATTACCGTATGATGAATGGAGTGCACTTTTAAGATCTTATAAATAATGTAAATGAAATATACATGACAATTAATATGCCAAACTTTTCAAAACATGATTCTTCATATTATGGTTAATAAATTGAAATGAATACTATAAAATGATAATTATTAGTAATGATTATAAAAGTATGCGATTACTTATCGTTACATTTGCAAAAAGAAATAATCTGTAAATTCCTGGCCATTAGACCGTTTATTCCGTAAAATATCAGAATTAATTCCATTGTAGAATGGATTAAAACATGGTATCCCTAATTTTCACGGAACTTTCTGGTCATTCCACAGTTTATACCGTAAAATAACAGAATGAAGTCCGTCATAAAAGGGAACAAAACATTTTATCCCTAAATTTCGTCATAAAAGGGAACAAAACATTTTATCCCTAAATTTCACGAAAATTTCCTGTTTAATACTATTAATACTGAATATTCCACAGAAGTACATAGAACACGTAATTTGAAGAAATAATTCACACTTTTAACAGAATTTCTCCAAAAAAGCCATCAATTAACAGAAAAAAAGGTGTTAAACTACGGAATTCGGCCACATATAAATTGGGTATTTTTTACAGTGTGGCTAGAATTCATAGAAGAGCAGTCAGGAACATCGATGTATGAGCAACTCACCTATTAAAACTCCCTGGTGGTATCTTTAATCTTACCAATAAAATCTCGCTAATCGTTAATTATAAGACATACAGGTTTCCAATGCAACGTCAAACTTCTTGTTATGTCAGTTGATATGTTTGATGTTTTCCTGGGGGGTTGGGATGGCCTAGTGGTCTAGAGTGCCGCGCTTCGACCTCTAGCTGGCCGGCCACCTCTGGCTTGCGGTTGTGGTTTCGAGCCCTGGTGTGAGCGTGTGGCATGGAGCTAGGGGCGCCTTTTCAACCTCGCGGGTTTCCTCTGGGCACTCCGGTTTCCTCCCACTGCTAAAAGACCATATGTTAGTCCCGAAATGACCTAGTTTTAGTTGAGTTGACGTTAAACCCCATTTCCCTCTCTCTCTTTGATGTTTTCCATATTCATCTTCTTTATCATGTAGTTTTTAATGCATATTTGGTTTGCTAATAATTAAATGGAATAAATGAACGGAAAAATTTACTACAAAATTGAGAATATTTTTTTTTTTTAAAAGTTAAGAACTTTTACTTTAAAAGACTACAAAAATAAACAAAAGAAATTGAATTTAAGAGCGGGTTCATTAGACAGGGCTAACACAATAATATATGGTCTGGATATTAGATAAAAATATACAGAATAGTCTCGACCACATCTTTGTTCATATTTGACATTTCAATTACTTACTGGCTTATGTTTTTTCCCAAATAAAATTTTAAATTGGTAAAAATGATTATTTGATAATTTTATTATCTTGGCTTTTCTAGTAATATTTCGATTTTCAAATTTCATTATTATCTTTTCTCTCGTAAAAAAGCACCGTGTTGACACCTACAAAATATGGAATTAAAGAAAACAAATTTAGATTAAAGCGATGAATATTTTATATCAGATGACACGAAAACAGGCCTAAAAGTAACATTGAGTATCGAATAACTAGTTAAAAACAAGATAATAAGGTAAAAAATCAATGGCTAGTCTAATGAACTTGTTGATTGCTAGGAATCATATTGAATATAATTTCATCTAATCGCCATTCATTACATGTATACCGATAATAATAAGCAGATAAAAAAACTTACAAAAACGCTTGGCATTAAAGAATGACATTTCAAATAGATTAATATACATGCGTACTTTCGATTTTTTCTCTCTTCCATAAACCATAATTATGAAGAATTTTCATGTATTTGGATTACATACATCGGCTATAATATATTGACGTATTTTCATTCCATGAATAGTCTCATTTGTTTACTTTGTGTGTGCTCTTCTGTATTCTGTATTTGCGTATATTTGCTTTGCCATCTGTGGACTTTATTTATATTTTTGAGTATTTACACATTATTTATCTTTATAGTAAAACACTGCACATCTTAAAGATCAGCGTAGGTTTTGAATGTAGTCATTATTTTTAGTGATATAAATTTATAAAACACCCCAGCAGTGAATTTGGTGATTTTATCTAAATATGGATATTTATATTCACGACAACATACAATAAATTGCAATGAAAATCTCGACAAGGAATCATGAGCGCGGTTGCCTCCCTTTATTCACGTTCTCAAACACAACGTTGTCATATCGAAATGCAATCGCGTGCCGTCAACACAGTACTTCCCCGTATGCGACTAATTTTATATTTGGTTGGATTTCCTGGGCAACTTTTAACTGCTGTACAATCGCTTGTCAGTCCCTGTTAACGCCTGCACAATGTAAAAGAAAATAAGACCCTTCAGGGTCAGTAGCGAGGTGATAAAGGTCTTATGTTCTCACTAAAATGTTCCTGTACATTGTACAGGCTTTCACAGGGACTGGCAGGCGACCGTTTAGCAGTAAAAGTCGAACTTTCTGGAGACTATAAAAAAGTTTCGACAATTAGTCAACAGGCCCGTTCCTTAACCTACATGGCGTGTGTAACTAAACTTACAATGTACCTTTAGAAGTTCTTTTACGTGTAGAAAAGATGATATTACCATTTTTGCCATATCACGGACAGGGCTGTGATTTAAATTTGCGATAAATATTGGTCATATTCTTAAAACAATGCTATCCATTTGATTTTTTATTTCAAATTTCTAAAAGCCAAGACCAAATTTGTACAAAAACTTATCCGTAAATGAAACCGTATTCAAGGAAAAAACTAGAAGTGTCATGATGGGCCCTGATTCGAAAACTCAAAATTTAACGTTAATTTGACATTACATGTATTTGAAAGAACACTGATGTTTTTGAGTTCTGTCAGAAGAGCTAAGTTTAATTGAGTGTTACCGTATTGTAAAATTCAATTTGAACTCGCCACACAATTGAATGAGATAACTACATGTATGTTTGCAAGGGGAAGTGGAATGTTTGCAGTCATAAAAAACACACATTAATTTGACAGACTAACGTGCTTTCTTTTTACCAAGTCTTTCTCCGGGTCATCCATTTCCTCCCACTGCTAAATACCCCAACGCTCAAACGAATAATTGAAATAAAATTTAACAATATTTTGTTATGCCCGAAATGACCTAGTTTGTGTCGAGTGGACGTTAAACCCAATCTCTCCCTCTCTCTCTCTCTCTCTCTCTCTCTCGCTCTTTTACCAAGTCTTGGTAGATAGCTAAAATGGACCTGGTGTTGCAACCCATCCAGACGACAAGGCACACCTTGTTAATAGAGGGGAAAACAGTGGTTGCAAAATCACTACGGTTATTATTGAGGTAAAAGTTACCGGTATTCGATAGAGTGTTCTGAATTGAAGAATTATTTGAGTTGATACATGTAGTTTCAAACAATGGCTACAATTTATATCATATCAAATATTATGATCCAATGTCCGTAACACATGTTAGCTTGATATTCATTGGTATGAAGAAATCCTGAAATATAACAAAAGTGTGGAATGTTAAAAATTTCTAAATATCGTTCAATAAAACTTTATACTTTATGTTGAATTTGTCTTCACATTGATATACTATTCGTTGTAACGAACCTACTGATTGATGGGCACCACACACGGGCCATTGTACGTAACATAATTCAAACGTGTGCCCTATTAGTCCTTGAGAGCGCCGTAATTCTTGATATTTTAAATTGTCGGAGCACTTCATAGACATTTTCATTGTCGTCACTTGACCCGTAAATTTTACTTAAACATTTCTATCCGGCTCTAAATTCTAATAGGTTAACTTATCTATTTCAGTATTATATAGGAGTGAGTTCTGCTATTTTGTACTTTTAACGAAAAAAGGCAACATTTTATTTTCAAATGCGATGAAAACAACCCTGAATGTTTGGATTGAACCACGTGATTTTCCCAACATTTTCAGATAAATCTAGATCTTGAATACTTATTATGTTTTTGTTATTATTTATTTGTTTGTCTTGTAAATGAGCTAAACCTCTAAATAAATAGTACCCTTAATATTCGAAATTAAATACACGAATTAGATTTCAATATTGGACCATTCAATTAATATTAATGTTGCTTTCTTGAGCCTATCTCAGAACATGCCCTGGTAGTCTGCAGTGCGTGAGATTTGCACGTAGAGTATCACAGACTTGCCGTTGAAATTTTTGGTCCTACACATACAAAATTTTCATGGGGTTGGTCTGCGAGCTATCAGGCCATACCAAAACTTAAACGGTGGGTTATGATTTCGGTTTTACCGTGAAAATATGGGATCAGACTATCCAATATTTAATATACAGTGAACATTTTAAAATCAATACACGGCGCCGTGTACTCCGTGGACAAAACTACATATCAAAGGACCAGAAGACAATTTGGAAGTAATAAAATATATCTGATTCTCAAATGAGAAAATGCTAAATAAAAACCCCATGCAGAGGCGGATCCAGAGCCCCCCCCCCCCCATAATTCTTAAAAATCAGTATAAAAAAATAGATATGCGCCACAAATCACCACTGACACCCCGATTTTTTCAAAAAATTTCTCAGGGGCCCCCCCTAACTGGATTTCCTGGATCCGCCTCTGACCCCATGTAGATGAACTAAGCAGACTGTTCGTGTATTTCAGGGAACGGAATCGATAAAAAGTATACAATAAAACTGTATGTAAATATTATGAAATACACACATACTACTTCATTAAAATTTGCGTTTATGCCCATAATTTGCGCCTGTTGCAAGGATATAGAACTATACGCCCTTTAAAACTACAAGTCCATGTCATAGAAGAAAACAAAGCTAACAGTGATCGAGGTGGCCAGCTAACGTATACTTATATACTGGTGCTAATATCCTTCATTTTAAAATTATTAAATCAAAATATATAAATTACAACAATTAAACTGGGCATATTTATATGATCTGATCTGATATACCTGGTATCACGAACCTCTAAAACTGGTGCCAGATCCATGGCGGTCAGGCAACTTATAAAAAAAATGATGCGCCCTATATTATCACTAACTCAAAAAGTAAATCGTCAGTTGCATCGGACGTATGTTGATCTGTTCTGTTTTGTTCAAAATATTAGGTCCATAGATAATGTCAATATGTTGAGATGTAACCCATTTAGTCAGGTCGCCAAACTCATTATTTCGAGGAACCTGGATATTATATACAAACAGTATGTTTCTGGGGTCAAGGAATATACTGAAATCGTTTAGATAATAGTAAAATCCAAAGTCCCAGACATTATGGCCATATAACTCGTTAGCGGGGGTTGAGGGAAATTATTTCACCAAACCAAACTGTATCTAGAGATACACTATATATGTCTGGATATGCATGTATGAGCGATACGATAACGCGACACACATGCCTATAAGGGGTCCCAGTGCCATATGCAACAGCCGTGAAAGGGGAGGGGGCACAGGCTGTTTTGTGAACATTTAAACAAACAAATTCTACCCGAAAACACCACAATAACCTCCACAAAACTCAGGCAATATTCAGTTTGATCCTTTAGTCGTGTTTTTGGATGCAACCTGCAACAGCACAAACGCAAAATACTATCCATTCTAAGCCATCTCTAGTGCACCAAATTACCATTGCAGACTAAATACTATGGAAGTTGTAAGGAATTATTTGAAATGGCGGCCGTCTTGGACGCCATCTCGAGTTTCTTAAGACGCTCAGGGGTGGTGGAGGTTCACCCAGCAGATTCTGAAAGAGGACACCCTCAGCTACTAAATTTAATCATAAAAAAATATGCATACAATTTACAGATTCAGCCATAGTTCTGCCGTACTAATTATATGTATCGACATGATACGCCAAAATGTAAACCAAAATTAGTGAACGAAATGTACACACCAGATAAAACAAATGTGACCTAAACAAAAAGGTTTAAACCATATCTATACGCATATTACAAACTCAACATGCCAAAATCTTTATTGGTGCCGGAAAGGGGTGTCGTCTTGTTGTTGTGGTTTGTTTACTGTATAACAATGTCGTAACAGCTGATAATTTCCATATGAATCATTTAAAGCAATTAATTATAGTTATCGCACGACCCCCTTTTAAATAAAATTGTGTTTAACGGCATACTTTTCTACATCAACTGGATTATTGAAGGTTTCTGGATCAGCTGTCAAAGGTCTGCAAGGGTTTTCGTCCCACCCATGTCAGGCCTTCGCCTTGCACCACTGACTAGGGGGACCATTCTCGAAAATCCCCAGGTTGTCACCGGTCAAAAACATGATTGAATTCGGGACATGATTGAATTCGGGACATGATTGAACCCTTGTTACTCATTAATCACAACGATCTGTTATATCAATTCAGTAAGCCGCATTATGTTCCAGTAGTTAATAAATGAATTGAAATAAGCCTTGATTGTTGTTATATAATCAAAATCAAAAGAATATTATTAATGCATGTGTTATTGGGAAAATGGGTTCAACAATGTAATCATGTTTTCAAATAATACCTCCCTCTGTAATTATGCCCCAACCAATTTACGTTTCAGCGTTTCCGTTTGAAGGCATCCTGGCACACGCAATGCTTCCTGAATGCGAAAAAGTTTTGTAAGGATATATAATTTAAGCTACTGTTTTCCAATCAGTAATAAAGCTATATAACTCACAACGAATTACACGTGAACAGGAAGGACGGCCATTTTGTAATCTGTACACTGAGAGATTATCACGTCTGCCTCTCTAATAAAAGAGTAGATGAAGGCGGTGTTGAGAATTAAATGGCTGCCGCGAGCCAGACGATTGGAAATCAACTAGTTAATCATTTGCTTCCAGCTAATCTCGAACACCTTATAAGGTGTGAGTTTGAGTAATGAAACGGCTATTTGGGTTCCCTGTAAATATCCAACTCGTGCCAAATATTTTTGGCCAAAATAAATTGATTAGTAGCGAGAAGGTTGTTGAAAGTATAATTTGCGAAATGTTGACAGCATTGAGCACTCGTTAAGCGAATGATCGGAAGCAATTAGTGGAAAGTTTCTAGCGTTTCTCCTCCTTATTTAATTATTATCTTTAACAAATGGTAGTTGAGGTGGCCAGAGAAAGACACAATGTCATGAAGGGAATAATTTCTTAGATTGAGAGACCAATCATGCCATTATTGGTAAAGACTCTACGGATAAAAGCCCCCCATTTACAACACCATCAAGAAAATCTCAATCCTTGTTTAATGTCGGAAAACCTATCAAATAAATGTTCTCTAAATCGGAAAGCCACTCGAGTAGACATAATTCCACCTGATGGAGCAATTTGTTTGGTTCTGTTTATCATTAGACCTTCTAAACAGTCCGTGTTTATCTTCAAAGACTGAAGAGTGCGACACCATATTTGATTCCCTGATGGAAGAGCTCCTCACAGTCAATGAAAATGGCGATCAAGAGTCGCTATACTTACAGCACTCCCGAATAATTTGATGAGCTAAAAATTAGGATTTAGAATTCCCACGTAGGTTGAAGTGGTTTATAAACAGAGAAATAAACGATGTAAAATCTCACCGTCTTCTCCATTGTTTATCAGCTGCTAAATAATATTTGCCCTAACTGATGACTGTCGATAGTTTCGTTATGCTAACGTGCTCATTAGATTAGGCGTCGGCATTCAGGGAGTAAATTGAAAACGATGAGCAAGCAATCAATTTATTACACGTTATAAAGAAGTTCAATAGTAATTTAAGAAACCATTTCTCATTGCCAGTAAATCGTATTTGCGACTCATGCATATTTCATAAAACAGCCAAACAGTGGCAGTAGAAGCAGTTAAACCTAATTTGAAGGCAATTGACTGGACAATCAATCAGTCTCATGTCACCGATACACAACAAAACTCGAGTAAAACAATTTTGTGGGATCTTTGTACGGTGTAGTAATTGCAATGGCAACCTGTTTAGCTATCCAGGCTGTAATAGTGCGGTGATATTTTGTATGGTTTGAACATCTTACAGATATAAGATAACATGAAAAAAACCCCCCAACACTGAACACTTTTCTTTTAAAATTATCAAGAGAAGTTATATGGACCCCCTCATCCCACCAGCATGTTGAAAAAACAATTCGTGTCTTTATACCGACAAGTTGCAAATATTTTTGAACATTGTTGACCGCCTCTTAGCCACGTATACAAATTTTGAGAACAATTTATATAAACCCACGTCCGTAAGTTCACCCCTCTTGGCTACTAATGGCCGCCTCTCCATCAAAAACCCACATTGTATCCCAGACAGACTGGTCAAAAACCAGATGGACTTTTCACAGACGTAGACAGTGGTCAACCGGTCAACACTTTTATACATGCACAGTTAAAACATCTTTAGTGGCTTTGCCGAAATTTCACCGCCCCCAATGTTAAACCTACATTGAACAAATAGTCACCAAGCTAAATTAAGTAGGATGCTTGGCTGTCCTTTGAATAATAGTATACCCGGAGTAACGAAAACGGACAGTTAAATATGGTATTACTTCAAAAATTTGGATTTTTACGATTTGGACGATGCGTATTAAAAAAGACTATTATGAACTAAATCAATAATGTTCCTTTGTGGATATAATATGCATCATTTGGTATTTGGTATATAGTGAAAATATGTAAGTTTAAATACGGTCCATTTTGGTACCATTCTTCATGTAGACTGATGCATGTCACACAAACGTTTTACCGCTAGTTGTTTAACAAAGCTCAGAAAATCGAAGTCCGTAAATCGATGTACAATTGTCTGAGGAACAATCGTTATAAGTTTAATGCCCATTGTACTTCATTTAGCAGAGTCTTAGGGGTTTTTTCGTCGCAAGGAAAACCAAGATGAGTAGTGCTAAGGTACTAGTGTCTGTTCCAGAAATTCTGATTTGTGACGATAACTCTTTATGATTGATTACATTCGCGCTATCCTTTAATGTTCTGAGATATTTCTTGGGTTAATTTAATAAGTACATAATTCCAGTTGTAAGACCAACGGTGCTTTTATCGCTAAGAGTTTCGCTCATAGATGTTGCACTGAAGGATTCCGCAACGGGTCTGTTGTCTATCCCACCGAGTCTCTTTACTTGGTTATTCCCATCCTTGTAATTTTGTGCAAACGCCATGGATTTTAAAGCCCAGTAATAGCCGAGTGACACAGAATATACGTGTAACTTTAATACAAATTTAAAACTGTTCATGTCGCTCGATGTCTAAAATCGGCGTTGTTTGAAATGCTTTCTCGGGACCAACAAAGCGTAACGTATAAGGGTTCTCAATGTGGGAGGCAAACTGTAAAGTTTTGTTTCTATTGACAAGCTGACACTGTCGATACGTACTTCACTCTACACAGGTTGTCAATCATCTAACCGTGTTGTCTTGTGTCATCAGCTGGAGATTCTGTAGTAAAAATCACACGAGTTGTAAAAGTTTGCAAACCTAAACCCACACAATACATGATAGTGTAAATGTTGTCTGCAATTTACTTATACTAACCCTAAATACACACAGTTATTGCTGACATAATTATAGGTTTTAACCCTTGCGATATATACACAGTCCTTATATAGATGGATGACTGGTAATATTATTTGAGAACTACGATTTAATCTTGATATTCTTAAACATACATAATGCAAGCGCTCAATCGGACTATTACAGGTCTTTCTTTAGGCCTGAAATGTTATCTCAATTACTAATTAGACATTAATTAACTTATCCAGACCATAATCAACCCTCGATGCCAACGCTAGCATACGATATTTACTGGATTATGACCTCATTTGCTGCTCAACTTTCATTCATGATGTAACAACATCAGATCTCGACGATTGTGCCAGAATAATGTTTCCACGATCGCGTAAACACCATACACATCAATCATCTGAAACAGAAAATATTGAATACGATAGATTCGAAATGTTTAAAATGGCAATTTTATGGTGCAGACATTGGGTTTAAAATGTGGCTTTGAACAGGATGGGGTCAGTACAACTACCACAGTTCTCTGGAAGACGCATTGATATGTAGAATGATCCCACTGGCAGTCGTTTCGGCTTATCTCCTCCGTGCAGCAACGAGCATGGCGTTTGTGGCTCTGCTAGTAGTGCTAGATGTGGACGCAAACGCCAGCTGCATTATGTCTCACCATCATCTCCAGTCAAATCAGTGGTGCGTATCCGTATATTTAGAACGCATTCTAAAAATAAATAATGGTTTTCATACGTTTTTAATCTACATAGGAAAGCTTGACAAATTCTGCTGTTAATGTTGACAATAATTTGGGTAAAAATGTGGTCTTATGTTTTTCCAGTATTTTGTTCAATGGTTAGAAAACGAGCTACAGTAAAATACCTTGGTAAATAGCGTAGTTCTAGCGTTTAGTCATTCGAATGGGACGGAAAATCTAGGTCCGGTGTACTCATTGGCATACACGCTAAAAGACCATTTGTATTTGTGGTATTACTGGTAGGTCAAAATGTCTCTGTTTGGTCCGAAAAATAATAAATAATGGGTGAAATTGGCAGAAACTAAACTATTATTAGGATTGGTATTGATTAATTGTTGAACCACTAGGTTTTTGAGGTAAGGGTACTTGCAGTTTATTCTCGAAGTGTCGGTGGTTATAGTATACACGGTCAACTAATTATAAGTTATAGGGGGCCAAAGTAATTCATAAAAATTACCTAACCTCAATTACAACATAATCTTTTAGACGCTTGTACAACCTGACCAGATAAAGTTATTTAACGTGTATTCGAGTAATGCAGCAATTATTGATGTTTTTTTTGTTAACATTTCAACAAAATAAAATATATCGATGTAGACTTACAATTAATGAAGTAATAAAGTGCTGTCTAAGGTTTGCCTATATAGAGCATCTTCTGCTCGAGTATATCATAAAGCCCATTCCGAAAAAGGAAATGAGGTAAGCTCTCTAAATCATTTACACCACCATTGGTACATCAAAGTCGATAATATATTGTTATTGAAATCGTGTAATTTATTATTCTGTGTGATATCACAATACATCCTCGTTTCCCTCAAAACTTCACGCAAACTTTCTTTATAAGAAGAATAAAGAATTTCTTCTTTACATGCTATTACAATCAAATATCACACCTTTTCCCCATCCAATATGGACGCCAAACGTTAGACAATTTGTTAAGTATCGTGAATTATTGATTAGTTGGAATGAAACGAGGAATTTAGATGATCTTTTTTAGAACTTGTGTGGTGAACCTCTTTGTAATTTTATTGCCGGGGTCACACGAACAGAACACGGTGCTAAAGTTAATCACGACAACGCTGATTTTACGACAACCTGAAATCACAACATTTCATTTGTATCTATATATCCATTAAAGGCCAGTCGTTGACGGCGTTGCGTGATCTTCATTGCGTTACTTTGTAATCTTATCTTCGATTGGTTGATCAGGCGTCATGCGTGAACGCGTCTCGTTTGATAGAATGAATTATTAATAGTTGATTACTATTTAATAAACATCCAGTATGGAATAGTAATTCATTATTCGACAACAAGTTATATTTGTAATGCAAAACCAATTGTCAAAGATAAACTGATGGTTGAGTGGATTTTTGAGTAGCTGTCGTAAAATAGTTTTTTTTAATTAGGCTAGGGTTGTTGCGAAAAGAAGAGGAGATCGGGATATCTTTCATTTCGTACATTTGTATTGAGTATTTTTTAATTACGATCAAAACGTATAATGGACAATTTGCTTGGGTCACGAAAATGAAGTCTTTGGGCAATTAAGTCATTTGTCGAATTGACATACGCCACACTCATATAGGAAGATTCAGTGGCATTAATATTTTATTTATTCAAATATTTTCTCAGTGCATATAGGGTATCATAAAAGAATAACTATGTTGGGAAGATTTCGATAGTAAAATATGGATCGATTGCATTCATACAAATTAAAAAAAAGAACAAACCACCTTATAAAATAGTAATCAAGTATATCTTAAGTATTTGACTAGGCGAAAACTAGACAGCGCTGTTTCAAACAGAATATAAACAAGAACAGCCCGGATCGCTACTGAAATATAAAATGAAATTATACGCATCACTCCTATACAATCTGCTTTAAAACCTTGTATAATTATTGATATGGATCTACCAAGATGATGAATTGTAGAGATGTGGACATGTGCTGTACATACGGTCATATTAGACAAACCCTGGAAAAAATACACTTCATATTAAAAACTTGATCGACGAGAGGTGTATTCCTTGCATTCAAAAATTACTATTTCAGATATGTTTTCCAATGATCTTATACAAAATATTCTATTCATACGATCCATAGCATACTCTGCCTCTTGCATTTGCTACCAAGCATTAGTTTTGAATTTGATTGCAGAAACTGGGTATTAAGCAATTGATCATACATGTAGATGGAAAATTACACATTTTTTTCAATTCACAACCCTGACCTAAAATGACCGTCGTGATTTTTCAAGCCCGAGGCCCAATTTACACTAATAAGGGTGGTTCCCGGCAGACTGAGAAGGATAGTGTAATTAATAGTTTGGATAGGACGAAAAAACCAAGGTTCGGTCGCCTACACATTGGCGTGTACGTAAAATAGGACAACAAACAGTTGGATATCGAAAAATCGTAAACAGAGGCGTCGCTGCCCGGCTAAATTCTCCTATCTCGCTTTGTGTTCACAAAACCATAGAAAAAAGACTACCCTATGTTTTTCTCTAAATGATCGACGTATTGTATTGACTAAATATTAACATTAAACTCAATTCCATGACGTAATGTAATACAACAATGATTGATGAAGCTGGCAACCGTACTTTATTAAACAATACCATTTTTCCTAAACAGAGTAGTTACCACAAAATTAAACACACGTTATGCAAGAGCTAAATATGTCTAGTGCAGGTCTTCTTCCAGGCCTGGAATGTTATATAAACTATTAAATATACATTTATTAAGACAATAATCAACTCTCGATCTCATCGGATACTCGAGATTTTAACTAGCTGACATCGCGCCTGGTACGTTCGTGCATTTTTATGCGCGAACTCTTAGTTTTTCTATTACTGGCACGCGCACGGGCACTATTTTTTTTTGTTTTACATGTACCAAAATCTGGGATTTCGCGGGCAGGTACTTTTGAGGTATTAGGTCTGTTTAGCATAACACTTGCCACTGTACCTGTGTATCGCCTATTATAAACCGAATGTTTGAAGACCGTTCATATTTATTACGCACAGAATTTTCAGTACAGTGTTGATTCATGCTCAAATTGTTACTAAGCAAACCAACGGGATTATTTTCTCAACAGTGTATGAACTCATTTTAGAGCGATAATATCCTTACACCGAGAGAAAGTATCTAGTCTCGGTGAATAGAACCATGGTTGTCTGGTAGAAAATTACTTTTGTATTTTTTTGGAACGGTAAACAATGTTTTAAGAAGCAAACTAACCTGCCGCACATGACAAAGTCATTATACTAATAAAAAAAAGGCAAGAACTCCTTTTGCAGCGGAGGCTTATCAGTGAGTAATAGGTCAAGGTTAAAACATACAGTACGCGCATCGCGGTGGTTTGATGTTTTTTATCGTGGAATTCCGTGAATTACCGAGTGAATATCGAGTGACATGATACGACTGACAGAGCAGCCCGGAGTCGAACAATCGTCGCCCGAGCTGTCTTCGTCAGCTAGTTTCAAAATGGCGTACAACCAGTGCAAGTGGGAAAAGACGACAATAAAATCGGAAATATGTTATTTATTATTGTCGGACTTATTACATCACTCCTGTCTAACAAATCATAAAGCTGTGGTGTTACGGTGGCGGCATAGTATTTCACCGTAACACCACAGCCACTCTAACCATTCATAATACATCTAACTACCACTCCCTACACATTTCCCCTCGTCTACTTTCCCAAACGTCAACAACACATCTCATGCATCCATTTCGCCGATTAACCCTTGAACCATGTCTACTGGATCAGAACGGTTTGCCATTTAGAAATTTAATTTAAGAATAGGAAAGCGAGGCTTTGCCGCGAACATACCATTGCGCTAGTTACCACTATTCACACATCTTGTCAAAACAATAAACAGTGATAGTTTGGCCCAGAAAGAAGTACACAAAATTTGGCTGATATTTTCAATATTTTCCGTTTTTATCATCTACTTTTTAATTATTAAAGAAAAAAATTACCAACTCTTTATTAAACTCTTAACTAACGTATCTTTAATATTTATTTCAAAAACTTCTATGCAAATAATATTCCAAGACATTTTGCTCGAAAAGGGAAATGGTTCATTATACCTCATTCCAAAAACAAAGCGCGTCTCGTCAGATGTTATAGATATAATCGTGTGAGTTTGCAACAAAGCTATCACATTGTAATATTTTTTTTATGAACCAACTTTTTTTTTAATGAATGTATAGAGAAATTTGTATTCTATTGTGTATTAGCGATATTTTGTCAATTGACGTTATCGTCAGAAAAGGTGTTGTTTTTAAGAATTGTATAGGCCATGTTATTTTTATAAAAAAGGTGTTTATGGGATGTCATTATGAAAAACTTATTGTGATAGTGTAGAAAAGATTTCTCGTCCCTGGCTTCAGACAACGTTACAACGTATAGCAAGAAATATATCAAGTTTAAATCTTCGCTGTTTTTGACAATCTGCTGCCAGTTTACACTAAATCAGTTTATCATTCACACGTGCTCACGAAACATTTCAAAGATGGCTCACCGCTCGTTATAAAGAAAAGGAAACAATGTTAAAATATGACAATTATATACGTCGTCTATGCATATGAGGTAACATATCTGAAAAGTATCGTCAACAGTTGATTTATTGCGACATATGTTAACCTATCAGACGTGGTGAAATAGAAGTATAAAAAATCCACTTCTTCGCGGTGTTTTGAGATAAACCTTTGATAAGTCGACAATAAAGTTAAATGTTGGATATGTTTTTCTATTTAATAAAACCTCGACACGGGTCTATGGTTTGTATCGTTTTGAATTTTTTCTCTTGTATTTTGTCGATGGTTATAATAGTAATTGAAGATGGGGGTACAATTGCTGCATCGGCCGGCAGACCAACAACGTCGAAGGATCAAAAAGAAAATGTTGCTAACAACGCTTGGTTGCCACAAGTCAACTTTCGTGGTGGCATTTTTTTTCTTGTTGCAAATCACCTAGAATACAAAACAAGTCGAAGCTACCCCTTTTGTGAGACAGGCTGCTACGTTCTTTTATATTCAGCCATGTGTTCATATCTTTTTATTAAATCTCTAACACATTTCCAATATTAGACTGAAATTGATTGCCAACGAACAGTAGGACGTTAAACCCCATTTTATTTCATTTTATAAAGGCTTGTGTTCTTGTGGCAGACAATTGCTAAAACAAGAATAATTACTTTCAGCATTTTAAACGAAATAAAACCAAGTACGAACAATCCAAACCATTAGACAAAATTCGAAGTCCTAAAAACGGTATAGGCAAAATAGTGTAATCAGGCAAAATAGTGTAATCATCATATGGACTGTTCTATCATATTAATCATGATATTTTATCAGACAGATATACTTTTTTCAACCTTATTTTTCAGTTTTGGTTTTTCGATGGCAGTAGCTTCTAATACGCTTGAGATCGGGTAGGTTTACCGTTTCACGAACACCTAGTACCTCTTTCCATTATGATATTGTTCTCTTGATTTGCCGAATTCGTTCATTCGACTTTGTATTTCGATAAAAGTTGTGATATTGTATAATGTTTCGTGACAATAATGATAAAATAAGGATTGTTCACACGATATACAAAGATTCCTTATATTCGTGAATAAATACATGTGCGCTATAACAGATCACAAAAATAGACCAAACCGTTCCACGGTGGAAACAATTTGATTAAAATACAGATCTATATTTCGTTTCGTTTTGTTATATACTTTCGATAGCCAACACTACATGGAGATCTGAAAACTATAGCGGGAGTTCACGTCAGGGGCCAAACGAGCGGCTTTTAACCCTATGACATCAGACATTGATTAATCAATCAGCGTTGATGTTTCTAGGGGTTTACCCACAGTTCCAGGCAGAGAACGTCAAGAAGTCGCCATAATAACAGACCGTTTCGTGTGCTAATCCTTACATCAATAAGAACGCATATTTTATAACAACTCTTCCAGATCCTAGTAGAACAAAATTTTGAACTATATAACGACACAAAATAGGATCTTTGTTTTAATCAGATTGCGATCGAGACGACAAAAACAAGCGGTTTAGTTAATGACTAAGTAAAAGGTATGGCATTTTGGTGACTGCATTCGGGTTTATTATTTAAATATTTCTATATTGTTAATAAATGAAAATAAGGCTAGGATATAAGAAGTTGTTTAAAATTCCTACCATTTACCATCCTACTCATTCTACATGTTAGTCCCGAAATGACCTAGTTATGTTGAGTGGACGTTAAACCCAAATTCTCTCTCTCTCTCTCTCCCTCTCTATTTCTACATGGCTTTTTTTTCATTCAGAGGGGGCGGGGGGTGAGTGCTGTATCATAAAGCCTGTCATTGAGTCAACTGACGTGGTTTCGAATCCCCGGTTGTACAAGGCAAGGAGTAGGGTCGCCTGTCTAACCTCGTGGGTTTTCTCCGGGTCCTCCGGTTTCCCCCCACTGCTAAAGACCCCTACGCGCAAGCGAATTATTGAAATAAAATTTAACCATATGTTAGTCCCGAAATGACCTAGTTTGTGCCGAGTGGACGTTAAACCCCATTTTTCTCTCTCGTTCTCTCCCTCTCTTCAATTTTGGAACAATCCTCACTGTCCACAATTCTCTTATCGAAATCAACTGGGGCCTTATGAAAGACATATATACCATATGTTTGGTGCAAACTGACCCATTTTGACTTCATGTGTCAAAAACCACATTGACTTGAGTTGATGTAATCTTGTATCTATATTAGTTGTATACCGACAGTTACTGGACGATACCTATTATTTAATATACACCTCGACTGACATTTGTCACAATACTAACAGCAAGATAAGACAAATCGGTATAAATCTCAAATAAATATTGTGGCGTGGATCAAATAGAAAATGTACCGAATATCTGATAAAATATTTTGATGTTTGATATTCATTATGATAAGTATTTTGTATACCGCAGTGATAATAGTAAACACTGTATATAGCCAGGAAGTCGTAATTGAACACATCAGGGGGTATTGAATAATTTTGAAATTATAACCCGTTATTAAATAAACAACTAAGATCCATTAATGGAATATGAAATTGTGTATTAAAAAGGAACACCACTCCAGTAATATTTGCGTTTTAAGAACAAAAATATTGATTGTAACGAACGGGATACTGATTTTACAATAATCGAAAATATCAAATTTAAGTATGTATAATGGATAAAATTTATTCAGATGTACGTAAAATTCGGACGGTTTCATTTAAAGACCAAGCGCAAATCTACCCTGACCTCTCCTTGCTATCCAAATTAAACCCTCAAACGCCCAAAACAAACAAATAAAAAAAAACAACAATCTAAAACAAAACAAAAACAGATTGAGCTTAAGTTACACATCTCTCTTGTTTATTTCATTAAAAGCAAAATAATAGGACGTTAAACTCCATTTTATTCCATATTTTATTAAGTGGCCATTGCTTTGTTAGTTTGTTTCACATTTTGAGTGAAGTCACTACATGTACGGGAATAGTGATCGCTTGACACTTACGGTGTCACGCCCCCCCCCCCTCCGGATCCATTCAATTGATCTGATGTGTGCATTTGTTGTTTGTGATGTTTGTATATTCTGTCGTGTCCGGATGTTTGTCATGTGTAATAGTTTGTGTGTGGTGCAGTCCCTCTGCATTTACATTTTAAACCGAAAAGTTATAAATCATTCGACACCATTATTATTTCATCATGCTGAATTTGTTTATGAAAATCAAGATGGTGTTTCAGCAGCTGTATCGGACTAACTTTGCCACTTAAGACATTTAAGACATTCTAATATGGAGTTAACATTTCCGAAAACTATTGTTCTTATAAACGCCGGGTGAAATCTCGTCTACAAGACTAATTCTCTAGATAATTGTTACTTATCATATGCATATTATCACTCCGGGATGAGAGAGAGAGAAAGAGAAATGGGTTTAATGTCCACTCGAAACAAACTAGGTCATTTAGGGACTAGCATACGGTTTTAAAAATTTTATTTCAATAATTCGCTTGCGCTTAGGGGTCTTTAGCAGTGGGGGAAAACCGGAGGACCCGGAGAAAACCCACGAGGTTGGACAGGCGAACCCCGGAATGAATAGCCGGGAATGTTGAACATCGTATATACCTAGTAAAATCTACCATGGACAGACATGTAGGATAAAAATATATATCAATTATTAGTTGAAGTCTAGTTATCCACCATAAATTGAGTGACTGCTGATAAAAAGCCTTTGTCAGCAATAATTGTGTATAGAGCGAGTAACGTACTGTTATCGTCTAGAGTAGGACGCTGCGTCAATCAATCAATATATATATTCATTAATATAAACAAAGATTCACAAAGCGTATAACTAGAACGATAACTTGATTTAAAACTCGTCTAATTATTGATAAAAACCTGTGTGCAAATTGTTTATAATTATTTACCACTTTACTCGTTTCCTTGCTCCATCTCTGAACATAAGAATATAATTTATAGCTGTCATTTTATTATCATATCATTCTCTATATTTTCCACTATGTAGACTGGTGGCAGAAATTTGTGTGTTCAATGGACTTAACATAACATTCCTCATTTCTCTGACTTTATTCCTTGTGATTTCTAATGGATAGCAGATAACCCTTGGGAAACATGTTATCCCCCAACCTCACCCTAATGTCGACAGTAGCTACGACTACCCTCTTACGACAATACTCGCGTTGACCATGCTCCATATCTGATTGGGGCTAAAACCGGAAGTACTAAAGCGGGTCATTATTATCAATCAGTTAGATGGATGAGATGATTGATAGGCTGGGGACTAATCAACGTATATATTTAGTTCTACTAGTATAAGGGTCACTTAAAATTATAATCATACTGCCCAATCCACACCAAAAATGATTTAACTACAGTATATAATTTACGGTATATGGAGAACAGAACAGAAGTACAGTACACCTTTATAAGCGTTGTGAACTAAAAATATTTATTCTTGGTTCTATTTTGGATCCCGTTCTACAAATAGTTTACAATTTGTTAACAATATCCGCTTAAAGATTTAGCCCAACCTTTTATTGATCAACTGATTTTAGAATTTTAGCAGATTCTAATTAATAGGCTAAACAAGACATTGATTTATTGTTGATTTATTGTACCCAAGTAATGTGGGCTTTTAAAAAGAATCTGTTCGTTTTAATGAAAATCTCAATTGAGGATAGTAAAATATAAATATGACCTTATTCTTGAATGGAAGAAATAAAAACAACAAAATACAGGAATTGTACCTTTTTTCTGATTACGTTTCTGTAGGTTTATTAATCATCATTTGTTTGTAAATCATAACACATAACCAATCTGATTAAAACACAGATCCAATTTCGTTTCGTTTTTTATAGTTCTAAAAAGGCCATCCAAAGAATAGAAAAACGAAACGAAATATAGATCTATAATTTAATTAGATTGAACACATAACTGTAGTTTTGTTTACGTTGAAAGCTAATCCGATAATCCAATATACATAACTTATTCAAAGTTGCGTAAATCATTTTATTACCAGGGTGTAATGGCAAAGCCGCCCAACCACCCGGTTCAACACGGTTAAAACTTATAGCCACAGACTCATCGTGTTGCCTGCTAGTAGAGTGTTTAGCAGAAAATGACCCACTACCTCTTTGTTCACATGCCACATTCTCACTAAAACGGACAATTCACAAAATTAGTGTAATTGTAATTTTAAAAAAAATGTAATTGTAGTTAGAAGAAGTTGTAATTGTAGTAAACAGAAATTGTATTTGTTTAAATTTATTTTGTCGATTTACAATGTCTGTAAGATTGCATCAATGTCTGTAGGATTGGTCTTTTTATAAACAATATTTTAGATAAGATTTGTATCTAAAGAAAGATAAGGGAACATGAAAGCCTTTATTAAACCACTGTCCAGGTGTTATGCTCATAGGATCTATTAAGACGGGCATAAACTATGCTACGAGGGGAATTTTGCCAAACAGCGGCGCAACAGGGTATGTTTTCACGCCAACGTGTACAGGGGACCTCGGGTTGTTGTTCCATCTCAACTACTAGACACTTACTCATCAGGTCCTGTTTCCTACACCATCGCTAGATTGCTTTGTCTGCCAACAACGTGATCGAACCCCAGACCGCCTGAAAAAAAGCCGGTTCCTTAAAAAAAACTGTGGGCATGTTATGTTCATTAAAAAGTGAAGATTTTTAAATGCACATTTATGCACATCCTTGAAGTTTAATGTTGTATCTAGCAGTTTTAAATCTGACCTTCTGTGCTTTCCATTCAGGTATTCGTTGTGAATGTGTATCGTATCTGCATTGTCTCCGTTTTGTTGTGCATTCTTCTTTGTTTGTCTTAATAGAGGATTCGATAACGTATTAAAGGAAATAACTAATTGCATACCCGAATTTTAAAAAAAAAACAATTAAAAAAAAGATATATCTAGATAGATATATATTTGTTGTTGGTGATTTCCACAAATGTTTACAACCATAGTCTGGGGTATTCAAATTTACACCAGGAACAAAAACAGAAAGGTGGTGTTGACCATAAAATAAGAGATTGTTAAAACAAAATTTAAAGCTTTTTTCCACCATGACCAGTGACGAAAAATTAATTATCACGTTTAGATTTAAATATATTTAAATAGTTAAATATAAATAAATATTTAGAAAAATATTTCTTTTAGTAGTTGAGTATTTCAATATCATTAGAATACATGTATACCGATTTAGGTATTAATAATGTTACGGAAAATATATCATATTATTATATTAAGCACGTAGTTTTTCTTAAACATTATCTATATTCTTTATTCTGTATTCTCTGTTAATTGTGCCTATAAATGTTTTAAATATCTGAAATAGTATAACATTCATCCATGACATTATCTTTGTTGAATATTTGTACAAAAAAATTATGCTTAACTCATTAAATAGTAAACACGTATAATTTTCTATCGGCGTTTCAAAGCGTGTCGTCAATTTTGATCTTTTCATATTTAATTATAGATAATTCCATTTACGTATTTAGTTTAGTTTAGTTTGACAATATTTCCAAAATATCAAAATGGTATTTAGTTCACCATCCCCGGAAAACCCAATTTAGATAATCAATTCCCCCCTCCATCAATACCCAATAATCGCAAAATTACACCCCTGGCTGGCGACGATGCAATTAAAAACGACAATATTATGCCTGTCTATAACTGGTGTCTATTTGACACTAATGATTCTATGTAACACAAAAAGGTCAACGGTGAAACAGATTTGGATATTATTTTCATTCAAATATAGAAAGTGAGCGGAACTTGTCAAACATTATTCAATTAATAAAAACGAACATAATTTAGATAAATAATCAATTTATGAAAAATATATACCGTCAACCCGGCTCCACCCAACTGAACCTTATTTTGCTGGTTTTTTTTTAGAATCCCGATTGAACCCACTTGAAATCCGGTGTCTTAATTAATGAATAAACGCTATTTTTGTTAATTAGTTTACATTGTTTGTATACTATATTGATTATAATTGTACATTCAGAGCAATTCCTGTTGAAATTTGGCGTTCTTTAAAATGTTAAATGCATAAATTATACAAATTAAAATAGAAATGCGATTTTTGTATTTATGAAAATACCACATTATGTGATTTTATGAGTTGATGGCACTTTAATCGACGATTTCATGTAATATGATTAATTTCCTATAAGGTGTTCATTAGACCTCATACTCCCAGATCAGATATAAATAATGTAAATTTGTTTAACATTGACTTAGAATCGATCTTAATATTTCATTTGCTATAAATAAAAGAAACCACAGATAAACACGATTGAACAATGTTGATTTGAATCAATATTCGGAAATTAATAGCTATACATTAATAGTTTTGAGTCCCCCTTGTCAACATTTTCTTTTTTTTTATTTCCGTATTATCAAAATTGACATCAAATAAAAAATGAAAGCTTAAAAATTTAACAAAAAATAGAGAAAATAGTATTCAAATTTATTGATTTTTTTTGGTGTGTTTCTTATAACCGTCACTATAAAATTGGTGTCTGGTGGCCTATAAAAGAAATTATAGATAAAAATACACACCCAAGATATTTTCCGATGTTCAGTGAGATATGTAAAAGACTGCGCATGCATTATACAAGTGTACAATTTAAGTATTTAATGCGTGAGTAGTTTTTATACAGAATCATCGAACTATGCTAAACTGTGAAATATAATAATTACAAAATATAAACATCCACTCATTTCACAAAAAAGCCCCCAAAATAGTAATAATGTAAAAACTAGTCTAAAAGTAACAGAAAAAAGACTACGAAGCATGTCACGATTTTTTTGGGTGTTTTAAGCGCCTGTTATAATAATAAATTAATAATTATTAAAAAAAAAAACAATCATACGAAAGGAATTTTTGTCTCCTATGAAAGGACTGGCTGGTAAAAAGGAAACATAATTTTCATATATTTTTGCATTTTTTTATACTATCTTATATCTTAATAAATATAATCACATGATATGGAACACAATTACACCTTTTAATTAAAGCGATGTGTTTGTGTTTATTACCTTTGTCAATTGCTAAATGCCGCTCAAAGAAGATATCTTATATTTTGTGGTAAATGTCAACGATAAAATATTTAAAAAAAAAAAAATTGCGGACCGCAATTCAAATAGATTTACCGGTGCAAATTAAATAAACATTTCTGAATGAATTGGATCGGAAAAAGAAAAACGCATTCAATAATGTTGTAATTTCATATAAGCGCCCATTATCGCAAACCTATTTTAATAGTTGTTTGTGAGTCAGGGGCGTATACAAACAAGGTGGGGTATCTTTTTAATAGCCTTTGCTTTTCGCACATTTCTGACGTCAATGATAAAATATACAAAAAATGTATATTTATTTTTGAAGATGAGCTGAAATATATTATCAAACAATTAATTATCGTAAATGGTTTCCTGGGATCGTAAAATAAACCGAACAAAATTAATGTTAATGTTAATTGATTAATACTTGAGCAATCTTACAGAACCGTAAATAGTCAAGCCTTATTATTAAAATATGCTTATTATTAATTATTCTGTAATTATAACAGGTTTAATTACGGTGAGAAAATAACATTCTATAGATATCATAATACAATAATTCTTTATAATTTACAGCATAATACCCCTTTCTATATTTTAAATAAAGTGCGATCTTTGGGCATAGAGATACCTTGTATAGTCTTTGTAATCTATTATATTATGATGCGGCTTATATTTCGTTTTCTATAGTATTTTCGATCATTATGTATATATTTCACAGCTTGAAACTATATCTGATTATCACAAGACAAACAATTGGAATATAATTTAGTAAGTCCTGTTTGATAAATCAGTATCTTATGAACAACAGTATATTAATAACATGTGTACGTATCTAATGCTATAAACAACCGTCATATTTTTGTGTTGATTTAATTATAATATGCGGATGAAAGATATTATTTTATTCACAGTTTGAATTAAAATTACGGTTGTGGGAGGATATTTATTACATATTTTCATAACATCCTCCAATTATAGATTATGATAGAATTACAAATATTAAATTTAATGTAGGGATTAATAGGAATAATGAGGAATCGGGTCTGGACGAACAAAGGCAACATTTAATATTTCGCTAATTGAGTTCTTTTACGGCGTTATGTTATGGAAAGCGTTAAAAGTATGTAGCGATTGGTTATTATTTTCATATCAAATAACAATTTACGCTTATGTTTTTTCTTGTTTTTCTCAATGAAGCGTGTAGCCACTATTGTATATCATATTTAGCTAAGTCGGAGTTTTTCTATTGTCTTTTTCTCAAACAATGAAGACTTATTGATTCTGCTAATTCACTATTCTAGTCATTAACAGAAGTCTTTTTACGTATTTGCGAGGCTAGATTTTGTAATAGACCAGCTTAAACTTAACAAAACCACCAATCCATGATTCAAAATCGAATATAAAATTCCATGCGCTTTTGATATCAGAAACCACCCATCCAACATTTTTCTTGTCGGAGCGAACAATCCACAGTTTTACTGCGAATAAATCAGATTTACTTCTATGTAAAACCCTGCAGAACCGTCAGATATTCTTGAAATGGGGAAACAATTGTAACAGCTACCCAAAAAGCGCGCAAATAATAAAATTAAATATCCCAGTACCCACTCAAAAACTTGAAAAAAATATGACAAGAAAAATAAAATCCGGTTGACAACTATTTATTAATATTATAAATAGCACATATAATGCTTGGTAATTTATATACATAATTTTCATAATTAAATCTTTCAACTAATCTTTCTACGGATATTTTTTTCTCTTTTATAATTCTTGTTTTTTGCTAATTTAAAGAAATCTCAACATTTAATTCATCCTACCTTCTTTCTATCCTTGAGAATATTTTTCACACAATATGGATATCTCTATTAATTACAACAGCGACTCATCAGTATGAGACAGTTATATTTTATTTAAAAGTTTATAAATACGCACATTGTCATTCTATCACAGTTTTGGTATAAGTTAAACTTAGCGTCACTCATCATTCACTAGGTTGTCCTAAATATTAAATTTAACATCAATTTGTGTCTATTTCTTTCTTGCACTATTGTTGATATCATTCTGGTTTTACCTCCGACAGAGAAGATTTTGCTTCTGGTGCCGATGCATACATCGCTTCCCGCCACCTTGAAGCAGCCTCGGCAGAAATAGGTGACGTACCTGGTAAAACAACCGAATAGGATGTAGACAGCATGGGGTAGATATAGGTAGCATAAGCATCCCAAGGAGCTTGTCCGGACATATGCGAAGCTCCGGGCCTGTTCGGGATGACATTCCCCAAACTCCAAATATCTGACTTAGAAGTTGAAAATGTGTTGTTGACTTCGGGCTTGATTTCTCCTGGTTCGGTATCGTGTTGTAGATTGACTGGAGGTGATAATTTACCGTCACTATGAGGAGATGACGGGGGAGAACTAGGTGACAGCTGTTCATCACCTGAATGTTGACTGTCTATTTCACATACATCTACCGTTTCCCGGTCTGTATCTATCTCTATTTCAGTTTCCACTTCTTCTATGTGATTATTTGATATTTGAGACGGCCTGTGATGGTCGGGAGCTAATATACTCTCCATATCAAAAAGTCTTTTCTTAACAGGCGGTCCACTGGCCGTACCTGTTGCCGATGAACACTCCGTTTCACTTTTTGACGTTGTGTGCTCCACGACCTGGCTAATTTTCGGACCGTCTGGTCTCTCGTCTGTGTAGGAGCCTTGCCAATTAATGGGTGTCGTTGATGGGGAAGGGCTCGGACTATCCTCATCATCGGGAACAGCTAAACCCATATGTTTCCTCACCTTTCTCTGAGCACGTCGTCTCCGGAAATCACCCCGAGCAAAGTCGTCTATATTAGCCGGATGAATAGCCCAGTAATGTCCCTTTCCGTTAGCACTTCTTCCAGACTTGATAAAACAGTCGTTAAGTGATAAATTGTGTCGAATACTGTTTCTCCAACCTGGTCCACGCGTTCTAAAATAAGCGTAATTGTCCAAGATCCATTGATAAATGTCACTTAAAATTAATTTCTTATCCTTATTCCCGAGAATAGCCATTGAAATTAGTCCTATATAACTCTGACTAGGTTTGGGTTCTTCTTGAATATACCTGGCCCGTAGATCGTGTTTATACAAATATGCCTGTGTGTAGGGATCAGGTAGATGGGCGTGATACGGTGAAATTCCAAGTCCTGGATACCCTCTTAATCCATACTGTAATCTAGCTGCATAGTCACACAACTGCGACCGTTGAACATCCAAAGGTAGATTCCCTACCCCAGGGGCGAACGGGAAATACGGTGATGGTGTTGGTATTTTCAATCCGTAAGGAAGCAAGGTGCCTGCATTAGAACTACACATGGTGATTGTGGAAGTAAAAGAGCTCACTGACAACTACTGTCGTTTTTCTAATATTAGTACACTGCTTATAAACTTGATGAAGCGTTAGATAATTAGGCCTGTCAGTCCCTCTATTGCCCACTCAGCACCGCCCCATTTCATGAATATTCAATAGGCTTTGAATAGAGATCGCCGAGCCGAGTTGAGCCGTCAGTTTATCATTGGCCCATTAAGTGAAATGATAAACGTGAATAGTGTATAATAATGGGTTTTGTGAAAGCTTCATCAGGCGATTACTCATCCAGTATAGTGCTGTGAAGCGCTCGATAAAAATCCTCAGCCAATAGCTAGTCGCTGATTTGTTGTCCGCGGTTCATAAAACTTCTGTCTTCTGTGAGCGACCGTGTTTATCGCCATTTTCAAACTCGGTTCTATTAGCACACCTATTTGTTTTGTTCTAGAAACGTTGTTTAGGGCACCTTTAAGTAGTGTACATTTGATCTATCTATAGGGGCCGTTAGCCTAGTTCCCAGGTTTTTAACACTTATTTAATATACATGCGGGTTGAGAAGGGATCGGATACGTTTTGTTGTTTGGAGGTAATTAATAAATTCCAGGTTTCGAAGGTGATGGTCGTTACCACCCTGTATATTTACCAAACTGTCAAAATCCCACAGCTAGACAATAGTAGATATACCATAGGATGATGGGTTAAGAACAATGCTATTTCGTGATCCTTGTCAAAAATGGGAGTCAACTCAGTAGGAAAACAGTAGAGTAATACTGCGAGCGAGGCGGTTGGTAAACCATCATTAAGATGCAGAATATGATCTTTCCTATCTCCCAGCTTCTTATCCTATTGTTGCTCTGAAGTAAACTTCACGCCTGTCAAACGCCCTGTTATATTTTCAACTTATTTGTATCCCGGTCATGACAGACTAAGGATCGAGTTCTATCTGTGTGTATTTTAAGGATTTAGGGAGCTCATTTAGTTAGAGTCCCCTTTTTTTTTACCTACAGCAGATATATAGACTTATTATATTTAAGGAAGTGGTTAATAAATATTCTAAATAGATTTCTTATTTCTATTTGTGGTTTATGTCAATATTGTAAGATAAAGGACTACCGTCTACCACTGAACCGTTATAAGTACATTATGGGAGAATTCGCTTAGAAATCATATTACTATTTGACCCTTATTTTACTATTTTAAACGGGTTAGAATTAATGTCTTATGCCACACCATCAAATTACAAACTTGCAAACTCATGTAAAGTGACTTATTTCTTTATAACACAATTTTGATGTTAATATATTTTAAGTTTTTCTTTTCAAAATTATGTTGAAAGAAACACGCCTGATTTTAGACCCTCAATAATAAATGCTTCAGTTTAAACTGCCGCACAGGTGGTGACGCGTTCACAGTATCACTGCTGTCTAAAAGACTGAAATTGAGCAGTCTTAGAAACGGAAAGAGTCATTCAGATCTAAATTTTCGTCAGAGTTTCAGGGCAGGTGTTTTTTCCCTGAAAATAGCTAACAGCCAATTAATACACTGTACTTCAGAATATATCAGTTAAGTAGCCATTATACAATTTTAAGTTACATTATGTAAAACACTTGAAGGGGTGAAAATGGAAACAAATAGTTTGTTTTTACCAATTTATAGCGTATCAATGGCACTTAGCTGGTTTATTACAAAAGTTGTATTTTTTCTGGTATAAGTTTAAGTGGGAGTTTGGAAAATACATCTTTTTGATATAGGTTAAACAAATAACTTCTTTAAATTAATAACACAATGAACCGCTTTTCCAGGCTAAAAAACAATATCTTTTACTATACAGCTTTTCTCCAGAATCTGAAGATGGTTATCAGCGTGCGTCATTACCATAATTATAAGAGTATCATTGCCTGAAACACAGTATTTGGAAAGCTAAAGATTTTTTTTTTGACAATATGGACCCTGATGTGACATTTACAGAGATTATCGTGCACTAGGTGAATAAAAGAGTTAAATACAATAATTCCGTAGTTTTGGTCATCTCATTAGAAGCTGGATTTAAAAGAATTATTGTATATAAGGTCTGAAGTTTTTGGGACACTTTCTGACAGTTCAAATACTCTTATTGAAATATTAGAGTCTAGAATGACTCTAATTCAGTAATAGTTGATGCATTAAGGTATTTACAAAAAGAGATTTAGTGTGTTATCTTATCGCATCGAAGCATCAGTAAACAAAAACCATAAAAGATTAGAATTCAATTAAATTCGGGAGTCGACGAAGTAAGCCTTGCTTGATTTGTTGAAAAGAAGCTGAAATAGGAGCTGCAGATTTTAGTTTATAAAGGGATTACTTATTGTTATTTGGCTATGTACGGCGTCGCACTTCGACCACACAACCAGACAACGAGATCAACGACTCATTTGCATTTAATACACTCCATTATATTATTAATATTGGAGTTTATATCGGGTTTGATCCACTGACTGTTCAGATCTTTATGCTGATATTAAACGGTGTCAAACGTTTGTTTGATAAACACAATCATATACTGAAGTACACAATCTGTAGATATTATTAACAAAGCGATGTGTATTAGGGGTTCATAATCGTGTAATATATATAGATACTGTTATCTTAAGGGCATATTCGGTTCGTTTTTAAAGGTATCTTTTGGTTTTTAAAATATGAACTCATATGTTAAAAACAGAAGAGTTTTGCACCGAATTGATCTATCAGAGATGTCATGAAATTATTATGAGATCGATACGGTTTCGCAACTGTTATCAATGCAATTCACCCTGTATTTACACTCCCTTAAACTCCTGAAATCAACATAAAAACTATTTTAAAACACAAAAAATTTCATAAACTGTTTTTTATTTATTAAGTACACATGAACAGACTTCAAATAATCAAATAGTCGGAATTGTCTGTAAATTATCCTGTCACTGCCGATGCGATACAAATATAACATGGACGTATTACCTTCAATCAGAGAAATTATGGAAAAAATGTAACATTTCAGAATATAATCTTTGGTAAAAAATAAACGCTTTTAAAGAGGAATTCTGCTTATTATTCTTTTTGTCTGGCTACTTGCCGGCAATTGCCTACTTTTTTGTTTTGATTGTCCTTATACACCAAATATTGTTGAATTGATAGATCTTTAGACATCAAAGTATGTTTAGCTACAGGTTGTTTTTACACATACTAATTGAATTTCATACGCATTAAGGAACGAGTATAAACTAAAAAAATAAATGATATATAGATATATCAAAGGTCGGCGTAGATCATCTCAAAGTTGCTCGACCACCTTTCATAAAGTCTCGATAATTCATATTTAGTAATATCAAACTTTATCACAGCTGTCTGTTGCTTTCAATACAGTATGATGGTGGTCTCGCAAGATCTCGCAAGGCCCAAACTCTGGGTTATTCACACTAACATGTTAATCTAACTTCAGAATATCTAATTATAACCGAGATATCACGTGACAATTGTTCCAGCACATCAGACAAGAGCAGACACTTTACGCCGATTTGTTAAAAATTTGATACGAATCTTAAACAAAATGTCGAAGAATGAATTAACGTTGTATGAATAACAGATCCAGATGAGTAATAAGAAATATTTTAAAGTACGGATATAGGTCGATCGTATTTAGTTTTGTTATTTTTGGGGAATAATAACCTACATAGAACTAAATTAAAACATTTTTTTTGTTTCGCTTATCGTTGGAGAGATAGAGAAACAGATCAACTGTAACGTCCACTTGACACAAACTAAATCATTTCGGGACTAACACATGGCTCAGTTACCGCAGGAACCATGATGGCTTTGTGAGGAGGGTGTTGGCTCGCTAACCTGTCTTCGACCCCTTTGCTGCTCGATAAACGGGGATTTTCCGCCCATGTCAGAGGCAACGTATATTATGGGACGAAAAACCGAGGTTCCGTTTGCACATTGACGTGCACGTAAAATAACCCCTGAGGATTGGGATTAGAAATAAGAGCAGGCCATAGCACCACAGTCCGAGCAATTTTCCCTCATAGTACACTATGGCATTTGTCCGTCTTCATTAGCCCAGTAGAACGGTAAACCCCATCTCATTTTCATTTCAATTATAGTAGAGGAGCGGGTGGGGAGAATCAGTAGGCCATAAACGATTAAATTTATGTTGAGTGGACAACGAAACCGCCTTCTCCCTGTCTTTCCATATTTCAGTAGCTCGACGTTTCACGATATATACTTGAGAAATAAGCTTATATTGTGTACATTTATTTTTGTTCAATCAACAGAACTACCTTGCAACCAAAAACACTGCAGCCACGATGAAGTTCAGAAATGCATATTATGTCGTAATATAACGGAGCCGTCAAAGTTGACATTCCTTTCAAAAAAGCAAATGAATCAACACAAAAGATATGTATCTCTTAACACCTTTCAAGCAAAATATACCCTGGATTCCAAAAAAGAATTGAATAAACAGAACCGTTTATGAAATAAATTAAAATCTTTATTATCTTTTTAAGCAGCTGTATTAAAATTTATTTAAAGAGAAAAATAATAATAATAGAAATTCACACCACAAGCATATAAGCACGTGTCATGTCTATACACACACCCAAAATAACATACAAATTATATGTTTTAATAACAAAAAAGCAGTGAGAAACTGTATGCAACTAGCGGATACACCTATTTACATTATACAGCTCTACCTTTCAATGTGTCGACGCAGAAAAACAGTTTGTAAATAGGAATTATTCCATCAATGTCAAAATCAGACTAAAAGGGTATACAGCCTTGTATTTATTCAGTTAATCGAAAACTTTTAATCTGTCAACGACGAGCCATTCACGTAACGTCCGTATTTATATACCTCTTCTTAATATAAAAATCGTTTATTTGCATTTTTCTTGGTCACAATAGGATGAAGGTTGGCTAACTAGTTTCTGGCTACTTCAACTGACGTCGATGTGTTTTTAGGTTGATAAAGGGGAATGGCAACCGCTCCTGCCCTCAGGGTACCGTCGTCGTCTACGAGGATTTCTTTACCTTAAAACCCCCAATGATTGACATGAAGGGGTAAATTATACTTGTTATATACTTATAAACAAGGTACTTGATATTAGGGTATTCTATTCATTCACGAACATACCAGTATTATCATTATCATACATCTCTACAAAATTTTCTTTCGGACACGATTCAAATTTGACACATGATTAACGAAATGGTTATACCAGTCAAAATATAGTTTTAAATGTAAACGATTTTAAGTTCCCGTTCTAATAAAAACATTAAATCATGAATGTGAATTATTTATAATGTAGGTCAAATTATTTAAAATAAATTAGATCGTCCAAAAAATAGTAATGCAAACATCATCGCCATTGCGTTGCAATGACCGTTTAAAAATTTAAACTTTCAGTTTTAAAAACGTGTTAAACAGAATATCTGTTTTCCAGAGACCTAAAACAAATTAGCCCTTAAAAAGAGAGAATTCAATAAACTGTCACTAATGGTATTTAAAAGCCTAACTGAAGTTATGGGGAAGTGCATTAAGTAACCTATTTAAATCTCGGAGAAAGGTTGCTAAATTTAATCTTGTTTAGATGTATTAGTGCGATGTGAAAAATCTGCCATGATACAATACCTGAAGCATTACAATTGTTTACCCGCTGTGCACGCTCTTTATTTTGTAAAGTTCGTAAGGGGAGGTAATCACTCCAGACTGTCGAGTACTTCACCTGGCTATTGTAAGAAACTGTTACATATTGTTCTAGAGTGAAAAGATGTGTGTAGCTGGCGACATGAAGCCATGTCATATCTGACAGATAGAACTCAACTCGTACAGTACCGCTCTCGATTACTTTAAGAGGCTTGGGGAATGCGCGAACCTGGGTCGGGCTGACACTTGCCTGCATTTTATTGGACACCTCCCCCGAGTTTTGACATAATGTGACGGTAATATACAGCATATGGTTTTAACACAATTCCATTAAGCTACTTGGGGAGAATCCTTGACTTCACTTCACTACAAAAAGTGACATGCAACACAACCATAAAGTATTAGTTATGACAAATGACGACGTTCTGACGTGTCTTGGGACAAGTGGTGTTACCGCTAGTTATTCTGGCATTTTAATCAAAAAATCGATTGTTTTTGTACGAATTAACAGAATTATGCATCATGGTTAGGCACGAAAACAATTTCTCCACAGAACCTTTTTTTTTAACAATGGGGACATCTGCGAATAAAAGAGTTTTTATCTGACACTTCATGTAAGATTCCCAATTCTCATAAAATCTGCAATCACTTCCATTAAATGATTTGGTTTCTTTAGATATTTTTGGTACTTATTAACATTCTTAATTATTTTTGTCTAAACAGGGCACAGCGTATAATATGTATGTAGAAATTCCTTAGAGGTGCATTATGCAAGAGATTATATAAATCTGCCCAGTGCAGATCTTTCGATTGGCCGGAAATGTTACATAAATCATTAATTAAACATTTATTCACATGCCCATCCCATAATCGACTATGTAGGCAATCGGGTGGCTTTGAATTTTAACGGATTTAAACAAGGTTAATAATTTAATTAAAATATGGAAACCGAGACTTTGTTTAATGTCGTAACAACGGTTGCAATGACAATCAAGACTGCACTGTTCTTCAAACGGCCTTAACTCTGTTCAGAATGAATTGATATAAATGGGATTTTAAACATATTCCATTTTCATTATCTGATTGGTTTATTATAGCGAGAACTGTCAGCTCTTTATCTAAATTTTACAGAATACATCTTTAAATGAATTTTTGAAAAAATACCCCTTGTACGGAATAATTTCATTGGCAAAATCTAATTTTTCTGATTCGAAACGTTTAGAATAGTATAAGAATGCAGTAATAAGAGTGCCAGTAATTTAACAATGATCTGGTACCCAGCCATTTTGTAATTCGTATCACTTCTATAAAAGTTACCAACTTGATTACAATAAAATGTATAAAGACACTCGGCTTCATTGGCTCAGTCGAATCAGAACTGTAGAACGTTAAAGCCCCATTTCATTTCATTTTGTATAGGGGAATAATTTTACAATAAAACAGCCTCAAAATAAAACATAATACCGTATTCGAATGCATTAAATCTAATTACTTTAATTCAAAAAGATTGAAATGTTTTAAATTGTACATCGTACTCAATATCCATTTTATTTTAATATAACTGAACGACGTAAGTTCAACGACAACTAATTATGGCTACATCATTATCACAATTGACATAATTAATATATAACGAACCTTACGGTTTCCATAGTAATTGACATCAACAATATGACAGATAATGAAGACTATTATTGTCAATTTGGTAAATACCGATCTAAATCAGGGACAATATTATCTCCGGAAATGATCAAAACTTTATCATCTGTTTTATCATAATATCTCTAACTAATCCTCACAATACTAAACCCACCGCATCATCTTCTCTATCAGACTATTCAAACGACCCGAAATGTCGAATCCATTGTTATAAAATACTGGGCTATTGTCACCTAATAGGATGTGATAATGCCCAGCTAACACCTAGTTACCTTAAAATAAGGAGAACTGTCCTAACAATGTCGTCACCATCTGAGTTGGAGCACCTACAGCGATGATGATGACACCGGAATGACAAGGAGACTCCGCTGTTTTGTCCACATTGTAATATGACACTGTTATTATAAACAATTTGGGACCTTTACTGGGTTAAACTGTCCCTCCTACTGATGAGAACACTCCTCCCCACAGGAGCACATCAACTCGCGGTTTTTGACGCCAATTTTCAGGTGCGTAAAAAACAAAATTTGGTTTGGACTAACCAAACATGTTATTTATATCTATTGCCGAGTTTGATCATGGGGCTAACGTAGATTGTATCTCCTTCTTTTAAAATCCACTGGCAATTACTTTTCGTTTTAATATTGGTGTACTACATGGTCACCTGTCATTTTCTTTGAATCTGGTGTTAAAATAACATGAACTTATAATATAGACCAATCAAAATGCCAGCTATCGGATTTTAATATACTTACTCCTTATTTGATAGGATTCAATATCTTCGGAATTCTCTATGCAAAAAAGACTGTTTCCTTCATTAGACAGATTTCATTCTTAGAATATTACCCGTTTTCCGCTTCAACAATAGGGCGATTGTGTTGTTTCCTTGACAATTTAGTGGCGTTTGGTTTAGATTAACAAAGCTTTACAATTTGGCTGTTATGACCGGTATATGGATAGGAAGAAATTGGAGGGTCAACTTTGTCATAGTTTTCGAATTTCAACTGTCAGGGGATCTTCCAAGGCTACAGTTCCAAAAACAAGACACACGTTTGATAGACTAATTATGATAATAATATAGAGTCTGGCAATCTTTAAAAAACAGATCCGAATTATCGACTGTAAATTAATGTTTTAATCAATTATACTATAAAACGTCGAGACATTAGCGGAGAGATTATTAAGATAATTAATCTACCAAGTGACCAGTTTATAGTCATTATATTCCTCAGTGTCATTTCTCGAAAAGTAATACAAAAAATAAAAAAGATGTAATGTCACCTTGTTTTATTCTTTCCTAGTGCCAATGAACGTCGTTTCGCAAAGACATAAATGGGAAAAACATCAGTCATCAGCATAATTATATGTACTGTTGTTCTAGAATCGGTTCGCCATGATTAATCATGATGTTAACAATAACGCGTATATTCTTGCATCTAGAAGATTTCATTAACAAGCAATTGCTGTGCAAGAAACGCCGACCCTTTGCAAGAGGTGCACAGAGAACAAGCCCCCCGATTTTCGTAAACTCATGGGCCATAATGTAGGAAGTTAGGTCTCGAAACGCGCAAATATCGACAGGAACCAACTTCTGTTTGGATATAAGCATAGATTTTCAGTTTCATCAAAATCGAATAACAATTATGATGTGTAGAAGGTCCACACGCTAAAAAAGTGATATTTCGTGCAATCAGGGGTCATAGTCCAGGAATATCGAAAGGAGCCAAGATCTTTGGAATTTAAACATTTAAATCTCATTAAAAATCGAATGATAATTATGCCCGCTAGATGTTCCACATCCTTGGTATTACAAACTTTTACACTATTTGCGTTCAGGGATCTGTCATTGTAGTTTCCGTCAGATTTGAACGAATATGAACTCAATCCACTTTATGATGTAACAGTGATATTTTGGAACGGTTTTAAAAATCAGATACAAATTGTGACCTCTAGAGGATCTACAAACTAACCAGCGTTTGCCATGCAAGATACGCTGACATTTTGCAAGAGATTTACAGGAAACAAGCCAAAGAAAAAACTCGCGATTTTTCGTACAATCTGGGTTAATATTCCAGGTTATAGTCAGAAATGCGCGAATGTCGAGGTCTTTGGGATATAAACTTTTATTTCAAGTTTCGTCAAAATCGGATAAATATTGTGACATATAGGATGTTCGGTGCCCACAAACAAAGTGTGAACCGAACATACAGGCGATGTGGGCGTATAAAAACATTTTCATAGGGCCATCACATGTTTTAGTTCTATTCGGAAAGGGAATAGTTACTGACTTAAATTAATGCCCAAACTGATGAAGTATCATAATGGAAGCGATTTTAAACAGTAGTACTTTGTCTAACAGAATAGTACGTTTGTCACCTGTGTAAAGGGTGTATTTGTGTTGTCGAACTGTCCGTGAATAGTTTACAAAACCTATATATTTTTGGCCTGAAAAATATCATTTTGAAAAACCAAATAACGAGTAATTAGTTGGATGCTGTCACATTAATTGATAATCTAGAGAATGAATACTTATATTTATCATGTTAATATCGTTTTAATACAAGATATTGTTCATCCCCGCAGATGTTCATTTGGCTTTGATCAACACATCAGTCTTAACAAAGATTGGCCATTTAAAGCCGTTGATAAATATGTCTGTCGGTAAGATCTGCCTCCAATCCTATTCTACGGCAAAAGCCCCAATTAGCATTTTTTTTTCCTGATAAGATTGGCAAAATCCGTCGCTATAAGCAGGAACATAAGTCAAGTGAATACGTTATTACATGAAACGTAGACAGGATAGAAGTCAAATCCTGTTAATTACTGTAATATGGTATCCGATTCTCTTTCGTTTCTTTTGTGTTATTTTGTGTATTTTCCATCCAACCGACATCACGTGCTAATACACTCGCGCCGTACCTCGCGTGCCGTGACGTCAACTTTAAAGATGTGGTAGAAACGCCTTAGGCTAGTGTTCAAATGATTACAAACGGTAGTCATTACTCGCTCATTAGATTTGCCCACCGCGTGTATTGTAATCCGCGCCAATTCGCACGTGTAATTGATGATGTTACTCGCGTGTTGCCCACGGCATGTAAAACTAATATGACGATAACGAGATAATGAGACTAAGTGCCTTATCAACGTACGAAAATCACCAATATTCTTGTAGGTTTTGATTTCTCTCCTGATTTCAAGCAAGGGTGATATTTGGCCCGAAGACCCTGTATTCAATACGAACGATTTGTCGTTGAATAGCAGGAGAAATTGATATAACAACAACAATCACTAACAGTCTGTCACAATATTACATCGACTAATATCATCGAAACCATGCTTTCATATGTTTGGTGAATGTAAATATGAACATTGTAAACTTTATGGAAAGGGGTCTTATTTGTAGGATTTATTTTAAAAGGCGTTTTCACAATAAATTTTAATTTTCCGAAAATACTTCTAGGCTACAGGGTAGGAACACAAATTATCTGGTAGACATGTTACATTCAAAATGGGTTGTTTTCGGAAAGTGGGATCGAATTTTTTTGCGGATTCAGATATTTACAGATGAACACCAACAACAGCAACTATTTCTAGAAGCCACAGTTGACTAAAGATTTCACATGGGTTATGGTCAGATAAAATGGATCTCATAAAATGTCTTATAATTTATGGAGAGGGGGTCTATAGGCTTCTGCCTGTTCTCCAATCCAGCTTCTGTGAATAAATATTGTTTAAAAAAAAAAAAGTTGACTAAAGATTTCACATGGGTTATGGTCAGATAAAATGGACCTCATAAAATGTCTTATAATATTATTATTGTCAGGTGTGAAATGTCTAGAAATCAAATCAAAATATATCTTGTCTGACCTAAGTCTCAAGGCTAAATAATTATTTCAAAATCAGTTTCGCCCGTGAATGTTATACTTTTGGTCGAGACGAAATGCTTTTCGTACAATTGCTAATAACGAAGATAAGGGTTAAATTATACATAAATATCCACTGTGAAAATGTTCGTACTGCATTTTAAAGTTCACGTCTTCTTTCTGTTTCAGAAACGACTGTATCAAGAATCGTTCACATTGTTCTCACTGTTTCCCCCTTTCCGAACTCTGTTTTGGTTGTTATCGGTTGCCGAGCATACGAAACCAACTTAAAGATGGTATGGTTTAAAACAAAAAAAACAAATGTAAAGAAAATCGTGGAGGTGTCCCTTTAAAATAATATAAAAAATACCAATATATTTACATGGTGGCTAAATAATGACAACAGCTCTCAACAAATTATACATAATGCGTATACAATCATAAATATTGTCATTAAGTCTCTTATGCTATTAAAGCATAATAGTACTCGACGGAGAGAAGGTTTCTATTATATCGCAAGATTATATTGACTCTTTCCCAACTGAAAGTCTCTGTGTTCATAAACAAAAAACAATCTAATCAGTGAGGTGAAGAGCTTCTTACTCTTATCACCAATAGACTACTAGAAGTGTTTTTACACCTATAATGTCAAAGGGTCTCCTGTTGCCATTGTTTAGAGAACAAACTCCAGTGATTCCAAGACCACTTCATAGTGCAGTTATAGTCCATGCTAAAATATATAGAAGGATACTTCCATAAATGATTTTTTTTTCTAGATGAGCCTCTCGAAGACATAAACATTATAATTAAAATTGATTGTTATGAAGGAATTTCTAGTTGAGTCCTCTTCATAAAACATTGTTGCGACGAAGGAGATCTTATAATCATGTCGCGCTTGAAGAGATTTGGAACTTTTAAACTTTGTATAAAATGTATAAAATACATAAACAATGCAATGTCAAATTTAACAAAGACTCATATTTGTGACAATTACCGACATTAAGTGCATGATTATCAAATACAAGCTGAAGATTTGTCTTCAAATATAGAATTTTGTTACACAAGTGTCAGACGATTCGAAAGCATCATTAGAAATGTTATGGTAAAGGGGGACTCGGTTTTTAGATTTTATAATCAACAATTTTAATAAGAAACAATTATCCGGACAGTAACTTGTGTGGGTTGTGAATTGTTCAGCATAAATGCAAAGTTCTGTAATAGTCATACAGTTGATTATTCAGCATTCTATAGCCCTACACATTTGTTACCGTATCAGTAATTGTTCTTCCACAAGTATGTGTTATAGTTTATTCAGCATTCCGCTTAAAACAAACGTAACGGAGTTTCCATCATGGACCCACGTGTATCCAGACACCGTTATGCATAAATTAAATCTTTAACTAATTAAATAAACAGAAAGGCGATGAAAAGTAACACAGACCTATAAATTTGATTAATGTATACTTTGTATTTGGACGAGGAGGGGTTGTAAAGTATAGGTACAAGTGGTCACTGTCAAAGTTTCATCAGATAATACGAGATCCCCCACAAGCCAAACAAAAACATAATTCGATTAAAACAATACCCAAGACCTAAATTGTTCAATTGGGCAATTTTATTGCAAATTTCGTTTATCTTTAAGATAACAGTATCTGAATACGCCATTATCATGCTTGTCATGTCCGAATTGTGATTACTCTTACCCAACAGAGTAATCCAGAGTAGTTTCTCTGTGACTCTGAACTTCATTTTAGATTTGGTTCTGTCTAAATATTTGTTTTCGGATTTATGAAATAGACACAACAAACTTCGTCTATAGTCTATACTCCCTAGAACTGATGACTATGATTGTTATCGATTTTACAAATCCCAGTCTGTATAATTATACCTATAGATTGAAAAAACTAATATAGCTTATTTTTAATACTTTGTTTAAGGATGAAATCAATTTCATCATGTTGGTACCGGAAATGACACAAAAATTATCAGAGTGGTGACCCTTACAACCCGGAAGTTAAATTTCAGACGTCAAATCACATGCTTGATGTAGCGTGATGTTAAGATGACGGGGTTGCAATGTCGATTGTAAAGATAGTCCATTATCAGGAAACATTGATAACTCCAATTTTTACCCACATGATTCTTGAAGATGAAAACATATCCAATTATGGGCTGTTTGGTCGTTGATTAGCGTTAAGCAGTAATCGAGTTATGATGAAGGATCGACAACAGCGGAATCTCTTTCAGAAAGACTGAACGCGTACATAATGGGACAATTTGTCGTCAGTTTTAAACATGTCCTGTTAAAAGAGTTGGTCGAGTACCAATTCCGATTCTAATGTCATAAGGTGGAAGCTTCACATTCAGTTCGAAATGGGCATTTTCTTTCTTGACACAACTAATTAGCGTATAGAGGCACCAGCGTCTTGTACTTAGAACTGTTCTCTCTTGGTTTGAAAACCCTTCACCTCGTGCTGAAGACATCCAGAAATCATGTTGAATAGAAACTGTCAACTTAAGGGTGGTTCACCTCCTAGATTGCAGAAATAACATTAAGACAAGAAGGACACGATGTGTAAAGTTGGAGTGTTAAGAGCTGTACCTTACGTGAGTTGTATTTTTGTCGCTCTATAATTTCTCTCACGCCGTGTTTCTAATCATTCCAAATTTCTAATAATTCCCATACATGTTGAAATTCTCTGTACGACCCGATTAACACATTTCTTTTTTATAAAATAATAATCTAACAATAATAGAATTCGTTTGGAACATCTGTGGAAAGCTTAGTAATTATTTACAACAAACATAACAGAAAATGCGAGTCTTGAAATAAATGAAAAACTTGTCCAATTACTTGCAAATAAAACACTTACAAAACTAATCCTGAAAAACAATTGTTTGCCTACTCCGGTTTTCTATGAAGCATCTGTGAAAATCTTTTATAAAGCGATGATTAAGAAACTTGGTTATGTTGAGTAAATAAAAATCTAATCATATTTCTACTCAACACATCAAACATGTGCCTACTTTCTTTCTATAACACAAATAATTGTTTTTATTTGTAAATATGTATTGTTCATTGACAAAAGGAAAAGATAATAACATTCGATAATCATTTACGATTTAGACTTGCACCTGTACGTTATAGATCAACAGCGGACTTTAACTAGGCAGGAAAAGGTAAAGATGGAAGATAAGGACATTATGTATGTATTATTATCTGATCAAAGATGGCACAAAAGATAGAGTCGGGGGGGGGGGGGGGAGAGGTACAGCTGATTTGGAAAAAGTATAAAGATCGATTGAGTAATCCGTAAAGGATTTCCAATAGATTACGAATAGAATCTTAGTAGGGATAATGACGGTGAAATGAAATAAGATGGGGTGTAACCTCCTACTCTAAACTTGGTGGGGCAGGGGATGGCTAAATTGTTAGCGTGTGCGCGCTGTATCAAAAAGTCTGTCATTAAGTCAACTGGTGTAGTTTCGATTCCCCGGTTGTACGTGCCAAGGATTTGGATCGCCCATCCAACCTCGTGAGTTTTCTCCGGGTCCTAACACGGCTAAAGACCCATAATGACCTAGTTTTGTGTCGAGTGGACGTTAACCATTATTTCTCCCACTCTCTCCCTAAACTGGGCTAATGAAGACTTCAATACGTCATACAGTGTGCTATGAGGGAAATTGTTGCCCAGAAAGCGACAAGGGATCTTTTACGTGCACGTCGATGTGTACACGGTACCTCGGATTTTTGTCCAATCCGAACTACTAGACAGCTGTCCTTGTCAGGCTCTCCGTCCTGCATCACTGACAAGGGGTAGATAGAGACGGTAATTACATCAGATGTAGAGAATGTGCGTTGAATGAAACCAGCAGATATGAAAACTGGAAAATTGGAAAGCAGGAAGAGTGAAGATGAGCTTCGAGTCATTGTCTGTTTCCCAAACATATTTCAAATACACTGAATAACATATTTTTAAAAATAAAAAAAATGTACCAAACCTATAGATGAGAAAACACAAATCTTGGAAAATCTGTCAATTGTTTGCAGGCGTTTAATTAATAACACGACAAAATATGTTAATAATTGTACCATATGTAAACTATACAGTATATAGTTATATGACGTATATTCTGTATGTACTATTTCATCAGAGAATCTGTAGTTATAATCGGCTTTCCTTTGATGTCTCTTTGAATTGGTTTAAATTATCAGATAAATGGCGTCCATGTTTCTATAATATAGGAAATACATGAAGTAGACCTATCTTTAGTAGAAGTCATGATTATTGTCTAACCACTCAGTAGCAACTTTGATTAATGAAAACTTCTTTGTTAGTTTTAACCGTCTAATTAGCTTCGTCTGGAGGCTCGCCGAACGTTCATATTCACCACGTAATTACCAATTTAACGCCATTCCTGTTTTACTCTAACTCAAAAGCGTGTTTCCCATATTGCGGAAATAATTTTCCTGTCGGCCCATTGGCAATTGGAGTGACGAATAATTGTAATTTGGCTAAACAGTAGAAAGCGAAAGAAACAGGAAAATGGACATATAGGTAGGTTGAAAAATATCGCCGGAAGTTGCGTGCAAATGAGACTCTAAGATGAAGAGCCCCGATGCCTGTAAGACCGGAAGTAGAAGCAAAGCGCGTCTGTACTCAGCAATGATTGCTTCTGCCTGAACGGCGCCTAACTGGGCTGGTATAAATATTAGCCATTAGCTAAGAGTCACCATTGAAAACATTTGTAAAGATTTTCTAATAGATGAAACGAAGAAGAAGAACTTTGTAAATTAAGACATATTAAACCCAGCAGGTCAGTAGCCGTTATAATACAACTTTCTTCTATAACAAAGTGAACTGTAGCAATGTTTAATCAACCACCCCAAATGTTGTTATCCACAGCCATTCCTGATTTCGTTATAATATGATTGGATTCAGAGAGACCAGTTTTACTTTGTCATTAGTCCGAGAAACCGAAAACAGGATCAATCAGTAGTCCAAGAAACCGAAATCAGGATAAATTCAGCCAATGTAATAATTTCAGGATTTATACAAATTACTGAAGTATAAGATTCCCGAAACAAATAAATCTGTCCAAAGTAAACTAAGTTTCCAGTAGATTACAAATAGAGACACTAGTTACATATGGTATAATACGTCACGTTCTGCAGAAGCTACCGATTTAGGTTTCTTTTTTCACACTTCTGTAGTTTCATTAATCTTAATAACAGTGGTGGGGTGAATCATATAAAAGGTACACTTAAGTTTATTACGAAACAGTTTCGTGGTCTAATTATGATAAGGTGCTTCTACGTTTTATGGCACCGCTTCATCGTTTACTAAGGTGCACCTAAGTTTTTTATGGAACCGATTCATAGTATAAGGTGCCCCTAAATTTTATGGAACTGTTTCATCGTGTAAGGTACCCCAAACGTTTTACGGACCGTTTCATCGTATACGGTACCCCTAACGTTTTATAATTGTATGATCATCCTTTAGAAAATTCGTGCTGTAGTGTGTGACGCACAGTATAATATTTGCATACGGTATTATCTTCTAAAATTTTGCCTGGGCCTCGTTGCTTTCCATTTAATCCGCCATTCCTTCCATGATATCGCCAACTTCGGATTTTAATGCAATATATAGCTACAAGCCACAACGAATGCTGTGCTCCCAATTCCAGCACAACAGTCGTCTGAGTAATTTTACTATGTTAAATATGTTGTAACTTCTAAATAATGGCTGTTATAAACATAATATTTTCCTTTAGCACCATAACATGAGCACCTGGAGATTGGTACTAAACCACACACCTGGTAAAGATTTAAATAACCGCCATTTATCCTCTGATATAACAAACGTATTACCTGTAATTAATGAATAATTAATTATCTTCCTATCCATGATGGTGTATTTTAAAAAGGTTGACAATAATACAAGAATAAAGAAAATACATTTAGTACTTAAACAGTCCAGGATGGTTAATGATCCGGTGTCATAAACTGTGCATACAAGTGTGATATCTCCAAGAAAGATCCTTAGTATTCGATCCCTGCATTAGCCGAGAAAGTTTATCCAGATTTTCGGGCGTGGTTTCTCCTTGTGAGTGATGTGCAGAGTGAAGGTCCTGACAAGGACAGCTGTCTAGTCCCGTGTATACATTGGCGTGCACGTAAAATATCCCTTGGCAGTTGGAATTTGATATAATAGTAGACCGCAGTGCCGCTGTCCGGGCAAAATTTTCCTCAGAGCACACTGTATGGCGTATGCCCGTCTTCATTAGCCCAATTAAGAGCAGAGCAGTAGGACGTTAAACCCCGGTTAATTTAATTTAAATGGGGATATCTGTATGGAGTTTTAATTATCAAAGATTTATAATATAAAACAATATTAGATCTGTTTGCATGTCAAATAAAGTGTATGGCAGATATGCAGTGATATTTATGTTTCTAGCAAAAGAAAGCACATTCCATTTAAATGTACGATATTCAGATATTAAAACATACAAATACACACACAAATCGACATAGGCCTAAAACAAACAAAAATTAAACACCAAAAGTCCATGAGCAATAGAATAGATAATGAACAAATTAATGGAAAGGGATAATTTTCAACGTACACTGACGTTACAAATGGTGATCACAATAGAGAAAATTAACATGGGGCAGAAAACACATAAATATGCTTTGCATATTTCGTCTCATTTCTATTATTTATTTCAGTTTAGTTATTAAACCACAAAAGAAATCAACATCTGCTAAATGTATACATGATATACAAGTATTAGTCAAGCGAATACATGTACATATACATATATCTTTATTAGCAAGAAATCCTCTTGGGAGTCCGGACGCATAAAGGCCATCAATTTACTTTAAGCTGGTCATTTAACGCTAGTCTGTATCAATGATCATACCTTCCGTTAATCTTCTTTATAAAATAATTATTTTAGACAAGTTTATAGATACAACACCCGGTCACCTAGCAAAACGCCATTTAGAAAAAAACATACATGTAAAATATACTTCTCAATTAAAAGTTTGAATCGAAGAAAAGGGCATCTATTGTAGGAGACCCTTCTCTTGTCCAAAGTATTTAATAATGTAATCAATCAATCAGGGCCCTGTTTCTCGAAATCTCAACTAAAGATAAAATCCAAATTTAAGTAGATACTTCAATTTTGATTGGCTAAGCACTGAAATCAATCCAATATTATCCAATCAAATTAATAAATTTTGTATTTTATCTTAGTTAAAATGTCGTGTAAAAGGGCCCAGTGCGTTATGTTGTGGTCTCAATCATATTCGTTCCCGATTTTCGAAAATAAATTGTCTCAAAAGACTAACAACACAATATTTATTCAGAAACATACAGATGATATTGTTCTTAGTTTATACATTGGTAATTTAAATTAGCACTCTCTATTTCAACGTTCGCCTCAGGCAAAACTTAGTGTCACAATACGAAGGCACGTGGAAGGCATACTATCTATGTCATGTCATTAACTCTTGAGTGACCAGTGCGGAAATTAGTTTGATATGTGTATGCTTTAGTAAGTTATTTCTAAATTTGTTTATGTTTGACGGTATGTCATTGCGACTTCAACTGTTCCGAGGCCTCAGTCTGCATAATATTAAAAAGTACGGATTTATATAAAACAGTTATACGTTTGTGTGTTAGATAACTTAATTCATAATTAAAACAAAATAAATATTTGATACAAATACTTAAAAAACAGATCTTTATTAAAAACGAGTAAAACTTCATTTCAATGTTTAATGTTTTAATTAAAGATATATAGATGTTTTATATTCATAGGGGATCACGGTGGCTAAGCGGATAAGGCGCTGATGCGCTAGCCTGTAGGTCGGGTGTTCGATCCCTGCATTGGCCGATAAAGTTCATCTCGATTTTCCGGCGTGACTTTCTCTTGTCAGTGATGCAGAAGGAGGGTCTGACAAGGACAGCTGCCTAGTCGTTCGGATAGGACGAAAAACTCAGGTTCTGTGTACACATTTGAGTGTACGTAAAAGATCCCTCACAGTACACTGTAAGGCGTATGCTCGTCTTCCATTAGCACGTTAAACCCCATTTCATTAATTCATTTATATTTATAACCGTCTTCATTAGCCCAGGTTAGGAGCAGAACAGTAGGACGTTAAACCCCATTTCATTTCTTATATTTTATGTGCATAAATTATAAGATACATATCTATATGTGTCAAGTAATACAGCACAGAAAATAATGTATACGGTTTACACAACAACTCTTTTTATAATTTTGAGTTTCAAATACACAAAATACATATCTATATGTTAAGTAATACAGAACAGAAAATAATGTATACGGTTTACAAAACAACTCGTTTTACTTGATATTCGTATATTATTTAAAAGTTTTTAGGACGTTAGAAAATTATCTGGTTATATGATTTAATATTATTTCCTGTCATAAGTAATACAGAACAGGAAATAATGTATACGGTTTACAAAACAACTCGTTTTACTTGATATTCGTATATTATTTAAAAGTCTTTAGGACGTTAGAATATTATCTGGTTATATGATTTAATATTATTTCCTGTCATACTTCAGTAAACCTTCACCAACAGTTGTTTCTATTTTACTCATATAAGCTCCCAATTTGATCACCACAAGCATCAATTAGATAACCAACTGAGTAGTAATGGGATGCGTTAAGTTTTTCTGTTGTTACAATCCGCCTTTCAGCGAAATCGGGTTTTGTCGTCCGCACATCATACTTTTTAATACGCAAAATACTTTTACTAGAAAATATAAGCTTACTCTTCCGGACACCTGTTACAACTGTGTGTCGTGTATTTTGTACACGGTAAGCGGTCATTATGCTGATTACACTATTTCGCCAGATTACACTATTTTGCATATACCGTTTTTGAGGACTTCGAATTTTGTCTAATGGTTTGGATTGTTCGTACTTGGTTTTATTTATTGCACACCAACGTGATATTTAGTTATTATGCTGCTGTAATGATATTGACTGATCCCCCGAAACAAATTAATTTTACTTTTAGCATGTATTTAATTGACATACTACAATCTAATTAACCAGTTCTTTGAAATGCAATCATTTTTGCTTTTAGTGAATGGATTTTGATAATATACATGTGTAGTATCCGTCACTCCATGAAGGTCGAATATCAGAAACAAAGCTCGTACCTATTTATACCGTTAGAAATAGGCAGTGACGATTGTTGATAACGTGATACGTTATTCTGGTTAGAACTGATCACCAGTTGATGCTAATCCTCGTTTGAGAAGTAACAGTCTTGATACCAATCCCCTTTAAAGGAGTTCACACAACTAACAATTTTTTTGATATACTAGAGCTTGTTACATTTTCTTGGGCGCTTTTTTTGAAACCCAAACAAATACTTTATTTCTAATACAAAGCTGTTAACTAAAATTGTCTACCATCTGCGCATAAAGTGCTGTCTGTGATTAGTTATTTATTTGAAATGTCATCACAACATGATTTTAACGGACTGTTATAAAGACTTTCGGTACAGGTGCCTTCACGTAAATAAAGAATATTAATATATTTGAATAATTAATTAGCATATTGCAATCTGATTGGTTGATCCGGTGGAACACAAAAACTTTTCGTCTTGTGAACATATATCAACTAAACTATGAATGAAGGCTCATACACTAGTTTCTTGCCGAAGTCCAGATATCACTACCATCTGCGTATATTTCATTACTTTACTAATCAAATTGGAAAACGTAGGTGTGGTGCTTTCATTTCAGAAGCTGTTCCACAATAAATTCCAAAGTCCATTTCAACGATCCTGTGTTCGGCCACCTACTAGTATAAGACAAATGAAAGGAAAAACTAATTTCAAGACTACTAAAATGACACGGCGGGCTGAAGACAATTACGATCTTTTAATCCCTTGCTTTATCAGGGGATAATTGAAAACCAGTATTTTCTTTACTTTTTCGGGGAACAATGGTTTTGAGATTTACAAATTAGCTGGTGTTCAAGAAAGGTTAATATACTTGTGTATAATTTGTGAGACTGGGTTTTTGGTTTTGAAATGAATTAAGTGGGGGGGGGGCTAGTGGTCCAGAGTGCTGCGCTTCGACCTCTAGCTGGTCGGTCACCTCTGGCTTGCGGCTGTGTTTGAGAGTCCTGGTTTGAGCGTATGTGACATGGAGATAGAGGCGCTTCCGGACACTATGGTTTCCTACCACTGCTAAAGACCCCTACGCGCAAGCGAATTATTGAAATAAAATTAAACGATATGTTAGTCCCGAAATGACCTAGTTGTGTTGAGTTGACGTATCTCTGTCTTTCCTCTCCAATTAAGTAGAAGAAGATAAATGTTGATTTTTATATTTGGGCACAACGTTCTTCTTTAATGTACACTAAACTCTCTATAACCCGAACCACAATTTGCAATGTCAGTCCTGGACTCTAGACAACATAATGACTACCTTATATTTATGGCTATAAAATATAAAAACCCCATTTTAGCTAGTTTGTCAGACACATTTTTATACACTGATTTAGACACAAACCAAGAAAAAATATAAAATGTCCAGACACGAATTGGAATAAAAACAATTATTTCAGCTATTAGACCATGTTGATTTTTCATTTCAACTGCAATTTAGAGTTATTTTGTTCGCTTCACGACTGTCGACAAATGCAAATTAATAAGAATTGAATAGAAACCATATTTGAGTCATCACTGTTTCTGCTTTCCGGTAAAAAGAGGAGACGTAAATTGAATTATGGGTAAATTACGGCGAGAGTTTGAACGGCATAGGTCGGGTGTATTATTGGTTTGTGAACGACAGGACGACGAAAATGGCGGTAACGAGTTAAAGTCGGTATAAGGAGACGAAGAGTCGATCACTGCGTCGAGCTTAAGACAGCCAGGGCTAATGTAATAGAAAGAGAATCAGCGTCTAATTCAGCGTTAAATCTAATGAGACAGAAACTTTCTCAAAACGTTTGCAAGCCCCAGCACCGTGCTATTTTGTCAATAGCCATGTTATAGAATTGAAGATCGGAATATTCTCGAACAACCAGACACACAATTTTTTTGTGTAATGGCTTTGAGCCTAAGACGATATTTTTTAAAACTTTAACATCTATTTTTACACTGTAGATTTATTATACAATATCAAATAATAACTCATAAAAATGTTGTCCCCTTTCATATTATTGTTGTTTTTGTTTTTTAAAGTATTGGTTTCCATATTATTCAGTGACAAAAAACTATAAAGCTAAGTATCTATAACAACTTCAAACAACTATAGAGAATACTAACGTGTTTCAAGATTATAATATATACATTTGCGCCCATCTTTGATCGCATCTGGTAAAAAGATCTTGTTTGTTTTAAGACATCGACTGCAGTCAACGATAATACATCGTAAGCATCGTAGTAGAAAAACCACACCGAAAAACAAACCCGACGAAAAGTTCTTCTGGAATGGCTTTTCTCACGTTTGGTTATTTTTGGGCTTTATAAGAGAAGACAAATCATATTCCTGGTCTTGAAAAATTCACCTTAGTACATAAAGTCATATTGTATTCGATCGAGCGGACTACCTATTCTGGGAGTAATTAAGTACAGTTGCCTGAATCCCACACAGAGACTTGAGAATCGAGAGTAAAGATAGTGGCTGATATGATTTGGGTGTCCAGTATTGGCTGAAGTGGTGTTAGTCGATATAATGATGGTCATTTACTTCTATCAACATATTGATGATTACACAGTGGGGAGTCGTCGCCCTTTGTCTTAAACTACTCAAATAAGATCACTGTTTGTAAATTTGTTTCGAGAGGGAGTCACCAAGTTGAAAGCGAAGAATACACAGGGGTATAAATCCAAGATGGCGCTAAATGATGTTGAATTTTCTTCTCTTTGTCAATTGTCAATTTCACGCACTTTATTATTTCTGTAAATAGCGGGATAAATCGTTCCTTTATTAATTTAAATAAATTCATAATGCATCAATAGGAACTATCTTTGAACAAATGCCAAGCAAATTAACCCAGTTGTCACTATAGTTACCAGATCTAATTCTGCTATTGTTAGAGAAATAACAAGGCATGTTGAAGAAAGTTGTAACTAATTTAAAAGAAAGGGGGATTTTATTGTTTCTCAAGTAACGGGTTGCTCTTTCTTAAAATACGTTGAGTACGTCACTGTTTGTTAGGTTAATGTTAGGACAAGCTGAATCTTAGGAGGCATTAAAACACACAATAATAATAATTGCACAACTTTTATCTTATATATTTTGTTTTCTTAAAAAGATATAAGTGTATACTAATCTAGGTTTTCGCTCTTTTAGGAGGCAGTTTATCATCATCGTTTTTCGAACACATTTAACTATTTTAAAACTTACTGCTAATTCAATACAGCTCAATTACAAATCACCCCAGTTGGACTGTAGAATGAAAATGTTAGGTCGAAATGCCAAGATGCATCCAGTTAATTTCAAGGATAATGTTGTTTATATAGAATTTTGCGAAAGCCTAATTTTGATTGAGAATAGTCCCAATATGGCTACAGGCGGTGTACATGATAAATAGGACCCCATATCAACAAGACCCATTGTAACAATCTGTTGGCGGCCAATCAAGCTAAAATGATAACCCTTGATGCAAATCAAGCAGAAATATTAAGTTTAAAGGTAACTGCCTTAGGCCTACGGCACACGACCGTCCTCAAATGATTTCCGTGAAATGAATGCTTCTGAACAACTCAAGAAAAAAGTCACTATGGCCTTTGTCAAAATATAATTTGTAGTGTGTGTAGCCTTTCTTTATCCTCGCTCCTTCATGCTTTATTAATATAATACATGTTTTAATATCATAACGAGCCAGAAGGGTTTCATTTATAATCCGAAGATGTTCTGAATCCCGTCAATTAGCTTACTTATATCTATTTTATTAAACAGGATTAACTTCGTTATATACCTAGCCAATAATACAATCTAAATAACAACGAGTCTGTGATTATTATTGTTCTTGATATTAATTCAGTAAATTCCTTAAAAAGCAGAGAATTTATATCAAAGAGTGTTGTTGTTAATACAGTTATATTACAAAAACCCCCACAAATAATATAACTTATTGAAACAACAATATAATATTTAAAAAAGAAGCAGAAAACCGCAAAATAAAACAGCAATTAAATTTATTATATTTGTATTAATTAATTTGAATCGGTATATTATAACAGTTTTAATAATTGAAGTACGCATTCATTTTTTTAAATACTTATTTAATTGGAAAAGAAGTCAATAAGCGAATGTGTTGTGAGAAGAAGACATTCTAAATCTCAGGTTTATTGGACGTTAAGACTTGGAATCATCGGCACATCTGTACTGGCAGTTTCAATTGCACCTCCACTCTCCTCGTATTCCGAGATGTTCACACATTAGCCCAGCAATCGACTCTTTAACTATACAAAGAAGTAAATTAGAGAGTGTTAAAGAGTGTCAAGTATTTAACGGGTCTATCTAGGGACAAACGCCAAACGAAAATTGATGACAGAATTTACAACAAACGGGTTTCAGATTTAATCTGGGTTCGAAACCTGATCTTACAAGACACATCCCATCACGCCCTGGGCTCGCGACAGTCCTCAAGAGCGGCTCTTTTGTCTTTGAAGACACTCTTCTGTCTTGTCTATTTTTGAAAAAAAGATGGCGACACCTTTTTGTGATTGATAGGGAATTTCCCTTGGGGCTGTTCTATTAACAGAAAAATGAGCAAGCATTAGACGAGTGATGTTACACGGGGGAAAATCTGTTAGTTTTATCACAGCATTTAGTTTAACTAGTGTATGCTTAAATATCTCCCAAATGTTTTCTGACCAGCTAATAATTAATGTGGTTTCCTAATGGTTCTTACAATTTCTTTTATTTATCTTCTCTCCGGGAGTATCTCAACACTTCTATATTAAACTAAATTTCTCCTTGGAACTCTTAATGGAATTTTGTTTCATTTTTTCCGAGTAGTCTTTATCGAAGGCTTGCGGAAATTGCAAAGTAAAAGACCAGTAACATATAAGGCAATGGATCTACTTTACACCTCAGGGTCAATATAGCTCAGATGACGTATTTTGTCGCAATTTAAAAGTTTTTCCTCGATACATATGACATTTCATCTTCGTCAAGCAGCAAAGGGATAGATTCTAATTAAATATCGTTTGAGGACTCGAATAAAGAGTATAATTCTAACCGAATACCGTCCTTTACTTATATAATGTTTATAGACATGAATTGTAAAACGTCTTTCATTTGCTCGTAAAGCGGTAAACAATTCCACTCGACACAAACTAGGCCACTTCGGGACAATCATATGGGTCCAATTTTATTTCAATAATTCGCTTGCGCTTTAAGGTTTATAGCAGTGGGGGGGGGGGCACCGGAACGTACAAGCCTTGGTCCGAAAACAAACCACATAACTCGATGACAGGTTTTATGATCTAAAGCACATACGTTAAGCCATTAAGCCAGCCAACCTCGTACCAGTTCATGTAGTCCCCCTTGTCAGTAGTGCAAGACAAAGCGCATGGAACAACGTAAAGTCGTTCGGTGGGACGAAATTGCGCCGATGCCTAGGCTAAATGTCTCTGATAGTGCACTGTATGGCGCACGCCCCTCTTCATCAGCCATTCGGGATAGGGCGTTAAACCCTATTTCATTTCAGTTTCATTTTATGTAATGTGAATCATATTTGAATATAGTGATTGACGGTTGAAATCGCCAACTACACACTTATAAGTTAGTGAATCCATCATCTTTTTCTTGATACGAATCTACAATTCTCTCACAACACTTATCTCAAGTAGATTTTCATTCCTTTTTTACAAATACATTTTGGAGAGCGTTTTATTACACAATCAAACCTCGACATGTTTATTTTTTCGTGAGATACAAGACAAACATCATATAAAGTGTATACCAGTTTAATGTTGACACAATATAAAAAAGGAAATACATATTTACATAAACATATATTAATAGACATGTAGTTTATAACTATTTACTCGCAGTTTAAACACTGGTGTGAAATATACACAGAAATATACCTGTTTACTCACTTCACAAAGGTAGGTAAAATTGTTGAATGCTTGTTAAAAACACAAGGGGGATTTATAAAGATCCGTCTAGGGTGGACATCTAATATTATACTGAACTTGAAGTAGTTAACAACATTGTGATAAGTGTACTATTAAAATCTGTTTAATTTATACGATCTTTTCCAGGCTAGTTTCAATAGACATTGCGGGGTTTTGAAATAAATATTGTTTCCGAAATAAGAATTGTATGTATTAAATTAATATGTTTTAGAATGCAAGATAATTGATCCTTGGAGGAATCGTGTCTTTGGAATGGGTAAGGCACTAAAGGTCGAGTGTTCGATCCCTGCAGTGGCCGAGAAAGTTTATCTCGATTTTCCGGCGTGGTTCCCCTTGTCAGTGATGCAGAACGGAGGGCCTGACATGAACAGCTGTCTAATCGTTCGGATGGGACGAAAAACCGAGGTACACATTGGCGTGCACGTTTAAGATCCCTTAGCAGTTGGAATTCGATATAAGAGTGGCAAAATTTCCCTCATAGCACACTGAATGGAGTTTGCCCGTCTTCCATTAGCCCAGGTTAGGTGCATAACAGTAGGACGTTAAACCCCATTTCATTTCATTTCACTCGCCTTAGTTCCTTTTTTTGTCACCCACACCAGCGAAGTTTTTATTGCTGAAATACGGCCACTGTAGTTTATATATTGAGATATTCGAGCCACAAACGTTAAATAAATTACATGAAATAAAGTGGTCAATAGAAATCAGTCGAGTAAATATTAGTTAAACACTAGATAGACAAGTAGATATAGAACTACAGTGGAGTGTTGGTTGAAAGGTAATGAACAGGAAACCATTGACTGACCTGCGTACTGTAGTCTCAATGTTAAAGATATTATCAGATAAGTGTGTGGTGATAGAAAAACCGAATTCTTGAAATATGGAGGTGTTATCGGGAGCAATATTTTGGAAATCCTCAAATGATAGATGGTACCAGAATGTAGTCCTACGGCTTAATGCATGTTACAGCCAGCACTGTCGATTACATTTGATCTTATATGTTGATTTGTGATGAATATATACGCCAGTGCACAATTCCCACATGTGCTCCTCTGTTGACAAAGTTATGCTATGTTCACACCTAATGCGCTTTCAAACCGCTTTCCGTAAAACGCCCTACGGAAGGCGCTTTCGTTACCACGGGTGGCGTCACACTACAAATTAAACCGCTTTCGATTCGCATTAAAACACGTCACGTCACACTCAATGCGCATTAAAAGCGTGCGACATCTATGTTAACCAATTTTGGAATTTCCAGGGGATCTACGTGTTCGCTATTGTATAATTTATCAAATCCTGATTTCCTAATATATAATACACTTTGTGGGTCACTTGTTAAACTTCCATCTTCAGTTTTAATATAAGGTGGTATTCGTCGTGTGCGTTCATTAGCTATACCGATGTTACCAATGACTTTCCAGAAATCTGAGGAATTTGAATCGCAAACTTCACTTAATTCCAATTGTCTTAACACCTTTCTTTGGATATGTCTATTTTCCTTTAACCACAGTTTCTCTGATTGTTTTACCCTATTCCACAAAAGACTTAATTCCTCATTCCAATATGGCTTGAATTTAGACCTTTTATTTTGCCCATGATCCGTTTTCACTTTGATATCTTTATACGGAATATTGGATTCCATTTCATTAATTAAGTACTTATGAAATTCATTGTAAGCAGATTGTATAGATTGTTGAGATACAGATTTTTTTTCAAGTTGATTTATTTTTTCCAATACATTAGTTAAAATTTCTGAATTGTGATGCGCGTCAGTTATATCGCTTCAGCCAATGCGCATTAGAAATGTGGTTTCGCTAAAGCGGCTTAGTTTTGGTTTAATGCGCATTGACTGTGACGCGTTTTAGCGACTTAAGGCTTTAATGCGCATTCGGATGCGCATTAAAAGGCTAGTGTGAACACAGCATATGTCAAAAATATGAACTTCCGCCAATCGCGTCGTGTTGAACTTATCCCATAGCACATCAGACCGACCCAATTTGTTTACTTTTGTTTAGTTTAAATAAAGTGGTTTAATCGGCCCAGTTAAAGTAACGTACATTCGCAAAAATGTCCAATGAAAGCTATGGTTCCTTTTGTCTTCATCAATATAATAAGTAGATTTTGGTTGCGTGTGTGTAGAATTCCCACCCTGTTCACCAGTTTGAAAAAATATAATTTGGAAACTAAAACTTTCTTCAAAACCTCGCTTAAATTTCCCTAGGCTGGCTTTCGTATTTTGGATTGTATTGAACCTTGTTTTTCTTTAACTTACAACTTGTTATCTTGTAGCTACTCATTAAACTTATCACCCCTGCGAGTTATTTTGTAGCTACTCAACAGACTTACTACTTGTGAGTTGTTTTGTAGCTACTAAACAAAGTTATTTTTTAGTTGATCAACAAATTTACCACTTGTGGGTTGGTTGTAGCTACTCAACAAAGTTATTTTTTTAGCTGCTCAACAAACTGACCACTTGTGGCTTGGTTTATAGCTACTCAACAGACTTACCACTTAAGAGTTCTTTTGTAGTTACTCAACAAAATTACCACTTGTATTTCAATTTTCAATTCAATTTCCACTTCTCATTTTGTTATACATGTAGCTACCCCGCAATCGAACCACAACAGAATACATTTTCTATTCTTTCTTTTCGAAATATATAACCAGGCTTAAATACCATATTTACACCAGAGATTTGTTTAAATAATGTACATTGGGGTGATATGTCACAGTGACGCCATGTCGAGGAAATGAATGAAAGATGACAAGATGGATGTGTGGTCGAGGATAAAAGGCGCCGACTTGATCAGACAGGTGAAATAAAGTTTTTATTCACTAATAAATAAAGTGGCAAATTAGCCTGTCTCCTCTCGTCTATTTCTATTTCGTTTCTGTTTTGTAAACGTAGAATAAGTTTTGATACAACCTATCGAAGTGGCTGTATAAAGGATATGTATTTTATACTGTATTGTTATTTTTATCATTAGACGGTAGGTGTAAATCGGTTTCTTGCTTATTGTTGACGACGTATTTCAGATTATTTTGATCGAATTTGTTTATTTACGTATCCCTAAAAGATATGTAATTATAATAATGGCCATATTATGGTGTCATGCCATGACGTTCATAGCACAAAGCCTTTTTTGTTAGGAAACAAACGCTAAACGGCGTTTGGTTAAAAGCATTGTTTCTGAACGAAAAGAAAATAAAAATAACAAATCAAAAAGTAAAACGGTGACACAAATCCCTCCGCTCCCCCACCAAACACAAAAAAAGGAATTTCTCTAATGTTAAAATTTCAATAGTTCTAGGCTTATATTAGTTCATTGGGTCAAAGGGTATGGTTTCGAATCCCCGGTTGTACGTGACAAGGAGTAGGGTCGCCTGTCCAGCCTCGTCCTCTGGTTTCCTCCCAATGCTAAAGACCCCTACGCACAAGCGATTTATTGAAATGAAATTAAAAACCATATGATAGTCCCGAAATGATCTAGTTTGTGTCGACTGGAGGTTAAACCCAATCTCTCTATATCTCTCTTATTCACTATTTCAGATGTTCTAAAGGAACGTAACTCTACCATACACAAAAAGGTGGGGTATTGTCGAGCGATTATTTAATTGTATGACCAATGAGCAGTATAGGTCATGCATTAAGTTTTCCTTAATCTGAAAATTTCTTCTCCAAATAAAAGATCAAGTGATGACACGACGGCATTCTTTGTTTTTGTTTTCTCAAGTTTCCCACAATTTAAAGGTCTGGTAAAAGGTTTGGGTAATGGGTGATATGGTGTTATTCACGGGTCATTATCAATACATTAGATAATCTTCTATTATAGGTAATCACGTTACTAAATTCCTCAATATAATGTTTTCATACAGTTATTAAAGGTGTATTGAGGTAATTGTAAACAATTGTCAGGTACTTAAACGAAGAGTGAATAAAGTGATAATAGATAGTATTAACACACAGAACAAACTGCTTCTTTACTTACTATTATATATCATGTAATATGACAAATAACCATCAAATATTCTATAATGTTTTATTAAACTAATCACTAGCGTATTCATCACCCATTTAACGGTTTTCCCTGCCCCTGAATAGAACTATTATTATTTATTGTTTACGCGTTTATTAAAATATAGAAATATTCACGAGGAAAGTATTAAACTCTCTAATTATTCCTGAATGATATTCATAATTGTGATATAATAAATGAAAGGATATACATAATGTATTCTTAAATTTAAAAATAAATTAACGTGACCTTTTTTCCAAATTCCGAAAAAAAACAAATTATATATCATTCACAGATTTGGGCCCAGATTAATAAATGTTATAGCCAACTGTTATGATTGTGCATGTTGAAATTAGAATAATCTGGCTAAACACGCTTTTATTGCAAAATATTTTTTACAATTACATTGCACCATTAGGCTACATCATTTTTCGCCTATAACATATTTATGTTTAATATTTACTTATTGACTATTTTTTTATAATGTATATAGCAGTGTGATCATGAATACTGAATAACTTGGTTCCTCTTAGGGCTTATTTTTTGTCGGATCCCTTCTTCTGTGAGTACGTTTTTAAAAAAAGACATATTATACAAATAGCATACATGAATGACATTATTAAATTAAATTCAATGTGTCATTCATTCCCTTTCCAATATTTTACTCCAGTGTAAATTATATATCCCATAATATAAATGATAATAACACGTGACCCGAGGTTAAGAGCGCGTGCTTGTCTCGTTGTATGCACGTGTGCATAAAACCAATATGTAGGATTTGGTGTGCTAATTGATGACTAGTTAAACCGATTTTCTCCACAAAGTATCTCGTTTGTCAGTTTATATATGGCTTTTAAACTTAAATACGACATGTGTTAAAATTAGACATACACCCTCCAACAATAACCATATTTCATTGTCGTAAAATACATAAATAAAAGGGATATGAACCAATGTTTTCCGTATAGGCCAATTTATGTTCTCAAGGGCCCAGATAAGTTTTTATTGCTACAAATTCGGTTAAACAGTATCTTCTCTCACGGGAGAAGATATGTGACACCCCCCCCCCCCCCCAACAAAAAAAAGAAATGTACCAAAACATAAAAAGTGGAGAAGTTAATACAGTTTCACAACAACCTTCCTTTATATAAAAGACACTGTAGGATTACATTGTTAAGAATCAAGTTCATCTATTAAAAGAACTTTTTTTGTTACATTGAATTTCGAAAAAATATTTTTTTTGGTAGAATACGTGAATCAGATTTAATTTTTTTTTTTTTTTTTGCACTGATAAAAAATAATGGAACTGTTTCTGCAAAGAAAAACAAAAACTAATGAAAGTGTTGTGTGAAGAAAGAGCGGAGACAATTGATATTTTTGGGAACAGATTTTGTAACAATAATTACCCAGAAACTAAGATGAGTCTTTTATCTCGACTCTGTCATTGGTAACACGAACTGACATATCAGTGTTGTCGACCATTCTATTTTGGAAGCTTCGTTCGTTTTGCGACAATATCTTAACCCATGTTTTTTGTCGTCTGCAATATAATTTACGCCAAGAAGATGGCGTTGATAGGTCTACCACTATTTTAATCAAACAGAATATAATTATTTTTAACACGACATAATTGAGACGACAGACGGTGGGGGTTTCTTCTTTTAACCATCCACTCCCACCTTTTTATACGCCCACATTTAATGTTGGCGTATGTCGTCACCTGCGTCTGCCGTCGATCGGTACGTCCAGCTTATCTTGTAAGCGTCTACACACTACAGTTCTTATCGGTTTTTTTTTAAAAAACAAGTTAGCAGAGACTGTTCCTTTAATGTTATGGGAAGAACCATGTAGAAAGTCAACATTGCAGCAGATTTATCTTCTCATTATTTTGCGTTCAGGCTATTGTCAGCTTATTAGGGCCCTGTTTCACGAAATTTTAACTAAGATAAAATCCAAATTTTAGTAATTTGATTGAATAATATTAGATTGATTTCAGTCCTTAGCCAATCAAAATTGAAGTATCTACTAAAATTTGGATTTTATCTTTAGTTAAGATTTCGTGAAACAGGGCCCTGTTTTATTTTGAACACGAAACAGCATAGAGTTCTAGAAGGTATTGCTTATTTGGGTCTAAAGTGTACCAAATCGAAATTAAGATTTTTTCGATTGTCAATCACAGAGTTATCCGATCATGTTTAAATTTATGAAACACGACAATGTTCTAGAAATAATTTTTGAAACTCGTCGAGGTTGTGTGGCATAAGAACGAAAACTAATGAATTTCAAAAATATTGAATCCTTTATTTTGAAAGCGACTTGCTGAGTCCACCTTCCGTTGTCTGTTACAGCTTGCGAACACCAGGAAGTAACATGTTCTCACTGGAAAGTATTAAAACTGGGAGGAATTGTTAATGAGGTATCGTAAATTTTGATAGCGGATTTTTTTTCTGTTTACATTTTTAATTTTAAAGATTAGTACAGGGATTCGTTGAGAGTTATCAGCACGGACAATAAATCCTCGTGTATGTTTTTTTTCTCCTGGGGCTTCATTAAAATTTGGCGTATCTTAAACATCATCGGACAATCTTGTCAGATTGTAATATTGAACCTTCCAGGCAGAAACTTGATAACCTTTTCATTTCAATCAACTGACATACAATTCTTTTCAAACACATTTTACACTTTTCGAGTTTTCAGTGTTATTATTTTTACATGTACTTAATTGTAGGGTATTATTTTTTTTTACTTTTGGACACGTCATGCATTCCATATTGTATTTATAAATGTCTTGCATCTCTTATTTCAAGTTGATTAAATTTTGTATAATGCATTATTTATAATATTATTACCAAATTATCTTTTTGTTTAGATATTTTTTGAGTATTAATCCTTCAATTTGTTTAATATCCACAACCAGTATTCGTCTAAATAAGATGATTTATAAGATAAAAACGGCAAGAGAAAAAATATAGATCAATAAAATTATCAATACAAGACTTTAAAAAAAAATAAAAAACTGATTTCACATCGCAATCTTCTATAATTTTAGTGTCTAGCTCCATCTAGCATGTTAGAATAACCTACTATTGAAGTAAAAAGACCTTCATATTTATTGATTAAGGACTGTATATTTTTCGATTAATGATATCATTTCACATTGAAGATACGTCTGGGACTCATTTTGAAATAATCTTTGAACATTTTTTTTCCAAATAATATGAGAGCTCTTAGAATTTTTGTAGTCAACATTCTAGTAATTATTAATACAAAAAATATTTTTTTCAAATATACTATATTAACGACATCATTTCACATCGAAGATCTGTCTGAGACTCATTTTGAAATGATCTTTGAAATAAATATTTCAAAGATTACTAATAGACTTTTTATAGTTCACTATTTAATAATTATTAATATAACATATTATTGAAATAGACTATATTAAATTTAAAGGCAGTATGCTGTAGTAATATTTCCGTTGAACGGAGTCTCCTTCTGGCTATTTAGGTCTTTAATATCAAGGTATTTCCAGCCTTTTGTTAATTAAAATGTTATAATAAATGTGTGCTGCGCTGATGATTAAAATTTATAGGAAGTAAAATCGCAGACATTAATTAATCACATGTCTTGAGTACGAAAATAATAAATATAGAATCTCGTAGTAATTCGATGTTTGAAAACAAAGTTAAGACAGACTAGTTAATCTAAACTCTGTTTCTCTTTCCATGTTACTGGCTAGAATATCTGGAGATTGGACGAGGATCTCGAGGGAGTAGAAGCAGACGGTTCAAGTGTCTAAATAAGGTGGATAGGGTGTGAAACTATAATTTACATGAAATGAAACCAGTCTGTTCAATCTATGGCTTAAGTTTCTAGAGGAAAATATTTGCAAATAATTTTGGTCGTGATTCCCCGGTGTCGGCGGTGTTAGATAATTTGTGACTCCCCGAGTAACAGAACTGTAGAGAATCGTCGTCTGACCTCGAGAAAAGGCCAATCATGAGTGGAAGTCGTCTTGTCACATTAGTTAAATTTCATTATAGACGACTACTGTCTTACCGACTCGCCATATGTTCTCATTCCATATAGCACACGACAGGTTCTTTTTTCTTTAATTTTGTCGTGATATAAAATTATAATTTATGAAGTGTTAATTTTTCATTACGTATCACAGTCGTTAATCAAATTCACATTTTTTTAAAACCTAATTTATTTCCCATATCAATAATTAATCAAAACAATTATAATGCGGTTTCTTAAAAAAAATAGATAAAAATATTGCAACCAAATTAGTTCATTATTTTAGGGAAAAAAAGAATGTGTCGGAAGTGATATAAATTTTGGTTTTGAAAGAAAAGGAGAATTTTAACCTGCTGTTGAGTTTGGTCAAAACAGAGTACCCTCCCTTGAACAATAATTTTGTACAAAATCCCTCGCGATATTTTTCTGAATGTTACATTTACTATGAAAATTGTTTTTCAAAGCCCATGCCAACACTATTTTGAACTCACGAATTGCATTTTCTAGTAAGCTACTGATCGTACAGATTTTTTCTCCAAAAAAAATCATAATATGTTTGGGAACTATTCTTCTTGCCCCCTTATCGCGTAGGGTTATGTAATGCCAAATCAACTGTCTCCTCCTTCTACAAGTAATGGGCGGTCAAACAAACTCTTGACGAGATTTGGCTAGAGGGTCCGTGACGTGAATGTGGCTAATCAAAATGGACGTTCGACATCCTCGCTAATCGCATCCATTATGGGCTATTATTCACAACAGCTATTGAATCTTCTTTTTGCTTGAAAGCCTTTCAATGTTTCTACACTAATTCGTATAATAAGCGTATGTCAACTGTTTTTATGACTCCTTGCGCATTTATACACCCAATAGGTCAACTTAGAAGCTATTTGCACCGCTTCACAGAAAATAAGCAAATTGGATTACCTAAAAGAAATTAATACGCATGCGTAGTAGGAAATGGGAGTCTGTACCAATTTTGATTTTGGTCGTGATGAAGAAAAAGGTTTTCCACGTTAATTAGGAATTTTCTGTAATATAACCTGAAGACAAATACTGATCTAAAACCAGATAAAATACTGACCCCGTTTTTATTACGCCTACATGAAATCAAATCTACAACATCGTAAACCATAATAATATTAGACTGCTCTTATGTCCAATTGAAGCCTTGAACTAGATTTGAGGCGTCTAATATTTCAATGTGGGTTGTTGATGTTGCTTGAATTTAGGTAGTAGGGTAAACCAATTTAGGGAATTATCATGGTTTCGAATATATAAATATATAGGTTTTATAGTCTTTAATTTCTTTATATTAACTAGGAAACGGACGAATATTTATCCCTCTTGTCGCCCGTCTTCATTAGCCCTGTCGGCGCAGAAAAGTAGAAGGTCCATTCATTCATTCGTTCGTTCGTTTTTACGGCGTATATAAAACAACACCGATCACATTTCAGTTAGTCTGTATCTTAGTTAATATAAAATATGTTGCTTCTAGTAGAGACAATATCTACATCACTTACAACCTCTAACCCAAGCCATTGATTCTTTCATCTTGACTTATGTCAGTAAAACTGTTCGCAGAGCAAACTGTGACGCCCACTTTCTTGTCATACGCTTAGTTACTTTCTAAAGAGTGCGCCCTATGTGGAAATTATGTATAGTTCATTTAAAAATAACTACCATTGAGGAAAATATGTTTTTATTTCTGGGTACAGAAAACGTTAATTATAAACAATTTGACCACACAGGGGTCATTAATGACATCTTTGTTCACATGACATAGTTCAAGTCCTCTGCTCGACCCCTATTGGTCCGACCCTTTAAAAAAGAAATCAAAATGGCAGCCATTGATATTGTCAATGTTTTGGTACACAGAACAAAACTCAATGGCTACCTGTGGTGCGGCGAACAAACCAAGTATTATGAAAAATAATTCGAATCTTTAAAGAGGAAAGGCTTTTCTAGAAACGACTTTGACCTTCCGGCTTTTGTGGTTCATGCCAGAAACTGATATCGAAATTGTGTCGTCTGTCCAGCTATGGGGGAGCGGCCAGTTTCCCTCCTCTTTCTGTTGTGAGTGTAAAATATAAGGGTTGTCTAAGTGGGTGTCGTCTGCTGGATTAATTAGCTTTAATAAACTGTGTGAACACTTGTTGTTAAATACTTGAATATATTACCTGACTGGTGAACTGATTATAGTAGAGTATAATAATATAGGGGTAAAATTGTGAACAATATCTCTTAACTCGTCACATCTGGCACCTTGGACCTAGCCAAATCGTGTTATAGTATTTGTCTACAAATCTGTGCGTTCACATACTAAAAGAGGAAATAACACATGGCTAAAGAAAAATTAATTTGTTTAGTGCGATGTTAAAAAGGAATATATTGCATTTGAATTATTGCTTAGAATCAGTCACGATGATATTGCATTTGAATTATTGCTTAGAATCAGTCACGATGATTAGATAATTTTTGAATAAGTGTATTATGGTCAAATGCAGGGGTATAGGAGTAACCACTAGACATTGTCCGATATTCCATTCCTCCTTGTTTTCAAATCCTACGGTGACAAATTATAGCAACGTGCCTATGCCAGGTTAAAGGACCCTCAAAAATGTTCAAACAATTTGTATGGAATTTAACTCAAATTATGTCTTAATTTAGTCTTAAAAGCACAAGGAAGATACCGAATACACTGTTTCAAACATAGCTTTGAGCTGCTTTCAGCTTACGTAATAAATATCGCCGCTGGAATACACATAGTTTTATTGTCAGGCCATAAAATGCGCACGCTCTAGCATATCCACTTCCCAGTTGGTACGGAAATGTTAAAGTGTAGACGTTAAACCAAGTTTCGGGTTTTGGATTAAAAATCGATCCTCATTTTTCTGAAACTGCACAAACAACTATCATTAAAGATGGCTGCAATAATCTCTCATTTAGTGGGATTAAACGTTTTTGCTTTCTGGCTCCCAGTTTCAATGTCTTGCATCAACTAAATGTAATAAGCCCTAATCAGGTACGAATGATTGAAATAAATAGTAATTAATCGAACGCTACATCTTTTTAATCGCATCTGTTGCTATCATTTCCTATTCATTATTTACATTTTTTGCAGTGCGTGTACATTTTATAAAAATAAACATTTTCAAATAAAGGCTATGTTTATTTTATTTTTTAGGTATATTTGAAATCATGTGTTCTTCTGATTGATAGGATCGTGTGAAAGCAAATAGATGAAGATGGTGCTGTAATCTACTCCACAAACAAAATACGGACACTCGAGTCTACTCACTCTGTCGTTTTCTTTTACAGCATCCCTACACTGCAAAAAAAACAGCACTACCTCTTTCAAACTCAGATTATTCGACGACGTTAAAGATACCATGGTGGTCTTTTTTTAAATTATAATTATGATGTTTGAAAATGGATGGCAGAACTACCAAAATTAAAATTGGAAAAAATGGGACGGTGTATCATGTTATCTCAGACGCGCATGCATAATGCATGGCATTTTTACGGTGGTCTTTTTTAAATAGTGTCATACGTTGATTTGTATATTTTCTTGTAATGATAAATACAAAAAAAACTATGAAAAGCCTTTACACAGCGGAGAAAGGGTCTCCACCTTGGAGATAATTTTTCTCCGCGGTGTTAAGGTTTTTCATATAGTTTTATATTTATCATAGTGTTTACTGCGATTTCTCATGCGAGGTACATTTTAAGAAAAATGTACAAATCAAGGTAGTCTATGGCACTAAATGGTCACCGTACATTTTCGACTTGAATTTTAAGAAAGAAAAAAGTCATCGTCAGCCGTACATTGATATAGCATCAATGTTGTTTTCGCTTTGGTATTTTTACAGTGTCTATATGTATACGAATATACATTAAAGTCTACATGAATAATTGATATACACGACCAAACACTTCTTATTCATCAAATAAAACATGTCAAATTTCAGTTGCCACCCTTCACAACTGTTTATTTGTCTGAAAGGACATTTAAAAAAAATTAACACCTTTTCAATACAAACTTTTAAACACATAAATTGTAGAAAATAATATTTTGAAAATGTTTAAGAGTCATATTGAATGTAGTTTTTTTCAATCTTTTGTGAGTAAGTGGTTTACATAGAAATGTTATGACACATACTTTAAATGTTATACTTCTTTTAAACTATGTGCATATTATATTGAGCTTGTACTTAGACGTTTTTTTAAAATTCATGTCTTGTTGATATTATGACGATGCATAAACCGAAGTGAAGCGAAATATGGAGTTTTACGCCAGGGCACCCCATAGTATGCTTCTGGACTTCTGAGGGTAAAATAATTTATTTTCTGTAGTTTCATTTCTTGACGAATGAAAATAAACGAACCATCGGCCCATTATTGGATCTTCTCTTTTACCAGAAACCACACGAAAACTATTACCCCACGTTGTTAGAGAGTCATAGCCCGAAGCTTAATCCGCCGAAAAGGTTAAAATGGACTTTCGAATCTTATCCCGAAAACTTGTTTTGTCATCGATTTTATTGGACATTTACAAATACAATAGGGCGCGAGGGAACTCTCCAGTTGTAATGCCACATGACTAATTGTCTGCCCCTTTCAGTGAAATACATTGTGAAGACATATTAGGAAAGTTTATAAATAATGTTAATAGACACCACAACCAAACGGAGACACAAAACAGACTAACAAGTAACTTGTATTTTCAAAATAGGTGATAATACTCAAGATTTTCTAACATTCTTTAAAAAGCCCGCATTATAGCCCATTCATGGGTTTTCATCAAAATTAAGAAGCATTAAATTGAGATAGAAGTGAATACAAATAACGTCATATTTGACACCCATTCAAGTCGCGTGGGTACGAATACTTGGTATAGAGAAAAAAGGGTCTTGCTGGCATCGAAAACTCTTGAAGGCGTCGTGCGTGTGAAATAACCCATGATGATTGTTTTGTTGTATCTTTAATAAAGCCCATCAACTTGACAGAGTGAATATTGCCCACCCAGAAATAACAGATACAAATTTCACGTCATTCATTTCGTTTCCGTTTTATGTGAACTGAAAACAATTAACGAAACGAAAGTATCGTATAACTGGGTGGACGTAATGTTTCTAATATTACTATAAATGTTGGTGTTAAATAACTCAGGTATGTGACGTATTTATAAATCTCTTTAGATTTAGATAGATTATCACCTATAGATAATAACGTTGATTATATTCATAATATAGATAGGATTTAATCATTGATACTATCATAAACAGTCGGTCCTACTAAACACTGCCAAGAACGCATTTGTCAATAGCAACCAAAGTATTGTTAAAAATGACCGACGAGGAATGATATGTTGTAGATATGCAAATCATATCAAAAATTCAAATGTTTTAATAAAAGAATTGTAAAACTTTGAGCGCTATTGGCAAAAGAAAGGCCCTTGTCGGTGATGAGTCTGGTCCTAAACGCTAAGTTGAGCTTCAAGAACACTGCCGAATTTTCTGTTAAGTGGAAACCACCGCACACATACTATCATCTTGTTGATACCAAACGTTTAGAAAACAAGCACTGTATATTCAAACCTTAATTATATAATTATTTACAAAACTTTTCAAACAGTTCACTTCTAAAATACCATTATCCATAAAACTTTATATCTAAACATCAAAATTGGGAAATACCCCCCCCCCCCCTCAATACTTTACATTAATGTCACATACTTTTTGAATTCGTCTCACGCCACGGACATGTAACATTCTGGTTGACTAAATAATTATATCGGTTACATTATTTACCATGCTAAATAAACCCATCGTACCCCTCTTTCTGTATTCTGGGATTCTCAAAGGAATCACATTTGAGGGTATGGATTAGATCACGATTTATAATACTCAGTATACATGTATCCTCGTCGAAACGTCGCTTAGTACCAAACACAGTAATTGTGTATCCATAAAATTTAACTTGTGTTAATGTATTTGTAAGTTTATTAATTTGGTTTACCTATAAAATAGTTCAGTTATAAAAATTGAATAAATAAGCAAGATTATTAATGAATGAATGAAATGAAATGATCTTTATTTAATAACGTTTATATTGTTACCATAATACTAGTATATATTTGTATAATATTATAAATAATTAAATATAGAAAAAGGAATACATGTCATCAATAATACAATGGCTATTGCTACAGTTTTATGGCATGAAATATTAGGCCATTTGCAAATCCCCGGCTGTTATGATATTAATTTAAACATGATTTTAAATGGAAAATTGGATATATAATTAAAAACATCAGTGAGAAAACACAACAACACATAACATCGTCTCAATTTAAGAACAATAAATACATGCATTCAGTATGATAAAATTAAAACCAATTATTAGCGTTAAATGTATTATTAAATATTAAAATGATTAATGGAATATACCGAAATATTTTTTTTTTCTAGAACACATACATTTTAGGATAGGACAAAACTTGTTTCATATAGATTTCATTATTTTATTTTGAACATTTAGTACTTTGGTTTCCGATATTTGAATTTCTGTTATTTTTCAAAGTTTTATTTATAAATATTTCTCTCAAATCTTATGTATCTGACGCGAAGTCTTTTAAACAATTCCATATTTATTTTCGTCATCGGCATCGAATGGAAATCATGAAAACAAACCCAGTTAATGAGATAATAATATGAATAATAACCGTAAGTTTAATCTATAAATATTTCTCTCAAATTATATGTATATGACGGGAAGTCTTTCAAACAGTTCCATTAATATTTATTTTGGTGATTGGCTTCGGATGGAAGTAATGAAAAAAAAAGTTAATGAGATAATAAGATGATTAATAACCGTAATGGCAATTTCTACTTCTCTAAAAAAAAAGAAAGTCAACAAAGATTAAAAGTTTATCGACTTCAGTCCATGCACTCAAAATATAACTGACGATTTTTATTTATTTTTTTATAATCTAAATTTTTTATAAGGATAGAGAATGTATCACAATTTGAAAGATAATAATACATGGTCCCCTCATTAATAAGAATAATAATGCCAATTAGAACCTAATAATATATGTTTTTGTTAAAAGAAAATCATACCATTCAAAATATAAAGACATTTTTAATTTTTTTCATCGATGTGTATAATCGTGTATGTTATTGATAGTTTTTATTCAGAAATCTATATTTAGTTTCAATGCTGTTCCATTCTCTTTTTTTCTATTTTAATAACATATAATTCAAACAATCAGCCTATTATTGTCTTTTGGGAGCTCATAATTTACTCCTCAATTGACAATAGATTATACAATATGTTTACCAACAATAGCACGCCAATTCCATTTGTATTGGGTCTAACATATTAACAATAACTGTAATTTGTATATTGATTGTCTTCCTCGTCTACAATCAATGCTATTGCCTTACGGTAACACTTGCATAATACTCTTCAAGTACATAGCCGTTTATTGTACACTGTTCTGTCTGGATAATTGATTTATATTGTAACAAATTACACAAAATGCCACTAAATAATAGTAGAGGAAGAAAGGCCAAAGGGGTAATTACCCCTTCCATTTCAATATAGTAAATACTTGAAACTATTGCTGATTTTTTAATTGTTTCGCCAATATAATTGCTGCTATACACCAATGAATATCATACCTTATGGCTATTTGCATAGCGCTATAAAAGGAGACGCCCTTAAAGGGTACCAGTAGAATATAATACAAACATTTAAATAACTGAATACACCTTTCCACCTTCATGTGTGCATTTCTGAGAACAGATGAGAAATGCAATGCTCTTTTGAATTATGTTTTCGTTTCGCTAACAATTTGCCTAGAGTCAAACCAAAATATAAACTCTAAAGAGTGGGGAATATTGGGTTGGTGGTTCTATTTTAATGATTTAATAAGAATAATAATACATTAATTGGATCATTGAAACAGATAAAAAAATTAATTAAATTTGAAATGTGAAATGCAATCAAAAACATTTTATCATGAAGCTACTGTAATTGGTTAAGTATGGCGCTGGCGCACTGACCAGGTCAGATCAAGGCATGGCTAAGACAGTTCCTGAGAAATTTACACAGTGCTTATAGGTGGTGCATGGTGGCGGGTCTGGTAAGATTATGCGCCGAGCTGTTCGGATGGGACATGGACAAAAACCAGAGTAATCGTGCATACTATTCAGCAGCAGATTAACGATCCCCCGACAGTTACGGGCAAAATATATGTATAACAAAAGAATACCACTTAGGTGATACGTAAAGTGGAGATGTTTTCGGGTGTGTGTTGTTCTTTTGCGTGAAAAACTCCAAATCTGTTCATTTGATATCAGATGTCACACCAGCCTGGTTTTTCTATTACTCGACATCTTAATTCATCAATACCACATGTACATCCGCCATTATAGATATTTACACACAAAGAATAACGCGAGTAAACACGAGATGTGGAAATAGACATGTCCAAATGCTCGACTCTCCTGTCAATCAAATTCCGCCATTTTGGTCATCCGGAATTCTCATTAATTGGTCATTAATTTTGGTCATTGAACTACTTTCTCTAGTACTGGTAGGGCTATTGTCCTGTCTAATCGTCTCCTATTCAAAATGAACGAACAAATTAGATTTTAAATGTCACGTGATGCGAGGAGTTTGTCTCAATGTGAAAGGTAGCAACGATTTTTTTCACTTTACAGAGACTATTAGTGCCATAATGGACAAGAGTATAATGAGGGAAGATAAGTGGGAATATTCGCTGTGTCAACACGAATAACCTGTAAATCTGTATGTTCAAATGTGATGTAAATATTTAGTTCCTATACATACATATTTAATACATTTATAATGTTTACAAACTAGTGAGATAAGTGTGCTGTGACACCTGAATACGCGAACAACTTATTCTCAAATATCGTATTCAATGATATTATTAGATGTTAGTTACACGACGATTTTAATATTCAAATGTTGATACAGTAAATAACGTTTCAAGATGAGCTTCAATAAGAATAAACACTATAGGTTTCAATAGAACTATCTTTTCTTCCTAAACGCCCAGATTTACTTAAGTTTATTGCTAACATAATTTGCTTTTACGGTAGAAGTGTAGAAAATAAAGTGTCAACAGTAATATAATCGCTCTCTTTGCGCTGTCCAAGATCAATATTATAATTCGATCGTCAACTGGTTGTCTCTAGCTATTCTATCACTTATTAAAGAAATTACGTAACGAATATATGAAGACAATGTTACTCAAATCTGATTAAAGGACAGATCCGATTTCGATTCGTTTTTTTTTGTATTTCAAAATTTCGTTTTACTTATGATCTGAAAGAGTTGTTCCCATTGGCGTGTTTTGGATGGTGTGATGAATTAGCCAATGAAAAGGTATGTGATTGGTGATTGGTTAATCAAATGTCTACTATTATCTTATATTGGTTATGTACAATTTTTACTTTAAAAAACATTGAAAAGAATTCCATTATTTGTCTATGATTTTTATTGTTGCGTCACTCTATGTAGTAAACCAGTTTCAGCCATTTTTAACATGTAATACTGAATTTCTAATAATTCTGTATTTGTAAGAAGGTTTTGTTTAAATTATTCCGAAAACTAGCAGCCCGGAAATGCCATTTCCATTGATCTGAGACAATAATCCGGTTCTGAAGTATGTCTCCTTGATCCAGTTAAAGGGTGGGGGAATGGACGTGCGCCGCTCCATGGAGTTAAAATTAAAATGTATCTCAAATTAAGCTTCCTGGGCCCTTTTTCTCGAAATTTTAAATAAAGATAAAATCCAAATTTTAGTAGATCTCCAATTTTGATTGGCTAAGCACTAAAATCAATCTAATATTATCCAATCGAATTCCTAAAATTTGGATTTCATTTTAACTACACTTTCGTGAAACAGGCCCCTGTTTTATAATTTATTGACCAGATTAAAAGTAATATGACGTCATATAGCCATATAGTGTAATACTATGACGACCGGCATATCTACGTAATAAAAGATTTAAACCTCTGGTTTTATTCCCTATACATCTATATAGAGAGTACCAGAACATGACACTGAAGTGTCTTTAGACCATAAAAATTACACCTGGTATTACAATGAACTGTTTTGCCATGCCTTTCTGTGGTTGTCTCCTTATAGCTATTGTAAACTGCCCTGGAAATATTATCAGGATGGTTCATGAACACAGTTATTTTAGGGGCGAGAGAGGAGGGTTCTTGTAGCGCAGCAGTACCACTTCCAACTATAAGATGGCGACCACAGAAAGACATGACGTAATAGTACGAAATAAACGGTCTATATTGCACATTCTTTTATTGTTACATGATTCCTTCAATAAACATGTGCTATCACACCCACTGGATGTATGAAAACAGGGCTACCATACACAGATTTTTGCCCCTTTTTGTCTGAACGATAATACAATCTTTTTGCAGTATCAGAAGATATGCCCCCCCCCCCCAAATCAATTTCATGGACTTCAAATCTACAACTTCAATAGCCTCCTTTATCAAGTCGAATTATTTATTTATTTTATTATTATTATTACAAAATTTATATAGCGCCCCTTTCACAGGTGTGTTCATTGGCACTTTACAGTGTAACAAAAACATACATTCAAAACGTAAATAACACCAAGAGTGTTAGAAATACATTAAATAAGCATAAAATTACTACGATAGACAAAATATTAGGTGTTGGAATTTGTTATAATTATAAGCCTTTAAAAATAAGAAAGTTTTTGTCTGTTTTTTAAAGTAACTAGTGATGATGAAATTCGAATATTTAAAGGTAATTGATTCCATGTATTGAATTTTTGCCTTTCCTATTCTGCGAATGTATAACAGTTTATCCGATGCGAACTATAATATTGTATAGCCCAGCAATCGGATATTAAGGCGTATCTTAGCAAAAGTTACACATTTAATGAAAAACAACCCCATGTTCATTAGAAATCATTAATATGACAGCGCTCTTCAGTCTATGTAGAGCAAATTGGTAAATGGTTTCTTGCGTAACTTTTAGTTGTCTTGCTTTACCTATTTTCCACGACAGTATTTTATGGGGGTACGGGTAATCACTCAAAACATGTACATACCAAATATGCCAGTACACGATAAAGTACCCCGAAAATGGTATAAGGGACCAATTAACACCACTGAGCATATCTTGAAATACTGACCGCAAAACATTAGTTCAAAGACCAAAGTTACCATTTTATGACGAAGCAGTGCAGAGTTTGGCCTATTCGTAAATTTGGGACTTTCGTCACAGGTTGTGGTGTTTCGGTCGTAGGTTGTGGCGTAGGGATACATCACAAAATGGTGCAATGGACCAGTTAACATCACAAGGTATATCTACAATTAAGAGAATGGCAAAATTTTACATGTATGACGCATAGTGCAGAGTTATGCCCTTTCATATTTATTGTGGGTTCTCGGTCATAAGTTTCTAGGATAGGGTTGCCCCCGAAAATGTCACAAGGGGGCATCGGACACACTAGTATACAAAAAACATTTCATATGAAAGCTTGGCCCTGACACCCTGAGGCCAATTGTTAGTTTCATTAATTTGTTTCGGTTAAAAATTGATGACTATATGCTTTAGAGGTAAATAATTTAAATAATTTAGCATTTACCTTCAAAATGTGCCACTTTCCGGTAGGCCTACTCCGATTTTGGTTAACTTTTAGAATGTGATTCAGTATACCGAACCCTACCAGAAACCATCAAAACACCCTATCTTGCAATTGTTTGGAGGTTGGTCTCCCTTTTATCATGAATTGACTGATGTGCTAAAAGACCTAACAATTAATCTCAGAATTATGAACACTACGACTAATAACCATAAACAAAACCTTGTGTTGCAATTAGTTAGGGGTAGACCGCCATGTTTTCGTAAATTGACTGGACTAGACGGACAAAAAGACCGACGGACGAAACCATTTTAATAGGCGCCCGACTTCTTCGAAAGTCTTGGGAAAACAACATACCAGATCTACCCAAATCAATATATTGTTCTGACATAAATTAAAGCCGTTTCGCTCATTCAATGCAATTATTGACCAATATTCATAATCCAAGAAAGGAAAATAGAAAACATTGTTATAGTAACATACCAGATACAACACTATATAATGTTTTCTATTCACAGGCATTACGATTTTTGACCGTATAGTATGTAACAACAAAGAACTGTTTCTTTCCCGAAAAAAACCCCTGTTTTTTTAAATGCACTGCCAAAGGTGGTACACAGTTACGCATATTTAAAGAAATTTCGAAACTTCCGTTTCATCAATATACCAAGTTTAACATTTCTTATAAGTATATAACCGAGTACATATTGGATAATTATCCAATTTAATTTAGTTTAATTTGTATAGTTACGTAGCCATGTTTGGATTATCGCCCTTATTGTTATTATTTTATTACTTCATAAATACACTTACATTGTATGCTTTCTTCTACATTCCTGTTTTGCATTGCTTGTATGGGGTATTTAGTATTATGTTTTGTGCAATTATACAACTTAAAAATTCTGATTGGTTGTTTAAACTTATAGCTTTTAGCATTATTAAATCTTGATTATCGCCCTTTTTGTTAAGAAATTCTATTGACGTCATTGATAACATTACGACGTATTTACGTCACACCATTCAGTTAGCAGACGACTGCCTCCCGAGGCGGTCTACATTTTCTTTGCTTCATTGTGTTGGGTTGTTTGTGCGTTTTCTTGTACGAGTAAATATGTTCAATCTTGAGTGAAGTCTGTGTTGCTTCAGACCCGGGACTGTACAGCGCAGTGGACGCTTACGGCTAGCCCCCGGATCCATTCACTCTTTTTTGAATTGTTGTTTTATTGTTTGTTTCGTTTGCTGTTTCGGAGTATGATGTCTTGTCGTTGTATTTGTCCTTTTTGTAAATCATATGTGGCGCAGTCCCCCTGCACTAACTATTAGACAACATAAATAATTAAATTAGATTTTTTTAAATATGCAGCGATTAGTAATTGTCAAATTGATAGTGAACTAGTCACAACACCTAAGCCATTGATCTTATCTAGTCCTCTAAAATAAGATAATTAATACTTATTGAACAGTGTGATATAAACTGATTTTTAAGCAAAAATTTTCCCGATAGGTGGCACGTTAAATTTGCATTACTTCCGATTAAAACATGTGCTTCGACGTAGCATGCCTGAATCGGTTATAAAACTGTGAAAACTGTTATTATAATATAATTAAAGATGGCCCCCCACGCATAAAATGTGTGATTTGATGACGTCCTTGGACTAAAAATATATTCAAACTAATTTATCCATCAACAGTTTGCTTTTTATCCCACACATTTAAATCGGGAGAACGGTACCGCGAATCAGTAAAAGTTTACTTGAAGCATCCTGTCAGGCTGTGAGAGGATATCTGTTTATTTAGAAGAAAGTAACTGGATGTCACTAAAGTGGGGGAAAGTGAGAAAAATATAATTAGTCCTATATTATCTTGTTTTAATTCATTATGTACATAAAAAAACATGGTAATTCACGGCATTTTCCCTTTTTTTCTTATCTAGTGACAGTCACTTGTTTTTTTTAATTGTTAGATATCCTCCCATGGTCGCATATAACAACATAAATTGGCCGGTGCAACTGTTATCACTCGTCACTTCAGTCAGTTATATATAAGGATAACTCGTGTTTTCCCTTTGCCCCCCCCCCCTTTCTTGAAATCGTCATAACGCATCTATTGTAGCACTGATCTTTGTGAAAAATTATATTTGGAACGTGTTTAACCAGTTCTATAAGATATGTGATAATGGACGACGCCAAAATTACCCTTTAATAAAAGAAATCTCAAAATATAGTTAGCTGATCCATAAAACAAAACGAAAAAAATTATAAGCACAGTGCATTCTGGTATTGTAATCTGAAAGTTCATCACATATAATGTATATATACATATATACACTGTTATAAGTGTTTCTCGTGCATAACAGAGTATGCTTATCTTTCGAAATTATTTTTATGTGGAATTTCACCGAAATGACAAAGTTAACAACTAAATAGTCGTTGTTGTATTTTATTATTTTTACAAAGTTAACTTGTAGATATTTAATCTGTAATTTGAAAATCTTAAAAAACATATAAAACATATTGTATTTTTAAGGGGTTTCCAGTCTTTTTAGAAATAAAATATTATTTGAAAAAATTATCTGTACTTTGGAAATCTTAAAAATATTAAACATATTGGATTTTTATGGGGTTTACATTCTTTTTAGAATATATTTTAATAAATTATCGAAATTTTAAATTTTATTTTATTATTAACGTTGGTATTTCTAATTATCTCTTTGAGCATCTTTTCGAGGTTCTTCTTGGTAGAAATATTTGTCAACTGAAAAAACACAGAAATACAATTTCAAACTTAAATAATGTTACAACTAAAAGTATCAATTGTGGACCATTTTAAATTTTACAATTGTTCTCAGTTAACAGCAAGCATACCAAAGTTTAAATGTTTCATCTTTGGTTCAGAAATACCCCAAAATACACCCACAGATCCTATTTGTAATAATTATCTTAATATAAAAGGAAATTATAATTAAGAACGTTTTTTTGGTGTATTCATAAATACGGCTTGAAATGGTACTCAACAATACATGTGACAAAATTTTAATCAACCCCAATCAAGATAACCTGGCATTATGTCGTCTATGAACCTGAACTGATAAATGAATGTTGACAATTGAACACACGAAAAACTGAATTTTTTAAAGAATTTCTCAAGATACTCAAACGACTTTAATCGAGGACACCTACAGTGTAAATGAACCATTATTGCTATATTGATAAGATGAATCGCAAGTCCTTTAAATACAGAAAAATAAAATGGAGTCATTATTATTATCTTTTATCAGTGATATCTTATCAGTCTGACAATCATACATGTAATTAACATATAGAAAGCTCAACATACGGCGCGAAATAAGTTGATACGGTGCAGCCATTACTGTGAGGGGTTAACTCTCGTTGGAGTTTCGTTATATTGCGTGATTTGATCAAGTGCTGATCACGTGTCCAAGTCAGATTGCCAGAAGGAGAGATTAAACCCATCTTGTAAAATTCACCTGTCCTTTAGATTTGATTTGTGGAATGTCCGAAACCGGACATGACATATGAAAGATTAAGCAGACAAAACTTAACAGACGGCACAGTCTCACTCTCATTTATTTCAGCCATTTTGGGCAGGGGTTCATCTGTCGTCTAGTTGTGTTTAACAGCGCCACCTAGGGAGTTTTGGTGTAAGAGTGAAATCTTGAAAAGATTATAAGCAGTCACGTTACATTATCTGGACTCAGCTGGACATTTTTGGATACTTGCACTTCGTCAATAGCTATCTTTGCATTGTTTACATTTACTAACAATATGTGACACCGCCCTCTACTTGGTCTTTTGTTTCCGTTTGACAGGCATGTCGTGGGCCATTAGCTCCCATTATAACATTTGCCAAAACAGACTGCAAGCTTTTCCCTACCACGACGAATTATCGGAGGGCTTCTGGTGAGCATAATTTGCTTCTGTATTGTCAACTATTTACTCACAGCGTCCAATCACGTATATTTTGAAGACTATTTGTCACAAAGACCTTTATGAGTGTCATTATGACGGATGCCTAAACTACAAATTGCGTGTCTCGAAATCTCATCATAATTCTATTGGAGAAGGAATCCTAGCGGATTTGACGCGATTACCAATACGCCTATTCAAATAGTATTATTATAACGAGGCTTTTACTAAACAAGACGAAAATGGAAACGCGAGAAAGAGACGGAAAATAATTGTTGATAAAGCGTGATTTTTGGCTATTGAGTGGTTGATAAATATGAGTCCGGCATGCAATTGGCGCCTCCACCAATCACAAGAAACTTTTTTCTCTTTTCATAGCAAATAGTCTGAGATCATTACCTAATGTACACAATTTTCAAAACCCTTTTACGTCATTGATGAAGCAAGACATCGATATTACATTTAATCAGAGCTCGCCTGACTTTTTCTGGATATATTTGATTAGATGAAATAACCATGATAATCGAAATTCAATCCTCATTTCGCTATTAAACAAATACACAAGCTTGTGAGTTTAAGAAACGATTGGGTCTTCTAATCCGCCTTTCTATTCGTCAATGGCGCACTTGGCTTGATCAAATGGGCAAATAGCGAAGAAAATGGTCGCTTTTCTATCTCTGGGTAAATATTTTACGACGATCTTGTGAAAGTCTTATTATGAGATGAGAGATATATGAAATCGCTAGTGTTAAATGTCAATATGAACAGGCAGTGTTTAGTAAAACTCTTTGTTTCATTTTTAAGCCTTAATAGCATTTTCTCCCATATTTTGCAACTATTTATGGAAAAATCGTTGAAGACCTATTGAAACATCGTTGAAGCACAATTTAATAGTTTTTGCATGTGGCGATGGATAAAATAGCATGAAAGTAATAAAACACACGGCAGCTTTCCAGTTGTATCCAGAAAATCTAAAGGAACAACGTCAATGACATTTCAAAATAAAGATAAATGAAGCAATTGAGAACTAGCTTATAAGAAAGAATAATATAATTTTTTCCCCTAGGATGGGTTTATAAGGCGGTTTAATCTACACAAAATATTGAATATTTAAAATATATTGAAAAGTATTATAGCCCCAAAAGCAATAATTTTCAGGATATTTTAAATATTATAATATAATATAATATTTAAAATATCCTGAAAATTATTATGCCCCCAAAAGCGATACAAAATTTAAAATATCTTGAAAAAGTATTACATCCTCAAAAGTGATATACTATTTAAAATATCCCGAAAAAGTATTATACCCAAAAATTGATATACTATATATATACTTAAAGTATCTTGAAAAGTTTTAATACTCCAAAAAGTAACACTATTTAAAATATCTTGAAAAGTAAAATACTTTTAAAAGTAATGTAATATTCAAAATATCTTCAACGCTGTATTCATTTTTCCCAAAGAAAAACAAATATAACTAAATTTTATTCAATTTTGGAAATAAGAATATTTGATATCATAATTGAATTTTTTGGAGAACTATCTACAGTTATAAGAAATTATTATGTAGATACAATGGGACATTTTAGAGTAGCAGTAATATTACTGATTGATTGTTATTTGTATTCTGACTAAACATAATTCAGGATGCAATCAGGGGATTTGACAATTATCTGGTGGATCTTGGCCGATTTATCTACACGACTTTCATGACATATTGCTGTGCTTGACATTGATGTCTTGGTTATATTGTTCGTCTCCATTGGCCCAGGCGTTAATTATCATTTCATTTTTGGGGGGTTTTCTAGTTACAAATTTCTCCATTTACAGCACGATCTTCTTAAAGTTGAAAAATCTGACAAAAAAATGGCATTATACATTATTTCCGAAAAAAGGAAAAGATCCGATTTTACATTTTCGCCTTTCCTGTAGTGAATTAAATGGCCGTAAGTTTTTCAGGCACATCTTATGCAATCCTGTATGCACTTGCAGGCATGATTTTGAAGATGCCACACATTACCTTTTAAGTTGTCCTGTACATTCAGATACACGTAAAATTCAATTTTTTTTTACCCCGAACTTTAAATTTCAAAACAAACATTATTAAAGGATGCTGATTTTTCAACAGATTTCTAGACTTTTAAAAATATGGCAGGTCTATAATTATAAATATGTACAAAGCGGTTTTGTTCATTTCATTTTTAAAATCGATTTTATTGGAATATAACTGTTTTGGTATAATTTGTTTGTAGCATAGGAGAGATGTAATACATACCTAGTCTGTTCCGTACTCAGTCCTTTTTCTCTCAGAATAAAATATTATTTATAAAACCTGTTGAAAACACATCAAACAAAAAGAAAAGAACATACAATACATGAGTTATATCAGAAACAACAATGTGCACCAGGTTTAAGCCAAGTCTATGACTATTTTAAGGATACTCGCATTGTTTGTTCTCTTATCAATTTTTTTTCTTTCGCCACGATACGAGTAGTTTCCGTTCATTAAGTAATTCTGGTTGACAAGAATATCTCGAAAAACGGCAGGTAAAGAAGTTCATCTTTAGTCCGAACCATCCACAAGGATATCCACTTTGATTATTTACTGGACACCGACAATTTGTAAAAAATGTAAACGCTCTACATGTAAGAGTAAAGAATGTTATTCTTTAAAAGTAGCTAAGTCTCTAGCTAACTCAATATCATCCAAAATTTCGACATTAAAAACACGAATTATTTGTCAATTTAAAGAAGCCAAGTCAATATCATCCAAAAGTGTAACAAGGTGCTCAAAAAATGAGGCTAGACATATTCCAAAGGTCATGTCAAACGGTGATGCCATAGAGCATTCGCAATTAAATACTATCGGTGTTGACTGGAATAACCAGACGCCAGAAACTGTCGGCTGAGACTTCTGGCGTATTTCGCCTAAAATAACTGATTATTCACAGTACAACGGAAACAATTGAATGTAAAACAATTTATATAAGTTATATTACATTATTATATGTGTTGCAACCCATTTGTGCCAATCTCTAGTTCCCAAATATTAGCGATTTAGCCCTTTTAAAGGACCTAAGTCCGTAACTCAAAATACTCCAAAATCTTCGACATCTAAAACACGAATTATTGGTCAATTTGAATCAACATTGATGATGTAAACTTCCCGGGTAAAGATGAGCTTCTGATATCATGTATTTAAGATAAAATAATTTTTTTAACAATCGTGTACCATAATGCGCTTCTGTCCCAGTTGTATTGGGGGTCTCGGGGAACGAAGCAAAACACATTGTACCAAATCAAACGGAGTTATGTAGACTGGAATAACTAGACGCTACAAATTTGCACTCGATTGAGATTGCTGGCGTATTTCGAAGAACATATCTGATTTGAAATTGGAGTCAAAACGGCAACCATTGAAATGTAAATCAGTTTATATACATTCATATTACAGTAGTATGTGCGTTTCCCCCACTTTTTTGAATTTGTAGGCCCCAAATGTTAGCGATTTAGCTCCTTTAAATCAACCGCGAAAAGATAGGCTTCTGATATGCAACATTTAAGACAAAACAAACATTTAACCATTGGTACACGATTCGTGTACCATAATACGTTTCAGTCCCATTTGTTATGAGGGACTCGAAAAACAAGGCTAGGTATATTCCTCAGGCCATGCCAATAAGCAGAGGCTAGAGATTGCCATTCGATTGAGACTTGTGGTGTATATCATATTGAGTTACGTTTGAAATTAGGCCAGCGCGTACTGACAAAGTTTCAAAATTTCAAATAGTGTCAATATTAGTGAATATGGCATGAAATTTGATTATTGCTATCACGGGAACTTACGAGCGCTGGGGATAGCGAAAAAATATCGAGATAGGGGAATGAATTGAACAGATCTCGATAGCTTTATATATGACAGCCAGTGTCGTGTTTAGATGAAGAGAGACCCCATCAATTTACGACACCCCCCTACACAAGGCAAAGGATGATGCCGGGCATCTTAGATCATAATACCCTATTTCAGCCTCCCAAGGTTAATTTTGTTCTGTTGGCAGTACCACAATTAACACATACTTTTAGTACCAGATTAACTGACACTGAAAGCCATTGTAGACTAGGCCCGATTCTGAGAAACGGCTATAATAAAAGATAATGAGGCATTTTTTAGTAGGATTTGGTATCCATTCTTTTTTACCCATTTTAAGAGTGCTGATTACGAAAACATAGGATACCAAGCCAAAAAAAGTTTTTTTCACCCTCAAAATTGAAAAACAAAATGGTCGCCAAAATTGCATCAAATTGTGACGGGCGTGCACGGTATTTGTGTCTATAATTGTATTAATCCTTTTTAATTTTTGAAATATTTACTTTTCAAGACATTCAAAGAATGCTGATCATAAATAGATATGATTTAAACCCAAAAAAATAATTTGGGACGCCCAAATTTGAAAAACAAAATGGCCGACATAGTGATGTTATTTATGCATGGTATATCATCAACTGAGACTGAATTCTTGTTGATAATCCTTTTTTTTAAAAAAACATTTTATAGATAACAACAGTGAAATTGTTTACCAAGCTAGAATAAAGTTTTTTGGACCAACACAAATAAAAAAAAATGTTTAAAGAAATTTGTTTCGTTATGAAAATAATGATTTGTTTTTATATTAACATATTGTCATTGTAAATTTATACCATTACACTCTCAAACTAATATGATACTTTTGTTTTCCCATCAAGGTAGAAAACTGCCTTTCACTGGAAATACTTTTATTTTATTTTATTTTTTTTTAAAATGATAATTGTTTTTTAAAATGATAATTTTTTTATGATAATATTGCATACAGAGAGTTAATTTTAGTTGTGTAAGGGTTTATATTACATTGTTTTTGGGGATCACGGTGGCTAAGTGAATAAGGCGCTGGTTCGCTAGCCTGGAGGTCGGGTGTTCGATCCCTGCATTTGCCGAGAAAGTTCATCTCGATTTTCCGACGTGATTTCTCCTTGTCAGTGATGCAGAAGGATGGCCTGACAAGGACAGCTGCCTAGTCGTTCGGATGGGACGAAAAACCGAGGTCCCATGTACACATTGGAGTGCCCGTAAAAGACCCCTTGGCAGTATAAGAGTAGGCCGTAGCGCCACTGCCCGGGCAAAATGTCCCTCATAGCACACTGTATGGCGTATGCCCGTCTTCAATTAGCTCAGGTTAAGTGCATAACAGTAGGCCGTTAAACCCCATTTCATTCATTAATTATATGGTTTTACTTTGTTGTCTGACTCCAAGGTGATGGAAGATTTCAAAGAGAAAAGAGAGAGGAGAACGCAAACTTCTCTTTTTGGTTTGATTACATTGGGATGGTATTTCTTCTGCTTAAATTCACGCGAGCTCAGAGAGATGGAATTTGGAATCTGCACCTTCAATCCTTCACATGTATGTTACCCTACTTCCTCTTCGATTGGGTCCTGTATATGGGGCAGATAGTAAGACCCTACCAGATGGGGTTCAAGATGAGTTTCAGAAGGTAAACTTTGTCGTGCAAAGATCTGGGCGAAAATTCAATCAAGTTGATCCAGATCAGGCGCAAGATGGGCACTGAACAGATAGGCATTATCATACAATCGCAGATCGAACATTGCAGCAGACACCCATGATATGTTTCACGTTCATCCAAAGGATATTCTAAGCCACAACGAGGCAAAACCAGGAAGGCAACATAATCGAGATAATGCAGACGAAGACACCCTTGTAACCATATTACAGCGTCTCCAAGTATCGACGCCTGATGTTCAACCAGATGTATTGCAAAACATTGTCACAAAAGACCTTGCAACTAAGAAGATACAGGAATCCTTACTTGATGCAAAAGTTATTGGTCATCAACAGCTTGATGACTTTGTAAGCTGTCGTCTTCTCAGCAGAACTGAATCACCTCCAAGTATATACAGCCCATTGAAAAGGAACAATTTCTTGACAGGTTCCTACCTGTACGATGTTGAACAAAAGTATACCACTAAGAACAGTGATGAAGGCAGATAAAAATGTTCGTCAGCGTCTCATCGTCTCCTCTGCAGCTGGACGTGTTGTTAATCTTCAAAACATCTTAAACCATGAACTTATGTCAGTGCCAGTAGCTCTTGCTGAAACCAACAGATCTCTGACGTCGGGGAATAAGCCAGTGTTGGGTGACATCTTAATATCTGGTGTGGATTGTTCTGAATGGATTGACTTTGATGGACAGGCACTAGTTCTCTCAATTGGAAAGCCAGCGAATGCAACTTCATTTGATGATCTAACAGATGCATTAACCAGCTCAATCTTCCGATCAGGCACAGCATACGATCGCATTGATTTTGTGTTTGACAGATACAGAGATGTATCGATTAAATCTCAAACCAGACAGCAAAAGTCCCAAACAACAAGGCCAATACGACGTGTTGTGGAAGGAAGATACGTGCCACTTCCGCACTCATGGACCAACTTTATTGCTCTTTCTGATAACAAAGCTGACCTTGCTCGTTTCTTATCAGAAGAGCTACTGGAAAATGTTCCACATGATAAAGAGGTTGTTGTACCTGGTGGCTTTGCCGACGAGAAAGACGTTAAGTCTTCCAAGTCCACTGTAAACCTGAATCAATTAAGGCCATGCCATCAACATCACTTCAGGCACGGTTGTAGTGGCTGCCAGAGATACAGATGTCCTCCTACGTTTTTGCACACTTTTCATCTTTCAAAGCTGACCACATCTGGATGTTGACAGGAACTGCCTAGAAAAGAAAGTTCATTCCATATGGTAAAGTTTACAAAACCCTACCAGCTCATTCGGTTGCATCACTGTTGCCGTTTCATGCATTGACAGGCGTCGAAGATCTTTGGCAGCCATCATCATCTCCTGAAGAATTTGGGCACTGAATACCTGACTCACGACAAGATCAATACCACAGAAAAATTTGTGTGTATGGTGTCCATAATGTTCAAAACGTGAACACAGTGCGAAAGATTTAATTTGAGAAATCATGCCCACAAGTGATGCCTCATGCTACCACATCAAACGGGTACATTACCAAACCATGATCTGGAACAAAGCCTGTAAAGATGTCACAGAGATGGGTTGGACAAGAACGAACAAAGGTTTACAACCCATATTGATGTCTTTGGATCCCATTCCTGAATCTTGCCTTGCAATTATTACATGTTCATGTCGTAATTAATGTCAAAAATGCTTTGCAAATGCAGGAGATCAAAACTTATATGCACAGCTGTCGTGTGACTGCAGAACGCATGGTGATGAAGAAGTTGTTTGAATGACAATTCGAATGTGTAGTAGTTGAACTGAAACGCAAGTCAGAAAGATGCCTACTTTATGAATTCAAAATATAATTAAATGTAGGATTTATTGAAGCTGGTGATTATGCGTTCCCAAACTGCAAAGCATGACTTCAGAAATGTCAAGTGACTTTCATAAATATTACTTGTCTGTTTTACTTTATAATTTGTGTTGATTGTTTAACAAAATCTCCATGATATTTTCTTTCTAAAGGATTACAGGTATTCATAAAGATGTGCACTTGTGTATTGAATAGCAATACCTTTTACAATGACGTCCGTTAATCAGGACGAACAGGTTTAACGACTGTGACAGTTTCACAGATGATGATACACTGTGCACAATTACCACTAGTAGAGACGAATATGACGGCCATTTTGTTCTTTATATTTTGTAGTCCGAAAACATTATGATCACCTTTATGTCCAATATTTTTATGAACAGCAGTGTTGTAATGTCTTGAAAAAGTCGGATTTAAAAAGAATATCAACAAGAATACAATCTCAGTTGGTGATGTACCATGCACAAATAACATCATTTTAGGCGACTATGGCGGCCTTTTTGTTTTTCAAATTTGGGGGTACCAATAATTTTTTTTTAGGTTGTAATCATGTTTAACCATGATCAGCATTCTCTTGCTTTACTTTTATCCACAATCGGGCCTAGTCTATTTTGTCCATAAGACGAAAACAAGAAGAAATGTCTTAGCGCAGTAGGCGCTTATTTTACAGTATTTACGATTATTTGGTGCCGCATTAGACACATTCTTATTTCGAGCACTTTAAGTCTCGATTGGAAGAACTTTCTTAAATTTGGCATACCGTGTACAACAAAAATACAAAGATATGTTTAGCTATGAGGGAAAAGGTTTGTCCGAATTTATATTTCGTGAAGCAGATAACTGTAACAATCGTTCAAATCTGGACTCAAGCACTAAAATCTGCATGGGTATGGATTTAAGGCCATTTATTAAGAAACTCACGTTACCCAATTGCATTTTTAAAAAGGCCGCCATTTTCTGACACACATAGTGTTGAAATTGTGGCTTTTCTTTCACTAAACATTAATTTGTTTATGGCCACTCTAGAAGGCCAATTTGGTGGGTATCAGACCGCTACTGTTTGCATTATGGTCACTTCCTTTTACGCATAAATGTGAACTATGTACGAAGTTTGTGTACAAATTGGAGTGCACGTAAAAGATCCCTTGGCAGTTGGAATTCGATATAAGAGTAGGCCGTAGCGCCGCTGCCCGGGCAAAATTTCCCTCATTGCACACTGTGGCGTATGCCCGTCTTCAATTAGCCCAGGTACGGTGCTTAAGCGTAGGACGTTAAACCCCATTTCATTCATTTTACGCAAAAAATGAAAATTTGTACAAAGTTGGCGAACTGTCTAGAGCCCACATGTTTTGTCTGATTTAGATGCAATTTAAAATATATATTAAGGATAAATAAATAGGACAATTTGCTGTGATTATTTCCAAAAATGATATACTTTGTTGCTAAAAAGTAGACCATTTTAAAAAGAGTAGGCCTACTTCCCGAGGACTATTTGTGTCAATTTACATGCTTGTATCCACATATTATTACGAAAGATTCCCATATATTATACGGTATCTTCTGTCCTAATAATTGATTAGTCCATAACCGACCACAATTGTCACAGTGTAAATGCTTTTTTTAAAAATATAAAATGGTTTTAGATCTGGATTTAAAAATAACAATATCTGGGGAGTTCTTTATTTCCAGTGGCAGATCATTCCACTGTTAGGGCTGAGTAGACCAAAACGGATGTTTTGAATTAACCACAACAGGTGTTTTTTTATCTACAGATCTTAAGGTCCTTGCAGGAGTGTAGGACTGTAACAGTGTTGGTGTTATGTGACTGTAATTTGGAGCCAAAGATATTGTCCTAGTTGTCGTGTTCTGGATCTTTTGGATTCGTGAAACAAGAGAAGTAGGAGCACAGTAATCTATTCTGGAAAGAATCGGCATTAAGATACTGGAGAATCCAGTGCTCCGTTGATTGAGATAGTACACTTTTGATGTATGGTTGATGTGGGGTTCAATATTGAGATTACTGTCATGCATCACTCCAAGATTGATAATACTACTTGCGACTGGAATAGAGAGGTTACCAACATTCCCATGGAATATACCCCAAAGATCACATCTGGATTCAGAACCGAGAAGTAAAGCTTCAGTTTTCTTATCAAGCTTTTGTTGTTTTGCCTATCGTCCACAGTTTCATTTGTTCATAACACCTTGGAATTTGGGAGTGGCTTGACGCAGCTGACAATGGTGTAGGTTTAAATATGGACATAATTTGAGAGTCCTCAGCAGTAAAAATATCTAAGGCCATGGCCACTTAAAAGTGTACTCATTTCTTTAGTGTATATGGTGAACAGTATCGGCCCCAATACAGCTCTTTGGGTAACTCTACAGGAGTATAGACATAATCGTAAACTTCAGTATAAACTTTCGTAAACTTCAGTATAGACATAATCGTGAACTTCAACACTTTGACTTCTGTTTGTTAAATATGACCAGAACCAATCCAATGGAGTACCACGGAGTTCATCCTTTAAGCTTCGAAAGTAGATTATGGTGGTTGATGATAATAAATACTGTACTCAAAAGATCAGGATTGTCACTGTATCCCAATGAGAGCAAGCTAAACGCATTCCGTTTGAGAGAATTTCTATAAACGTACTGATGAAATAAATATGAGACCCCACGCATTCTTAATGTATGGTTGTCTACTACCACTGGAGTTTGTATTTCGCCCACTGAATGAGATTGAATTTTATTCTTTTTAACCATATAAATTTTTTTTTCAAACTTAACAATTTTATTGGCTTTAGCAAGGAAAACACAAAAGGACCGGTTAATTGGGAATCTAGTATTGTTCTTGCTCAGCAAGCTAATGTTGCTTACCAACCAGGGAATCGATGATTCGATACTTCCACGGCAAACATTACCAGATAGCACACTGCAAAGCGTACTACTAGCATTTGCCCCTCACCGTTAGCCTGATTTGTGCATAAAAGCGGGAAGTTAAAATATTTCGTTTCGTTTCATTTTCTTCATTATCATTTGTTGGGAACCAGCGGTGGATCAGTGATAGTCGCTGGCTACCTAGCCTGGCTGAGAAAGAGCCGCATACTTTCAGATTAGAAGGTTCAGTCAGTGACATGTTTAGGGGGATGGGAACATGTTTCGGTATAGATCTCTGATAGTACAATCAATGAAACGGATTTGTGATTTTTCTGTTTGCATATTGTCCAGGGTTCTAAAAAATATCCTTGCAAGTCTGGCTACATAAACAAGTGAAAAGTTATTGGGGGTTTTTAAAATATACTACATGTAAATTTTGTACATTTTTCATGACATGGCAGTAAAAAATTATATTTTTGTCAAAAATTCCAGATTATCAGTGTTTCCTGTGTAATTAGTTTGTGATTTGCCTAATGTTTTCACAGAACTGAAATACTGCCTTTAAAAAAAGAATTTACAATTTAGCACAAGAAGCCCACGGACCTGAGATGCACCGCTGTACATAAAGCTCCATGTATACTTAAAGGGCCATCATTTTTGCTAATATTTTTTGTTTTGATTTTCTTCAACCGGTATGTTGCAAGATAGGACACAGATCACCAAATATTTCTACGCCGTCACCCATGAAACAAGGACGGAAGTTATTTTTCGTTTTTCTCCCCCTTTCCCCTTTCCAATGGTGATTTTTGTTGACTGTATGGTGTAGAATCAAAAAAAGGGTTTGAAAATATATTTTCTGTCCATCTTTGGTGAATATTCATGATTTTGAGGCGGAAGGATACATGAGTTGAGTGGCTGGCTGGGATGAAATGTAGGACCGTACATTGCATGTTTATTTGCATGAGTAGAACCCCCACACGCCCTTTTTGGCAAGACTTTGCAACCTGTTGTTCCATATGTGGTAGAAAGCTTTCTACCCAACGAAAATTTGGAAAAAAATAGAGCCGGTCTAAGAGACGAGAATAACATTAAAGTCAATGGGGAATTTTTTAGTGATCTCGGTCCAGATGTACCGTTTTCCAGACAGTTAGCTATCGTGGGATCTCTTGGCACACGCACCCACACACCAACTATGTCCCGAAAGGATGACGAAATTTGATAATAAGAAATCCCATTCCTGGCATGCATAAAGCTATTCCGGTACATACTATGTCTCTGGAGCAAACCCTAGAATGCTGAAAATCAACAGGGTCCAACCCCTCACAGCCATAATGCTTTACATGAAATTAGGGGGAAAATCCATTATTAGCGTAGTCACTGTTCGACCTCTCATGACCCAAATGTTTCACACCAAATATGAAACAATAACGTTAAAAACTGTTAGTTCACGTTGTTTGGAAACAGGGGAGTAATTCCGGACTAAAAGTTGCCGAATGTCGAATGAGGTTCATCCTCTCATGGGCCCCAACGCTTCACACACAATTTAGATAACAAATCCGTTGAAATTTGTTGTGTTTAGTATATAATAATGCTAGAAATGCATCATCCCCCCCCCCCCCAATACCCAAACTATTTTGAACTACGAGGTAATGTCGTGTTTGTGAAGTGGACCGACGACTGTCAGTTTAGCACATAGTATCAATGTGATGGATACAACTGTTGATAAGTATATAATAATGCTAGAAATGCATCCCCCCCCCCCCAATACCCAAACTATTTTGAACTACGAGGTAATTTCGTGTTTGTGAAGTGGACCGGCGACTGTCAGTTTAGCACATAGTATCAATGTGATGGATCAACTGTTGATAATGTAATGAATTCAGTATTGTTTCTTATAGTTAGTGCAGGGGGACTGCGCCACATATGATTTACATAAAGGATAAATATAACGACAATACATCATACTCCGAAACAGCAAACGAAACAAACAATAAAACAACAATTCAAAAAAGAGTGAATGGATCCGGGGGCTAGCCGTAAGCGTCCACTGCGCTGTACAGTCCCGGGTCTGAAGCAACTCAGACTTCACTCAAGATTGAACATATTGACTCGTACAAGAAAACGCACAAACAGCCCAACACAATGAAGCAAAGAAAATGTAGACCGCCTCGGGAGGCAGTCGTCTGCTAACTGAATGGTGTGACGTAAATACGTCGTAATGTTATCAATGACGTCAATAGAATTTCTTAACAAAAAGGGCGATAATCAAGATTTAATAATGCTAAAAGCTATGAGTTTAAACAACCAATTAGAATTTTTAAGTTGTATAATTGCACAAAACATAATACTAAATACCCTATACAAGCAATGCAAAACAGGAATGTAGAAGAAAGCATACAATGTAAGTGTATTTATGAAGTAATAAAATAATAACAATAAGGGCGATAATCCAAACATGGCTACGTAACTATACAAATTAAACTAAATTAAATTGGATAATTATCCAATATGTACTCGGTTATATACTTATAAGAAATGTTAAACTTGGTATATTGATGAAACGGAAGTTTCAAAATTTCTTTAAATATGCGTAACTGTGTACCACCTTTGGCAGTGCATTTAAAAAACAGGGATTTTATTCGGGAAAGAAACAGTTCTTTGTTGTTACATACGGTCAAAAATCGTAATGCCTGTGAATAGAAAACATTATATAGTGTTGTATCTGGTATGTTGCTATAAATTGACGGATATTTTACTACTTCAAAACCGAATTTGTCCGTTTTGTCGAAAATACCAACATTAAATCTTTTGTTAATGATATTGATGTCCAGGTCAAGAACAGATGCAATTTGGGTGCCGGAATTTTCTTTATTTAATATTAGTTCCGGGGGATATATTTCACTTTTATATTTATTGAAATTTCCATTATCATTGATGGGTGTTATGTCATCAATGTAACGGAAGGTGTAGTTGAGACTTTTAGCTACTTTGTAATCTGTTTTTCTTTTATGGTCCTGAAAATAGAATTCATATTTATGTAAATGTGCATTTGCCATAAATGGGGCGGGGTCAGTTCCCATTGGTAAACCAATAGTTTGCTGTATTATCTGATCCCCAACCTCAAATATGGCATTGTCAATGAGAAAATGTATTATGTTTTGAAATTTTTCTTTATCAAAAATTACAGTTTCGGCATTGCGAGGTTTTATAATCCATCTAGCATCTTGAGAGTAAATGGCCATCAAGTTTCTGCCTTTTCCGAAAGCTCCATTAAAGGCTTTATCTACAAACCAATCCAAATTATTTTTAAGATCTGCATGTTGGAGCATAGTATACAAAGTAGAAAAATCGAACGTTTCTATTGTTTTTGCATTATCTTTATTATTGATTTTATCTATAGTCTCTACTATAGGTTTATTTTTATCAATAATGAAAAAACTATTAATACCAGTGTAATTTCGAAGTGTTTTGCACCAAATTGCATGTTGGGTTTGGCATAATTTAAGGCCTTTGGTGATGGTCTGCGCTAGAGGTTTTGTCTGGCAAACACTGGAGGATATTATATATCTAAATTTTACTGGGTTTTTATGAAATTTGGGTATCGAATAAATGTACGGTAGTGCATCTATTTTCACATTGTCTTTAATATTATTACTCCTGTTAAAAGAGTATTGGTTGTGCAAGATATCTTGTTTAGTTAAATCCGTAATGCATTTATAAGTGTCATTATTTGTGTTGGGCCAGAGTCCAACTTCAGTCAGAATATTTTTAATATAGTACTTTTTACAGATAAAGGCAATGTTATTACTGGCCTTATCGACAGGTGTTAGAACAAATCTCTCTTGGAGAGTGGTAAGACACTCAACTGCAGATGCATTTTTTAGAACCTCTGGTGGCGGGTGTCTTGGTTTAAGTTTGATATATTTGATTCTTTTTGACAAGAGATCAAACACAGCATTTTTCCACTCTCCAAAAGACTCAAGAGGTGCACGAAATTTATCAGACCAGGCTACAATGCATTTCCTAATTTGGGATTTGAGATCATTATGTAATTTTTTAAAATTAGTCCTATTTGGCTGTTCCCGAAATTGTGGTCCCAATCTGAAGAGATTTCTAAGATTTTTATCTTCGATAATGTCAAAGTTTCCTGTCAGTATATGGTCATGAAATGTATCTTTAAAGGGAGAGTTGGTGCATTGACATGTAGTATTATCGTAATTTTCAATAAATTCTTGTACGTTTAGGTTTTCGATAGTTTCATGGTAGTTAAATATTTTATTACGGATAGGAGGTAAAAATTTGTATACGACTGTAGGTGAAATTTTAGGAATAGTACCTGGTATAGATTTTATAACTGAACGGTCTCTGAAGATTCTATTCAGTCCAATGTCTTGTATATGTTTATCCGTGAAAAGGATTTTACATAGCACATCAGGTTTTTTCTTATGCACTTTATGAGGCTGTATCGAATAATTGGGTGAAAATTTACTGTTTATCAAATCGGTAATAACATCGTAGTATTGAGGAAGAAAGCGTTCATTAAGTTGATTAGAATGGATGATGTCCTGTATGAGGTCACCGAGTTTTTTAGCTGTAGATTTTTTCGAAGTGTGTACAATTTGTCGGGCTAAGTTCATTACACAGGCAGCACAGGACAATTTTTCAGAAGTATGGCATTGGCATACAGAATACAATTCATTCAAAATACTTTCCGGGTCTTTTTGAAATTTCGACTTTTTTATGGAACGTTTTTTATTATGAAAATTATGGTCAAGTTTTTTGTAACAATTTCTGGTAATCAAAGTGTTTTCATCGCGATTGTTGTAATCGGTGTTTTTGAATCGATCATTGAGACCGTAAGGAAAAGTGGTCTGTAATTTGGTAATCCAGGTTTCCTCTGCATAAGTTCTTTTTTTAGTGACAGCAGGGTCAATTTTACCATTGGCGAGGTGCCCTGAACCGGGAAGTTTTTCAATTACCTGTACATTGTACCCCAAATCCTTACAGGGACTATTTTTAAAATGTTGATATAATAATTTATGTGCATTTTCAGATTTTCCGGCAGATCTATGACCATTAAACCTAGTTTTACAAGACTTACTTGTCTCCCCAACATACTGTAATCTGCAGTAATTGCAGGTTAATAAATATATTATATTTTGCGTATTGCAATTAATATTGATATCTGTAGAAACATGGTAGCATCTACCAGTAACAGAGCTACTAAAAGTGTGGGCTTCATTGTAATCAGTACACAATTTACATTGTCTATAGTGACAAGCACCGATAGACAGTTGACAAAATTCACAGTTTACATATAAATTATTAGAATTATCAGAATTATCAGAATTTAATAGGTTACCCTTATGGGTAATTTGTTTTGTCACGTTAGTCGAAATTCCTCCCCCCGCAGCCAATTCACCAGAACTACCTGCTAGATTCTTATTGGTGAGATTAACATGCGGAGTCACGTGAGGTGGTCCGTGTAGAGGGATAAAATTTCTCATATGGGTGTTAGCCCCATGGCAGGCTACTCCATGTGGGGACTGCCCACTGGTGCTTACATCTAATCTCACACTGATCCCGCAGTGAATATTCGCTTGGCCGCTAGTATCACTGGTAAAGACGACATCTATGCTTCTTAATTCTGCCAAATATTAACTTTTTTCCTCCGACAAAATAAATTCTAAAACATTTTTTTGAAGTATAAGAAAAATAAATAAAGGTGTTTGAAGTATATCTGGATAACAAATATTCCATACTTAGCTTAAATTGATACAGAAGTAATCTTTTTTGACGTTATAAACCTGTATAGACGCTATCTTAATTTGTTGGTAAACATTAGAATGTGACGTCACCCATTGAATTATAGCGGTCTGACCTTTCAACTGTCAGTCATCTTGGACAAAGATAAAAGTCGGTTGTCTCTAACTTTGTAAAACAAATTGATCTAATCTCATTTATATAGTGGTGGAGGGGAGTTAACTCTAATTTTACGTTCGCGCTAAAACTAAGGTATCAGATTCAATTTTATGTGATTTGGTGTTACCAGCCACCCTCAAGTAATTGTACATGACGTAACGCTTTACTATGATGCCAGTCCCGGCTTACACCAGCGACTGATTTGGGTTTTCTCATCAAAGTATTTTGTCATATACTTGAAAGGTATCAGGTTTCAAATAAGCAACTATTTTCACTGCCGACTCGAGGTGACGTGTCGAGTGTAAACTTTGAGTCCCTGGTATCCATGTTGTCACGAGTACAAGTGTGCCACATGCGAAAGTCGACACTTGGTAGAGGGATTATGATTAAGTTCCGAAGATCAGAACATGAATAATGAATATATTTAGCAACATCCAAGACATAAACGACTACGAATACACAAATCGAACGTAAAAAAGGAGTAAATTCTCATAAAGGGTACCCACTCGGCAAATCTCGACAGATTCCGGTACCCTCCATCAAATCTCGGCTGTATGTCAGTAAGTGATATGTACCCACGCCCACACATTTGCGATGCGGCTACCGGTTTACCTTAAGCAGGAAAACGTGTCGCTTTTACAAAAAAGTCCCAAATTGCGTCTTTTGTAGAGTGTGTATACCTAAATGAGAAGAGATGTTGTCTCAGGGCTGCTGGTTTGGTAATTCCCTAAACCCAATACCAAACGTGACGTTTGTTGATAATAATACACTCTCCACAGAAATCTTTATAGGGGAGCCATTTTCCTTAAAATAGTTCAAATATGGCGGAAATGGTCATACAGCCGAGATTAGATGCGTAGCATCTGTCGAGGTTTGCCGAATGAAAGGGTACCAACAAAATTTCGTTCGCTAACATTTTAAGCCTGATCAAGGAAGTTATTGGCGGTCAATAGTGTTCGTAGTAACGATAATGTTCCCGTCGACTGAAATTTATTTAAAACTACATACATCCAGAGTAGGCTACGTAACATCCAATAATCAATTGTAGTAATAGAAAAGAGATAATATATTTTGATTATCATAAAATTTTAGATTAAAATATGGTTTAGGTAATTTGTTACCTGCGATGTTTTGTATGTGTTGTAGTGAACTTACTAGTGATTGTTTATCTAAAGAAGACAGGTGTCTCCCACCAAATGTATCATTGGCTATAAATAATGTATACGGTCATAATGTAAAATACGGATTACCCGTATGTTGATCGATTCGCATGGTTGTCATTGACAGCTGCGGTGTGTATAAACAACTATTGCACAACTATTGGAAATATTTTAGGGGCTCTGTTAATTTGAGTTGTTATGAGGAAAAGAGAGTGGAGGGTGGGAGGATTAACGTCCACTCAGCACAAACGGTATGACTCCAATAGTACATATTAAACTAACGGAAGTATTTAAATCAACCAACTATAATTAAATTATGACTTTAAAATTTTAAAAATCTTAATTAAAATGACGCTTATAAAGATCTTTCTTATCTCTATATTATGTTCGTGAATACCACTCCCCTTATTTAGTTGGTTAGTTGAGTAAGCTGATTATAAACTAAGAGTCTAAAAATAGCCAACTTAACAAGATTAATTAAAGTACGGAGATAAAGCTCAAAACTGAATGCACATAGCAACCTGATTCAACCTGAAATGAGCCTCTCAAACATGTCTCGGTGTTGTGAAACATTTTTGCTATGCTAGCATGATACAGTGGATTATTTGTGAGTATATAAAGCTTTGTATCTCAATCAGTTGACATTGTTACTTTCAAAGCTGTAGAGACACACGTCTTTGCAGTGTAGCAATCACTACGCTTACTTCGATGGATCAACTAACGACTGTTTTTAGAAAATAACGCTTACTTCGGAATTGAACCACTTTCTAGTGTGTTCAACCAAAATTACTATACACATGTATAACTAATTAACTCGGTCTGAGAGGGAATCTCCTCACAAGCGACCATGCTATCACACCTCGAGTGTGCTATGTGGTAGAGGGGTGAACCTCAAGGACCCCAATTTGTACAGGTTGTTAGGGTAGAGATATTTTATAACTCATTCTACACTTGTACTTGATGGGGTTTTGATTTCAACATTTACCGGAGTGTGCTGTATACGGTATTGGTGTGAACTTCAAGAATCCAAATTTGTCACGTTGTTAGAGAAGTGATCATTTTGGAACTCATACTACACTTGTACGGGATGAGGTTTCAATTTCAACATTTACTGGAGATTTTAAAATGGCTGCTGTTGATCAGATGTAAAACTAAGAGATAGGACACAAGACCACAAAGTACCCGATGGTTTCATTTAAATATTTACTGAAGATCTTACGATGGCGTCTGTTGCTGAGATAGAATGATCCCCTTTTGATAGGGGGTTTCAGGTTCGTTCGCGAGAAAGCTCAAGGCAGATTCGGAGTGGTTTCTGCCATGGCACTAATGTCAGGGGACGGGACCAAACTGTGGATATCGTCTTGTCACTTGGATGGGACGACACACCGGTTTGCAAATTGGCGTGCACTTGGAATTCGATACAAGACCGTTGGTAAGTTGTCCGGTCAAATTGTCCCTTGTATATAACAATATAGTGTATGCACAGTAGGTGTTGAAAAGTAGAACGTTAATGCAAATTAAGATTTTGGCTAGGGTTCTAAATTTTCTTATTTTTCATGAAATGTCCATATGTTTGACTCATTTCAGGTTAAAACACGCTTAGGTGTATATATACAAATGTACAGATTAATCACGTCATATCAGTAATCCCTTTCGGATTATGCTTCGGTAAACTGTTGCGAAAGGATAAAGACAGTGATATCCAAAGATTAGCCAATGTCCAAGGATCATTGGGTCTTTGCTTTGATAACATTATCCTGTCTAAGTATCGATTTAAATTTTGAAATAGCACACCATTGAATGACGTATGTCTGGTTGGTGTAGAAATGCAGAATAAATCAAACAAATTAAAATTATGCATTGGTCAAACTTAAAGGGGCGTTAGATAAGATTAGATAAAGAGGTGGCAGTTCTCGCTATTATAGTTTAAACTAGATAATGAAAACAGAATATGCTGAAAATTTGAGTTAAATTGCTTCTCTCTGAACCGAGGTATTAACAATTTTAGGCTACCCTTGGCCATTATTACTAATGCTGTTATTATAATTAACTAAGTTTTTATTATCCACTTTTTAGTTCAGTTATCCACCATGAAATGTATTCAAATCCACTAAATATCACAGGCTGATAAGTTAATTAATGTCTAATTAATAATTTAGTTAACATTTCAGGCCAAAAGAAAGACCTACAATAGACAGATTAGCTCTTGCATAATACCCGATTAACAACATTAGTTATTCACCAAGGACAAAAGGGATATATACTGTGTTTATTGTTAACAAGTTTTGATTATAATCTCTTAAACAGTCATTCTGTTTTTCTTCCCATATATTTTGTGAATATTTTGTTTATACCATAGTACATGTATTAGATTTTATCGTCAAGGGAAATGTGCATAAAAATGAAAGACACACCAAATTTGAGAATTATTATGTTTATTAAGTGACAATTAAGTGGGACAACATAAATTCATTATAACATTGATTTCAAATAGCCCTAACCGGAGGCAGACCACCATTAAATTTCACACTCTCGGTACCCACAAATTGTAGTTCGTCTATTTTATAGCAATCCTCTCTCCTTCTCTGTTCTTCCCCTTTGCATGGACATTTTTGTTGTTTTTTTGGTCTAGAATGGAAGAAGAGGGTTTAGATTAATATTTTTTACCAGGTTTTGGTAAATATTCATGATTTTGAGGCGGAAGGATAACTGAGTTAATAGGTTGGGTATTATTCCTCAAGTTGGTGTATCTCAAAATGTTGGTGGTCAACATCATACAAATTTTGGTGCAAAGACATGCTCATTTGTTCCTCAGTCTATAGTGAAAAGCATTCAGCCCAACGGAAATTTGGGGAAAAGTTGGGGTTGGGCAAAGAGGCCAGAATTAACATTGAAGTCATTGGAGAAATTTATTGTGATCTGCTTCCAGCCTGAACAAAACGAGTTTTCTCCCTTTCATCATTAGACGCATTCTGTAAGATAAAATAAAATGATTTGTGTAAAGACTGTGTTTATATACTACACTACACGATGTGATCAATTGCCAATCTACCACATTTGACTAGGTGATGTCATTTATTTTAAACCTAAGGTACTTATTCACTCTCCTGGTCAACAGGATTCAACCCCAAACGAGCCCCTCAAATATTTATCTGCGTTTTTTGGGAACATTTCTATTCCAGCACAAAGCTGCCAACCCCTGGCCATGAAACAGAGTAAGATCCTAAAGTTACCCCCCCCCCCCCCCCAGCCGAAAATGATTTTTACACCTTTTTTTTTACTAAATTTAGAGGTATTAGGTTGATTGATTTTCTTACTAAAAAGGTGAAAAAAAATATGAAAAATCAACAGTTAAAACAGATTTAAATAGTTTAAAGTAGTCAGTGAAAAACATGTCAACATGACAAAAATAAAATTCGAATTGGTTACATCGCTTTGTCACCACAGTGTGAATAGCTTAATACGTATTAAACTGGAATCCCACGTTACGCATACGCAGTTGAGTTTTGCACGCCTACTCCCGTTTCACGTCGTGGGAAAAACGTTTTGACATAAATGTCAGAGAAATTTGCGGATTATGTGATCTACGGCGCCGATTATTTGTATGAAAAACACGAAAAAATATATAAAACGAGGGTACACATCGCGCAAATTCCCATTCTCATTCTCCGTCATGTCCATGCGCGCATCCATCTTTTAAAAAAAATCATCTTCACCTCTCGGAATCTTTAGGCTCGGCCTCCTTCGGGACATTCGGTATTTGTCGAAGGCCCTCGGAATTAGTTTTAATCGTATTTTAAAAACAAATTTTTGACATGCGTTAGAAAAAGTGTGTTAGGCGTGTGAGCGTGATCACAGGTCAAAATGCGCGAGTCTCACGCCAAATGCGTGACAGATGGCATGTATGAAAATAGTCAAATATGTTTAGACATGAAAGGCTACGTGTCATTCAATTGTCATGGTTACCTTTTTCTTTCCTTCCTGCAACTTTCTATGAACGATGCAGACATTTCGAGTGTTATTTCAATAAACAGACACGCATCATATACATATAATTATCCTTAAATATTGATGTTATAAATTTAAAAATGGACAATTAATGAAATAGGTTTTAACGTCCTACTATTATGCACCTAGCCTGGGCTAATGGAAGATGGGCATACGCCATACAGTGTGCTATGAGGTAAATTTTGCCCGGGCAGCGGCGCTACGGCCTACTCTTATATCGAATTCCAACTGCCAAGGAATCTTTTACGTGCACTCCAATGTGTACACGACTAGGCAGCTGTCCTGGTCAGACCCTCCTTATACCGGGCCTTAAAGGAGCTAAATCGAGGGTAGCCCTATTTACCCAAATCCACAGAAATCTACCCTAGTCCACCATTATTTCAATTTATAAGACAAAAATTAATATCGATATTTGCCAAATTGTTATATTTAACTTACAGTCGTAACGTTTTGGAGTCAAAATGTCCCTCAAAATGCAATTTCCTAGCAAGTTTGGAAGTAGTAACCAAGGGGCATAACTCGTGTATTGCAAGAAATCGCTTGTTTGGAAATTGCATTTTGAGGGATATTTTTTTAAACAAGAACCGCACGATTTTAAATCAAAAATGCAAATTTGGCACAAAGAACAGTATATTATCAAACATAGATTGTTATAGGAGTTGAAATAATGGTTATGTACGGCGAAATACATCAGAAGTCTCAATCGAACGGCAATCTCTGACATCTGGGTATTCCAGTCTACACAGAATTTATTGCCCGTGCCCTCCAGATAAGAATATGGGTCACCGTTTGACATAACTTTTTGGATATGTCTAGCCTTGTTCTTCGAGCCCTTTGTTAAAAATGGGACTGAAACGCTTAAGTCTACCAATATTAAAATGTTTATTTTGTCTTAAATATTGGATATCAGAAGCACAACAATGTTGAATTAAATTGACAAATAATTTGTGGTTTGAACGTCGAAGTCTTTGGATGATATTGAGTTAGAGACATAGCTACTTTAAGCCAATTAATCTCAACATCATGTACATACATGTATTTAAATTTCTCCTAACCCATCCTTATCAGACCAACTACGTTCACCTGTTTAATCTTAGATATAGAAAATCAGTGAATCAATTGTGTAAAACAAAGCCGCTAATTGCCAGATTAACAAACAATTGATCGAATCTGTTTGCATCTGGTTATCTTTGTCGCTAAATAAATACATGTCTTACCGTTAATTACAGTTGAACAGCCCGTGTTAAAATAAACAATATATTCCGTGACATCTGAAAATATCTAGTTAAACTTACTAGGGAACTCATATTGATATATATGTCACCCACTGGTGGTCATGGTAAGTCAGCAAATAAATAGATGCACGATTCTGCATTTAGATGCAGTTCAGGATTAGTCTTAAATTTGAAAAAAAAACAATGATCCTGAACACATACGTAAAGTTTAGTTTAAAACGGACAACATTTGGAGGGTCCCCAAAAGTTGTATAACATATTTCACAATTTGCGCTCCGAAATCGAACTCGTTCAAAATATTTTCGTCCTTAAACATGTTTAAGTTTCGTCTAAATCGGACAGAAATGGTTGATTCGAGGGTTCAACAACCTTGGTATAACATTCATGTTGACCCTTTGATTAATGAGACGCCGCTATTTGAACCGACAGTTTGAAATCAAATAAACATTGTGACGTAAAGAGGATCCTGATCCATAAACTAAAAATGCAATTTGTCTTACAACTATCGGCAATAAGCCAGTAAGTTACTTAAACAACCGGGATTTTATTTTAACCTTGGTATGACATACTTTTAAACTATTCGAGTTTAGCGGTCATTTTGACGACCGGACGGGGGATGGCATAATACCTCCGCTTGAAAATGTGGGTGTATAACAATTGTGATTAGAGGGACTTATGGGGGTGTCGACAATAAAAAATATGTACAATCAAAACAGAAAAAACCCCACATAAATCAAAACAAACAAAAAAAAAGCATTATGCATATTTATTCAACACTTTGATAAAAAAAATGGTTCAAGACAATCTCCATCATTAATACACAGCCAGCTAGACCAAGTCCTACAAGTATTATTAGAAGGCCTCCAAGAATATCCTCTAGACGCATTGGGCGAATGTTGCCTGTTCTTATTTTGCATGATAGTGGACGGTTATCACGGGCATATTTTTCTTCCAATACTTGAAAGAAGCCACTGTCAAATAATCCCCACATAATTTTATCGAGTTCACTCTTTAAGAACGAATCCTTGGTGACTGCCAGAGATACGCTCATATCGCTTACCACACTAACTGCTTCCAAGGCACAATCGTTTCTGCCTAAAACGTAAAGCTTAGATTGTGTAACAATATAAGCATACCGATCAGAATTTAAAACTTTTTCAATGTGGAAACTACGATTCTCGTGGAGAACAGTTTGGTCAGTTTGGTTGAATTCAATTATTTTCTGCCACGCTTCGGAAATTAATTTAGATTTCGACTCGCTAAAAATATCTTGAATAAGACTTTCTCCTGTTAATCCCCATTTCCAATCCGACATAGTTAGTAACTCTTCTAGGCTATTAAATGGAGACATTTCTCTTGTTTCGGTAAGTTTTGCTGTCAAATTACCGACATAAACACCAGTCAATACCATACAGAACATCCAAAATGATGCAACCACCACTCGAGCAGATTCACGTTTCGGCCATATCCCAACTCCACGAACAGACACAAATCCTATCAATGACGTCATGATATTGGACAAACGGCTACAATTTAGAATGCCAACTGTAAGATAATATTGATCCACATCAAGAATAAACAACAGGAATCCCACAACAACAATACTAGCAAATGTACAATAATAAATATATAAATGAAGCGGTTTAAACACTGTGAACCAATAACTCTCTAAAGTCGAGTTTCTTTTAAACAAGGCACCTATGGTATCCTGTCTAAATGGGGGAAAGATGAAATCAACTGCTTTTAGCCTATCTTCCGTGATTGTTAAATCCGCAACGATCATATCTGCTTCCTGTCGATCTAATAAACCTATAAGCCCTTGCCATGATCCATTTTTCTTTCCGCCATATTTTTTATCCTTCGGTTGCACGAAAGTATAAGTGAAGTTTAAGGAGTCAGAGAGCAGATCCGTCAATTCTACTAAAAACCCTTTGTAAACAGAGTTACCATTATTGTCAATATCCCTTTTTATCATGTTCGATTCCATTGTCGCGATTGTAAGATGGCGCCCATTTAGTTTGTATTTAGAATTCGGATAAAGTTCTACGTCAGAACATTTTAACTCTTCTTCGAATATTACTTTATTTTTTATGCATCTTTTGTTCAAGCAGCCGATGTCGGTCAACGTTTTTATTGAAACAGTTGAAGCATACATAATACCCATGTAACAATCTATAAGCATCAAATTTTTCAAATGGAAACGGAAATTATCAAACAGGTTACCAACGGGTACACTACTCCAAATGATCCAGAAGGAATTGGTTTGATAGTTCGTTGTTCTCTTCGAATTGGTATCAAAACTGTTCGCTAATTTCAGCAATTCTAAAGTCTTATTCTGTAGAAACAGGATGATTTTAACTGGGTGCCGTGGAATATAGCTCCTGGCCAATATATCAGTTAGTTGCCCACGATTCATGTTGTTAACATCGTAATTGACGGAGGTATAACCGACATTTTCTGTTTCAATTTTCGGTGGAAGTTCGCCGCCCACAGTTTCGTAGAATAATACAGTTTCCGACCAATGTAATGATTTTACGAGAGCCGATAAAACACTCAACCTATTTTCAAAACAGCCGTTGTCCAATTCGGTACGCGGTATTCCCAATAAATCATCCACTGTACCCTTGTTGCTATTCCTGGGATAACGAACAAACTTCGTGATAGCTAAATTCATTAAAGATAACCAAAGTACCATATAAGTAATATGCCAGGAACCCATTATAACCATGTGGTTGAATAGCTACAACATCCTTGTTTTGTTTCTTAGTACGTCACCATATCAATTATTCAGTCACTATGATTCACCATCCCGCCCGAGCAGAACAGTAGGGCGGTAAACCCCATTAAATTTGATTTTACCATCACGTTTCCAAAGTAAGTTTAATATGATTATGTGAACGCAAATGTTTTTTCCTCCTGGAAATTCAAATTCTACTTTACAGTTCTTCACAAAAGGACCACACTTTTGGATTAATCACTTTCAGTTGATTGTCTATTTCAAATCACATTTGTCGTTCGTGATCATATTTTAATCGCTTTGGAAGTCTATCTCTACAAATCACATCACATATTATCTCCCCATCGATCTGAAAGCGATCCGATATGAAAGCTATACGATCACGTGCTCATTTAAGTAGTTTTATTGGATTTATGGATATGTATATTGTCTGGAGCACTTTTGTCCATGTTTTGCAAAAACATAATTATACCTGTTATATAAACAACATTTACTCACGAAACCTGATCTATGGTGGCCCATCAAAGTGAACTATGTCATTTACGAGACACTACCAAATCACGTATTTATCATAAATACTTTATTATAAACGGAAGTGTTTATAGATTACCTATTAATACATGGTTTGCCACATTTAATCTTTTTGGTGCAAAATGTTCATATTTATATAGTGTTGGGTAATACATTTGTATAAAATAATAATAATATAATTATAATCGTCTATTTATAATGCGCTGTTTCCATGACTAAGCATGCTCAAAGCGCAGTCCAAAAAGTGAATCACCCTGTCACACGGTGAATGCTTTTGTGAAAAAGTATGTTTTGAGTCTAGATCTAAATACATCTAGGGAAGGTGAGTTCTTAACATCCATTGGTAATTCATTCCATTCTTTCGGAGAAACATGTGAGAAACACTTCTGACCGAAACGAACCGTTATGGTTTTTGGCACTAGAAGATTTTGTCTTGGGATCTGAGTGTTCTTGGTGGAGTGTACGGTTCCAGCAGGTCCGAAAGATACTTTGGAGCACTGTTGTTCATGCAGCGAAAAGTAAAGCACAAAATTTTATACTTTATCCTGAAGTGTACTGGTAGAAATGTAGGTCTTTAAGAGTGCTAGTTATGTGGCTAAAGCAAGAAGTGAGTGACACTACCCTTGCTGCAGTGTTTTGGATACACTGAAGACGATTCAGGAGAGTAGATGGTGCGCCAGCTAGTAGGCTGGTACAGTAATCTAATCTGGACAGTATTAAGTTTGGCGGATTCTGTAGTTAAGAATTTTCTAATAAATCCAATACTTCGTATTAGTAAGTATCACACGTTGGATATATGTTTAATGTAAGTCTCCATTGATAATTCAGAATCAAACAATACTCCCAGGTTTTTAACACTTTCAGAAAATAGAATGGAAGTTGCACCAACAATTATGGCTTGAATACTACAACTGTTTCTTCTTGTCTTCGACCCCAAGAGAAGTATTTCAGTTTTTTCGTCGTTGAGTTTGAGTTTATTTAATGTCATCCAGTTTTTGATTTCACAGTAACTGTTGGATATCTGAGACTGTACTGAAATGGCTGAAACAGGGGTTGGATAGAATATTGTCATGACTTGTAAGTCGTCCGCGTAAAAGTGTCTAAGAAGCTCATGATCATCAATTATCCTCCCAAGATCTCTGGTGTATGGGGGAAATAACACCGGGCCCAATACCGAGCCATGTGGAACCCCACATGTGAGAAATGTCTTCTCCAATGATGACACTTTGCGATCTGTTTTGCAAATATGACTGGAACCAGTCTTAAACGGTATCAGACAATTCATAGTCCTTTGCAAGTCTTAAAGGAGCCTGATGTGATCAATCGTATCAAAAGCTGCACTGAGGTCAAGCAGTACCAACAGAGCAGCTTTTTCACCATCTAAACCCATTCTAAGGTCGTTTTGTACTCCGAGAAGAGCAGATTCGGTACTGTGACATGGACGGTATGCTGATTGAAAAGGTTTATAGAGTTTGTGATGTGACAGATGTTCAGACAGACGTAGACAGACTGCTCGTTCTATAATTTTAGAGATGGATGGGATATTTGATACTGGACGATAATTCTTTAATTGGACCAGGTTTCTTCAAAAGGGACTTTACTAGTGCAGATTTAAAAGTTTCTGGCATTCATCCAAAAGACAGACTGAAATTCACCAATTTCATTATGACTGGGAGCAGGATGTCCAGATTCTCTATCATCAACGATGTTGGAACAGGATCCAACGGACGGAATGTTGGTTTGGGTCGCTTTAGGATAACTGACAACTCTGACTCTGTGATTTACTAAAGGCATGTCAAGCATTGTCACTGAATTTTGAATGTTGCGACAGATAGTCTTCATCATCAAACTGTTTGCGAATATTGGGGATCTTCTCACTAAAGTACTCCGAGAAAGCCTCTGCAATGACCTTTGGTTCCCCGAGATCAGGGAGACTGGCATCTTTCCCTGCTTTACCCATTTCTTGCATGCACGTAGACTTGACGATGAACCCCCAATTCAGATTTCTCCCAACATTTCTCAGTGTTTCTTCTATCAGTTTTAGCTGAGCGGAAATCGTCTGAATAAATCCATGGTGTATCCGGCCTATAAGGGATTATCTTTGTCACTTTGCATAGTTGTCAAGAAGAACCCTCAATACATCATTGTATAAGAGAGCATACTGATGGTGGATTACATAGTAACTCAGACATTGACAGATCTTGACGGAATGCATTAGTATCTATTCTTCTTAGGTTTCTGAACTTAATGTTTTTAACAGGTTGAGCTGTCCGAGTTATGTCCAAAACACATGAAACAAGACAGTGGTCTGAGATTTGTAAATCAAGCACATTGACAACCCAAATGCATCTTCCAGGCTCATAATTATGTTATTATCCAATCCATGGAATTACCTCTCTTGTGGGTTGGGGAGCAAACATGTTGAACGAAATTCATAGCTTTGATCTTATTTTTTAACTTGCTGGTGTCAAGGTTATCAAGTTATCAAAAATGGGATTAAGTTTCCTTTTTTATTCATTTATATACGTCCACGTTTTCATGTCAATGTTTACATCGTGACCCATGTCTTTCGATGCAGACATTCGTAAACAACAGTTATTGATTGTGGACATTCTAGGGATCACAAAGGCTATTCAATTTTGATGAAACATTTAATATATGTTTGTATCCCGAATATCTCGAATGTGCTCGATTTTGGCAACTTACCGTGTTATTGGCCCGTTTTGCATGAAAATCACCTACAGAGATTGTGGACCCCGTATAGGTTACAATGTTTATCCGATGTTTATGGAACTTAAATATTCGTTTATATCTCAAAGATCTCTGATTGGCTATGGCCCTGCCGTAAACACAACATGTGAAGTATGTACGAAGTTTATCCCATTCAGATATTCGATGGTGAGTATCGATGCTTATACGTGATGCAAGCATTTGGATCACGAGGGCATGAACCATGTAGAATTTTAGTCTTCTCTGTTGGTTGGTTGTCCGATATAGAGGCAGCCTATCAATAATCGACAGTCCCGATGTTCCGTTCCGTTGGCAATATCTTTTATTAAACCAATTGAAGCTGTAAAGTGCCCCAAAGAAACTCCCGAAGTTGAATTGTCGGGGTTATATAAATTTATTCTTTATCTCTAGTGTTAAATTATCCATCAAACATTTTCAGTGTCTCGGACGCTAAACTCTCCAGAAGCCCCATAAAGACCGTACCCTTTAACCGTTGTCTATACGAATCTGAAGACACAGTTACCATCCCTCTAATAAATTGCAATGGGTCCAAAATAAACCAGCTGTGATATAAAAAAAACCCAAACATACCACCTTTGCCCCAATGACCCACCATACTGTAGATTTTATACAGTCATTTGCAATCTCGGTCAAATCGACCGAGCAAACCATTAACGGAAATATGTTTACACTATATAATATCAATTACAGTTTTGTATGAATAAATATCATATCTGCCCGTATTATTTTTTAGTGTGCAAGTTATGTATGCATACGTCATATTCTATTTGCACCTATTAAATGCTTTTAAAAGTTATATGCTTTTTTTATTCTAAAAGCTTTATTTGATAAGCAACTGTGTTGTCGGATTACCGACATGGTGACCGTCGCGTTTGCAAGCAACGAGTGTATGCCTACCGGCAGCATTTTGAAGAGGAATATAAAAGATGCTTGAATATGGATTTCTATAGCTTTCCTACTGATGATTAGCCATAATAGCGAAAAGTTTATAAAATTACCCTGTAAAGGTTCCTTTTCGTTAAGTGTTCATAAATTATACCTTGGCCAGACCATTTCATTTTTCTCAAGTCTCAGCAACATGTAGCTTTTTTTTAAAAAATATGAAACGTATCATTTATATCATACATTTACAACAAATATTCAAAATCTATTTTTTTTCTAGTTCTGTCAGAAGTAGTCTATAATCAGTTGAATAGAGCCATTGTATATTTAAATGTTTGCCTGTATTCAATGTAAGATAACAATATATTCTACTTTTGAATGTACAGTAGTAGGCCTAAGTACAGGCCCGAGGCTAGTGGGGGGGGGGGCTGGGGGGGCGGCTCGCCCCCCCCTCCATGGCCGTTTCTGTCGGAATTCTTCTGTCTGCGTCGGAAAAAAAAATCGCTGGTTAGCTATGCTCGCATTTTCGCCGGGAGAGAGTTTTAGTACGACATATCCTCTTTAATTCGGCCGAGATATAGTTAATGCCGACTGGAAACTCTTAATTTTCCGACACATTCGCCACCTGCATGTCATAGAGGCCTAAATTCAGTCTCACAGCGTCTCAAATTCGGCCGAGAGATAGTTAATGTCGGCTAGAAACTCTTAATTTTCCGACACATTCGCCACCTGCATGTTATAGAGGCCTAAATTCACTCTCACAGCTTCTAATTTTCGTGCTCTCCCCTACTCCTGCTTACGGTAGTCGGCCGTGACCTTCGTTCATTGATTTTTTGTTGTCGGAAATTGATTTTCCTCGCCCCCCTATGTCGGCTAAATTTTGGTTTCTGGCTTCGGGCCTGCCTAGCCCTAAGTAAGGCTATGTAACTCATATCCGGTCCTGGCAAGGAACACCATCTAGTAGTTCATATGGGACGAAACAGGGTCCCGTGCACACTTCTGCGTTCACTTAAAAAAATTCTCATTGGCCAGGTAGGTGCAGAAAGTTAAGACGTTAAACCACATTCATAATCCATATGTTAAGTGGGTAAGACGCTGACTCGCCAGTCTGGAGCTTAGGTGTTCGATCCCTGCATTGCTCGAAAAACTTCATCCTGATGCAGGACGGGGGGGGGGGGGGTGACAAGAGCAGCTATCCAGTCGTTCGGGTGGGACGAACAACCGAGGTCCCGTGTCCACATGGGCGTGCATGTAAAAGATCCCTTGGCAGTTGGAATTCGATATAAGCGTAGGCCGTAGCGCCGCTGCCCGGGCAAAATTTTCCTCATGGCACATTGCATGGCGTATGCCCGTCTTCATTATCCCAGTTTAGGAACAGAACAGTGGGGCATTTAAACCCTATTCCATTTCATTTCTATAAAGATAAAACTAATTAATACATTGAACTTTGAGCTAAAATAATATCTATGCGTAAGCAGTGTACAGGGTGTGACAAGTTATTGATATTGAATGTCTACCAAATCAAATATATCGAGGGGATCAGTTAAAGATACAAACTAAAACATAATGACGAAAAGGAAAATATATTATACTACATGTAATGTCACAATGAATATAACCTTGATGGATCCCTTCTTATGCCTCGGTGTTGTGAAATAGCAATTTATACTCAATTCAGCATAATATCTAAGGTCATTGATAAGCTAGTGCGCATGTACGTACATATGTATATAAAGCTGATTGCGGCCAGTCATTGCCATTGCTACATTCAAAGCTGTAAGAGCAGACGTTCTTTACAGTGTAGCAATCACTCGGATTAAGACCATGACGGACGCCAAAAAAATAACAAAATAACGCTTACTTCGGAACTGAACAACTTTCTAGTGTGTTCAATCAGAACTAGTTATGCTTACGTGTAACTAACTCGGTCTGAGAGGGGATCTCCTCACAAGCGGCCATGCTATCACACCTCGAGTGTGCTATGTGGTAGAGGGGTGAACCTTAAGGACCCCAATTTGTACAGGTTGTGAGGGTAGAGATATTTTATAACTCATTCTACACTTGTACTTGATGGGGTTTTAATTTCAACATTTGCCAGAGATTTCACGATGACACCATGCAATTTCCTCCTTTTGGGAAGGTTTTAATTTCAACATTTACCAGAGTGCTATGTGGTAGAGGAGTGAAACTCAAGGACCCCAATTTTTTACAGGTTGTTAGGGTAGATATATTTTATAACTCACCCTACTCTTGTACTTAGTAGGGCTTTAATTTCAACACGAGCTTTATAAAAAAGGAAGGGCGATCAGCAGGCAGAAGACAGTTTCAAGAAAAGGGATCAGTAGAGAATCTGTAAGGAGTTTTGTATGCACCCTGAAGATCAGTTCTAATATGTAATACTTGTAGAAAAGTCAGAAAGTATTGCACACTAATGTTATTTTACATCAAAGTATTAAGTTATTATTTCATATTATGTTCTATTCACCATATTATTTCATATTTTGTTTACTGTTCTACTTTGCATTGGATTGTGTCAGGCATGTAGCCAGGAAGTTGTTGTTGGGGTTTTTTTTAGGGGGGGGGGGGTCAAAGAAGTTTTCGGGAGGGCAAACTAGCTTGGGCATCTGCATGAATTTTTTTCGTAGCTACTGGTATTTGCGGTAAAGGCCAAATGGAGCGTAGAATATTACATTTTAAACACTAGTTATATGAATTTTTAACAAATTAATCGAAATTTTGATTTAGTTAAAATGTTAAACATCTTGTATTGTTGTATAAAAGATATCAAACATTACAAAAAATATGTACCCGGCTTTCACATTCACATAAAAATCACAACTGTTAACACTAGTAATGTGCCAGTTGTGCTAGGTAGTGTGCAGATGCCCTGCCAAAACAATATTGAAAATACTGTAAACAATCTCGGTTTTTTTCTTGAGATATTGGGGGGGGGGGGTGCCACCCCCTAGGTACGGGCCTGGATTGTGTGGGATAAAGACCACTAATTATTAAAATGTTCTTTAATGTTTTGCGAGGTGTTTTAATTTTGGATTCAGAGTTGACATAGGATAAACAGAAGTGTATTGCCATTAATAACAGGAGGTCATTTGATATTACATAGCAATTCGGGGATCACGGTGGCTAAGTGGATAAGGCGCTGGTTCGCTAGCCTGGAGGTTGAGTGTTCGATCCCTGCATTGGCCGAGAAAGTTCATCTCGATTTTCCGGCGTGATTTCCCCTTGTCAGTGATGCAGAAGGAGGGCCTGACAAGGACAGCTGCCTAGTTGTTCGGATGGGACGAAAAACCGAGGTCCCGTGTACAAATTGGAGTGCACGTAAAAGATCCTTTGGCAGTTGGAATTCGATATAAGAGTAGGCCGTAGCGCCGCTGCCCGGGCAAAATTTCCCTCATTGCACACTGTGGCGTATGCCCGTCTTCAATTAGCCCAGGTACGGTGCTTAAGCGTAGGACGTTAAACCCCATTTCATTCATTCATACATAGCAATTCTAACAGGTCAACCTACGTCAAGATGGTTTATTAGGGAATCATGGTATACTTGGCTATTATTAGCTCATATAAGGATTGTATCCTAAGTTAGATAAGTTTATAGGCCCAGATATTATTTGGATTAATATTTGCCAAATTTGGGACCAATGACGACCCTCTTCTCCTCCCCCAGCAGTTGGGATTGATTTGACGCACACTTCTCGTATTACAAATTTAAATAATTTAAACCTGAAATATTCATTATATATATTTTCACAAGGTGAATAATAACCCCATCCAACCCTACCCCACGCCGCTGGTATAAAACACTAAATAATTCTAAATGTAATTAAATTTTAAAGTACACTACATTTTGACAAATTGTTTTGAGGACAGGTTCGTGACTTATATTCATCACATATTGTTAAAATATACCTCTACTTTTGTTTAATTTGGGGAGAAACGAACAGAGGGCGTGAAAAGATTTGACATGAAAAAAAAATATATTATTGATGTACATGAACAAAGGTTTTTAATTTAATCGAAAAAAATACTATCTAGTCTGTCCATAAATTGTTTTTGATATCGATCTAATCCGATATTATCCGATGTTTCCAGGATCGATTCTTATATATATATGAAACTGTCTGTCTAGGATTAGCATGTCGAACATATACTGAGTGAAATTATATATTCAGTCTTGGTGTGTATTACAAATAAGAATACTAATTTTGGGATATGGCTGTCATTCATGATAGAGGCCTATTTTCAAAGTTTGTTGTTCTCTGTGTGTAGAATAGATCTTATTATTAATCTATTAGACTGAGCCAGTCTATCAATTTATATAAATAAAATAAGAAAGGAAGCCTGTCTAATAAATCAATAACTGTCACACCCAGTCCTGATATTTACTGAAGCGATAATTATCATTATTCACGTGAGATAGGTTAATATATAACGGTAGACATGATGCCTAATAAAAACTAACCTTTCGTGTGGCAAACACAAAATATCGAAGCCAGCATATTTTTACCCATATAGACGGCAATTTTGGGAGTAACATACGAATATGATTTCAAGCTTTCGCTTGTGTGAAGGGGTCTTTAGCTGTGGGAGGAAACCGACGTATAAGGGGAACATACACGAATCTCGGCAGGCAACCCTATTGGAATATGGAAACCATATAACATCAGTAGTGGAACCATTTCTTATCGATAAAAAGCAGGTTTCATATCCAAGAAGAACCTTGGTGATTGTTAAGCTCGCTTTTTGTTTTTATGAGACTGACAAACAAATATGCTTAGTCAATGGACGAACACCCAAGGATAACCCGTTTAAACATTGTCTTGAATTCATGTTACACTACTATTGTATAACAGGAGATCGGTGTAGTTAATATAGTATTTCTTTAAAGGACCTAAGTCCGTAACTCAAAATCCGCCAAAATCTTTTACATCGAAAACACGAATTATTGGCCAATTTAAATCAACATTGATGATGTAAACTTACCAGGAAATGATGAGCTTCTGATATCCGATATTTTAGATGAAATAAAATTTTTAACATTGGTACACGAATCGTGTACCAAAATGCACTTCAAACCGAGTTTTAACAAGAGACTTGAGGAGCAAGGCTAGACATATTGCACAATACCATACGGCGTATGTTGACTTGAATAACCAGACGCTATAGAAATTTGCACCAGATTAAGGCTGTATGGCTTTTTTCGCCGAACATAACTTATTTGAAATTGGGAAAAAAATGGAAACCTTTGAATGTAAATCAGTTTATACACATTCATATTACAGTATTATATGCGTTGCGACCCACTTTTGTCAATTTCTAGGTCCCAAATGTAAGCGATTTAGCTCCTTTAAACTAGAAACAGGAACATGAATACAAACAGGAACATAACAATGACATAAACACGGTATATCACTATTTTAAGACAACCATTTCGCCCCTCTGTCAAAACAGCCACTGAAGCCAGAAGTGCTAAGAAGCCTGTCTTCAAAGTTTTTCTTCTGCAGAAAACACAGGGTTTCATATACCTTTAAACAGGGGAGAAAATAGACCGGGCCCGTAGCCATGAATCGAATTAGCCCCACCCCCAAAATGTTTCGCCAACAATAATGATTTCTTAGGAGCGTTCTTAGCCGGCCACATCCTCAGTCCCTCCAAATAACTCCGTAGCCCCCCCCCAATTTTTTAGGACTAGGCTACGGGCCCGAAATAGACACTAGCATCTTATAAGGACCTAGATCTCAACACACCATGTTATCATTATCTATATGGAGTTTTCTATATACCCCATGCTATCGTATGGACTGTATGACATTAGCCGAGCGGTATGAATTCCATGACATTGTCAATAACATGTGGGATCCATTAAGTCTGCAATTGAATAAAAACTACGTGTTTATGTACAGGTTATAAACCTATATTATCATATACCATTAAAACCAGGTGGGGTTCAGTCAGTGCATCTAAAAAAATCAATATTTTATATGAGAGAATCAAGTTTAAATTTGAAGAAACATCAATGTCCAAGACATTACACTTTTCATATTACCGTCTATAAGGCTCAAAATGGCCGAATTATTTGTTATCATCACAACGATCATCGCCTTAATACAACCATTGTCATCCCCGCACACAATTCATATCAATAAATCAACAAATTATTACCAACTTTAATTGGCTCAATAAAAAGCAGAAAATGGCGAAACCTAATTAATATTTGTAAAAAAAAATAATGTTTTGGGGTAATCATTATTGATTAATCATTCATTCAGATAGATTAATCGTTAGAGAAAATACTAATTTATTAATTCATCTTTAAACAATATTGTATTATACCTACATTTACCTCTATGTAAATATCACTAAATAGAGCGTAAGAGGTCGACGGGTGACATCTACTGCCCCCAGGCCACCAGTAGTAAACTCTTCTCTATATGTCACTGTCATGTCACGCCAAATGGAGCATTTAGAAACTAGTATACGATAGCTGTAGGACTTAGAGTACTTGCATCACAGGTGTCAAAATGGTGGACTCATTTGTTGTCTTTAAACCACAATTTACGCAGGCATCTCGTAAACTTTGTTTGTAGTTTAATATCTTTGACACGACCGATTGATCACAGGTGGTGCGTAAAAGTATATATCTGTTATCCAAATTTAACTACATCTTGCGGGGATTGAATATTTCGCAAAGAGTGAAGCGTATATTATTGTTTCAATAATCTTCAGTTTTAAAGGGATACATGACTTAATTTCGCGAACTATGGTAAAATGTTATTTTGAACTGAATACGTCAAATATGTGTCATTTCAAGGAGTGTGTTTTTATGATTATTAATTAACCAAATTGTAATTCTCTGCATTCCCATCCAGTTAAAAATTATTGTGGATATACGACGTAGCCCATGTTTAGTTTTTATATTTGTGTGATGATGCGTCCGTTCGCGTTATTGGTGTTGTTGTTTTGTCCTGGTAACGGTCAATTAACGGTAACTCCACCAACAGAAGTTTTAAGAAGTGAAGAGGAGAGAACTTGCGTGATTGGTTTTATCTGTAAACATGGATACTGTGTAATATCTAATACCCTACAATGTGTATGTGATCCAGGATGGATTGGTGTTTTTTGTGAAAAATTATGTCCTTTAGATTGTGGTCAGCATGGACAATGCACTGTTTTCAATGGAACTCCCAAATGTGAATGTGATTGGCAATATACCGGGGCGAAATGTGATAAAGTGGTTGAAATGTCAGTTGAGAGCACAACAGGTGTGTGTTTATTTCTACCCTGAAAGGAATTATATGTTTATGTTGATAAAAATAGCTTTCTGAGAGATTATGATGTTTAGTACTTCAGACTCAGCTGATCGCCTGTTGAGTGCTTATAGCCTCTAAAAAGCAGAAACTTCGTTGTTCTGAATTTTTTCTTCCCTGTCAAATTGACTATCATTCTTTAATATACGACAAGTATCCCAAAATAAAACGGGTTTGGTCAATTACTTACACGCACACATGATTTCATAGGGTCACTCCACTCCATACAAGCCTGTCCAAGTCCTTGTTTAGAAATCGCTATGAATGTAAATGAAAGGTGTTTACAGTTTTTCAGTCAATCCGGTTTTGTCTTATGTGGTGACAATACTGCGTCTTATTTTCTCACTGCTCAAAAGTCCCTGATCTTTCTTTGAAAGATGTACACGTGTAATCCTTTATAAACTACAATAATGGACCTCTAAAGGCGTTATCAGTCTAAATGGTTCCAGTCTGTTTAGTATATACAAGTATATGATAAACATAAATATTTGACCCTTCCATATAATAATATGTTAATTGCTTTATTTACAGTGTGTATGAACTGTGCTTCAACTGCAGAAACCAGTCCCTCAAACGTTATTGAAACAGTCCCAACTGTCGTCAAAAGCAAACAGTGTTTTCCTGGGTTTGTGTGCCAAAATGGTTACTGTCCGAGTGGAAAAGTAGAGTGTGTCTGCGACTTGGGCTGGACGGGGCCATTTTGTGATGCGCTGTGTCTACTGGACTGTGGCCAGTTTGGACAATGTAAGAGTCTGGGCGCTAGCTCACAAAGCTGCGTCTGTGAAGCAGGATATACGGGTTCAAATTGTGAACATCATCCGTTATTTAATGGTAACACGTTTGTTTTCTATATTCACCCAGCACTTAGTTTCCATGATTCATTTAGATATATCCAATGCTTGTGACTCTGGGGATTATTTATATTCTGTGTTAAGGTATTGTTATTACACAATCAAAAGCTCCTACTATGGACAGGGAATCGAACTGACATTAGATTCTGTACTTCTACGTACGCTGATTAGATAATCAAAATCTAATACTTTGGGCGGGATATGAACTTGATATCATAGATACGATGTTTACTCAAACAGTTAACAAACCAGGTTTATGTAATGTCAATAGAACATTCCATCAAATGTGTATTTTGCACATACACGATAATGTAATTACGTAATTAAATCCCGTTATCATCATTAAGTTGAAATATATTCCACAACAGCAAAACAATGCAGTATTGAAATTTCTATTTAATTTTCAACATCAAAGTAAATAGCCTAGTGAATCCCAGGGGAATGGCGCCCGCTGTATCATAAAGCCTGCCATTAAGTCAACTAGCGTGGTTTCGAATAACCAGTTTTATGTGGCAAGGAGTAGGGTCGCCTGTCCAACCTCGTGTGATTTCTCCGGGTCCTCCGGTTACGTCCCACTGCTAAAGACCCCTACGCGCAAGCGAATTATTGAAATAAAGTTGGACCTTGTGTTAGTCCCGAAATGACCTAGTTTGTGTCGAGTGCACGTTAAACCCCATTTATTTTTTTTTTTCTCTCTCTCTCTCTCTCTCTCTCTCTAACATTAACGGTCATCTCGCACAAGGAAAGGATTCCCCGATGAAGAAGATATGTAGAATGTACATAAAAAGGCCGACGGCTCCTTCTTTTAACTATCTTTTAATAATTTTGGATTATTAGATGCGAAGTTGACCAAAGATACCTAATTGCATTTGTTTGTCAATCTTCGCTGTGACACAAACTAGGTCATTTCGGGACTAACATATGGTTTAATTTTATTTCAATAATTCGCTTGTGCGTCGGGGACTTGAACGATATCTGAAAATAAAACTGTTTTTTCCCTCGATAAATGAGCTTACTTGCCCATGATTTGTTTTGACAGGGCGGTAATTTATGGGCATTGATTATATTATTGTTTGAACTACGTTTCTTTCCATTAATGTAATTATTTTAGTATTTTTTGTAATGTGGCTTGATGGCCAGTTTGATTATAACATTTAATTTATATTGACAGATTCAACCGCAGCAATACCAACATCAACAGCACCAGTACCATCTTCAGATACAACAACAATACTTTTATCAACTGTAACTGATATAAGTCATTTAAACAACACAGACCCATTCCAACATCCGATAAAGGACCGAACGTGTGTACCTGGCTTTGTGTGTGAACATGGTATCTGTCTTGCCCATGACAATAAATCACAAACTCTAAACTGTGTATGTGATGATGGGTGGATTGGAATACTTTGTAATAAAAAGTGTCCTTTAGACTGTGGTGATTTTGGAAAATGTGAAACCACTGAAAATGGAACCACCTATTGTTCTTGTAATTGGACATATACAGGTGTTCTCTGTGATGCTTTGAAGCCCGAAAAACTACAAGGTAAACGATACCACAGGTTGATACATATTGTTCGTTTATTTTTTAAACGTTCTAAAAGTATAAAATAAAATTACAGAACATATTTTCTTTTATTATTCTATTCTTGTGAAAGCTTAAGGCTTAAACATATTAGTAAGGTTGATGATTTCCAGGAATCAGCCATGTCCATATCAATTAAATATATTCTTTCAAAAGACATCTACGATCAGTATCGTGTTTTTTGAAACTTTGAAACAGTGGATTAAATTATAGTTGCTGATGTAGTCACGTTGATAATTTTTAAAAGTCATCGTAGATTCGATGAGTATTACCACTGGTTAAGAGAATCTAGAGTAGTGAACTTTGATCCCAAATATTTTATTTTAACCCGTTTCTCACCTTTGTTTTATAATATATACTGAAAGAGAATCGGTTTAGATGAGTTATTTGCCCCTGGATTAGAAATCGGGATCAGACCAGTAATTTAATAATCTCGCTTACTAACATGCACGTAACAAACTTTAGACATCTTAGGCAATGCTTCATGTTATTTTTGTAAATATTTGCTACGTTACGAGCGCTTTGCTAACTAAATACCCTTACTCACAGCTTGATTATTGAGTTAAAACTAAATACCACAATTCTCCCGAAATGACCTAGTTTGTGTCGAGTGAACGGCCTCGGGCCTAATTTGCTACCCTTGTAAAATGACGCGATTATTATTAAACCAAATTTATCTCTCTGTCTTAACTTTGCAACTTATTTCAAGTTACTGGTGGGTAAACTGAATAAAATATCTATGATTTAATATCTTGTAGAAGTAAAAGATGATAGCTGGCAGTGGTGGGTGATTGGTATATGTATAACATTATTTATACTATTAGTATTAGTACTGGTTATAGTACCTTATGTTCTATGGAGGAAGAAAGAATTGTTTATAATGAAGATTATCTACTTATTTCAACCTTTTGAAGATTCTGGTAGGTGTGACTATGTTGAGTTACCTCCCCTCTCACTTTGGAACCATTAACTTACATTCAATTTGATTCGTAAGTTAGATGTGCAATCCGTGAAACCCGTAGAAACGATAGCGAAATTAGATGAAATCAGTATCGATGTATACTATTCAAAAAAAGTAGGGGATATTTGATTTTGGGGGCATAATACTAAAATATGCAAATGACAACGAAACAAGTCACTAACAGAAGAAACATTTCCAGTTACACGTGACGCCCAAACGCACCAATAGCTACCGCATGGAATGCAGGTGATGCTTGGGATCATCATGGGGGTCCAACCCAAGATTTGCACGACTCTGACTTTGAATGTTACAGTCATTGTGGCATTTAATTCCAGGGTGGAAACATCAGTTTAATTGTTTTAGTGACCAGAAAACAAATTTTGATATGCCCAAAATGAAAGGTTACGTGCCCTTAGCATGCTACAGATCGGCACAACACAGGCGGTTGTGACGCGGACGATGAATGTTTCTCAGTCTGTCATAAGCAGGCTATGGTCCAGATACCGTGATACACAATATGCACAGGACAGACCATGCTCAGGTCGACCAAGGGTGACAACTCAAGCCCAGGATCAATTTATCCGCACTTTAGCCTTGAGAAATCGTGTCATCACAGCAAATCAGATCACAACAAACTGGTGTGAGAGTGAGTGGCCAGACGATTCGAAATCGACTGCATAGGGGTCACCTTCGCGCCCGACGTCCTCGCGTGATCCCTTGTTTGAGAGATTATCACATTCAGGCAAGACGTCGTTGGTGTAGGGATCGTCAACACTGGGATAATCGACGCTAGAGCAATGTGATATTTTCCGATGAGTCAAGGTTCACTGTTGATTTTTTGGACAGACGTAGGAGGGTGTGGCGTCGTGGAAACGAGCGCCTCCAAGACGTTAACGTCATCAGACATGATCGATTTGGGGGTGGTTCTGTTATGGTGTAGGGAGGCATCACTGTTGCTGGAAGAACGGCTTTACATGTTGTTGCAGGGCGTGTTACTGTTACAGGCCAGTACTACCGGGACAACATCTTGGCAGTCCATGTTGTGCCGTTCGCGCGACGTCATGGCCACCGTATCATCTTCCAGGATGACAACGCAAGATGCCACAGGGCCAGGATCGTTACATGTTACCTCCAACAACAGAACATCACCACATTACCTTGGCCAGCACTGAGTCCCGACCTCTCCCCCATCGAGCATGTCTGGGACATGCTTGGACAGAGGTTACGTCAAGGTCAACAACGTCCTGCCAATGTCCAAGAACTTGCTGCTGCGTTGCAACAGGAATGGGACAATCTGGACCAAAATGACCTTAGACGTCTGATTAGGAGTATGCCACGTCGGATCAATGCTTGTTTGGCAAACAGAGGATGATTTACCCGTTACTGACTTTGCTGTGATGCTGTGGTAACTTTGTTGTTTGACCCCGGGTATCATTTTACCCTTATAATGGTCAGTCTGTGCCTTACTTAGTCTAACGATCATTTGGAATAAATCGATGAATATGAACTTCATTTCATTTTGTCATTTGTTTCTCCGTCAGTTTCATTAGGTGACTTTAATAACACTTAAAAATCAAATATCCCATACCTTTTTTGAATAGTATAATTTATCGAACACAGGCCTATTTGATCCCCCGCTTGTACGTGACAAAAAGTAGGGTCGCCGGTCAAACCGCAGCAACCCCCCCCCCCGCCCGTTTCCTCTCACCCTCTCTATACTCGATGCCCCTATAAAAAAAGCTGTTATTTTAGAATTGACGCAAGGTACAATGCGAATTGTTTACATTCCATCCCAATGATTTCTGATTAAAATCTCAAACAATTAATCTGAGCATCGATTAGGTTTGATATTTGTAGAACAACATACCTTAAACAATGGCTACTTTAAAATGACCTTTAAGTTATGATGATTTCTGTATTTTAATGGAGACCATAGTTAAGATTATTGATCATCATCCAATTGTTATTTGGAGAGTTATATATAACCAGGGCCGTACCTACCGGGAGTGCAGGGGGTACATTGCACCCCTGGAAAAATAAGGCGCCCCGAGAAACGCCACACCCCCACGAAAAAACAAAACAAACAAACAAATTGAAATCTTTCAATAACAAAACAATACACTTGATTTCAGGAACTTGAACATTATATTGACGCCCCACCACTCTGCTGCACCCCTACTTTTAAAATCCTACATACGGCCCTGTATATAACTTAAGATTATTTCTAACAGACGGGTTTATGTTTTGCAGATGATAAGCTCTTCGACGCCTTTATTTCATATAAATCAACAATGATCGATGAAAACTTTGTTCTAAATGAACTATTTCCACATTTAGAAACGCAAATGAACTTTAAACTTTGTCTGCACTTTCGTGATTTTGTACCAGGAGAAAGTAAGTAAAGTTTAAGATATTTAGGTAATTTATAAATTAACCGTTAAAATTAGCATGCTTGATATTTCAATATTATAATCTGCATAAAATGTTCTTTTGTTATCTAATACCCTAAAAAAGTTCAACTTTTGAGTTGTTCGTAAGGAGGGAGGGAGTGGCGCTGGAGATTTTCAGCTCCCCTGTTTTATCCAGGCTACATGCTATGCGACTAACCGAATTTTACTCTTACCATACTTTCTTGGATATGGTTATCCATCCACACAACAGAGGTTTACATAATGGTTTAAGCATGTCTTTTTGCTCAGTATCTTGAAATAATACTGACCTTTTCAGTAAGGTATATGTCACCGAAAATTTATTTAATAGTTTTAAACATATTTAATATACATTGTAAAATTTATATGAATCCAGGGATCATTTAAATTAATTAACGTTAAAGTTTATATTCGTAAAGAAAAATTTTGCTTATGTAATATTATTTCTTTATTATGATATATTGAGGTCAATTGATAACCCTATTTAAATTAATCACAGTATATTCAATCAGTCGTGAACTTTTATCATGCTGAACTATAGATATCAGTTCGTATTTAACCATAATGATATATCGATATAGGCAATGAAGTACTTATTAAACCATTTTATGTCATCTTTTAAATGACATGTCTGACTTATATATCCATGTACTTATTATAATCTATCAAAAGAAGTATTGATACTAATGCATGGCAAAGAGAGTTTCATATTATTTCTTTGCATGTATACGAAGACTATAATCCTAGAGACTTATAATTTCTTAATTACTAATTTGTATTATTTATATGGTATTTATTTTTTATTTTTTTAAATGAAACTCTTTTTTTTAACAATTCTGGACACTGACAATTCCTCAGCCCATCAATACGCAAAATAATATAAATGCTTTTTGTACACGATAAACTCTGGTAGAGCCTCCGAGGCTCGGTGAGTATAAGACAGAATTATATATTAATCAGGGGGTTCCGGGTACGATCTAGTAGTCGGACACGCTTCTTTCTTGGCAACATCTCCGCCATAGCACATCACATTGAAAAGTAAGACGTTAAAACCGTTTCATTATCATACCCCCCCCCCCATATAAAAAAATGTAACGGAACTGAATGCAAGATTAACTTTAACATTATGGATTTTATTGTTCACACCTTTGACTGTACACGTTTAAATTTAAATTGTGCACAATTTATGTTTTATTGTTTGTTGGGCTATTTCTCCGGGTTCTCTGGTTTTCTCCCACTGCTAAGTACCCCTACACGCAAGCGAATTGTTCAAATAAAATTTAAACCAAATGTCCCGAAATGACCTAGTTTGTGTCGAGTAGACGTTAAACTCCACCTCTCTCCCCCTCTCTCTCTCTCTTTTTGTAAATTTGAAGTTTTAAGTATGGATCATTCTATTTATATTGTTTCAGCTATATCAAACAATATTATATGGGCTGTGGAGAACAGTAGAAGAACTATCCTCATACTGACACCAGATTATGTAGAAAGTGAATTCTGTATGTTTGAATATCAGAAAGCACAGCATGAAATGCTGAGACGAAAACAGAGAATAATTCCAATAATGTTTCAAGACATTAGCGACATAGAACATATGGACAAAACTTTACAATCAATCTTAGATTCAATAACTTACTTAGAATGGCCCGGTGAGGATACACCGAAAAAAATAGAGAAGTTCTGGAAGAGATTGGAATTCTCAATGCCGAAAAAGAAATCGCTCGTTTCTGAAATAACCAGATCAAGCGACGATGATGTGATATTAAAAAGTCTTAGAGACAGTAGTAAGAACCGACCTATGTCAACGGTTGAAGATAAGGGAGAATTTATAGAACTATCAATAGATAGTGTCGACGGTATAGATAATTTAGCATTGGACACTCCGTCATGATGGGGACAATTCTCATATCTAACTTATACATGAAAAAAATATCCATTTTCACACATTTACAACCCATTTCCTGTCGTATGAATTTATGTAATTTACTTGGGGAAAGTTAAAGAACTATGAATTTATAGAACTATCGAGATATAGTGTCGACGGTATAGATAGCTTGGCACTTAACATTCCGTTATGATGGGGGCAATTCTCATATCTAACGGACGCATGAAAAATATCCATTTTCAAACAATATCAACCTATTTTGTGTCGTATGAATTAAAGAATTAATTCGGGAATAGTTTTTTTCTTTGGGTTTAGAGAAAGGGGGACCGGGTTACCTTTAGTTAGACGATCACATATCAATCTATTTGTATATTGTTATCGCATATTTCCATTGATCGTCGTCCTTGACCGATTGTCACACTTTTCAGGTGTTGTTTGGACAGTTGTTTAAATATGTTATTACTCTTGACTGATAACATTATTACCTGCTCTCAACGTTTATTGTTGACTTATTTACAGATGGTTATCAAAGTTTTGAACTTTTACTCAAAAGTACACGGGGTTGGAACACCCAGGTCGCATGAACGTTCTTCTAATATATATTGTTGGGTCCAGGCAAACAAAGACAAAAGCTAACGTTTAAATCCACCTGAGAAAATTTGGTGGTCTGTCCCCATACCCGACTTCAGAGTTGGTGTTCCCGATTAATGGTAGTTTGGTAAAACAATCATGCATGCACTCGGCAAATCTCGGCATATTCCGATACCCTACTATAATCTGCTGAGGTTTGCCGAGTTAAAATGCATGCTCTATTTTTAAGTTGAAGTTCTACGCGTGTTATCTTGACATCGCTGTTATTGTGACAAAGAAAATCCCAGTCGATTATCTCGATCCTGCTTCGTGATTCGGAAATTCTGGCAAATGTTGAGTATGGTATGGCAGAGTCTATTATGTTTCGCAGAAAAGTCCCCCGGCGAATTTAAGGTTTAAATGTTATTTCTTTTATAAAAAAAAGAATCTAGCATGTCATTTTTTTAAAAAAATAGTAAAACAATAAAACAAACGATAATCTTTTTTATTTTTTTCATCAAACTTTAACAACATCGACTTTCATTGGACAAACACCATTTTTAAGAGAAACAGTCATAATTGTGCCATTGCTTTCGTCGTCTTCTATTACGTTCAAAAATGCACCTACAACTGTGTCTATTCTGTAAAAACAACAAATAGTAGATAGATTAATACACTCATTCTTTTAATGATTGGGCAAATTAATGATTACATGATATAATACGTGTTATTCATTCAATCTAATGATAGGTAAGAAGAGAGAGAGGGGGAGAGAGGGAGAGAGGTCATTTCGGGACTAGCACATGGTTCAATTTTATTAAAATAATACGCTTGTGTATAGTTGTGTTTAGAAGGGGTGGGAAACGGGAGGACCGGAGAAAACCGACGAAGTTGGACAGGCGACCCAACTCCTTGCCACATACAACCGGGTGAACGAAACCCAGCCCGTTGACTCATTGACATACCTTATAATACAACGCGCACTTGCACACCATTCGCCCCACCCCAACCTTAGGTAAGAACAGCTTAGGGCATTCAGTGTAGTTCAAAGGCGTTTTGTAATATATCACTGTAATATTTCTATTTTCCGCCGTCTTGCATAACTAATGTATACGATTGTCACGATATAATACACAAACATCAACACAGGATGATGTTCTTGACCAATCAACATTAGACCAACAATCTACCATGTGTAGTTTTTAATTAGTTATATTAATCGTTTGACAAACTCACATCTTATTGGCAATTTAAAATTCCAATTAAAAGAGATAAAATAGATTGCGTAATTGCATCATTAATTCTTTCATTTCGACAGATATAAAAAAATCAATGTGAGTTCCTACAATGAGCTAAAAAAGGATACATAGATTGTGTACTTGGATCATTATTTTTTCATTTCAAAGAGGTAAAAAAAGCACTGGAACCTTTTTGTGAGTTCCTAAATTGATTCAAAATAATTAAATATATTATTGAATAGACGTTGTATTATTGTTCTCTTATTGTAAGAACTTGGTACTTCAGCTTCCTGTCTTGCAGCAATTCTTCATACGCAATAGCAAGGGGAATAAATGGATTCTTTTGTTTGCATTGTTAATTGTGATATTTGTTGAAATGAATAAGAAAATAATTACAGAAAAGATAAGATATTTTTTTAGGCTGAATTTCTTTCAAAACATATTCGATTAAAAGAGAAAACCAACTGGGGGCAATTTTATACTTATTATTTAGCATTCTCAAACAATCGACATCTATATACGGGTATAATTTTAATGATTATATCTATTGGGTATTCAACTGTGATCCATGAGTAACATTTGATCTTATAGTCTTAACCCAAGATTGTTCTGACTACTAAAACCAAACTCTAACCCTTTAGCTCCCACTCATGTACTACTCATTAAAGATGCATTACGCAAGATTTAGATGCAGAGCTGGTGGTTTTTGCTATATTAATTCAAAAATAGATTACTCAACTAACTTTATTCTGAGCGATGTTATCACTGTTTGAGGATTTGGCAATATTATGTGATATGGATTGTTTATTATCGTAACAACGGTACACGCTATTCCAGACCTAACCCCGTTTCTTCATTTTTAAATTAAATCATTGATAGGCCGAAGCGTTCTAATCTATTTATAATCGGAGCTATCCGATGCCATAGAGAGTTGATCATCTGGTCATGTTAATAGATGTTGAAATAATAGTTTATACTTGTATGGTATTTGAAGCCAAAATAAGACCTGCAATAGGAAAATTTAGCTCTTACGCAATGTATCTGTAAGCTTTATTCTTCACAACTTAAAAAGGGAATATACAAGACGATATTGTTTGAAGTTTAACGTCCTACTTTCCGTTGCTGTACTCGGGCTAATGAAAACTGGCATACGGCCTATAGATAAATTCCAAATTCTAACTGTCATGGGATTTTTTTCCGTGCGCGCCAGTCTATACATGGTGTTTCGTCCCATCCGAATGACAAACGTACTATTCCTTTCCATTCCTCTGGTTCTGCACCACTGCCAAGGGAAACTACGCTGGAAAATCCGAGGAACTTTCTTGGCCAACACTTAGATTGCAATACAGATGTAATTGCTAAATATTTGTTGGGGTTTTATTCCCCGTACTGTTCTTTGGGAAAGTGTATTCAAATGTTTCGCTTTAATGCCACGCGTCAGTTATATATCTTGCCATATTAAAAGAAGTTGGTTTAATATTCGTTAAACTTACGGTAATAAAGACAATGATTTTAACATATCTTGAAATTCTTGGTAATATAAAAGTTGTTCTGGCTTTTGGTTATTTATGAAACCTGTATTTACTGCTGTAGGGTTCATTGATGCAAACCGGATCCCCATTTCTCCAAGGTACGGATTAGCCTATATAATAAGAGTGTATTGAGTACACACATATATCAGAAATAAATATAGAATTGAATTACATGTCTCGAGCGAAAGACATTTAATAAGGTTACAACATTAATCTTCGTATATAGAGTCATTCTTTTATGAATAAAATACTAAAATACATTATATTTATCTGATTAACAATAGATACATTAAAATATTACGCCAGTTGAATAGTGGCTCTCAGTTCTTCGATATTATCCATAATAAAATTATTAACAGTAAGACATTAATCATACTACATTGCTTGGAGCATGATCGAATCTAAGAATATAAAACAGTAAAGTTTTTCTTATCTTATACCGCCCTAAACCTCTTTGATGTAGGTCAACATTTAATGTTATGCTGGGTTTATCAGAGAACACACGTGTTATTTAGAAATTAAATGAAATGAGGTTTAACGTCGTACTGGCTTATAAGACTGGGCTAATGAAAATTGGTAGACGAGAAATTTTGCCCAGATAAAGGCGTTACGACCTACTCTTGTATCGAAGGGATCTTTTACACGTACGCCAAGGTGTATACAGGACTTCGGATGTTTGTCCCATACGAATGACTAGATAGCTGTCCTTTTCAGACCCTACATCCTGCAGCACTATCAACGGGAAACCACGCCGGAAAATTCCCATGAACATTCCCGGCCAACACCGGGAGTGAACCTGTGACCTCCAGACTAGCGAGCCAACGCCTTACCTACTTAGCAGCCGTGGCTCCGTTGAATGGATGAAATCTCTGCTATTTAATTTCCATTTCAATTATTTAACGGAAGTTAATTTGTTTCACAATTTTACTTTCGTATTTGGCTTAACCAGTCAACAATGGACCATAACATTAGCTGTATCTCAACAATGGCTCAAATGATTTAATATACAGATTTCTACTACAAAAATACGAATCCACACGCCAAGATTATGTCATTCACTTGTATTGTTCATCTAATTGAAAGATTTCGTGTCATTTTACGCTTTGGTATTTTTTTTTTCATAATTTACCATTGCTTAAAATAATAAAAATAACTCCAACATAAACTTACCGCCCAACACGACGTAAAATGGACTACGGCGGCTTTTGATGCAGCATACACTGGGAAAACAAAACGTGCATCCAGACCTTTAATGGAAATTAAATATAGTCATGCAGTTATCCACAAATCAAACCATAATGGATTTACACACTCGACGAGAACATTAATCAAGAAATTAATCAAGACATTGTACATGCTAACTAGAATGTGAAATATAATCATTAAAGGGAAATTGCACTATTTATATTAGACTCTGCTACATCGGCACAAGGGGGCTATCTCATTTTAAGGGGATGGGGACAGAGGCTATTTGCCCGAAAACTGTCTTTGTCACCCGAATTTTCAGAATTAGAACGAATTTTCAACAATACTCTGATGGTTGTTTATCTTTAATTAATTACACAATTAGACAACAAGTTTAAATTTATAATATTATGTTGAGCAAACAACAACTTCATGTTTCCCATTTCCCCCTCCCAGCCACATCACCACCCAACCTTCAACGCCTATGATCTGCTTAATAGTGGAAATGATAATATGTATCTCAAAATATCACCTCTCTAAAAAGTTGTCGGCGAAGGAATAATAAAGTGTCACCAGCTTAGTTATATTTACGGGTGTCATAAAGGTAATTATTAACCCAAAACACGAACTCGTGTATCCCCGACGCTGTATCTTATTCATAATGATACATATTCCTCTCGAGGAAGGACTCCGATTTGAACCCAGCGCCATTATTCGAGACAGTTATAAGATTATAAAGTCAGAATGATGTCCATGTAGGCAATTACATCGTTTAACACAGTTGTATAATTACCTGCGAAAGATCCAGTATTAATGATTATTCCACCTTTACCACCTTTATCCTTTCTCATATGTTCAACTGCTAAATTAGTACCTATCACCACACCTCCCTAAATATACAGACATTTAATAATAAAAATTCGCCCCAATCAGTAATGATATTTATCGTGCACGAAGCAGCAATGCTTACTCTAGTATACTTAATACCACGTCTTATTAAAATCTGAGAAGTTCACATGGTACAAACTTTCTTTAATGGTTCTGGAATGGTATGTTTATTGACATAATGAAATAATGTCATACAATACACATGCTATTTTAAGCACAATTGTATTGACATTTTAAAAGAAGGCAAGAATGGCATAAAAAAGGAACTGAATAGACTTTTGGTATCTCACCGACTGAACACATTCCTAGAGCCTCGCTTACAACCCACCGCACGTGGGACTTACGCGCCATTGTATGTGTTTGGTCCTGCACATACAAACCTTTCACTCGGTTTCTTGCGACTGGTCTGAAAGATACCAAACCCCACGATCCATGAGTGTCCAAACACACCCGGTGTATAACGTTTACAAAGTGTTCGATGACAGGCGCAATAAGCTTAAGAGATGATGCGCGACTAAATTCCCTTCATTTACCAGGTTCCATCGGTAGGCAGCTAGAAGCAATGGATGCTTCTGAATTATGGTCTCTCCTTTAAATTGGCTAAACAATCCTAGCAATTTTTAAACACACATCCCCAAATCTCTGTTGAGCAGAAAAGACGCCACTTTACTTCCAGGTTAGAAATACGTCGGATTAATGTGAAATTTAGAACATGTACTCGCGAATTCTATATATTTTCTATATATTGTATTAACAATTGCTAAAATATATTTACAAAATTGACATCCATCATGTAATTCCATTTGTTCTCATGTATCATACCAGCATTATTTAACATTATATCAATATGGCCTGCTTTAGACACCACTGTGTTAAATGCGTCTGAAGAAACAAAATAAATCATTTAAGACAAGAGAGATATTCAAGCTTACATGGAATCGAAATAAAATAAGTCATGGTATGTAATTCGTTGGGGCAATGACAGCTAAAAGATCCTATTAATTATTATAAGGTAATCTCTGAAGTTAGGGCATTGAAAGCTAAAAGATCCTATTAATTATTATAAGGTAATCTCTGAAGTCCTCGTATTTTAAGGTTATTGCTGATTGTGTCCACAACCCTTTAACCGGTTATAATATTTTAGGTATGTGCGGAGGAAATCAATGTGGCTAAGTGGGTAAGACCCTGGCTCGCTAGCTTGGAGGTCGGGTGTTAGATCCCTGCATTTGCCGAGAAAGTGTCCGGCGTGGTTTCAGTGATGCAGGACCGAGGGGTTGACAAGGACAGCTGACAAGTCGTTCGGATGGGACGAAAAACGAGGTTCCGTGTACATACATGTACTGGCATGCACGTAAAATATTCCTTGGCAGTTGCAATTCGATATAAGAGTAGGCTGTAGTGCCGCTGCCCGGGCAAAAATTCCCTCATAGCGCAATGTAATGGCGTATGCCCGTCTTCATTAGCCCAGTTTATGAGCAGAACAATAGTACGTTATGTAGGGGTGGAGGTTTGCCGTCTATATAGCAAATAAAGCCTCTTGCGAACATTTACTGGACAACTGTTTGAAACTGTTTGATACTTTTTTTTAAAAAAGAAATACAAACTTTTATTTTTCATGTGGGATTGACCATTAGATCCTATATTCCACGTTTGATTGACCATATCGACATGTATACATGTTAATAACCCCGTCATGAAAATCTACCCACAGCATCCGAGTTGGTCGTCGGGGGGACATTCCTCACGGGGTTAATCCCTTTGAATTGCACATAACGTTAAAATTTTTTGGACTAAACCCAACCCTAACCCTTACCCTAGCACGCGGTGTCCGTCAAGCTCGCTAAATATAAACCATCATCAGGTTTATGACGCGAGATTTCGTCAATTCGCCATGGCCGGTGTTGTAACTATTGTGAGGAATGTCTCCCTTGTGCAAAATTTACAGCATCCACAATGCTTAATATCTTTAATTTAAATTGTCAGACAGGTCAAATAAGTCAAATCGTCACATTTGGACACTTGATTAGGTTCTCGTGTTCTGGTGCGTTGTACAATTTCGGACTGTCTTTTTTGGCTAACAATAACATTATATCATAAGCAAATTGTCATAGTACAAAGACAAGGAAACATTCAAATCTATTTTGCACAGAATAAATTGCAATTTACGAAACAGAGCAAAGCTAAACGCGGAAATGAAAAATATCTAGTTTCACAATAAACTGGGGCAATTATAAATACATGTTTACTGATGTTATCAATTTAAAGGCTTAATGTATTGAACACCTCGATATTATTGATTTTCTATAATTGACATGTACCTGTTAATTCTTGTTGTTTAGTAACATCACATTTAACAAAAGTTGCTTTATCCGCTCCATATGTTGATCTTAATCTCGTCTCCAATATTTTACCCTGTTCTTCATTAACATCTCCAATAAAAACCTAAAATGTTGGAAAATACAAATTCGGTGGAGTGATGATAAATTACACGGTATACCTAAGACGTGTTTAATTATCTGAAAACTCTTGATTCGTGAGGCACTGCCATTTATTTCTAGCAAGTAGCAAGTTCGCAGGACAAGAGCTGTCCAATGTGCAACTAAGTTATGAATAAAACTTTTAATATGCAAAATGTGGTCGGAAATTGAAATTGGTATGAAAAATCCAAAAGTCTGCTCAAGATAGTTTGCTTATCGGATGAATCACCATAAACGAGTGGGTATAATGAAAACGATTCTTTAAGCTAATCACTTAGATTTTGAAAATGTGAACTTCTCGATTCAGATAGTGTTATATGATATACAAGCTTTAGCGGGAAGTTATAAAGAGGGAGATCATGGAGAGTTATTGGTGTAAACATAGTGACCATAATATTTGCATAGTTTGTGTATTGTACATCCAATTTACCTCACACGAACAAACAAATAGTTCCAATTATAAAAGTATTCTGGTGGTTGGGGGTTGGATGGTTGAATAGGGTTGCCTGCCGAACCTCTTGGGTGTTCCCCTTATCCTTCGGTTTCCTCCAACAGCTAAAGCCCCCAACACTATTGGGTGGTTGAATGACCAAATGGTTAGCACGTGCGCGGGCTATATCATAAAGCATGTCATTGAGTCAACTGGCGTGGTTTCGAATCTCCGGTTGTGCGTGGCAATGAGTAGGGTCGCCTGCCCGCCTCGTGGGTTACGTCCGGGTCCTCCGGATTCCGCCTACTGCTAAAGACCCCTACGCACAAGCGAATTATTGAAATAAAATTAAAACCATATGTTAGTCCCGAAATGATCTAGTTTGTGTCGAGGGGACGTTAAACCCCATTTCTTTGCCTCTCTCTTAGTGTATTTAACGCCATATACCAACATTTATTTTATAAAGAAATACACAAAATAAGAAAGATACTGAAATTAACATGCTATTAATATAATTTGAAGTGGTTTGTCCTGAAATCGTTCGATAATCAAATGCTGATACAAAATGACAGGATTGTGGAGAAGATGCCAATAAAATGTGAACGCAGGTTAAATTAAAGGGACAGTTCTTTAAAACTCAGGTAATAAAGTGCACACTAGTAACAATTCATCTAAATTAAGGCAGTAGGCTTGCACGGAAACGATAGTATCAATATTACGTCTGTTACATTAAGGTAGTGAAATTGGGAAAACAACTCGTGTCGATGATATGAAAGACCGTGTTTGTCAATATTTCAATAAACCAATTTTTTGGGAAATCATTTACTTAAATTTGGGGTATGATGTACATAATGTGCATATTTATAACATATAATTTGGACGCTGTGGACCAAGAAACGCTCGTGTCGGTGATTAGTAGTACCCTTTTATACGAGGCTGATACTGCGTATATGAATATAATAATCCACATAAGTATAGTTGAAATAAAGTTCTAAAACTTCAATGAAATACCGGTACCTCAAAGTTAAACCTAAACCAGGCGCAAATTTTTACAAACTGACAATCAAATACCCCAAAGTTTTTTTTGTTATGGAAAAATCCAGTAAAATGTCAATGCAATCTCACGAAACGCAAACTTGACCTGTAACTCATGTATCACGTTCAATAAACTAGTTATATCTCAAACATAAATTTAAAAAAATGCGGGAAAAAGAGTAACCCTTTAAGTGAAATGTAATCTCATTTTTGTTTACAGGTCATTGCAATGTGTGTCTGAATATATCAGGAGGCCTTTTGGCAACACGTTCACGACTCTATTCATCCAATCACTATGCTAATTTTCTGACAAAAAAAATGCACATCAACCTTTTCGGGCCCCAAGTTCACAAAGCATTCTCAGACTTAAGTTGATAATTTAGTCAACTTCCAATCACTCTTTATGAGTAATATCTTTGATCCAGAAACACAAATTTTGCAGATAGCATATTATGGGTGTATTTAATAGATTAAAACAACAACGTTTAATAAAGGGCTATATATTTGTTAAAATAAGGCGAACAATTTTGAGTAAATTATCAACTTAAGTCTGAGAATGCTTTTGTGAACTCGGGACCGGATCTCTGTGAATTATTTATTTCCAACCGAGACAAACACAATTTTAAAGAAAATGTAAACTGACAAAATATAACGTTACCTTCGCCCCGGATTTGATCAAAGTCTCCGTTAAACCAGCACCGAAACCCATAGCACCCCCCGTTAAAAACACGTTAGCGTCTGTTAACTTCATCTTTATGCTTTAAATCTAGAAAATGAAAATGAAATGGAGTTTAACGTTTAAATGTTCTGCTCCGAACTAAAATGAAAAACTGTTTAAATTGATGCTTAAATGGACAATTCTAGACTGAGAAAAATAACTTTTGCTCAATAAACAACCACCTATATACAGATACAATGGTTATTATTGGGACCTCGTGGTTGTCTGTTATTCATTAAATTTTTAAAAAAATATAACAGAAACAAACGGTCCAAGATTAGATAAACACTTCGATAAGCAGCCATTTAAATATTTTACTTATGTCTGTTAAAAATTAATTAATTACATAACCATTAGAAAAACGTAAAACTGTTTTACCTGGTCTGTACCTGCAGCGTCAGCAATTGATAAGGGTCGATGTCCAGATATACTGTAAGATATATGAGATAAGAAAGGGTGTCGCGACAGACCCATCATTTAAAGAGGGGCAACATGAGATAAAAATCATACATGAATTAGGACTTATTTCTAAATCTCATTTACAACATACCAACCTCGCATAATGGTGCGTCGGAAAAAAATCGGGTTTTGTTTAGAATAGATGCAGCGCTAACCTTTGATCTTTTTTATTTTTTGGGCATAGGACAATTACAAACAACGGCGTGATCCGTTAATGCGACAGATAATCGCTTAATTAACCTCCTGCTCTTTAGGAAGGGGTGGGGATGTTTTATTATTTTGTGGAATTCGAAAAAAACTAACCATGATGTACATGGCGTTTTCGATTCCTTTTTGGCATAAAATTACATTGACTCTCTTTCTCTTTAAGGTTGATCACATGATATAATATAATTCATAATACCGTTAGCAAACAACCGGGGTTTTATCATTAGCATCACTAACCTATATTATACAGTACTGGACAAATTAATAGCAACAAACTCATAATTGCGGAGAAAATCGAATCTAAGAATGAAGTGTTGATCAAATGATGACGTTTGAACATATTCGTGTGACATTTTGCACACATGCCCACATGGTCTCACTCTTTGCAGTTAATGTACGATCGACGTCGTTCATGACGTCATGACGTCATCCCGGATGATGACGTCATTAACGACCGCATGATGTTTTCTTGCAGTTTTTGAACATGGACTTGATATAAATATTATAAGAGAGAAATACCAAGTAACACTTGGGTGGTAGTCGACTCTGATGACATGACCATGAGACAATCGAATGACGATGACGACATTGAACGTGCGTTATGTCATGACGGCTGTATGACGTCAACAAACGATCTAAAGCCTGGTTCCAGAAAATATAGATTATGGTCCTTGATTGGCCGGGCAATTCACTTGAGATGTTCCCAATCGAAATATTTTGGGACACACTTAAGGGCGAAATACATGACGTCCCCATAACTAATAAAGTGGACTTGATAGCCTGCCTAATCATGGTCTGGTTCCATTCCGAAAACATCAAAATACAGAGCAAGAGTCTAATTTATGGAATGCCACGATGCATGGATGCGTTGATAAAAGCCAAAGGAGGACAGACCAAATATTAGAAATATATCATATCATCAGGGTCGACTACCACCAAAATGTTACTTGGTATTTCTACCTGATAATAATTATATAATGCCCATGTTCAAAAACTGAAAAAAAAAAATCATTATGCTTGTTAATGACGTCATCAGTCGATATGACGTCATTACGTCGTGTACGACGTCGATCGTACATTCACTGCAAAGAGTGAGACCATGTGGGCATGTGTGCAAAATTTCACTCGAATATGTTCATATGTCATCATTTGATCAACAGTTCATTCTTAAAGATTCCATTTTCCCCGCAATTATAAATTTGTTGCTATTAATTTGTCCAGTACTGTACTGTTTGTATTGTGATTTACCCCACAAAGTCCACCTTGAGTGAAGACAGTTTTCTTAAGAGGTAATATGAGGTCAGTCGCGTTACTGCCAATCTGTACTTTTATGAATACACCTCTCATCGGAAAAATACAATACATAGAAGAAATATGTTTAACTGTGTTTCAATATGTCCGGTAGAAGCCAATTAATTATTGCGAAATGCTTCTCTTTTCGTCAGTATGTGCAAGACTTGACATGAAATTATTACAACCACATTCTACATTTCCCATGTTTTACCTATAATCAAATTAATAAAAAAGTTTCTAATTACATCAGGGAAAAATAGACCATGCGTATATTTAATTAAACTCAAGTTTACGTGAACAATCACAAATCTCAGCTGCAGAACTTTTGTGTGCAGGATAAGAAAAGCCCCCACTACCATTTTATGTCATCTTTGAATACGAAGAAGGTGTAATTAATTTGACTAACATCCTCAGACTCTCAGTATCGTGCTGGTGAAAATCCTCCACCTCTCTCTAAAAGAAACATTTGACAACTCGTAAATTGAAAGTTAAAGTTTATAAATCATCAACTTTGCATACAGTTCAATTTAAATCCTTTCATGGATTTATTTTTTACAAACAATAGAAGGCATTTGATTTTCATATTCAGACCATTCTGACTAAAATACAGATCTACATTTCGTTTCGTTTTTATACTTTCGATGGCCTCCCCTGCGGGCAGATCTGACCAGGTCGCACCAGGGGTCATATTCGTCAGCGTTGATGTTTCTAATGCATGGGATACCCTCAGTTCCGCACACAGCACGCCAATAATTCTCGCCACAACAGACCGTTACATTGGCTAATACTTGACCACAACGAGGGGTATATAACAACTCTTACAGATCCTGGTGTAGTAAAGACAAATAAAAAGAAAGTTTGAACTATATAAAACGAAATGAAATAGGATCTTTGTTTTAATCAGATTGATATTCCGACCTATTCTAGGGTGATCATCAATGGAGTAGATTATAAGTGACAGATGAAGTGAAAAAAGAATACTGCAAATAAACCTTCCTAGATTTTGCATTCTCTCCGTCATGCCTCTAGTATAACGTTACTCATTGTCGGGCTTTATTGGTCGGTATTTTTAAATTTCGGTCACGAATAACACAAAATTGTACTAGAACGTCTTCGTTATGACATGAAAACACGCGGGTATATATACAATTTAAAGTGGACATTTGTGACAATTACCCATGAGAAAGTCTTAAGGCGGGAACAGATTTCGAATATTTTAACTAACGCAGCAAGCAGAATGATCAAAAGAGAAAAACGTTACAATTATGACATACCAGAACAACCTTCTTGGTGGGACAATGATTGTGAAAAATTAAAATCTGAAAAGTTTTCTGCTCTAGATACCTATCGTTTAAGTAATCTAAATGTTGATCTAGAAAATTACAAAAATGCTAGGAGCCGTTTTAAGTCATTATGTTCAACAAAGAAGCGCGAAGATGCTGATAGAAACCATGATGATTATGTTAGTACCTGTGAGGATACCAATGGTTTATGGAAACAGATAAAATACTTTCTTCGAAAAGACTCTACCACAGGCAGTGTCAGTTCTACAGAATGGTTCAATTATTTCCGTGATCTCTATAACACATGTAATGTAAATCTAGATTGTGAATTTGAAATGGAAATTCAAGATTCAGTAAATTGTAATGACTCATTGTATTTATCTGAAAATCAAAATCATATTCTAGATTCTCCCATCACTAGAAATGAAATATTGTCAACAATAAAATCTTTGCCCAATTCTAAAGCCCCGGGACCAGATGGCATTGTAAATGAAATATATAAACACTCTGTTGTTAAGATGTTACCATACCTTCTAACATTGTTTAATTTAATACTTGATAAGGGTGTCTTTCCGATAGACTGGGGGGCCGCTGTTATACACCCTATCCATAAGAAAGGGGACAAAGACATCCCGAATAATTATCGTGGTATCTCCCTAACTTCATCCCTCGGCAAAATATTCACTAAGATAATTAACACTCGTCTCACAAAATGGTGTGAGCAAGAGAACAAACTCATAGAAGCGCAAGCTGGTTACAGAAAGGGTTTTAGTACAGTAGACCACATTTTTACACTACAAGCATTAGTTCAAAAATACTTGTCTAAACAAAATGGACGATTTTACTGCTTATTTGTAGACTTTAGCCGCGCGTTTGATGGTTTACAACATCATCTTTTAAAATATGTTCTTCTAAAAAACGATATAAACGGTAAAGTTTTTAAGGTTATAAAATCTATGTACGATAATCTCAAGTCATGCGTCCAATGTAATAATCTCAAGTTAACAGAATACTTTGATTGTAAAATAGGAACTAGACAAGGTTGCATGCTCAGCCCTTTGATATTTGTTTTATTTCTAAACGAGCTCAATGAAATGTTTATTCAGTATGATTGTCAAGGTATATTTGTAAATGCTGATATTGATAATATTGTTTCCTTGATGTATGCAGATGACATTGCAAGTGTCGCAGACACAGTACCACGTCTTCAGTCGCAAATCAATTGCATATTCAATTTTTGTAAGAAATATGGAATGAGTGTCAACTTAAGTAAAACCAAGGTCGTTGTATTTAGACGTGGCGGTATTGTTAAAAAAAGGGAAACTTGGATGTATGGGAATACCCCTTTAGAAGTTGTATCCTCGTATAAATATTTAGGAATAATGTTTACGCCTAAACTCTATTGGTCGCTGGCTATAGACACCCTAGTACAGCAAGCAAGGAAAGCTTGTAACATGTTAAAGATTTTTATCAGTAAGTGTAATATTAGTATATCTAGTTCATTGTTTTTATTTGATAGAATGATAGTACCTATTCTTTGTTATGGATCACAAGTATGGGGATACAAAAATATCCCATTAATAGAAACATTGCATTTAAATTTTTGTAAATATATTCTGCAAGTAAATTCTTGTACTTCTAATGCTGCCATTTATGGTGAGCTTGGTCGAAGACCTCTTAGTATCATATACCAAACAAACTGTATCAAATATTGGTTACAGCTAATAGAAATGCCACAAAGCAGATATCCAAAAGCATGTTATGATATGTTAGTGTCGTTTAATGATGCTGGAAGAATAACATGGGCTTCAAATATTCGAGCTTTATTATATCAATATGGATTTGGATTTGTTTGGGAACAGCAATCAGTTGGTAGTTCTAGAGCTTTCATAGACCAATTCAAGCAACGTTTAACAGATTGTAAATCACAAGAATGGTCTAGTAACATAGAATCCAATTCAAAACTAGTCAATTATTGTCAGTATAAATCCTTATTAGAACCTGAAAAATACTTGTCAAACATTTTTTTAAGGAAATATAGAATAGCCTTGTCAAGATTTCGTTGTGGTAATCACAATTTAGCTATTGAATCAGGTAGATGGCAGAACGTGGATTATAATGATAGAGTATGTAAACATTGTTTAAATGTATCAAACAAAAATTACGTGGAAGACGAAATTCATTTTTTAGTTGTTTGTCCATTATATTATCATTTGAGGCTAGAATTATTACCCAAATTAAATAATTTTGATCAAAATAATATGTTTATAAGGCTAATGAAGAACAGTGATTGTAAGAAACTGGCTATGTTTATATATAATGGAATGAGATTAAGAAGTAGATACCATAAAACATTAGCAGTCTAACAAAGTTTTAAAATATGAAATAAATCTAAATGTGATATATTTAATCAATTTGAATATGGTTCAAGATTTGTATATATTATTGTCATAAATGTGAAATATTATCTAAATTATGCCCTAAATGTAAATTATAAATTACCACGATTTTTGTTATTATACTATTAATTGAAAATTACTATTGTAAAAATATTTCTTGAGCACAATGTACTATGGGCCGGAGGCCTTGAATACTGAATAAAGTTATTATATATATTATATACTATTAGTTCGAATACCATCGTCGGGCAAGGATATTTTTGTTAAAATACAGGGTTCATATGACAAAGTACAGTCCTCGGATTTACAACGAAAGTGTTTTTTACGGTTTGGCACACTGATGTACTGTCAACACAGTGTTATTCATAGCTGGCCATCCATTTTGTGTTAGAATCTCGATTACAATTAACGGAAATTATGCGCCTTGGCATTGGGAAAATTAAAATATCCCCTACCCCCAATGACTGCTCAAACGAATTATATACCCAGGGGTTCGGGGTGGAGGGGAGGGAGGGTGCAGCTCAGACACCTCTTGACGCGACGTATAGAGCACGTGCGATAATAACTTCAGAACTAAATGTTTTAAAGGTACGAAGTATTATTCAGAAATAATAAAATTATTTATAAACCAAGAAAGTTACTACATGATATTAAAGTCGTATCTTTACTTTCAACATTTTAAGGAAATCGCTAATGCAAACTATGACCACATATACAAAATCTAATAATATAAAATCTAAAACAATCAAATAAATTAAATTCTTGGAATTAAAGTTCCGGTGTCTTAACGTCGGCAATACTCATTAACATCAGTGGTACTGTATTAGTTAGTTGGTTATCAAATCGTCATGCTTGGTTGATGATTCTCCTGTCAGAGCTTAGATGGATCCGTTTTATAAACAGATTGCCATTTATGGTAGAAACGTACGGGAAACGGTATAAAATCAACATTTCTTTATTCGCATTATGATACAGGTTATCGAGTCGGTTCGCATCTGAATCCAATTCCATACATTATTTTCTAGGGGTGTGTATATATTGCAGCCGTCGGCCCTATTGCGAAATATTACAATTGTTTCATTCCCTGTATTGCAATGCCTCGATATATTACAAACCGTTACAAACAATTCGTATGTAGACAATTCTAGGTTATTGGTCAACAATAGGTCAAATATTGATTGTTTTTAGTCTCCTACAGGGGCATCAAATAATAGTATATCGATACCCCGGTGTATTGTTATTATAGACCTAACATATTCCCAAAAGAAAACGTTGAGAAGAAAGAAGATATATTAAGTTATTGTGCGACTTCTTGATAAGGTTGATCCTTGTAAGTTTAAAACAACTTTTATCTCATGATCGTTTATAAGTTCTGTCACGTATCAGTGTCTTGGGTCGGTGACCTGGTAACATCCGCGGCAGTTATTAAGTCAAGTGTTTGTGGTTTCGGTTGCAGGCTTGTACGTAACAAGCATAGGCGTAGGAGCTACGGTAGACGGGGGGGGGGGCTGCCCCCGAACTATCCGGTAATCTGACTTTTCGGGCAGATGCGTAAAGTGAAAAGAAAAATTATTATTTCATCTAGAATCGCAGAAAAAATCATTGGCGGCGACTAAACTTTCAAAATGGTAAGCTATATTAGACCACATGGAAGTTGCTGTATTCACTGACAGGAACAGCAGGAAAACGCGTTTACAGCAATCAAATTTTCTCCCGACGTAAACGATTGATTTTTTGATTGAAATTCCAGTCAAGTCTCATAAGTTAGGCTGGAACATCAGGAAAACGCGTTTGCGGCCTAGACTGGGTTGGCAGCCTAGGGGGCATTCGCCGTCTGTAACCCAAATTTGTTTTGCGCATGTTAAGTTCTGCCCCCCCCCCACCCGAGAGGAAACCGACACGTCCGGCAGGCCATTACTACTTTGAATATGTGACTGACCAAGACTAATTATTTGTCGCTGCTACCCAACAGAATAAAATATCACAAATACCCAACGATTGATAATTATTGATAATATACAGAAAACTGAATATAACCACCCGCCCACTTTAATATATATCGAGCCCGTACGCCCATGACGAAAAGGGCCTGGTCGCCTACTTGAGTTCGTTGCTTTGTAATTTTGCCTACTGATAAGTATTGAAATACCATGTTAGTCGCAAAATGACCTGGCCTGTATCGAGTGGACACTAAACGCAATATTCTCCTTTAAATGGTCAGGGGCGGAAATCAGGTAGCCTACAGGTAATTTCCAGCACTCAACGGTATTTATGAAGCTTATTCTGAAGCTACCAAAATTGATTAAAATGGAGAATAAACATATTCATGATGGCGGTTATCTGGTTTATTCAAAGAATATCAGACTGGTTATAATTATTCCACACATTTCATAAATAAACAGTAACTGTTCAGTCTATACTGGGTAATCACTCTTATCGACGACTAAATTGTTCAAACAGCAAATGTCATGTTTATATTTATATGTTATTTATATTATTGTGTAACGTTGTTTTTATCATACGTTTGGTCAACGCCCACAAGTAACACGAATCCACGTTACATCATGATGCTTAAAGACAAGGGGTCGGATGTTCGGTCCTCGTGTTGGTCGAAATAGCTATGCAGGGGGAGGGGTGGTGGCAAGAAAAGGCGTTCAGTCGGTTGGATAAGCAAACAACAGAAATCCACATGCGTACGCGTTGATATGCACGTAAATGGACCTATATCAGTTTGTATTCGATGAAGAATGGCTTTCCTGACAAAATTCTCTTTTCGCACTTTGGATGGCGCTTGTCCGTCTTGGTTAACACGGTTTTAGTTTATCAGGAAGGCTAATGTACTATGAGCATGAAGTGTATTTTACATTAAGTGTATTACAAAACATCTTCTAATGTTAACTTTTCGCAGGATGACACAGTAGCTTTGGATACTTCAGAAGAATTTGGTATCACCATGCGGTCTTGATCTGCGTCCTTCCTCGAGAATACGCGCTTAAATCGACGGCGTATAAAGGGTACCTTCAGAGCGTAAATGATTGGATTCAGTAAACTGTTGAGAAAAGCTGGTCCAGTAGAATATATAATAAAATTTCCTTTCTCAAGGTATGTATATTCATCTAGATATCCACTCACGTGTAGTATTACAACCGTTCCTAAAAATAAATTCAAAATCGAGGTAAAACATAAGTATAATATATCTTTAGTCTCAGAACGTAATTTGAAGAATTGAGGAATCTCTTGATAACTGCAATGTAGTGAAAGTTGAATATCCAAAAGAAATATAAAACCAAAACTAATGTAATTCAAGAATTGAGTAAATTATTAATGCGTACCTAATTGATTATATGTCAATATTTTGCATCCTTTATTTGCAGACGATTTAAGCGGATATGGTCAAAGCCAAGTGCAGCCTGCAAACTTCGCTTCTCTGGTGGGCTTATTTGAATCAAAGACGGGGGATTATTTAACTTTTATATTTCGATTTTTTTCTACAGTAAATGCAAGGGGACTGCACCACACAAAAAATTACACAAATCAAACCTACGGACAAGACACAGCAATATACAGAAACCTTAAAACAACAAACGTACATACTTTTATAATCAAATTTAATACATCTTGGGACTAAGCCTTGGACAATATGAAGTTTTCCGAAATATGCATTTGTCGCAAGAGAGCTTGAAAGTAAATGTCCCGTGTAACTACATTCCTTATTTAAAATACATGACTTTAAAATTATCTGTAATTATGATGGATGAATGTTATCATGGGCTGTATAAAATTATACAAAGACAATGATAATGTACATACCCATAGGAGCCCAACATAACAAGTATGTGCCGGCTACAATTGAAACAGTTTTGGTAAATTTTAAAGAATGTTTCGTTGTGGTTTTAGTTGCTCCTGGTTCCGAAGAACTTATCAATATAGCATGACGATGAGCTTCTTTGAATATCCGTAAATAAATGATAAGTAATAAAAAGAATGGTATGAACTGGATACACAGCAAAAGTCTAAAGTAGCCAACCGTGAGAATCCTCATAAACCCACATGCATTGTCGGTCTCCGGATGATTTCTCCAGCCCATTAATGGCAGCAGGCCAACCAGTAGAGCCAGTACCCAACTTATAGTGATGTTAACAGAAACGTACTTTTTATTGCAAATATCGGCATATCTGTCAAATATAAAATAAATTACACAAAAAGTGATTACTATTACACTTTTCGAAGTATAGGTAATACATTACCTTTGTTAAGGAATTTCTGTGGTTATAGTATTCTCTCGAATATTAAGGTCAAATACATACAAAATCTCGGTTACAAGTAACAAGGATAGTTAACCGGTGGACTTAACTTCCAATCCGATTTCTACAAGTCGACACATATCTTTAACACCTGAATTCACCGTGTGTGTGTGTGTGTGGGGGGGGGGGTAGTCAATTCTTTAGCGTCAGTTAGACCTATTTAATTGTATATGAGGACTGGTATTCTGAAATGTATTAAGATGGTGAGTACAGAAAAACATAATTTTGTTGATATCCAAACATCGATACTTAGATTCAATCGCCTAGTTTTTATGCCCGAATTAATTACTTAGAACTGTTAGCTATAATTAAAATAATAAACGACAGATATAGAAGTATAATAATATAATTTTGCCAAATGGAGTGTACATTGCCATCTGAATCTATCTTTGTCTGGGGGCGTTTAGAACATATTTTATTCATATCTACCAATATCGATGCCAATTTCATATCTAATCTAGCTTTTGTTTTTTGCATTAATATTTGTAATGGCCTTTTAATCAATAATAATTGTTTTAATTCAAATCGGGATAACAGAGATGGGTAGTGAGGTCAGTGTCAAAACGGAAGAGTCTCAATTTTCCAAACCTATAGAACTATATGTGTATGAATCTTGGGTACTGATCTAAAAAAAAGAAACGGAAGTTCTGACTAGAAATAGAAGCAAATTATTTCGAATTATAAAAAAGGAAAATGGTAGATACCTAGTAGAATGAAATATCACACCCACTCATCCCACGCCATTCGCATATTAGTATAAGCCCATAACGGGACCCATCATATTTGTTATTGGTGCCATTTAATTTTTGATATTGAGTTGTAATATACATGTATATACAACTCATTGTCACGGTCGGTTTTGAAGAGACCATATATTATCGAGACCCGGTATGCAGCTTTCTGTTTGTGGTTTGGAATTTAGATTAACCCAAACTTAAATAAAAACTAACGTCACGTTCGACATACAGCCACTCTGGGTTAATTTGGAATGGTATAGAACAATAAAATTTATACCTGAATGGATAAACGATTTTGATACATCTATCCGCTGAAAGTGCCACAAGCTGAAACACAGAACAGATGCTGACTGCCATCAAGAGACCAAATCTTAATAAACATTCGAATATTATCTGAAAGTTGGTTAGATTATATGCAGTGTTATATATTAAATATATTCCTGTTAATAGGTCCGCCACAGACAGGTTACTGATGTAATATTCAGTTGCTTCTTTATTCCTGTGCTCCCGAAGTGCATTTAATACAAGAATATTGAGAAAAATAATCCAAAAAGCAATGATTAATATAACCAGATTTGTAATGATGTCAAACACAGTGACGCCATAATCGTTTAACGCCCAATACACCACGGATGAGTTACTCATGTTGAATTATAGACATTTAAACATAGTTTGTATATTTATTATATCGTACTATATGCAAAACAGATCCAGTTTAGTATAAAGTACCAAAATACATCACCAATAAACGAAAAGTACTTCTCAGTATCTTAACTTGAGAAATAACTAGAATTGTTTCCACTTTTTATGCAAAAGAGATCCAGTTAAGTATACAGTACCACAAAGTATACTTCCTAGTATCTTAACTTAAGAAAATACTATAATTGTTTCCACATTGCGCTAATTTAAAATCCGTTAGACTGTGTTTAAGTTTCGAGTTGGTAAGATGTAAGAGATCATCTTGATTATCCAATAGAAGGCGCCGGAGATTCCAGGGTCGATAACAGACCAGTTAGGCGCGTGATCAGCATTCGCCATCTTACCAAATTGAATAGTGAATTGTGTTATGCAGATAAAAAAATATTATAGTCTTTTACAACGTACTGTGAATAGTTAATATCTCGATCAAACATGATGTAAATCATATTACCGAATCTAATAAATAATATACAGTCATTATTTAATATTTTTATGGGTAATTTACACCTTGTTGTAAATAATTAATATCTTCAGTGTAATGCAATACCTTTACTTTTAGTGAACGGGTTTTGATAAAGCTTAGGAAAATAACTATTTTATAACATATTGAACAATATGGTCCTATCACGGTGGCTAAGTGGATAAGGCGCTGGTTCGCTAGCCTGGAGGTCGGGTGTTCGATCGGGAGTTCATCTCGATTTTCCGGCGTGATTTCCCCTTGTCAGTGATGTAGACGGAGGGCCTGACATGGACAGCTGCCTAGTCGTTCGGATGGGACGAAAACCGAGGTCTCGTGTACACATTGAAGTGCACGTTAAAGATCCCTTGGCAGTTTAAATTCGATATAATAGTAGACCGTAGCGCCTCTGCCCGGGCAAAATTTCCCTTATAGCACACTGTTTGGCGTATGCCCGTCTTCCATTAGCCCAGGTTAGGTTCATAATAGTAGGACGTTAAACCTTATTTCATTCATTCTTTCCTCTCTCTCTGTTTTTTATTAACCTACTGCAATCTTATTGGTTGTTCATTTTAAAATGGGGTTTAACGTCCACTCGACACAAACTAAGTCATTTTGGGACTAACGTATGGTTGTCAGTTTTTATTTCAATAATTCGCTTGCACGTAGGGGTCTTTAGCAGTGGGAGGAAACCGGGGTGCACGGAGGAAACCCACGAAGTTGAGAAGGCACCCCTATCTCCATGTCACATACGTTCACACTAGGGCTCGAAACCACAACCGCAAGCCAGAGTCTAATTAGTTATAGTCTATTGTAATCTAAAAGGGGAGAGAGAGAGAGAGAGAAATGGGGTTTAACGTCCACTCAACACAACTAGGTCATTTCGGGACTAACATATGGTTTTCATTTTATTTCAATAATTCGCTTACGCGTAGGGGTCTTTAGCCGTGGGAGGAAACCGGAGTGTCCGGGGGAAACCCACGAGGTTGAGAAGGCGCCCCTATCTCCATGCCACATACGCTCACACCAGGGTTCGAAACCACAGCCGGAAGCCAGAGGTGACTGGCGTAATCTAAAAGGACGGAATCAGTAGTATGACTATATCTTCGCAGAAAGTCTCCAGCCGAAGTCTCGAAATCAACGCCAATACGCATATTGAAAAAATAATTTTGGTTATGTGATTAACATTCGCACCTGCAAATTTTGATTATAACAATTACAATTATTCCAAACTACTCACCCTCTCAATAATAGACTATTTTTATAAGAATTATATTTTGATAAATATGTCTGGCTTGTGTTCAGATCCCATTATTAAATATTGTATTTTTAGATTACCTAAAAATTGAATGAATACATATTGTAAGAAAAAAAATGTCGGGCAAAGGTGAATATATCACCGATTTAAATAGATCAAATGCATTCAAAGAGACATAGAGAGAGAGAGAAAAAAAATGAGGTTTAACGTCCCCTCGACACAAACTAGGTCATTTCGGGACTAACACTTGGTTCAACTTATTTCAATAATTCACTTGCGCGTAGGGGTCTTTAGCAGCGGGAGGACCCGGAGAAAACCCACGAGGCCGGACTGTTGACCCTACTTATTGTCGTGTACAACTGGGGTATCGAAACCACGCAAATGCATTAAGACATCATAATTTTTTTTAATACAGTTAAACGTGCCATAATTGTGAACCTCGGATAAGTGTTGATTTAATCATGTCTGATCATTTTGAATTTGTCTATAAATCAAACTATGCCCAATGATGACTTAGTCATGAGAAGACGAAACCTCTCGATATTCAGCGTTCAGTTGCACAGTTATACCCTAAGCCAATCTTCCGAAAACATTGTGAACGTGATAGAGACTGTCGTATTTAATTTGTTTCTTCTTTATAATTTTGTGTGAAACATTGGGACTGCTAGAGCGTTAACTCTGTTACTTTTCTTCAAATTTTATGTCGTTCATTGAAATCGGAGAGGATGAACATTGTTGATTTTTGAGCAATCTACAACTTCCTATTTCAGACATATCACGATGGAGATCAGTTTTTATGAAAGCATAAAGGATCTTTATCAAATTTGGTCAACTTTTTACATTAGTACTCGAACTTCTCGTTCCATACAAAGTTCTCAGACAACAGCCTTAAAGGCTTTCTTCTACATTAACTAATGTTTTCCCCGCTATTTAAATTAAAAGCTAAACTTGTTTGAGAAGTTAATTAGTACGATTAGAATTTATAGACAAGATTTTCTTTGTTGTCCTTTGTGATCCCTAGATTATTATTATGAACAATGTTCTATGCCAGTAAAAATCACAAATCTTTCAGTGTTCTTGATAGCTTCTTAGGCTCGATATTGTATCCTAAAGTCCCTTTTTGATGTAAACATCCATTGTTTCGTATTATACTTCTTATACTGCTTACTAAAAAAAATATCGATATTTATTATCACGATATTATCACATTAGGTCGCACTACTGACCCTTTTTAAAAACAAAGAATAAGAATAGTTGAAAAGAATGATGGACAAAAGACGATAGACAGTACAATAACAATATCGTCATCATATATTAATGGTTTTGTGTTGTTCTCTTGTAGAATCTCTTTTAGTTGCTCCAGAATGGATAAAATATAGCCACACTCGGCATATGAAAGCAAAACAATAATGGTGAATATAATTAAAAAAGGAACAACAGCTTATGTTAATGTACTATAATAGAACAGAGAAAGTTCTAAAAAAAACCTCACTTAATCACCCAAGTTCAAAACAACGGAATGTAATTCTCATGGGTATAGAAGGCATTTAGGTTTAGTCAAACTTCAGTTTCTTTTTTTCTTCTGCTAAATGTAACTAAAATAAATTAGTCTTTCGATTCAGACAAACTTCAGTTTTTTTCCCTTCTGCTCAATGCAACTAAAATCAAGAACACGCCGGAATTTCACATCGAATATTTAATTCAGTTTATGTACCTGAAAAAAAACCCTCTAATATCGCACAAAGGTGTTTTTAATTATAAAGTAGCATATTTGTCAAAATATTATTTTAATTTTATTCTCTTGACTTATTTAAACCAAGATTCGTTCAATAAATGAAAATATTATTTATTAATAATTGAAATTGGATATCAAATCAATCAGTATGTGAATCAACCTGCATGTGTTCGGTTCAAATTACACACTAATGCCATCTCAGGGGAATTGCTGAATATGCGCCCAAAACTATATAGACAATTGAAACAAAATCCATTCATTTTCACTGCGAAATGATGTAGAAACTATATTACATTACTCAGACATACTAATCTGTAAATTTAATTCTTTAAAACTAACAAATAAATGACAGTGGTGGTGGAGAATTTGACGTGGTACTATATTTATTCATGAGAATACCACATAAACCATTCAAGATATAACCGTAAGTCAAGTTTTGGTGAAAATTAAGTTAGACCAATATTCGGACCATAGATTTCCCCAAACAACCTATACATGTATTTCGAAAAAAATCCCATTTTTATTCGTTCGTTGGTTCGATCAATGGGTGTAAACCGACTACCACCCTGGGTTATATCGCAGACAAGTTAAGTGCTTCCTTAGAAACTTGACAGACGAAGCCACCAAAATAGATCTGGTCAAGCTTTTGGGTAAGGTACAATAATGTTCTTGCAGGGAACCACCCAAGGTAAAATGCATCCAAAGGAGAAAGATCCGCTGTATAAGCTCGAACGCCTTTCCGGGCCCGTCCGAAGACCGGCCCAGTCTAACGGCCTCGCTTAGCCATTCTATCGGAGGTAGCGACGGGCGGTGTGTACAAAAGGCAGGGATTTAATCGGCGCCAGCTGATGACGGACGCCTACTCGGAATTCCTCGTTCACGGGGCTGAGTTGCAAGCCCCGATCCCCAGCACGAAGACGATTGGCACGGTTAACCCGTTGTAGGCGAGACTGCCCCCGAAGGAACAGCCCCAACCTCCCCTCTCGGGGCGGGTTCCCGGCCTGACCAAACCAAGACCGTAGGCACTCGCGCTTTCGTCTTCAGTGTAGCGCGCGTGCGGCCCCGGACATCTAAGGGCATCACTGACCTGTTATTGATCTCTCTCACCTAGCTTAAGCTTGCTCGGGATCCCCCTTAGAAGTAGCGACGACCGCTTCGACTCGCCCGATGTTCTCCCTGCTCCCCGAGGGGAGACTAAGATTCGAGAACCACGAGCCGACTAGTTAAGGGCGAGGCCTCGCCCGTTAGCGGAATAAACCAGGCTTCCGCTGTATTGCCTGCTTCGCCATCAATTCTACGATCTTATATAAAGTTAGTAATTTAAGTCTGACTGCCAGGCAGGTCCAGGGAATGCAAGCAAACATTAGCCTTACCAAAACATAAAAACTGCCCACACATCCCTTTACGTAGGGACGTCAGTAGCCCTTTGGATGACCACTCACTTTTATTGTTTTTCTCTTTTTATATGCACAGTTGATTTTTATTCCCAAAGTTTTACTTTAACAGTTCTGAAAAAGCGGAAATAAATGGAAGATTGAAGCAAGAAAGACAACTTATTTTGTTATCCGGAGGCAGACCACCATTAAATTTCACACTCTCGGACCTCGTACAAATTGTAGTTAGTCTATTTATAGCAATTCTCCCTCCTTCTCTTTTCTCCCCCTCTGCATGGGCATTTTTGTTGATTTTTTGGTCTAGAATGGAAGAAGAGGTTTGAATTAATATTTTCTGCCAGGTTTGGGTAAATATTCATGATTTTGAGGCGGAAGGATAACTGAGTTATCAGGTTGGCTACGATGATATGTACGGCAACTAGTTACATGTTTTGTGTATGATTCTTCAAGTTGGTGTATCTCAAAATTTTGGTGCTCAACCTCATACAAATTTTAGTGCAAAGACATGCTCATTTGTTCCTCGGTCTATGGTGAAAGCATTCGTCCCAACGAAAATTTTGGGAAAAGTTGGAGATGGGCAAAGAGGCCAGAATTAACACTGAAGTCAATGGGGAAATTAATGGTGGTCTGCCTCCATCCTAATTAATTCGTCTATTTATAGCAATTCTCCTTCTGTCTCGTTTCCCCCTTTTTCATGTCCATTTTTGTTGATTTTTTTGTGTAGAATGGACAATTTCTGCCAGCTTTTGGAAAATATTCATGATTTTGAGGCGGACGGATAATGTAACAAAGGGATATCATTTATGATTTTGGTGCATTGAACTTATTGAACTCTGCTAGTTTTGACAATAGATGATTTTGACTTTCACCTCATATTAAACTGTTGTCCAGTCACGATCTTATTAAATCTAATTAATTCAATATGTCCATTACAAGCTATACATGATCTGTGTACAAGATCCACACGACTTCAAATGTTTATGCACATGCCGTGACGAGATAAAAGAGACAATTGCAGATATGACCATGTGTACAACGGGTATATATTGAGGAGTTCCCTGACAGTTAGAAAACGAGGAGCCGAGGGAGAAGGAAGGCTTGTACGAGTGTAGGGACTCACCCGAGTCCAGCCGCTGCCTTGGCAGAGGGGCAGAATTGTAGATGAAATGTTATATTGTTAGATGTGTTCCCGTAGTAGTAATAGTTCCAGTATTATGTATTGCTGTTGTATTCATGTTGAATGTATGTAACCGAAGCTGTTTTGGATACCTGGTGTAAATAAATACTTTATCTACAAAACTCTTATCTGTTATCACTACGATAGTGTTACAATAGCGGTTGGCTTCGGTGATATGTACGGCAACTAGCTAGTTACATGTTTTAAGTCATCCTCCTCGCAGTGTTCCGTTTGATTAGAGCTAATCTGACTACTCCCTGCTGGACTGAGTGGGTATTATTGTCACTAATTCTGACTGGCCAGTGGTCCTATTACTGACCAATCACTGAATTCGTTACAAAGGTATTACCTTTAAAACAAGACGTTTAATTAGGACAACTGTGTTTACGTCATGGCTGCATGTTTTTTTATGCTAGATTAACCAGCGCATAGCAGGATATTGCAGCAAAACTAATTGCGTGACAAACGAGACTATCGGTATTGACGTAAAGTAAACACTACGGTATGGCAACGAACAGACTTTCAACGTTTTTAATAACTTAAATCTTTGTCCAAAATATTAAGGAAGACCCAAGATTAAACGACGGAATGTCATGTTACTGTACGTAAGTAGTAGATTTGATTGAACGAGAAGAATAGACACATTTACTTAAATGTCAAGAATCCGAAGCGAATCCAGCAATGGCCAGAGAGGGATTTCTCGGGCCGTTGCTTCAGGAATATGGTTTTAAGTATGCTTCTTCAAGTTTCTGTATCTTAAAACTTTGGTGGTCAACCTCATACAAACTTTTGTGCAAAAACATGGCTATTTGTCTGTAGTGAAAAGCATTCAGCCCAACGAAAATTTGGGGAAAAGTTTGCGGTGGGTAAAGAGGCCATAATTAACATTGACGTCAATGGGAATATTAATTGTGGTCTGCCTCCAATTTATTAACGCAGTGAGCTTGAGGTGTATTTACATATTGATAAATAAATTATTAAACACTAGATTCTTCTGATGATTTCTTTATGTATATCTATGGATGATTAATATTCCCTAAATATTCCTTATAATGAATCCACTATGAATATGATGACAATAATATCTTCATCTAAAAAGCCAAAATAAAATTTGTTTTATATTCAGTAGCTTTAACCTCAAGCAAACCAGTCTTTCATTGATTTCTCAAATTTGAATGTCACAGATTTTATCAGGTTACAGAGCTTGCCACCAGAGAATCACACATTTAAAGTCCATCCCAATGAGAGCTTATGTCTGCCTTCAGAGTACATCGCTACGTCGTTATCGCATTGATAAGTAATCGTTATTGGTCGAAACTAATGTTCACGAATTAGTAATACAAGAATCATATTATGTGCTGACAAAGTTAGAAGTTTGTAAAATCAATTTGCATAGAAACAGCCAGTAAGGTATTTCGAGTTACCTGCCTTTATTGCCATGAATTTGATCGCGCAAATTTGATATGAAACATTATTTACCATATAATACAATCGACCAGTTCTAACTTTAGTCGTGGAGTATTGTTTACTAAACATTAATCCCACACTGGCATATGTGCCTTTATAAAACAATTATGCTACATGTTTTGTACAAGCCAGACTTATTTCTCTTTTCAAGGTCACATCAACTGCCCATTTGTTGATAAGGAAGAACCGGTTCGACATTTACGATTTTTCAGGATCGTAAATTTCAGGGTTAACTTTCCTTAAGGACTAGTTAAACTAGTTAAAAAGAATGTATTTGTTAGATAATGGTATAAAAAGGGACAAATCGATTATCAAAACTGTCTGATCGACAATTTCCAACGCGCATTATTTTTATGCGCCAATATTTTCATGTCATCACCCCTTTTCATAAGGACGAAACTTGGAATAAAGGTTTAGAGCCCAAAGATATCGGGGTTTTTCGATATTGGCGTGAACCGCACCGTAACTTCATGGATTATGGCCCCTGGTCACAATTTGTTTCCGATTTTGAATAAAGGGCTAATCCCGATATTTTTTTTGGGAATAAAACTGCTTAATTTGTGTTAAAATCCCTTAAAATATTCAAGTCAAGGGCCGAGCAACTACTTCAGTATTTATGATACGTTTTCAAACGACTTAAATCCGCCAGTCTTCATCCTGAATTTGAGACCGGTGCCCCAAGGTGTATTTTGTGGTATCTGGATAAAACCAAACATTTTTTTATAAAAAGAATGTGTAGTTGAAATTTGCCTTTCTTTATCAAGTACGGTACATAGATTATTCACTGCATAACCCTCTCAAGTAACCGTAATCGGTTATTAGGTCACCCAAGGAAACATTTGACCCGAAATCTTAAAAGGGTTACGTGTCCGGTTAAGCAGTTTTGGCGTTCACGTCCAAACGACTCAATATTTTGAATTGAAATTTTGAGACAAAGTCAATACACCATTCCCCTATACTTTGGCGTTTTATTTTCATACATTCTCAGACTTTTATTTTTGAGCCTCTGTTTAATTCGGGACTGCCCCTTTAACATATACATTCATAATAATAATAATAAGGGTTCTTCTAAACACTGATAAGTTAAGGTTAGAACTTTAAAGTTTATTCTTTGTCGAACAGGGAGCCAGTGGAGAGATTTTAAAAGTGAAGTAACATGACAATCATTTTTGGAGATGGTGACGATTCTTGCAGCTGTGTTCTGGAGCATTTGGAGGCGATGAATGTTTTCGGCAGAGATACCAGCGAAGAGGCTGTTACAGTAGTCTAGCCTGGAAATGACCAATGATCTGGTTATGGTTGCGACAGCAGACTGTTTCAACAGGGGACGGATATTACCTATATTTCGCAAGTGAAAGTAACACTTTCTCACTATTTCTGAGACCTGTCTGTCCATATTTAGGGAGGCATCCAAATAAACTCCAAGATTCTTAGCACATGGTGCAAACGATATATTATTGTGATCAAAGTTTAGACCATCACGCTCTAATTTATCTCGACGTCTTAAAGGACCAATGATCATTGATTCTGTTTTTTATTGTCGTTCGGTTTTAACATGTTGTTGCTCATCCATGTTGTCACAGAAACACGACATTGCTCCACTTTATTTAGACTCACATGCTGATCTTCGAGAGATAAGTAATCCGATAGCTGAGTGTCATCAGCATATAAATGGTAGAGAATGTCTGATGTACTGATAACACTCCCTAGTGGCTTAGTGTAGAGGGTGAATAAAATCGGTCCAAGCACTGATCCTTGGGGAACTCCGCAATTTAATGACTTATGGACAGAGTTAGAGTCGCCAATATTGACAAACTGTTGGCGATCAGAAAGATAGGACCTGAACCACTGGAGAACTGAACCATCAAAGCCAAAATCAGAATGAAGACGGTCTATCAGTCGTGAGTGGTCAATGGTGTCAAATGCGGCTGATAAGTCAAGGAGAACTAAAAGCGATATGTTTCCATTATCTACCCCTTCTCGCAAGTCGTTGACGACACGGTTTAAAGCAGTCCCTGTGCAATGGGCTGGTCTATATGCGGACTGAAATGTATCCAATAAATTATATTGATTTAAGTGATCGTTGATTCTTGTTTTCACAGCTTTTTCTAGAATTTTTGATATAAATGGCAAATTAGATACAGGTCTGTAGTTACTAAAAAGGTCGGGTTCAAGGGTCTTGGATTATGTCGATATTGGCGCATATGTAGTGCTATCCGACTACACATCTTAGTGTTTGGTCTGATCGTCTATAATACCATATTTTTAAAATTAATATGTCTTCCTCTCCAACCCCAGCCCTGTAAAAGTTACTACACATATCGAAGTCACAATTTTTATTTAATTTTAAAAATGGTTTAAATTTATCACCATTACACCGTAATGGCGGTTGAGTTCGAATTTCATGAAAATCGGACCAACGCTGCCTGACAAAATTCCCATTTCCTAGAGTAATAGTGTAATCCGGCAAAATATTGTGATCAGCACATGGACTGTTCACCGTGTACAAAATACACGAAAAACAGTGGTAACAGGTGTAATACTATGGACGTATAATTAACAATTTTAACCGATTTTCATGAAACTCAATGCATTGAGGCATATCGGATCGAAATTGGTCTGTGATGTTTTCCTATAGTGTTGACTGATGTCTCTAATTAAATATCCAGTATATAGATCTATGGGAATAAACACAAATTAGCTCGTGCTATTTAACTCCCAGGCTTGTTATATGAGTTATATTATGTCTTTATGACGTTTGGAGAATGTGATTATCATTGGACGCACAAGATGGTTTAGCCCAAAAAGAGAGAGCAATGGCGTTTAACGTCTACTCGACACAAACTATGTCATTTTGGAACTAACGTATGGTTTTCAATTTGTATTTCAATAATTCGCTTGCGCGTAAGGGTCTTTAGCAGTTGTAGGAAGCCGGAGTGCCCGGAGGAAACTCACGAGGTTGAGAAGGCGCCCCTATATCCATGTCACATACGCTCACACTAGGGCTCGACCCCCCCCCACCCAAGGATAAAAAAGGATACAAAAATATTCATACAAAATTGTAATGGTGCCGTAAGTATGTCTGTAGTGTATTAGAATGCTCACGTCCGTTTAAGTTTAAGTGACCGTAAGTACGAAAATAATTTATGAACAATCATATTTGACGGAACAAATTACCTTGGGTATACATCGTTAACTACATCGAGGGCTGGCGGAAAATATCGATATTTCCGATAATCGTCGGTATGGTATAGCGTTTTGAAAATCGATTATCAATACAGTTTTAAAATACCGATTATCGCGCAATTATACATGTGGGTACTTCACTTGTAAGAAGAACCCATACGAAAAATCCTTATCACTGTATTCTTTGCCACGCGTGCTTGGGCCTAGGACTGTTTTAAACAGAATAGTCATAATAAAATAGGTCTACACGTTTTGTTTTTTCACGCCACGCGACAAAGAGCCGGTGAGAAATGTTAGCCGCTTATGTCATTATGAGAGGCAATTATTTCGTGTTACAATCAGTTGTGCCCCTTCTTTTAACACTTCATTTCTGGAGTATTGCAATTATATGAATATCACAGTGACCAAGAGTGTTCTGTGCGTATGAGAAATCACTGCAAGAATTAAACGATTTCGGCGAACTGGGTGAAGAATTCGTTTGTGATCAACAAAGGGAAATAGTTTTCTACACCTTGGTATTGCAATGGAATGCTATTATTTTATTTTCAAATTTCAAATAAATGAAAATTCTACATGTATACAGAATGATATCACAACATAAAATCGCATATAATTCATTATACATGTACAAATTATCATTACCAACCCTAGCTACATCACACTTAGCAACCACTATTGTTCAACACCGGAGCAAAATGCAAGACTTTGTCATCATAGCTCTTTTCCGCTCTAAGTGTAATGAGTTTTATATTAATTGTGAATCTATTTATTAATACATTTGAAAGGAACACTGGAGAAATATTTCAAGAAATTCTGGTTCTCTGTTCTGTCGATTTCTTGTGACTTTTTAATTTCGTTGCATAAACTTTGTTGAGTACCTGTTACTTACCACACCGATTATTAATTGTTCAACATACAACCGATGCCATTGGCTAATTTTCCCAAATGCAGTCATATATATATCGGATAGATAATTACTGTATTAGTCACACTGTACATTCCAGGTATGAGTAATTCCACGGTGGTATACTGGGCTTTGAATGGTTATGGGGTAGAACCGTTTGATTTAATTACTAATTTAATCATATTGGTAGTTGCTGTTTGGATAATTATTCTCAATAGTCTTGTGCTACAATCGCTTCGTGAACATAAGAATAAGGAAGTAACGGAATACTACATTATCAATCTGTCTGTTGCGGATTGTCTAACTGGCGTGTATCTTATTTACAACACATCTTACAACCTTATAAACTATCAGAAGATATCGGAATGTTTGTTGCGGTTTGGATTTGGATTATGTCTTTGTGTCTGTTCAGGAATGCAAACCGTAGCCTTGTCACTCGATAGATGTATCAAAATAGTTAGTCCATTCAGGTAAGTTCTATATTTAAGAGAACCCCGGGAGAACTTTTGATATTTTAATGATAATATCATTTCTGGTAGTTGGTGGGAGGAAGACCTTTAAAATGTAATAATAAACTGTCTGTATATAGCCGACAATCGTGTCACGACGTACATAGCTGAAGTAGACCTGTAGGGGATTGTTAGGATAGTAGTATCAAACATCCTTGTTCTTTTCATATTGGCGGACATTGCTTATTATTCATTCGGGTCAGAACGAAAAACGCTATCGAAATTCAAATATTTTTGACCGTCAATTTCTGAGTTATTACTCTTTCTTACATTCCAACATTTAAATTTTGCAAGGACAGTACGGTACACAGTTTTTTGAATTTGACAAAATATTTAATACTTCGAGGGATTGCACGCCAATAAGTTGCCGTAAAAGATAGTTTCATTGGCTACCGCAGGTTGTATAACAACCCTTCCACATCTCCGAACCTATTTCGGACAGGCGGCGTGCCCTACTCGCCGTAATAGATAGTGACATTGGCTAATCTCTCGTGCCATCCAGAACGCAGGTTGTATAACAACACTTCCACATCTCTGAACCTAGGTCGAACAGGCGGCGGGCCCTAGAGCCCAGCTAACAGTCAAGCCTAAACTTACCTACCACACCTCTGTTCTTAGCATTATGGCAAAGCGGTTCAAACTGTGTACGCTCACCACTCCTTCTTTTCTTACACCTGGATGCTCCCCTATTGATGAAACATACCTTTCTACGATATTACCTTTGGTGGAAGTATACGTTAAACCCAAGAAACGAACGAACAATTAAGCTATGAAAAACAAAACAAAACATAATCTGTGTTTAACCTTCTCATCAGGGTCTAGGTTTAACCTTCTCATCAGGGTCTAGGTTTAACCTTCTCATCAGGGTCTAGGTTTAACCTTCTCATCAGGATCTAGGTTTAACCTTCTCATCAGGATCTAGGTTTAACCTTCTCATCAGGATCTAGGTTTAACCTTCTCATCAGGGTCTAGGTTTAACCTTTTCTAGGTTTAACCTTCTCATCAGGGTCTAGGTTTAACCTTCTCATCAGGATTTAACAATCTTGCTGTCGATCTATGCGTAATTTAGGGTATTGACAGTAAATGTATGGCATGGGATTTCATTATATTGGTACCATTTATAAATATGTTCCAGATATACAGACATATGCAACACACGGTATGTGGTAATTGTAACTATAACAACATGGACACTGTCTATTCTGATCGGACTTCTACCATCGATGGGTTGGATAAATCCTCAAGAAAACGAAAATACCTGTGGTTTTATGAAGATTCTTACAATTGGTTATTTTCAACTGCTGATAGTTGCCCTATTCACTCCTTGCATTCTCATTATTATTATTTATCTTCGGATATTTAAAGAAGCTCGTCGACATGCTAAAAGCATAGCGTCTTCACAACCTGGGACCGACAGTTCAACAACTAGCCATTCTTTAAAATTCACCAGGACTGTATTTATTGTTGCGGGGTCGTATTTACTATGCTGGAGTCCTATGGGTTAGTGTTTATTTATTAATCGAGAGAGAAAGAGAGAGAAAGAGAGAGAGGGGGGGGGGTAAAGTCCACTAGACTGTGGCATTTTTGGAATGTTATGGTTCAAATTTATTCCAATAATCCACTAGCGTGTATGCGTCTGTAGCAATAAGTGGACCCGGTGAAAACCCAGGAGGTTGGACAGGTGACCTAACTCCTTGACACGCACGAACCCGGAACCGAAACCACGCCACCTTTTCGACCACCCAACACCTCTTGTTATTAATGACTTTTAAGATAAAATTTTAGTTGTTGTATTATTGACTTTTAGCTCATTATCCTGTAATGAACCGTGCTCAACCGAAAATATACAATCGTTTCGTTTATAAATGCGTTGTAGGGGGGCAACTGTTATCCAATTTCAACCAAAAATCCATGCTATTGCTGCAATGAATTTTTTTAAATCGAAACATAGCTGGCATGTCATTGATATCTCCAAGATCGTGAACACTTTTGAGTTAACGATTTGAATAGGACATGTTCAGTCAGACATGCGCAAACCTATCAGTGCCAGATATAATTAAGGTGGTCAACAAGCCATAGAGACTTAATGGTAGACCGACGAAAAGGTATATGGACACCTGTTACCACTGCTTGTTGTGTATTTTTGTACACGAGGAGCAGTCCATTTGCTGATTACACTATTTTGCTTGAATACACTATTTTGCCTATAACGTTTTTCGGACTTCGAATTCTGTCTTATGGTTTGGATTGCTCGTACTTGGTTTTTAATTTATAAAAGGCATATTATGTGAACTTAACGTTGTTATAACCTCATCTTTGATAGCTTTAGTTATGTTATAAATAGTATTACATAAATCTAACGCGTATTTTCTGACTCTTTTCTAACCTATGTGTTTTCCACTTTGAAATATAATGTTCTGACCATTACCTTGCCTATTTTTTTCCGCTTTGAAAACTTTGTAGGCATTCTAACAATTGATAAATAGTTGGAAAATGACAATTGTTATTATTTATAATTTGAACGTTTATCTAAAATATATTTCACGTCATGATTATAACCTTTACAGTTAATTTTCTTACATAAGTCTAATGTTAATACTAAATAATGAATAAAATATAAAGTATCTGAAACGACTTTCTCTGTTTAATGTTGATTATGAGAGTGACCATTTTTTGTTTTTTCAGGAATAGTAGTTTTACTCCACGTGATTGGAGGTTTAGATCACTATACCTATGTAGAGCGGGGCAAACTTATAGTATATGCTACAGTGCCAGCTTATATTAACAGTTTGCTTAACCCTGTTGTATACGCTTTGAAGGTACCTTTCATACGTCGTCGGTTTAATCGCATCCTTTGCAGAAAAAGAGAAGAGAGAGGGCGCATCGCGTTAATGAAAACCGTACAAACGAATGATGTTGGAAACACCCAATCCACGAATGATGTTGGAAACACCCAATCAACGAATGATGTTGGAAAAACCCAAATCAACGAATGATGTTGGAAAAACCCAATCAACGAATGAGATAGTAGTTTTAGAAGAACTCCAGCAATTAAACGTGTTCATATTGTCAGCTTACGATATGATTTGTATCCTAGTTAAGAAAAATCCCGGCTCCGAGAGAGACGTTTACCGTTGGTATCTCTCGGGCAAATCTCAACAGCCATTATCGGTCTAAATTTGGTTTTAATACCCTTTCCCCCTCCCCAATGGCTACTGATTGCCTGGATGTGTGTTTGAATACAGGCTTTTAAATGAGTTCCATATTAATGATCCTTGGAACAATTTCCATACCTTGACAGCCGATTTGAAGATATACCAGGATCTGTTTTTAGCGCGCACTGTAAGTGATTTGGTTAAACACGCGAAATTTCTGGCACAAACTAGATCTTCAAAATCATACAAAATATTTTTATATAAGGATTGTGGGTTGGGGTTAGGGTAAATTTTTACCCCTGCCCTAACCCGCAATCCTTATATTAAAATATTCTTTACTATTCTAAATATCCAGTATTGTTCAAATGTCTGAAGGAACGCGAGTTTGAGCCTCCATCTCGGACTGTGTGAAGCGACCGGCGGAAGGATAAATTAGGTCACCTTTAAAATCGTCTGCGAATTTGATGATGTTTAAGCGGAAACGCCCATACTCGACACCATGTTTTTTTTTATCTATCCGTGACGTCTGCACCTCCTATTATTATTTGGCGTGGCCTGACTTGGGGAAAGCTCCGAAAAATATTTTCTTAGATTTGTGAAATATTTACTCCAGCTAAGTGTCAGTCATGTAACTTATGACTTATTGATTTTTACTCGTATGGACACTCACTACAAATTTGGTGTGTGTGAGTTGAGGGGGGGGGGATCTTTGTAACTGATGACCATATTAGTTAATCATTAGCTCCTGGACCCTTTAAGCTTTACATGGTGTTGAAATTCGTTACCTACTAAAGTTTTAATCAGGAAATGTTAATAGATTATATGGTTTCACGCAGTTGAAATTATTGACAATCTTTCAGCATGTCTTAGTTTATATTTGGTTTAAGTATTGATATAACGTCAGAATCTACAAGAAAATTAATTGCAGGATGAATATAGTTTATCGATTAGTCAGACTCAGCGCTTACATACTTTATCATGTTGTATTTAATTTAATTGTTTGTTTTTTCTATACATACAAACAATAAATATACGCTATGTTGACATGTTATGCTAAAGCTAGAGGTAATTATCTTAACACAAACGTTTGTACACAGAACGAAATAATGACATAGAAGATAGTGCTTTTATCCAACTAACTCGGTGAAAATAGTCGTATCGATCAGAGAGGCGGCTTCTCACCAATACATCGAGGGTTCAATCCCAGCTCAGGGCAAGAACTTTATCGTTGTAAGTGAGAGGGATATTCGGTCTCCCGTCCGATCAGGCAGGTTTCCCCCGGGTTCTTCGGTTTCTTCCTGCAGTAATGATCGAAATCATTTGCACGATCTGTGCCAAGGGCCAAATCGAAAACAGGCCTCAGGCCTAATTTGCTACCCATGTAAAATGACGAGATTATTATTATTATTATTATCAAAAGTATGGTGATTTTTTCTCTTATATTACGATATTTATCACATTTTTGACGCCTATAAGCTTTCATACAATCACGATTCTCAACCTTTATGCATATTTGGTCTCCTGAACAAATTTGCAAAATACGATTTTTTTTCTCGATAAATGTATCCGTGTAAGAACATCGCTAAAAATAACTTTTTTTCAGATAATTTTGTCAAATTTCATTATAATTATAACTAATAGTCCATCAAACGTGGGGAAGTAGACAATATTACGACCTGCATTGAATATTCCCTTTAGTATTCCATTTCATTATTTCAAAATCTAAATGGTTACATATTGCCAAGTATTCATACATGTCTATATCTTTTAGCTCTTTATATTATATCATTCATTTTCCAATTAACAAAGCAAAAACATCTAAGACCAGATGATGAAACATTGATTACTGCTATGTGTCATTGTGGAATGAAACTAACAGATCAATCGGATCTAACAAGAGCCATAGCCATGCCGTCATTAATGTTATATTAACTATTAGAATAAGATATTGTGATATTTGGTGCTTCAGTGATTTTAATTCTTTCAAAACATTGGCAACACTGTGTTCACTTCACATATAAGCTTTAGCGCCAGAAAGTATTTATACTATACTTAAAAACATGTATTTTTCCATTAGTATTAACAATAGCGTATAATATTGTATTTTCTAATAGTTAGTGCAGGGGGACTGCGCCACATATGATTTAGTCCTACATAAAGGACAAATATAACGACAAGAAAGCATACTCCGAAACAGCAAACAAATATACACAATACACATATCGAAAAAAAAAACCTTAACGGTTTTAAGTAACATAGATAATATGACCCCATCTTAATTTACGCAATACTTTAACTATAACTTTCTATTGTTAGACCACTAGGCCATCCCAACCACCCACATAACAGTGGATGCATATACCGACTAATGTCAAATAGTTTACCCGTCTTGAGCAATATTTAAATTAGAGTAATACCCGGGCGTCCTGACTGAGCTACTGCGGCGACGCAAAATGGTCCCAGAGCGCGTCAAGGTCGCCAATGGCCACCGATTCACGACGTTTATTTTGAGCATGTTCTTACTAAACAAACGCCAAGGTTCTGTAATTTTGTAATTTATTTGAACATTTTCTCGCGTTGTTGTGTATTTTCTGCTCGCCGTACAGTAGCAGCAGCGCAGTAAGGATGCCGACCAAATCTGACGATGGCATAAGGCAAAACGGCATAAAGGGTTTTAAGCACCAACGAATGTGTTAGAATTTCATTTCCGGTTAATTAATTCGCCATCAGGCACCATCAGTTTGGATGGCTATCAAGTTATGATAATTCGCTTTCCGTAGCAAACTGATCCCGCAGTGAATATTCGCTTTGCCGCTAGTATCACTGATAAAGATGACATCTTTGCGTCTTAATTCGGCTAAATATTAACTTTTTTCCTCCGACAAAATAAAATCTAAAACATTTTTTTTTTGAAGTATAAGAAAAATAAATAAAGACGTTTAAAGTGACTGTAGTTTAAAAATATTTCCTATTTAGTGTAAATGGGTATTAAAATGAGTAAAAGGCATCATTTTGCCCGAAGCAGTTACGTGTTATGTAAACAATGCACGAGCTGTTGAGCCAATGACTGACGCCAGGTGAAGTCAATGCACGTGTTGATAGTAGGGGAGCTAGGTTCAGGTTAATTCGAAAATCGCGTACAAAATTTCTACTATGCCAGATGTGTGGGCAGCGGTGTCGGATACTTTGAACCTCGATTCTTAAGTTTCGGGTCCCCTTCCCATGGGGGTGAGGGGCCCTACAAAACGTCGAAATTTTGCGTTTTATTCGACTTTTGCGTACAACAACCAACTTTCGTGTATAAGTCGACCAACCCCAGATGTCACCAAAAACATTACTTAAGAAGACCCCTGACCCTTCCTTTGTCCCTTAAGAACGCCCACTTTACCCCCCTCAGGGAGGAGTTAATTCGACTTCCGCGTACAACATTAATTTTTTCGTTAAAAGTTTCACTATTGGTCCACTAGAACGTAAAAGTAACTTAAGAACGCGAAATCCCCTTCTATCTCAGATAAGAACGACAAAAAGGGCGACCCAGGGGTGAAATGACGATTTAATTCGAATTATGCGTACAACGATCAATTTTCGTACATAAGTCGACTAGCCTCAGAAGTCACCAAAAACATTACTTAAGAAGACCCCTGACCCTTCCTTCGTCCCTTAAGAACGCCCACTTTACCACCTCAGGGAGGAGTTAATTCGACTTCCGCGTACAACATTAATTTTTTCGTTAAAAGTTTCACTATTGGTCCACTAGAACGTAAAACTAACTTAAGAACGCGAAATCCCCTTCTATCTCGGATAAGAACGACAAAAAGGGGGACCCAGGGGTGAAATGACGATTTAATTCGACTTTTGCGTACAACGATCAACTTTCGTACATAAGTCTAACAATCGCAGATGTCACCAAAAACATTACTTAAGAAGACCCCCGACCCTTCCTTCGTCCCTTAAGAACTGCCCCTTTGCCCCACTCATGGATGAGTTAATTCGACTTCCGCGTACAACGACAAAAAGAAGACTCAGGGGTGAAATGACGATTCAATTCGACTTTTGCGTACAATGATTAACTTAGGTGCACAAGTAGACCAGCCCCAGATGTCATCAAAAACATTACTTAAGAAGACCCCCGACCCTTCCTTCGTCCCTTAAGAACGCCCACTTTACCCCACTCATGCATGAGTTAATTCGACTTCCGCGTACAACATTACTTTTTTCGTTAAAGGTTTCACTATTGGTCAACGAAAACAAACCACTAACTTAAGAACGCGAAATCCCCCTCTATCTCGGATAAGGATGACAAATCGCTTGGGTGGGAGGGCGGACGAAAAATCGCTTGGGTGGGAGGGCACCGTCTTTTCGTTAAATATTTGATGATTGTGTTTTTCCATTTCATTGTCATGCGACACCAACTCCGCTACCGCACTTCGTAATTTCATTTCTTTAGGATCAGTTGTGTGCGAGGTCTCTCAGTTGTTCCTTTTACCCACAATTTAAACCTATTACAGATGAATAGATGATGCCGTTTGGTCCTTCAATGTGTGACTGTGCTCTGCTACTATCTGATCTCAATTTTAAGCTTTGAACATTTAGAGTTTTTTCAGTGGCCTGTATAGCGGTGAAGTTCTTGTGGCTCTTGACGTGATATCCATGATGGGCTTCATAGTTCTGGGGCAAATTATTAACAAAGGCAGCTTATTTTGATGGATCCTATTTTGAGGTATCCATTGCGCGCAAAACACCCACCGTTGGGATCTTTTTCGGAGTTAAGGCACAGGACTTTGATTCTCTTTCTTCGTTTACATTCTGATCCGTATCATCCATATGAACTATACATGTCAGTTCATTCTCGGACACAGATAGTTCTGGTTCCGGGGCCGCTTGTTCTGAGGATGATGCCATTTTTAGTTTAGTCCGGGGGCTTTATATACCTGAAAAATACAGATGATAATGCATTATACGTATCTCTTACGGAATTTTATGATAAGTACCTACGTATGGTAATTTTGAGACCTTCGAATACTATTTGGATATTGCGTTTTTAGTCATAAAACGGTTTTTCTTTTGACTATTTATCGACAATACCATTTAATTTTATGAGCAACCATTCACCGACGATACCATTGAATAAACTGACCACCCATCGGCAAGACCAAACATCGACGATACCATATCGGAGATTATTCATCGACGATACCATTTATCGCAGACTATTCATCGACGATACCATTTATCGGCGACCATCATTAGACTATACCATTCATAACAAAAACTGTCCACCCATCGGCAAGACCATGCATCAATGATTCCATCTATCGACAAATATTCATCGACGATACCAGCAGTGATTCAACACATCATCTATTAGTAGGCACCTAATACAACGATAAGTTAAATAAACGAATCCCGCACAAAGGAACTCAAGACACTAAAGTTAATAACATAATAATTTCACAACATAATAAATTTACTCACCCAAGTACCCGGTGGCAGTATCGAGTCCTCCAACTGTCATAATCCATCTCTCAAACATGCATACAGGTAAAAATGTTTCGGCGTGCCACGGGGCAGAGTTTAGGCCACCGATAGATGTTAATGGAATATGACCGTTACGCGCATATTTCTTTAACACATGACAATGTTGAATCCTGAAATGTTGGGTAATCACCCACACCGAATTTCGTGGAAATCGGAGCAGCCGTTTTTGCGGTATGAAGAGTTGGACGGACAGACATGTGGTGAATTATAATGATATAATATAATTATATAGAAAGAAAAATACAAACTGTGGGAACTAAAGGAACAAATAAGACTAAACATATAGATCCGTCTGAATAAGAATGGACATCGGGAGCTTTCAGGGCCATCAGCTAAATCATCTCCAAGATCCGAGAGCAGCTTTATAACACCCTTGTCCCCCCTTCTTATCCGAGATAGAGGGGAATTTCGCGTTCTTAAGTTTCGTGGACCAATAGTGAAGCCTTTAACGAAAAAAAATTGATGTTGTACGCGGAAGTCGAATTAACTCCTTCCTGTGGGGGGTCAAGTGGGCGATCTTAAGGGACGAAGGAAGGGTCGGGGGTCTTTTTAAGTAATGTTTTTGGTGACATCTGGGGTCGGTCGACTTCTGTACGAAAGTTGATCGTTGTACGCAAAAGTCAAATTAAATCGTCATTTCAGCCCTGGGTCCCCCTTTTTGTCGTTCTTATCTGAGATAGAAGGGGATTTCGCGTTCTTAAGTTAATTTTACGTTCTAGTGGACCAATAGTGAAACTTTTAACGAAAAAATTAATGTTGTAAGCGGAAGTCGAATTAACTCTTCCCTGAGGGGGGTAAAGTGGGCGTTCTTAAGGGACGAAGGAAGGGTTGGGGGTCTTCTTAAGTAATGTTTTTGGTGACGTCTGCGATTGTTAGACTTATGTGCGAAAGTTGATCGTTGTACGCAAAAGTCGAATTAAATCGTCATTTCACCCCCTGGGTCCCCCTTTTTGTCGTTCTTATCCGAGATAGAAGGGGATTTAAGTAATGTTTTTGGTGACATCTGGGGTTGGTCGACTTATGTACGAAAGTTGATCGTTGTACGCAAAAGTCGAATAAAACGCAAAATTTCGACGTATTGTACGGCCCCTCAGCACCACGGGAAGGGGACCCGCAACTTAAGAATCGAGGTTCAAAGTATCCGATACCGCTGCCCACACATTAGGCATAGTAGAAATTTTGTACGCGATTTTCGAATTAACCTGAACCTAGCTCCCCTACTATGAAGACAGTCATCTGTGACAGAGATAATTCGTAAGTAATTCTCTGTAAAACAGATTGTTTCTGTAGTTGAACGACTACTGTTTATGGCAGAAAACTTTGACAAAGACGATATTCCCCGATACCTCAAGTGATTCCAAGTTTCATATTACTATTATACCCCCGTTTGACTTGGGTGGCGTCCTTAGTGCGCTGCTGCGGTGACAACAAATGGTCTCAGAGTGCGTCAAGATTGTCATAAGCGTGGAAATAGCGTGGCGGAAACGCCAGATATCGTGTTGCCGGGTCATTATAGTTTTGAGTCATTAGAGCGTTGCCATAGCAATGCTATCACCAATGTTGTTCGATTCCACCACGTCCTCACGGGGCTCCCAGTTCGCCCACGGTGACCTTATTTAGTTCTTAATACGACCATGGCACAATTACCAAGCTCGCATTCAACCATTCCTTTCGTGTACGACTTGCTATAAAAACAGGTGATTTAAAGTTCACACATCAGTATGTCTGTTGTCATCTTGGAATTTCCAAAAATATGATCAGCACATATAGTCGCCGCGATAACGTGGTAAAAACGCACGTGCAGTCTCGATACACATAGAAGACGTGTGGAAAGAACCCCATGCGCGTGGTTAGAGCGCTGTGCGTTCGCCGTTGCCAAGTCAATAGATCTCAATAGAAACGGTGAGGTCCTGAGGGCGAACAGTGCGACTGTGGTGGAATCGCACAGGTCGTAATAAGAACGTACCTTTTTTCAAGTTTGCAATAAATTTTTTTTTTTTTTTTTTTTTTTTTTTTTTGGGGGGGGGGGAGTTTTTCTCGAATTGTGTTGACGTTTAACGGCGACCTTGTGCATTTTCTGATCGCCGTACGGTCGTAGCAGCGCAGTAAGGACGCCACTCCTGTCTGGCGGGGGCTTGACATAATTAAGTACACAGATGTAGATTAAAAATTACACAAATACCCACATCCACACTCCTCGCAGTGATGCGTTTATGGTTAGATTTAATCCAAGAGGAATTACCTGGACGATTGCTTCGGGAATATGGCTAATTGTAATACCCATTGATTTGTTTAATTAAAAATATTTATTATATAATATATCCAGGGACGCCGGAATGGCGCTAGGGCCAGGGTACCAAAAGATAGAGTTGGTGGCGTGGGGGTTCTCTCCTCCCAGCCTCTAGAAAATTTTGAAATTCCGAGAACGTTGTTTAGAGCGCCTCGAGCATTCCAAATTCTAACATAAAACCCTTTAAAATACATGATAATGAAAGCGATCATGAGCAATTTATCTCATAAAAAAATCTTTTTAATTTGACGTTCAATACACCAATCTTCATCAAGAAAATAGAATAAGCTTTTTGAACGAGACAGTAGATTAATTAGAGACACAGTTGAGCTCATATTCAGCCAGAAAAGGACAGAGTACCATTTGTATACCCTGATACCCGGGTTCCGGCGCCCCTGAATATATCTGAGCTCTTATCTAATAATATATTTTGTAATTAATCCATGACGACCAAACTGTTCCATATATCCACTGTTGGTCAAATCGGAGATAATATAGTACCCTTTTACGGCCAAATAAGGCGCTGTTTTATCTGTTTACACATGTTAAGGGCGTGTGGCAATATTCTTCAGATAATGGGTCTAAAAGCATAATTATATTAATGAACGAAATTGATTTATGTAAGAATTCGAAGAAAAAAAAATGTTATAATTGTGTTACAATCAATTGTGAAATAATTGAGCTGCCCATATTATTGTGAATGGACATATATCGAATTATTGGACATATATCGAATTATAATATTATGGAAATATGGAAAATATTGAGTTAGGGGCCTTGATCCTTTTCAAGACAAAGTTCATCCGCACTGTCTCCACATTCTCAGTGATCTAAGACTTGTAGCCTAATCCGTGATTAGCTAATGATGAATGCTAAATATATCACACGACATTCGAAAAAGACACAAGATTGGCAACGAGCATCTATAATACCTCTAAAACATTTCATATGTATTATGTTATCTCTTGTTTGAATGCTATATTTCTTATTTGAGTTTATATAACGGAATGTGAATTCTAATGCGATAATCAATAATTAATAAATTAGAATTAGTGTTCCATCCTTTATCACTGTGATGAACAATAGAAGTATTTAACATGTACTTGTAGTATTAATCAATTTTCTGCGACTTTAATGACGTTTTATCAAAGATAACAATACCAAGATAAAGTAGACCGAGAAAGAGGGGGGGGGGGTAACGTCCATTCGACACAAACTAAGTCATTTCGGGACTATCGTATGGGTTTTAATTTTATTTCGATAATTCGCTTGCGCGTAGGGAGGAAACCGGAGGACTCAGAGAAAACCCACGAGGTTGGACAGGCGTACAACCGTGGATTCGAAACCAAGCTAGTTGACTCAATGGTAGGCTTTATGATACAGCGCGCGCACGCTAACCATTCGGCCATCCAAACCCTCACATGAATAGCAAGAGAGAAATGGGGTTTAACGTCCACTCAACACAACTAGTTCATTTTGGGACTTACATATGGTTTTATTTTATTTCAATAATTCGCTTGCGCGTAGGGGTCTTTAGCAGTGGGAGGAAACCCACGAGGTTGAGAAGGCACCCCTATCTCCATGCCACATACGCTCACACCAGGGCTCGAAACCACAGACGCAAGCCAGGGGTGGCCGGCCAGCTAGAGGTCGAAGTCGAAGCGCAACTCTCTAGACCACTAGGCCACCCACCCAACATGAATAGAACTACCTACTTCAATACATGATATATTATGAAATGATATAGTGATAGCCGGCTAAATCATGCTGCAAATGAAATTCCACTAATGAGGAAATTAATCGACATCCAATTTATCCTTTCGGAAAATCTGCGATCTATATGACTACAACCCCATTAAATACGTGAATGGTATAAAGAACATGGTTATTTCATACATTGTTAATAACTAAAACCCTATTATAGAGACAATAGAGTATCCAAGGGGGTAGATTCCGTTAATAATTATCTTCTAATTAAATCCAAACAGTAGACTCCATATAGCTTATGACTTCCGAGGTCGATGATCAAAATAAAATCATCGTACTGGTCAGAGCGTGTAACGTGTGCTTTGTTTTTTTTCAGGTATATGTGTTTTATATTTGTCTGTGATAATTATTGGAAACATAATAGGATTATTACAAAGGATATTTAACGTGTACAATATGAGTAAGATAAGTATCTAATACACATTGCGTTGTTATGGTCAACTGCCAATATCTCCGTTATTAAAATGTGTTGGCTATGGTCTAGTGCGTTTATAAAAATCAGACGAAAATGTAACCGATAGTTGGAGTTATTTCGTTTCATTTCTTTCTTTTTGTCTCTTGTGTTCAAAAACTATTAAGGATTGTGCATGCCTAGAAGCGTTAAATTCAATCGTTATTTGAACGTTGTCAAAAAACGGAAGTATTCTGAATTATTTATTCATTTCAGAGCAAAATTTCAAGCCCTAATGTTACCAAGAACCACAACTCGTTGTGTCACTAAGAATTAACTCCTTTCATCAACAATTTAAAAACACATGCCTAGATGGTAATATCGTCAAAAATCAAACATGTCCATACTTTTATTGTTAATGAATAAAGTTTTTGTGGTAAGCCTTATGATATGTTAATATAAACCCTAAATTATTGTCTATAGGATGAAATGTATTGTGACCCCGAATCACACTAACATAATGCATACAGACTGTGTATTATTATTCACATAATCTATGATATATGTCTAAGGAATTTGACCCCTGTTTCTTTACAAATGAAAGTTCTACCAAGACGTAATATAATTTGTTTTTCACCGTCCGTTGTTCCCGTTTTTTATAAATTCAAAGTAGCTTTTTCGCTATTGACTTATTAATGATAACAAATCATACACAGATTCATTGTAACATTAGTGAATCGTTCTGGTCTAATGCTCTCCATAGACAGTTATGTGCAGGGGTTTGGAGATGTTCGGGATCAACCCATCCAACAATAATACCAACATCAACTCCAGGTTAGGCAAACTTTCTATAAAAAACAACATAGCAGCATACAAATACAAAGTGGCAATGAAAGGGAAAACACGGAGCACGAGAGCCAGGCAGGAAAGGAAGTGCCGTCCGGTCGTATTTGGCTACAGGGCATAGCCAACTTGATTCCATACAAGTATTATGTACGGTGTACATTTCTTAAAGGACCTAAGTCCGTAACTCAAAATCCTCCAAAATCTTCGACATCGAAAACACGAATTATTGGTCAATTTAAATCAACATTGATGATGTAAACTTACCGAGAAAAGATGAACTTCTAAAATCCGATATTTCAGATAAAAAATTTTTTTTTAACATTGGTACAGTTGAATCGAGAGACTCGAGGGACGACGCTAGACACACTGCACCAAACCAAACTGAGTTATGTTAACTGGAATAACTATCGACGCTTTAAATGTAGGCTACACTTGATTGCGACTGGTGGCTTATTTTGTCGAACGTAACTGATTTGAATTTGTAGTAAAAACGGAAACCATTGAATGTAAATTAGTTAATATACATTCATATTACAGTTGCGACCCACTTTTGTAAATTTCTAGATCCCAGATGTTACCGATTTAGCTCCTTTAATTTTAATTCCATTCTTTAATTAGATGCCCCCGCCTAGTCTCGGTCAATTTTTGACGAAAATTACTGGATAATCTACCACATAAAAAAACAAACTCCCGGTTACGCATGGGCATGGAACCTTTTGGCTAAAGTCTCGGTAAGTGATAGATATTATGAAGCCGGGCTGATTTTGCTAGATTCTATAAAGCGAGGCAGAAATATACTCCACAATTCACTTGGCACATCTATTATTAGAAACAAAATAGAGACGAGAAAATAGCACGAATCGCGATGAAGAATTAAGAAGATTGTGATAAACCATACGTCTGATTCATGACGAGAGAAAATTTCCATTTCAATTAAAACCTTCACAAACAAAATTTTAGAGAGTGTCATTGTTGACAGATGTTTTGATACATTCAGTACGTGTTAACTTAAAAGACTATTTCTCCGATAATAAGGTTTTTTAGGAGTGTTCAAATTGGTAGGCGACCCGACCCGTAGGCTCGTAGTATGGTCCACCGAGGCCTGTATATCATCACCACCTCCTGATCACCTTGTCTTGATACCATACGTGCATTGTACATAATAGGGCCGTATCTAGCGGGGGTTAAGGGGGTACCCCCAGGGAAAAAAATGACAACCTTTCAATTATAAATTATAAAATAACTTCTTGACCATGATCACACAGAGATGCTCTTAAGGCACTGAGCAGTCCGTCGGTTGTAAGAGCACCCACACGCCAATGGCCTGACCCAAACTTTCTTATATCACTTATGTGGAGGCTATAGGCGCGGATCCCAGGGGGGGGGGGCAGGAGCAAATGTACCTCCATAAAAATCTGCCGCCCATGAAATATGGCGCCCAGTAACTTGGGCATTATAGTGGCGCTCCACCACTGCGCTGCGCCCCTACTTATAAAATCCTACATACGGCCCTGGTACATAACTACTGTGAGGCCTGTTGGTCTACTGTCACTTAACACGTGTACTCGCTCACCACACGGCTCCTCTAGTCTCGCGTAGTCCTACCGGCCTAGCATCCGACACATGTCCAGAGTTGCCATTTGCACTGACAGAACTTGCAGAACATTTTTGAACGTTTTTTGTTCGCCTTCATCAGGTGCCGGTTTTTGCAAACACTGGATGAAGGGTGCCTGCGGGCGCCTATTGTGTCTAACATTAGGTGCATATTGTGAAGCCTATTCTGTAAATCCATGAATAGAATAATAGAATACCGATAGTTCACTTAAAATTTGATACTATCGCTGTATCAGCTGGCCTCGAGTTCTCGGCGTGAATCAAAAAACACTCTCTACTACCCTCACCCTCAAGATGATAGGCCTATAGAAAATTTCAGAAAATTCAGCCATAAAACCCTCCTGAGGCACTGAGGCCCAGGTATGCACTCAGATGCGAGGAGAGAGCATCACATTTTTAAAATTTGCGGGGGGGGGGGCAAGACCCAGCGCCCTCAGTCCCTCCAAAAATTCTATAGCCCCACCAATTTGTACGAGCTGTCTATGGGCCCGAGAGACGCAAAAAGGTCGACCTTAAGTCCAATTCGCTGATAAAACGAAGATTGTGGATGCGAATGCCAATTTGGATGAAGAGATGGACATCGGTCGAAGCGTTTTAGTAGAATTGGACATTATTATTATTATTATTTAATACATTATTATTATTATTATTTAATACATTATTATTATTATTATTTAATACATTTATATAGCGCACTTTTCTCCGAAGTGTTCTGATGCGCTTAACAATAACAAAGTAAAAATACAATTAATAATAAAAAAGAAGTTCCTAAAAATACAATTTATAATATGACAGATGTTCCTAAAAATACAATTTATAATAAAAAAAAAAGTTCCTAAAAACAGTTCCTAAAAAGTTAAAAGACAATGTAAAAATGATATAATGTGTAAAATCAGTAAAACACGTGTTTGAATAAATGAGTTTTCAAGTGCGATTTGAATGTAATGATGGAAGGTGATTTCCGAATAATATAAGGTAATATATACAAAAGTAACGGTTCATTAAATGAAAAGCCCCCCCCCCCCCTCGCCATAGGATGCTAAATCGTAACTAGACGACCTTGTGTATCTCACCGAAATGCAGATTTGTATCAATTCAGATAAGTATGGAGGTGCGAAACCATTGAGAAATTTGTATGTGATTAACAATATTTTAAAATCATGGTTTTCTAAAGTCCATGTTACGTTGTAAAAGTTGTTCATAAATCCGTCTATATGGGCAGAGTTATACAATCTCCTAAATGTTAATAAAATAACACTTTAACAATTGCCTAAGACATTTTGTTTTAAATTTGAGAAATTAATTTTAACTTTCTTAAGACAATTGGGACGAGATTATGCTTTTTAATTTACTATAGTTGTTGGGGAGATAGTGAAAGTATCTGCCATCAAGGAAAACCTGTTTTTATACATAAAAATACGAAGTTAGTAAGTAGCCTATATAATATGACAATTACTCAAGTTTAGGGAGATATTCGGAATATATTACAAAAGGAAAAATTGTGCAATTGTTACATAAATTTCATTTTCAGAGAGTCCGCTAGCAACCGTGCACGATGGTATCAACGTCGTTGTTTAGGGATGCAAACAAATGGGAGTAATTGTTACATAAAATATGTCTAAAAGACCCCAACTTGAAAATTTTAAAAGGTCCACAAGCAACCGTATCAATGTTGGTGTTTAAGGTTGTAAACAAAGGGGAATAACTGTTGCATAACAAAAGTCTGAAATACCCCAACTTGTAAGTATTAAAGGAATCCTCTAAATATATAGAACGGATTTGGGTGGTCACAATATATGTAAATATATCACACTTCAATGTTTAATGGTGATTAACAAGTAATAATAAGCTGAAAATATAATGAATATACCTGCAACTGTTGAAATATATAATATATACAACTTAGACAGTATAATAATTATGAAATGTGTACGTATATATTATTAAGCGCAATTAGCTATATAATAAAAGTATGAAGTGTCTATTTGTTCAAATTGGTCAATATAATAAATATTAACTGTCGGGCGAGAACCAGGATTCGAGATAAATTCCAAAGAATGCCATGTTAGATTAAGTATATGGTTTATTTCCTCTCTTCCGCGATTATAGCTGCTTTTCCTGGTAAAAACGCCAGAGTACCATGTGGAGTCAAATCTATGGTTTTTCCCTCTGGACATCTAAACGTGAAATTCCTCAACATAATTGCTAATATCAAATGCATCTCGGGTCTAGCAATAGTTTCACCAACACAATTTCTACGTCCAGCAGAAAAGGCTAACCATGACATGGTCTTAGGTGCCAATTTACCATTGGCGTCGAGTAGTCGTTCTGGCCTGAATATTTCGGGATCTTTCCAATTGTCTGGATCGTTGTGAAGTGCCCAGTAATTTATCAGAACCATTGTTCCTTTAGGGATTTCATAATCGCCTGTAGAAATAGATAAAGAATTATCGTAGGGTCGTTCCTCAAACTATTTTTGAAAACAAGATGAATTTCATTCGCACAAAAACATTTAACAAATATTCTTGGTTTTATCCCAATAGCTTTGAGTAGTGCAATCACTACACAGGGAAAACAAAAGGTGTGAAATCTTACCCCCCTCCCACCCCACGTCTCTCTCACTGCAATTTCAGCGCGAGTGATTTTATGAAAATAAATATATCCCACATTATGGTAGTCCTTAAATGAACTAGTTGGGAGTGGGATCTTCATTTGACCCATTTTGTGATTTCTACCTTTGTCCACAAAATTTGTTAAAATCCTACCGATGGTTGTATCACAGCGGGTAGCATGTGGTAATCCTAAAGGAGCTACTGGACATATTCTCATACTCTCATGTAAAACAGCTTCAGTATATGGCAACCTCTCTCTATCATTTAAAGTTGGAGCTTGTCCGGCATCTGACCATAAATAATTATGTTTAAGATCGAATATCATTTAAAAACCGCAACGTATTTAATAACTATATTCGACAGATGAAAAACGAAAGCTGTATGCATGAATCCATAACTATAGGCCAATAAATTATTATATTCCTGCAGGCATTTCGATAAGGGCATGGGCTATGGTTATAGGTATCAGAACAGTATATATAAAATGTCCATTATGTTCATAACACATGAAACAGTTAAATGGAATACACGTAACTTGAAGAGTTTATTTCAGCGAAGTTTCGATGAGCGTTCTCCGTCTTTATCAACGTCGCTGAAATAAACTCTTTAAGTAACTTGTATTCTTTATAATTATGCCATGTGTTATTCTCATCCAGTCACGAAATGTGTCACTTAAACAATTTACTCCTGTACATGTATAGCCTTCTTATTAAATAATATCATTATAAAACACGTTTCATATGTGAGGAATATATAAAATGTAAACTAACCGAGAACTTTGTCTAGCTCGGCTTGAACTTTTTTCTGTATTTCAGGGTATGCTACTAACAATAAAATAGTCCAGTTGATGGTTTGTCGAGTTGTGTCAATTCCAGCTACAAAATAATTATTTTATAAGAACTGTTCCTTATTGCATGTTATTACAATGCCATCATTGCTAGATGATTTATGGCGCTGTGTGGTGCGAAGCTATTGTGGGGGGGGGGGTATCATCCACTCAACTCAAGCTAGATAATTTTATGATTGTAATAGGGTTATTAGTTCATTTCAATAACTCGATTGTACACATGTGATTTCAAAAAGTGACAATTAATATCCAGAAGCTGAGGCATGCACTCCTACTTCTTACGTACATGTCGATCCAGGAATCAAACCCAGGAATCTCACGCCTAAACGACAGTATGATCTGAAACCCACGAGTCAGATCATCCAGGACCCATGGCAATCGAGCAGATGTCCGACATTTGATATTGGAATGCAATCTCCATTACAAGCGATATTACTTTTTTGTATGCCTTATTTTATTATCTTCCAGGTGACCTCGCGTTTGATTATACAGTTCCTTACATGCTTGCTCTGGTTGTATACGGAATTTGAGATGAGTTTATTGTAATGTTGCCGATATATGGACGTTCCAAAGCTATTTATAAACTGTATATATCTTATAACGGTGTTCATGATGCTTTGGACGTGTACAAAGGATTTTGATCCCAAATGCAGAGATAAGTCTATTGTTCATGATGCTTTGGACTTGTACAAATGGTTTTGATCCCAAATGCAGAGGGTATGGTTATTTGGAATACGATGTTATAATTATGATTACATTCTTTTTATCTTGTTAAAATACCTGAGAAGATATCCGAGCATGTGTGTACCAGGTGCACGTCTGTAATAATATTTTCTATTTCCGGATCTCCAATAGCTGCTTGTCTTCTTGCATGTATCAAATAATCCGTGAAATCTTTCATATCATCTAAATAACATAAACAGATAAAAAAATATATTGTCTAATCCACAGCTTGTTTCAAATAATTTAAGTTGGACAATACTACAAACATGTACGAGTGTACTATGAACCAAAAACCATGGCAAGAAAATGGAACGATGTGCGGATATTGATTAGGTAGTCGCCTTTGGTATCAGAATATATTTTTTCAGGGCACAGATTCCATTTCTGCCGTTTACAACTTAGAAGAAAAAAAATATGTTCACATACTTAGCATATTTCTAACAGGGCTTTCGTGTGAGGCGGGAAGAAATGGAGCGGTGTGCTGATTTTGATTACGCAGTCGCGTTTTTGTGTCAATATTCTTTTTCGGGGGCGCAAATTCCATTTCTGCGTGAAATGGTGGAACGTTTACACATTCAGCATATTTTTGTTTGTGGCAGGACCTTTTATTACTGAAAAGGTTTCTGAATCCAATTCTTCTATGTATAAGCTTGTAGCGGTGTTAACCCATTATCATTCAACAATGAAAATACCTCATACGAGTTGACCACTGAATATAAGTCTTATACATCTACACCAAGATTACATTTAGGCTCCTTGCAAGCACAGAGTCCATCATTACATCTTACAATGTATTGTTGTAATAGAAACGATTACCTTCTGAAAAATTAGCTTTGTGCGTCTGAAATTCGTTTCTAATGAAATCTAAAAATATTCCAAATTTGGTCGTGATTCGTGTAAATTTAGAGGTGGGAAATTTGCGGAGTGGCGGTATGATGTCTTCCCAGAATCCATTATTAACTTCGTTTGTTGCCTCAAACATATCCATCAGTTCTAAAAATAGCTTATCATCAATATCAAAGCTGAAGTAAAACAACAAAATAAATATAATCTCACGGTTCAATAATAACTGTCAATTGAGCTCATTAAAATCATGTTCAAAATCCAAGTAAAAGAATTGTACGTTTAACACGACGAATGCTAAACCGTAAGTCCGTAACAAACATTTTGACAAGAAGGTATAATGGAAGTATAGACTCATACATGGAAAACTGTCACAAAATTAACAAAAGGGTATATATTAAAAAAAGGTGTGAAGGAAAACTTCGTTCATTTAAACTAGTAAAACACCGAATGGTAAGTTTCTAAAGGTAAGTATGATTCGTCCTTTTATATAGCTAAACAACACCGAAATATACATGTTGTCTCTGGGATGTTAATACGGCTTCACAACGCGGGAGCATAGCTCGAAAATACTTGAAGATCAACAATGGTCTTGTGTACATAAACAGCTTACACAATGCACACATCCTAATCAAGTGGTTCCTGGTATTCGGAGTAATTGTATAACACTTCTCAACAAAGGGACATTAACAAAGAAGAACCATGTTAACTGACAGATAACTGACACACCAGCTTACCTTTTGTTAAAACAAACACCATGAAGTATATTACACACCAACAATCCAATATATTTCTCTATATCAATAGGGTTACCTTCTTCTTCTTTTAATCTTCTCATAACTTTAGAAGTTGAATCAAATACTTTCTCTTCCAGTTTACTACCATACATATATTGTCTGAAATATATAATCTAGAAAATCAACAACTATTACATGTACTTAAATCATTGATCGACGGAGTGAAAACAAATCTGATAGACTGAATCCCGTGTAATTTATCATTTATTATAAAATATATTACCTCAAACCTTGAAGAGCAATTTTACGAAGATGTTTCCAGGCAGGTGTAACATCGGAAAAGATTATATCTTTAAAACCAGACGAAATATACCCCACTGAAATTAATTATTCAGAAAAATAGTTTATACCAGAAATCCGCAGACATTGAAAAAAATCAAGTACCTACAACTGAAAGGACTAACCACAACATAGATACATGACGACATGGTTTCCTTCTGGGAATGATGTCCCTTTCTTTTCCACGGTAAAGAAGTGAGCTGTGGAATGTAAGCGTGGTCGAGAGAGACTTGGCGGTGATCCGTGTCCTGGAAAACCATCAACGGTAACTAACAATTCAAGCTAATCCTTAATCGTTGAAATCAGATAAGCCGAGACAACGTGTGCTGGAATTTTGTTACCTAAGCGATAAAAGAGACATAACCAGTGCGAAGAGACCCAGAGCCTCGGAACAATTGAAGGTTTTAGAAACACGGACAAAACACATTCATACGCTTTGTTTAGTGCTTAAGACGTTGGCTCGATAACCTCGGTGTCCCGTCTTTTGTCGGAGGGTCTAGTCAGAGATAGCGTATAGTCGGTCGAATATGACGAAAACAGAGGTACCGTATACACAATGGCCTGCACATAATAGAACCCTTTACTGTTTGGAATTGAAATAAGACTAGGCCGTTTGGCATATACCCATCTTCCTTTTTCCAGTCGGAACAGAAGTGTCGGACGTTAAAACCCGTTTCATTTCATTTCTTCTAACAGTTTAAGCATCTTCCCTTGCGGCAAACAATGTATTGTCCTTTTGGCTCTTCCTTGGAGGCAAACATTACCGTTCACTACCAATAATAGACACGAAACAAGAGTGAGATGTTTCATATTACAATTAGAATTTCTGTAATATAAATCTTACTAGAATAAAGCTGGAATCTGCCAGCATAATCTGCTCCTTTCTTTACCAATGCTTCATTTACAGTTTCAGTATCGTTCAACACCACACATTTAATTGGTCCTATACCGTAAACAAATTATAATTTGAGACGACAATTATTATTTAATTCTTCTTATTAAAAACGGTTAAAGCAAATCTAGTATTCAATACATTATACAAGATGTATTCCCATGGACAAATTTAAACATTTAGATATGAAAAAACTTTAAATACCAATACATAATGCAAGCCATTATCAGCTGATAGAAAAAAAATGAACGCCATTTAAAGGAGGTGTGTTATCACCATGAAGTTTATTGTTAGAGTGCCTTAAAACGAATAATCATTGTTATTGGCTGGCAGGACAGTGATCTTGTCAGGGCTAGATGAATTCGGGTCTTGTTGAACTATATATTTCCTTGAATTAAAGTGCATAATAATCAGGAATTTAAGTTCTATTATCTCAAAAAGTAACAAATTCAGGTTTCGTATATTAATGTGCTGAATTGATTTCAATAATTAAATAAATTTATACTGTTGATTTGTCATATATATTTAAAATTGCTATCACCGTAATAATTGGTTCTTGTGTTAAGCTTAACAAGATTTCTATTCTGATCGTTCGCATTTTTATCAACGTTTATGACACATGTACTATTTAAATGTAAAGACTGTTGTTTTTGGTTCATATTATGTACAATTTTTATGTAAAGACTTTTAATGTTATGACATATTATGTACTATTTTAATGTAAAGACTGTTAATGTTAGGACATATTATGTACTATTTTAATATAAAGACTGTTGTTATTATGACATATTTTTTTAAAATGTACTTTTTTTATTGTCAACACTGTTGTTATTATGACATATTGAATAATATTTTAATGTAAAAACTGTTGTTATTATGACATATTATGTGCTTATTTAGTGTAAAGACTATTATTATGACATATTATGACTATTTCATTGTCAAAACTGTTATTATTATGACATATTATGTACTTTATTAATGTAAAGACTTATTATTATGACATATTATGTACTTTATTATTGTAAAGACTTATTATTATGACATATGCACTAGTTAATATGCGGACGGTTGTTCTTATGTAATGGACATCGAAAATTGCAGCTCTATATTAATTCAAAATATTAGGACATTACCCATATGTATAGTGATTGCTGGTCCATATGTCTTTCTCCAACCTAATACTAGTTTATACAAGGGAATGCTGGAATTCATTTCTGAAATAAAACAAATTGGAGTGTCCATTCAAAATGACTAAATGACATTTATTGAGGATCGGAAAACAAAACGGAAATTGATTTCAGTCAGGGAGAATATGTAAATATATGAGTGCCTTTGCCCAAATATTTGAACTGAACATGGGGCAAGTTAGTAAGGTAATTGGGGGGGGGGGGCGTCGGCCGGAAATGATATGTCATTTATTTATAGAGTTTAAATATTAAAATGTATACTCACCCAAGATGTTTCCCAACAATGGAAGGCTCCATGGTCCTGGTGGTAATTTGTATTTTTTCTTTCCAAATGTATAATACGTAACCAAACCAACTGTTAACCCTAGCAGCAAGGCTTGCGTTGCTACAGACAAGGGAATCTGTTTCAAATACGATTCCAACATTTTAAATATTTTGTTTTTTATAAAATGGCTTGTTAGAATTCTGAAATTTAATTTGTACAATATTTCATATTTTCAATTTTCTAATAACAACCCTGACCTTAAAACAGCTATTACTTAGTTGCAGCAGACAGAGTGAAAAGAAATTCAGCAAGCCAATATAGGTAAACGGGGCCTCGAGCGACTATACGTTGTCCCGTGATAAGCCCGGATCCTACATAACTGAAAAGGGAGAACCCCAATATTCTGGCTGGCTTAAAAAAAACAAAACCTGAAATTCGTTTGAGCCTTCATGCATTTAGCAATCTTGGCGTTCAGTGTAAAAAACACCTATGACTGCATGTTGTGTCTTATTCATATATGTTACAATTTAATCATATTCAAATCTAGTATTTTATATAAAGCTACACAGACATAAACTAACTTACTCCAATTAGATCCACCACTGTCAAGGTGAGTATATAATGTTCGCGTATAAGTTTGTTATGAACACAATTATAGTCCTGTACATATATCGGTGAACACACGGCCATGGTCGAATAGCTTACACATGGCCACTGTATACAATATTATATATATATTCCCCCTGAAATAGTGTTACTGTGTAGTAGTTGCTAGTTTTATAGAGTAGGAGGCATGTTGAAAATTAGAACCCATGTACTAAATATGCTCCCCCAGAAAAACAAAGTCATTATTATAAATTATTATACTGATTCTGTGATACTATATGATTATAATACTGATACTATATGATTATACTTCATTATTATTATACTGTAGATGTATACTGATTCTGTGATAGTGTAGGATTATACAATGATTCTGTGATGCACTGATTCTGTGATACTATAATATGATTATATACTGGTTCTGTGATTCTAATTACTATGATATAGTTTAGATTATTTAATGTCTCTGTGATATTGATATATTGATGTATGATGTATGATTTCTGTGATATTGATTTATAGTATATACTTTTTAATTTATTGTTGTCATTACTTATAAAATTTAATTTTTAATAAAGGTTCTGGTTTATCTTGGCATCACATTTCATAGATGATTTTAGAGCATTCTATTTTTTCGAGGTTAATGCTGATATTTAAAGAAATTACAAGATATGCTTGAGTTACATCTTATCTGCAACGTTTAGGAAGGGGGAGAGGGATTTAATGCATGCTATTGACGTTATATAGAATGTTTTAGGGGGAGAATTGAAAAGCTGCTATAGACGTTATCGATAACGTTTTGGGGTGGGGATTTAACTCCTGCTATCGACGTTACAGAGAACGTTTCAGGAGGAGAATTGAAAACTTGCTATAGACGTTATCGTTAACGTATTAGGGTGGTTATTTAATACATGCTATCGACGTTACAGAGAACGTTTCAGGAGGGAGAATTGAAAACCTGCTATAGACGTTATCGGTAACGTTTTAGGGTGGGAATTTAAGATGTGCTATCGACTTTACAGGGAACGTTTCAGGGGTTGAATTGAAAACCTGCTATAGACGTTATCGGTAACGTTTTAGGGTGGGGATTAAACACAGGCTATCGACGTTACAAAGAGCGTTTCAGGGACGAGAATTTGACACCTGCTATATATGTTATCGGTAACGTTTAGGTTTGGAGAATTTAACACATTCTATTGATGTTATCCGGAACGTTAAAGAAAAACAGTGTAAAACATGAAGTAGACGTTACCGGTACCTCCCCCATAACATAAAGCGAACCGAAATAATGGTTTAGATAACGTCCTGGGAATATATTTTATAACGTTCTTTTAGAAAGTTGGGAGAACGACCAAAAAACTTTCCCGGTTCACGTCAAGCGAACCTTTGTGTTCCGGAACGTTATAGGAACATTTTCTAGTAACCATTTTGAATAGACAGAAGATTACTCAAATTCGTGCTACGAAGGTTAAAAGTAACATCTACTAAACGTATCCTGTAACATTTATAAAAACGTTAACGTTACGACAACAAAACTTGCCTGGGTAACGTGCCACAACTATACTCAATGAACGTGAAATAACAGAATAACGAATGTTTTCAAAACGTAAAAAATAATGTTCCGTTAACTTATCCTGTTACGTTTGTAAATAACGTTGGCCTAACGAAAACAAAACTTTCATGGCTTACGTCAGATGAACGTTCAATTAAGCTAACGTGAAATAACCATAATAATTAATGTTTTCAAAACGTTAACATTAACGTTTTCAATACGTTAACATTAATGTTCAGTAAACGTATCCTGTAACGTTAGTAAAAACGTTAACATTACCACAACAAAACTTTCCTCGGTCACGTACCACAAACATTCACAACGAACGTTAAATAACGAAAAAATAATGTTTTTAAAACGTCCGGAAAACTAAATTTTGTTAGCTGGGATGTAATTCATTTAAAGGACCAACCCCGATTATATTTTGGAGAATAAAACTGCTTAAAGCTGGTGTTTATACGCTGTTGTGCAAAACTTTTCAAGAAATAAGAAAAAAATTGTGGTGTTGTTAGAATTGTTATTGTTCGAGGTACGGTAAGGTAGTTTTTACCATATTTTTAGAGCAAAAGTACACAGTGGTTTACTTATTCCGTCTTATTAGTAAAATGATATGTACCTGATCAGACATAATAATTATGTACTAATAGTATTTTCAGTAAACTGATGGTGAAAAACACTCATGATAACGAAAAACACTCAATCAGCCAGGACATTGAAATACTGTTAGCCGGATGTGGACAGTGTGGTTGAACAAGTACACTATGGATGTACGCTGTACAATAGCCATGTTTGTTATATAAATTGAAATAAGTATGGCGGTTATTTTTTTAATTAATTATTTCTGTAGTTTTGTAATCGGAGTTCAGCGTTATTATCCTCTACCTTAGGGCCGAGCAAATAACTTAAAATAGTTGATAAGTTTGCAAACAACTTTTAAGTTGTTTGCAAACTTATCAACTATTTTAAGTTATTAAAATCCCGTCAGTCTTCATCTGGCAATGGCGACCAGCGTGTCAAGCTGTAGTGAAGTGCCTGGATAAAACCAGACTTTATTTGTAAAAATAATGTGTAGTTGAAATTTACCTTTTTTTTTAAGTACAGCACACGGATCCTTCACTTTACCGGAACAGCGATTGATTATCAGGTCAAAGAGGCAGAGAGGCAGGTGTCCGTATAGCAGTTTCGATGTTCGCGTCCAATATTAAAATATAACCGACTTGATGCGGGTCGGGGGGCGCTCAGTGGTTAGCACGTGCGAGCTGACGGAGTTGTATCATAAAGTCTGTCATTGAGTCAACTTGCGTGGTTTCGACTCCCCTCTTGTACGTGGTAAGGAGTATGGTCGCATGTTCAACCTCGTGGGTTTTCTCCGGGTCTTCCGGTTACTTTCCCCCCACTGCTAAAGACCCGTACGCACAAGCGAATCATGGGAATAAAATTAAACCGTGTGTTAATCCAGAAATGACCCAGTTTTTGTCGAGTGGACATTAAACCCCATCTCTCTCTCTCTCTCTCTCTCTCTATGTTGCGGGTGATATTAGTCTTGGGAATATAAATGAAGGAAATGAAATGTAATGGGGATTAACGTCTCACTTTTCTGTTCCGACTGGGATACTGAGTACGGACATACGCCATACATTGTGCTATGAGGGACTTTCTGCCCAGACAGCGACACTACGGCCTACTCATATTTCAAATTCCAAAAGTCAAGGGTTCTTTTACGTATACGCGGATGTGTACAGCTAAACGCCGTACGTGGCAGACCCTCCGTCTTGCATAACTCACAATGGGGACCTTTTAATGAAAGAAGTAGAAATTACATTTTCAGTGTCCAAATGTTATACGTTTAAACCAATTGTAATTCTATATTGAAAAGACCCCTTGGTAGTTGGAATTCGATATAAAAGTAGGTCATTTAAACTCATTAAACTCATTCATTTCATTTCTATATTAAAGAATGTTCAGATTGTATTAAGTTCCCATCATTTGTTTATATTAAAGGACTGTTCCATATTTTTTCATTATTATTTAAGTAAGACACAGCGCAGTTTGTGAATGTGATAAATGTGATTTCAGACACTCGAGTGGAAATTTGGTTTCAAAATATTGCATCTTTCATAAGTTACTAACTGAAGAATTAACAAATAGACGCAACATGCATCTGTAAGTATTTTCTGCCTGTATAATGGTGGCTATATATTATATTTTATAGACTTATCATCATAAATATAAAATGCGAAAGAATTGATAAAGTTACCTCGATTACCCAAATGGTGGGCCTTAATTAGATAGAATCATCACGTAAGTACGGTTTGTTGTAGGGAAAAAACATGTAAGTATACAAAATATGCAACTGGTCACAGCATGAGTTTCCATTTAACAGTAAAAGTATGAACAAATTTAAAAAATATTTAATAATAGTAAATATTATACAATATATAAATAATGTCAATATTTACAACGATAAATTGTTTGCTCCGTATAAAACAAATAGCTATGTTTATGTTTTCAATATTGACTATGGTGTCGACACGTCAGACTTTTGTATTCATTGAAACGGTAAAATCCATACAGACAAGAAGACGACACTCCAGAAAACAGAACTTGATCACGAAACAATTTCCTGTTACACAATATAAATGAGAAACTAGACACGCAATATAAGTCATAATACGTGGCGTAATCAAATATTATTGATGTAAATTGTGAATCTGAAATAATCCATTAAGAAATAAGCCGATTCCTGCCGATCCAAATACAGTCTGATGTTGACAATCACATTGTGGAAAAGTGATAGCAGACGATTACATAATTTCCGGTTGGCTACAACACATTCCATCACAACAATTGCATTCACTGATGACATAGACTTTTTCCTTTACAATATTTTACATTTTCGATAAAACCAATTGAAACACATTGTCATATTAACTCCTTACTCCCTCGCCTCCTAGCTAAAGCGGCGAGATCACGTGAGGTTGTCATGGAGCCAGTCCTCGGTCGGAATTCGATTTCTTCCGAGTCCGAATCCTCGTCATCTTCGTTTATAGCCGTTATACTGGAAGACGTCCTTAAAGCTGAACTCCGATTACAAAATTTGGAACGATAATACTCGACTTTATAATACTAAAATTATTTGGTGTTTATACGCTGTTGTGCAAAACTTTTCAAGAAATAAGAAAAAAATTGTGGTGTTGTTAGAATTTTTATTGTTCGAGGTACGGTAAGGTAGTTTTTACCATATTTTTAGAGCAAAAGTACACAGTGGTTTACTTATTCCGTCTTATTAGTAAAATGATATGTACCTGATCAGACATAATAAATATGTACTAATAGTATTTTCAGTAAACTGATGGTGAAAAACACTCATGATAACGAAAAACACTCAATCAGCCAGGACATTGAAATACTGTTAGCCGGATGTGGACAGTGTGGTTGAACAAGTACACTATAGATGTGGGCGTGGCCTGTCTGTGGTTTTCATACGCTGTACAATAGCCATGTTTGTTATATAAATTGAAATAAGTATGGCGGTTATTTTTTTAAATTTAATTATTTCTGTAGTTTTGTAATCGGAGTACAGCTTTATTATCCTCTACCTTAGGGCCGAGCAAATAACTTAAAATAGTTGATAAGTTTGCAAACAACTTAATCCCGTCAGTCTTCATCTGGCAATGGCGACCAGCGTGTCAAGCTGTAGTGAAGTGCCTGGATAAAACCAGACTTTATTTATAAAAATAATGGGTAGTTGAAATTTACCTTTTTTTTTATCAAGTACAGCACACGGATCCTTCACTTTACCGGAACAGCGATTGATTATCAGGTCACCCAACGAAGAAATTGACCCGAAATCTCAAAAGAGGCACGTATTTTGAACTGAAATTTTTCAGACAAGGTAAATACACAATTCCGCTATATTTTGGCACTTAATTTCATACTTACTCGGACTTTAATTCCGAGACACTGTTCAAATCGGGATAGTCCCTTTAATAGACCGACCATGTCACATGAGCTTTTGTACTTTCCGATTGAGAGCTTTATCAACAAGTACTGCGTGCATGTACTGTGTGACGTTAACGCCTGATTTTTTTAATGTCCGATTAAGAGTTTTATCAATAATGTCTACAATTTTGAAATGAAAAAAACTAATTTCTTACAAATATTCTAATATTTTGAATATTTCTGATGCATTTATATTTTTTTTTTGTAGAACTCAAATTTTGACTAATTTGTTTAACAAAAGGTTCAATTTTGTGGATAAACAATTACTGAGTTTGATACTAAGCGACGTTTCGACGAGCATACTCTCGTCTTTATCATAAACATGTTGCTAAAATAAATAAATAAAAGTATTTTACTGGTTTAGGAAATCTTATATGGTCACCAATTTTGCAGTTGCTCTTATTTTTATTTTCTATTACAACAATGTTGCAAGAATAAATAGTAAACTATATATTATAAGAAAATATTTTATGTTGACTCTTTGGGGGAAAAACCCACGAAAATGTCATGAGAGCATAATAGTTGCCTTTAATCTTGTGTAGAAAAAAATATAGATGGGCAGCCGCCTTTCCCATTCTTTGGTGACTCTTTGTCGTTAAAGAATAAGGTTAGAACAATGAAATGGTAAGTTTTGGGAGAACGCGAGGATCTAGCTGAAATGTAGTTGTCTCCCTTTGACAATTTTGATCTCGCCCGGGACATTATATACTCCTTACAATGAATCGACTTCTCGGGCCATTATTGCAGGAATATGGGGACCTCCGTGATACAGATTCGGTGTTTGTGTGATTTCTCGATACTAGTAATATAGTATAACTCATTGATGCTATTGGGGATTTAGAATATTAAAACATAACCGACTTGATGCTTGTGGGGGTAGTTTGGGATATTGAAATATAACCGACTTGATGCGGGTCGGGGGCGCTCAGTGGTTAGCACGTGCGAGCTGACGGAGCTGTATCATAAAGTCTGTCATTGAGTCAACTTGCATGGTTTCGAGTCCCCTCTTGTACGTGGTAAGGAGTAGGGTCGCATGTCCAGCCTCGTGAGTTTTCCCCGGGTCTTCCGGTTTCCCCCCACTGCTAAAGACCCGTACGCAGCGAATCATGGGAATAATATTGAAACCGTGTGTTAGTCCAGAAATGACCTAGATTTTGTCGAGTGGACATTGAACCCCATCTCTCTCTCTCTCTATCTCTCTCTCTCTCTCTCTCTCTCTCTCTTTCTCTCTCTGTGTGTGTTGCGGGTGATATTAGTCTTGGGAATATAAATGAAGGAAATGAAATGTAATGGGGATTAACGTCTCACTTTTCTGTTCCAACTGGGTTATTGAGGACGGACTACGCCATACATTGTGCTACGAGGGACTTTCTGCCCAGACAGCGATACTACGGCCTACTCTTATTTCAAATTCCAGAAGTCAATGATTCTTTTACGTACACGCGGATGTGTACAACTAAACGCCGTACGTGGCAGACCCTCCACCCTGCATAATTCTATATTGAAAAGACCCCTTAGTAGTTGGAATTCGATATAAAAGTAGGCCAGTTGAGGAACAGAACAGTAGGACGTTAAATTCATTTTTATTTCATTTCAATATTAAAGAATGTTCAGGTTGTATCAAATTAAGTTCCCAACGTCTTGATATTAAACTAAGTTGTTTATATTAAAGGACTGTTCCATGTTTTTTCATTATTATTTAAGTAAGATGTAGCACAGTTTGTGAATGTGATAAATGATAAACAATAATATGTATGACGGCTTAAGCTGGAAATTTGGTTGCAAAATATTGCATCTTTCATACGTTATAGACAAAAAGAATTAACAAATACACACCACGGGCATATTATTTTGTAAGTATATTTTGCCTGTATAATGGTGGCTATATATTATATAAAATGCGAAAGAGTTGGTAAAGTTACCTCGATTATCAAAAAGGCTGGGGCTTAATTAGATAGAATCATCTATACAAAATATGCAACTGGCCACAGCATGAGTTTCCATGTAACAGTAAAAGTATGAACAAATTTAAAAATATTTAATAATAGTAAATATTATACAATATATAAATAATGTCAATATTTACAACGATAAATTGTTTGCTCTGTTTATGTTTTCAATATTGACTATGGTGTCGATACGTCAGACTTTCGTATTCATTAAAACGTTAAAATCCATATCAGACAAAAAGACGACACTCTCCAGAAAACAGGACTTGATCACGAAACAATTTCCTGTTAAATTAGAAACTAGACACGCGACATAAGTCATAATTCCTGTGCGTTACGTGGCGCAATCAAATATTATTGATGTAAATTGTGAATCTGAAATAATCCATTAAGAAATAAGCCGATTTCTGCCGATCCAAATACAGCTTCGTGTTGACACAGTCACATTGTGTAAAAATGATAGCAGACAATCACATGTTTCCGGTTGGTTACAACACATTCCATCACAACAATTGCATTCACTGATGACATAGACTTTTTCCTTTACAATATTTCACATTTTCGATAAAACCAATTGAAACACATTGTCATATTAACTCCTTACTCCCTCGCCTCCTAGCTAAAGCGGCGAGATCACGTGAGGTTGTCATGGAGCCAGTCCTCGGTCGGAATTCGATTTCTTCCGAGTCCGAATCCTCGTCATCTTCGTTTATAGCCGTTATACTGGAAGACGTCCTTAAAAATAAGTGTTCATATATTCTAGGTTGTGTGTTATCGGTCGCACTAGTACCATTAGATATACCATCTACACTGTCTTTATGAAGAGTTTTTATTGTATCTTGTATATTAAAAAATTGTCTTTTTAACAAAATATCATGTTGCCGTAACATTATCTGAAAAATGAAAACAGGCTAATGAATTTATATGATGAGGCATAAATAAACGTTATCAGTAAAATAAAATAAAACTAAGTACGAAACAACGGTTTCAGAATATTTTTCAATTAGCCAAAGGAAGAACCCCATCACAAACCGTGTCATTTATTTGGCTTAAGATATCCAATATTTAAGACAAATCGAACATTGTAAACTTGGTACACGAATCGAGGCTAATCGTACCCCATGGGAGAAGAACACTGCCGTTCAATTTAGACTCTTGGCGTATTTAACCGAAACATTACAGTAAAATCAGAAACGGTTGAACGTAAATCCGCTTATATAAATAAATTCATAATAGATTAACGTTGCGTCCGATTTGTGTCGTTTCTAGGTGCCAAAAAATAGCGATGTATCCCAGTGTTACATTTAATATTTCTGGAGTGTAATCACTATTCTATTCATAGACGGAACTATTTTGAAAGGCTGAGACTGCAGTTTTTAATGGCAATACGTGCATGGTCACTAGTTGAATCATTGTCAACTCTGCCGGCATGTCATTGTCTTGCGACCTCTGAGTAATACCCCTTTCTCTCGCTAGAATAAAAGGGATTATTTTCAGATAAATTGGCAATTTTGTCCTACGACTGCTAGAAGCACGCACAAATATAAATTGACATCTGATACGAAGATATTGAAAGAGGTCTTCGCCAGAAGGAGATTTTAAAATTCGATTACATGAGGGAATTCCTGCAGACGAATGTGTCAATCCGTGACGTTTTTACTTTTATTTCAGTGCTCGTACGGATCATTTTGTGAATTTAACTAAGTTATATGAACGCGTAAACAATCCAGTAGATAGGTCAACTCTTAGGTGTTCGAAATGAAATGTGGTTTAAAGTCCTGCTTTTCTGCACCGACGAGGCTAATAAAGATGGGCATTCGTCGTGGGTTAAGCGGAAAATTTTGCCCGGATAGCGGCCAACACAAATTCCGTTCAGTTTCATGACAAACGTGATACGATATGTTTCTAATTTGACACAAGATTTATAACTTGATACTCTCTTGGTGAAGATTTTGATAAAGAGATGTCGGATCGTCTAATTCATTCAATATCTAAGCCTTCCGAGTTTATTATCACTTGTTTATTAAACAATTTGAAGCCAGGAAAATTTAATTTCAAAATAATAGTTTACCAGTTCTTGTTTGACCCATTTCATGGCTTGCATCAAATCACTTATACGATCTGACATAGTGTTTCCGTTGACCTGGGCGTAACTTATCTTACGGTGGCGAGGTATCTTGGCAGTGTTGTTATTATCTTGAAACGCTGACTCATAACGTTTGGGTAATTTCACCTGGCCTGGTAAACTCCCATTCCTTAATGGAATGATACCATTATCCATTCCTATTTCATCCATAATAATTTGTTTCGGCATGAAGGTATTTTCATATATTCTGAAACGATAAATATAATAATTATAAATCGAGTTATGACAGACAATTTGGGGTGTTACAAATGAGTCGAAACACTTCTTATTAACTTGTTCGCCTCCTAAAAGACACTTTTACTTCGTGTGTCAAAATATCCATTCTTGCCCGATCCCAAAATGACACAATATACTTTAAACCATCTCTAAAAGCAACATTTGTACAATATTTATAAAACCAAACCTAGAAAATGTCTGCGGTTATGATAAGAAATAGTTAGTATGGTTCTTATAGAAAGACTGTCCACAACAAAAGTCCATATTCCAGCGTTTTTGCTGACAAAATCACCCCCAAAAAGTACCACCAAATAATAATACAAGAACCAATATTGTACGCTGTCCAAAAACTAAAAGGTATCACTCAAGCTATAATATTTCAGGTGATGATTACAAGTTGTACGAAATAGTGGCCATTCTGAAAAATATGTCATAATGAGAAACTGACTGATAGATATTATAATATGTGAAAAGTTATTCTATATAACATAATGACCCCTTCACCTTGAAATCTACAGGTATTTTATCACGTGAAAAAAGGTGATAATTGTTAGTCGTATCTTTATAGAAATTTACATAATTTGACCACAGGCTATAAATTACATGAAGACAAAATACCTACATGATATCAAAATACAAAGAAAGATAAATTGCGAGTCTAAGCTAGCAACAAAACCTAATATACTGCCAAATTTCCAGAACTTAAGAAAAGATCGGATCGACGAAATAGACAAAGCATTGTTTGGTTCATATTCCTGAAACATACAATTAGTGATGGATGACGTGACAAAATATCCTACTGCGGACTACAATTATATCTTACACAATCTTCTTGTATGCTATGTTAATGAGTACAACTAAATCTATGTTGATCTCGGTATCACGTTAAACTACAATAAGAACAATATTTTGTATTGGCTTATCTGAATGCTAAGAGAGAGAGAGGAAGAGAGAGAGGGGAGAGAGAGAGAGATGGTTAAAGAGAGAGAGGAGAGGAAGAGAGAGGGGTCATTTCGGGACTGACATAATAATAATATGGTTGAACTTTATTTCAATAATTGGCTTGGGTTTGCGGTTGGGGGGATATATGGAGTGCAACAATTACTTTTAATAACTGTATTAAGTAATAAACAGGTCATTTCGGGACTAACATGGTGTAATTTTATTTCAATAATTCGCTTGCGCGTAGGGGTCTTTAGCAGTGGGAGGAAACCGGAGTGCCTGAAAGAAACCCACGAGGTTAAGAAGGCGCCCCTATCTCCATGCACATACGCTCACATAAGGGGTCGAAACCACAACCGCAAGCCAGAGGTGGCCGGCCAGCTAGAGGTCAAAGCGCGGCACTCTAGACCACTAGGCCATCCCAACCCCCAGTAATTAATGTACCTCATACCCTGAGTGTGTCCAGTTCATTTCAAACAAATTAATAACACAGACCTAAATAAATGTGGTTTCGTGTAAAAATGATGACACTGGTTTAGATCTATGCATGTTCTCATATATCATGTAAATGAAAATTCAATGTCATAGAACAAGTTTTATGTAATCACTTCTTGTCAAAAGACAAACAAAATGACAAAAAATCGGATACACACCTGTCATATAAAACTTAAAGAATATCGAAACCGAACAGGACGTTAATAGCATGTACCATGATCAAGGTTGGTAAAAGCGTGCTACATGTACATGCCTGGAGCACAAATGAGACATTTGAGGAGAATTGCTAACGGTGAATTTACCAGAGGGGTACTAGACGGTATCATTGGTATACAGGGTAAAGAAGTGAAAGAGGGTGAAATGCTGATAATCTGGGGCCTGTTTCACGAAATTTTAACTGAAGATAAAATCCAAATTTGAGTACATACTCAAATCTGATTGGCTAAGCGCTAAAATCAATCTAATACTATCCAATCGAATTACTAAAATCGGATTTTATCTTAGTTAAAATTTCGTGAAACAGGCCCCAGGAACGTCGCTGGTCCGAATCAAAGTAATTTAGCCCTTCGTGCCAGCTTTAACAAACTTTGTTGTGGACTAAGTTGAACTAATTCATGTTCTATACTTCAACAAGTACTCGCTAAGCATACATCGTTTATAACTATTCTTTCTTAAATAATCACTGATCTAGTAGCATAATGATAAGTCTACTGTAGTAAGTATTTCTCTATATTGCCCCGCTAAATAATCTGTTTACTAAAGGCGATTTCTCGTGTATTTAACATGCTACTAAAGGAGCTAAATCGCTAACATTTGGGATCCAGAAATTGACAAAAGTGGGTCGAAACTCATATAATACTGTAATATGAATGTATATAAACTGATCTACATTAAATGCTTTCCGTTTTACTCCAATTTCAAATCAGTTATGTTCGGCGAAACAAGCCATTCAGTCTCAACCCAGTGCATTTTTTTTGGCGCCTGGTTATTCCAGTCCAATGTAGTGTGATACAGTACAATGTGTCTAGCCTCGTCCCTCGAGTCTCTCAATAAAACTAGGACCGGAGCGCAATATGGTACACGATTCGTGTACCAATGTTAGAAAAATTATTTTATCTTAAATATCGGATATCAGAAGCTCATCTTTTCCTGGTAAGTTTACATCATCAATGTTGATTTAAATTGACCAATAATTCGTGTTTTCGATGTCGAAGATTTTGGAGGATTTTGAGTTACGGACTTAGGTCCTTTAAGTCGTGTCAAGAACTACTTTTACTGAATAAGCAATAATTACGTTTACGGTTTTTGCTTATCATGGTTGCCCATGGTGCGATGAATTCAATATGGGCTTAGTAATGGGTAAAGCACGAGTCCGCGGTTGGTTATGTGAGGAAAGCAAGAATCGAAAATAGAAACCGAGATGAGAGATATAGTGAGACCGATAGGGTATGTTTTGCTATTGTGGGTTTTTTTCAGAGGGGGGGGGGGGGGTCTGACCGGGAGGGGGGGGGGTGTAGCCGTATCATTAAGGTCTGTCATTGAGTCAACTAGCGTGTTTTCGATTCCCCGGTTTTACGTGACAAGGAGTAGGGTCGCCTGTCCAACCTCGTGGGTTTTCTCCGGGTCCGCCGGTTTTCCCCCATTGCTAAAAGACCCCTAAGCGCAAGAGAATTATTGAAATGAAACTGAACCATATTATGTTAATCCCCAAATGACCTAGTTTTTGTCGAATGGATGTTCAACCCAATTTCCCTCCCTCCATCGTCTGTCTGACCTAGCATAACCGAAGACGAGTGCTGTATCTAACTTATAAACCGCTTGAGACAAACGTGGAATTGAATTTTCAGATCGCAAGTCATTCCGGGCATAAACAAACATGGAGAGATCAAAAAGATTTACAGTTACAGGAATAAAAGATGTTATATTTTACCCCCGGTATTCGTATTCTTGCTTTACTCCGAGTACGTAAAACTCAAATAAAGGGGAAAACATGTTACACACGTTCGTATAGATTCTGGTGGTATTTTTTGCAACCAATTCTACGAGATAAGAAAACTGATCCGTTTAAAAGTAAGTTAAAGAAAAAAGGATTCTACACCAATTATTGGACGACAGTTTGATAACATTGTTTAGTAAATGTATTGACAACTTATCTTCAATATAGGCCAGTAGCTGACATCGAATATCGTGTCACCTTTGCTCCATCGAACAGAAATGTAACATTTCAGAGCAAGAATATGTAAGTTATGACATTTTAGTTTAACGAGTGTTTTTTTCTAGTAGAATTATCGAGCTGTATTGATAAAATCCGTTTTCGAATTTCGCGCACTATATCTCCGCCCAATCAAACAAAAGGGGAGTTGTGACTCGGTCATTTGTTGACAAAACCGGTCATGTGACGTGATTCGACCAATTATACGCTGTTTATGTTAAACTCTAAAGATGGCGGACTAATTGAAAAAGTTTAGTTAAACATAGACAAAGCTGAAGAAAAACAAGCAAAAAGAACGAGAGAATGTATTATTCACGTCAAATCTACACCAGTGGAAGGGGCGAAAGCTTTTGCTAAAATCAGATGGGACAAATTTAGAACATGCGCCGCAGAATAGCTGTCATTAGACGGAGATGAAAAACTTGTTGTCCGATGACTTCGAAGAAATAAGATTAAAGATTGTAAAGAACATAGGTTTCCACCCGCTGTGTTATCGGAAATTTATCGACAAAACAAGACTTCAACTAGTTCGAAAGAGAGTCGTAAAGAAATCTGTGAAACCACCCTGTAGTAGCCGCAATGAAGAGGAAAAACAGGCAATATCACTAATGTTCAAACGAGTGGTTCGTCATTAATATGTGCAAAGAAAGTTAGAAATGCCTGATCTAGTTCGGCAAAAAGGCAGTTTGTTCTACCACTAGTACCAGAATTATGTATTGTTTGTAAGAAGAAAGATAAATATCTATCTGTTGCACATAAAAGAACGAAAGATAAATTAGTTCTGACTGAAACTAAAGATGCTGGTAAGTCTATCATAAATGTATGAATGATAGTTATATAGCTATAGGCCTTGGCTTCACTAAAAAAAAACATTAATTTTTTTAAATTTAAATTCGGAAGTCATGGTTCGTGGCTTAGTGTGTGAAATGCTGGTTCACTAACCCGGGGTTGGGGATTCAATCTTGTTTGCTGAAAAAGTTCCAGGTGCTTTATCAATTACATGTAATTTGCCGGCCTTGGTTGTGGACTTGTGGTGCAGGAAATACAGGTAAATCGAAATACATGTTCATGTCGGGGCGTCAAAGAATAGGAAAGCTAGATGGGATAATAGCTGAGATCTTGTGTACCCGTTGTTTTGCACATAGAAGAACCCTTGCTCAGACCAAATTTCCCCACATAGCACACTGTATTATTTCATCTACCGGTGGGCTAATCAGGGGGAGTGTCCAAACCCCACCCTGCTCAACTACATAAAATAAAATGAATACCTAGCATCAATAAAATTAAATCACAATGTGATCCTAAATCGTTATAAAAATGATTTCTCTCTTTAAAACGCTCAATTTGTATGTATGCCTATATAATTTGGAGACGACAATGCAGATTTCCATAAAAAGGAACCTGGCAGATTCCCTTCTGCAAAAAAAACTGGAATCCGTCGCTGGCTAATTTATAAAACATTAAAAATTGTATCAATGAAAGTATTCTTCATCGATTTTTCAGGTCAGTTAGTAAAGCTGTGAAAGGTGATGAGGATATTTTATTACACATTAGAGGAAAAGACTGTGTGGCTATAAAGAGGTCTGCTACCATGATCATTATGTCGCTGCTCAAATTGTCAGAACCTTTGCGAGCAGGACAATCAATCCTAATGAAAACTGTGATTACAGTGATAGTGACGATGATATTGTGATAAAAACATTTCACCCTTTTTCGATAATGGTTTTTATTTGTGCCTTATATTCGCTTGTATTTTATGTCTTAAACTCTATTCTAGATTGTAATTAATTTGTGCTTTATTTTGCTTATTAAATTCTACCTATTTTTATTATCTTTTTTTACAAATATAGATTTAATTGGTGTACATGTACATGTAATTAACATTCTACTCCGGAGACCTACATGTACATGTATGACTGTAAATCCCTTTCAAAAAAGCCAGAACATATTTAGACCCTTAAGACTCAAAAGGAGAAACAACTATGGAAAATCATAGATAATTTTCTTGCAATGTAGTCAACATAGGGGGGGGGGGCACCAAATCCTGGGAAAATTGGGGCAAACAATTGTACTTTGTAAAAGTTGTATAAAAAATATTGTGTTCTTGAATGTGTCGAATTTAAACTTTCAAGCAGACGGGTAAAGTGAAAAACAAATTTTATTTCATCTACAGCAAATCGCGTTTCCGAAAGTCAAATAATCCAAAATTTTCTGGGGGGAGGGGGGATACAATATCAGCCCCGCTTCTTCGCCTCTCAAAGAAAACCGGCGGCGCTGTCTATAATCCGGAAATGTTTCGGGCATTTCTAGTTTTGCTTCCCTAACTGTCATCGAGGCCCTAATGAAACACTAATTTTACTCTTTTGTAATTGAATATCACAAATTTGTACTGAGTTGACTATGGATTAAATTATTTTGTCTGGAGCCACTGTACTTTGTGCGACATTTTTCAGGTATTGAATATTATTTGTGAATTGGATGGTTGGAATTCAGAGTGAGATTTTGGTTACAAAACCATTGGATAATTTTGGAGTTGCCTACACGGGCTAGAAAAGCCAAAAACGCATTTGCGGCCATTAAATTTTCTAAATTTTCTTTGGGTGGGGTGTGAGGCCCCCATACCGCGCGACTATTGATTGGTGGTTTGGGATTCGGGTCAGCCAGGTAGGCTATATTAGAATAAATTGAGGTTGCTGTATTCACTGACTGGAATAGAAGGTAAACGAGTTTGTGGCAGTTAAATTTTCTCCCAACGGTCCCCGATTTCCTGGACTGTTAACAATATTAGACCACTTTGAAGTTGCTCTGTTCACCGGCTGAAATAGCAGGAAAACGTGTTTGGAGTCGTCAAATATTCCAAAATTGTCTTTGGCGGGAGGGGGGCATATAAACTAAGCTTCGCTTCTTCGCCTATCGAGGAAAAATCGACGCCGCTGCCTGTAAAACTGAAAAATGTTCGGGCATTTCGGGTTCTGCCTCCTAACTGTCGTCGAACCCATACGCCATGAGTTACAAATACATAAACAACTGTTTTTAGTTGTGTATGTTATAAATTTTATTTATTATTACAATTACAAGTAAATAAAATTTAGTTCTCTTTTATTGATGATTTAGAACTTAAGAACTTATTCATCTCAAAAGAGATATTGTAGAACCTGTCATGGGCCTTCAAATACATTCTTTTTTATATGGTAAAAACTGCTTTTTTTTGGCACCAAACACCCCCCCCCCCCCAGTCAAAAATTCCCCCCTATGCCTATGAAATTAGGTAAAGCTTCCAGCCCAGGAACCCCACCCCAATCACCAAAAGAAACAGTGTCTAAATGTCTCATAGTCATTTGTACGTCCAATGCAACGATCTTGTAAAATTGGGTCAAATATATTTATCAAGCACACCAGTAGCACCCTTATTTTATGATTTAAACTATACTTCTTCGCATTAAAATGTAAGAACTACATTTGTGGCTATCTTAGTTCTAATTATACTCGGCAGACCGATAGAACTCGCGTTGTAGGGTTTTATTTATCTTAAAATGTTCCCATACAGTAAACGCCACATCTGTACGCATTCGCTATAGTGTAAACAAAACCACGTGCTATTTTTTGTTTACATACTAACGATTGGCTAATTAAGCACACGTGACCAATATCTATGTCCATATATGGTTAAAAGAGTAGCATTTCTCATCAAATCGTCCACCAATTTCTGATCGCTACATAAAAAATACTGCAGGGTTAGGGAGCTAGAACTGTTCGCATTTTTAATCAGAATATATATCTCTATTAGATTACAAAAAATCTTTTACATTTCTTTACCCTGGAGCAAGATGTTTTTTCTGTTGATATTATTAGGTGTCGGCTACTGGCCTAATAGAAGGTCGATGATTAAAAATCGACATAGTTTGATTACTTAGATAGATGTTCCTAGACAAGATATATACTACACGGGACACATCTTTTAACTTAAAGATACACATTATTGGAGACTAGATAATTTAAAGGGAATTTGCTGTATATTTCAGTCAAATTGAACCACTCTAAACCGAGAATTTAGCAATTGAATTTTCGGTCTATAGCTGAGATCATCGGTACGATAGAAGAAACAAATCATGAATGAAAGTTGAGCAGCAAATCGGATTCTAATCCAGTAAATATCGCAGGCTAGCGATGACATCGAGAGTTGATTATGGTCTGGATAAGTTAATTAATGTCTAATTATCAATTTAGATAAATGCTTGCAATAGGCAGATTTAGATCTTGCAAATGTATGTTTAAAAGATATGAACCTACTTTCAATTACAATCACAATCACAACATTTCCTCAAATACCAAATGCAGTCATTTAACAAAGTCATTGCTAGCAAACAAAACATAATAATCTATACTTACTTTGTTTTAACCACATATAACACACGTCCTTGCACAGTGAACAAAGTCTATTCCAATTAGTCAAGTCAAAGTAAACGGATATTAGGTTGCTCTTAATAAAAATTGCACCGGATCGATGTGGGTCATTAGTCCAATCAAACTGACTGTTAAGTAGAATAGTATATTTAGGTAGATATATTGAGATATTGATAATAATTACATGTCCAAAGGTTAGAAACGACATTTCGAGTGTCGCAACATCGTAAAATACAGATGAAAAACTAGCTGCGTCAATAATAAAAGCTCATAACCCGGGGCTTTTTCCTTTTATTAAAAAGTACAGGGTATTTTAGTACAGTGTATTTGTTTATGGGTTTGGAGGTGAAAAGATTTTTTTTTTTTTAGAAAAGACTATAATAATAAACTATTTGTTTTTTGACTAGCCTTGTAATAACATAAATTGAAGGAAAACGGCAATTGAGATCAAACCCGCCAGATAACCGAAAATGGAAACAATAAATTATATCCCCTAAAAGAAAATTGATAAACGCATTTTTTACGACATTCCTTCATTATCGATATGCATCTCGACTTTTCTTAAACACTAGATCAGTTTGAGAGCAGCGTGTCAACTAATTTAAGAAATCGGGATCTTCATACCAAATTAATTTTATTTAAAATTAAAGATTATATGAGTTTTTGTTTCTATCAGAATAATCTATGGAATCTAATCGATAACCCGGTAGTCCACGTACAAAATGAAATCGGGGATAACGTCCTTTTCTTTGCCCTGACTGGGCGAATGAAAACAGACATACGCCATACAGGGTGCTATATTGCATTTCAACTACCATTGGATCTATGTATACAGGGCCAGGGGCCCGGTTTTTCGTCCCATCCGAGCCACTACACAGCTGGCCTTGTCAGGTCTTCCATCCAGCACTACTGACAAGGGGAAAACACGTTAGAAAATCGTGAATACCTTTCTCGGCCAAGTGTACAAAAGGACATGGGGTGGGGGTGGGATGGATGGCCTAGTGCCGCGCTTCGACCTCTAGCTGGCCGGCCACCTCCGGCTGGCGGCTGTGGTTTCGAGCCCTGGTGTGAGCTTATGAGGCATGGAGACAGGGGCGCCTTCTCAACCTCGTGGGTTTCCTCCGGGCACTCCGGTTTCCTCTCACTAAAGACCCCTACGCGCAAGCGAATCGCTGAAATAAATTAAACCATATGTTAGTCCCGAAATGACCTAGTTGTGTTGAGTGGACGTAAAACCCTTTTCTCTCTCTCTCTCTCTCTCTCTCTCTCTCTCTCTCTCTCACACAAAGACAAATATGGCGATACCGTCCAGACTGAATGGTAAACGCGTAGTCAGAAGGCCTGTCATTGAATCAAGAGGCATGGTACGTAAGAAGGAGTCGGTCGCATGTCCAACCTCGTGGGTTTTCTCTGAATCCTCCGGTTTCCTCCCGACGCTAAAGACCCCTACGGCTAGCAAATTATTTAAATTATTGAAATAAAATTGAACGATATTTTAGTCCCGAAATGACCAAGTTTTATAGACTGGGCGTTAAACCAGACCTGTGTCTCTTTCTCTATTACATGCATGCAACATCAAACGCTCTTATTGCATTTAAGATTTAAAAAACACAACAAAAATGTAATGAAAAAGGGCGGGGTGGGGGCTAGTTACTATAGTATCACTCAAAAATATTACTTCAACGGTCGTAGAAAGGTAATCATTTTACAATAATTATCACTTTGTTTGAAAATACAACACTAACAATATGTCGTTTAAAATAATATTACAAGAGAATGGCATACTGAAAAGATAACACTTCACACAGTAAGTGTAAACAAAGAAATACATAAAACTTTTTATATAAAGAAGTTGCAACACGAACAGTTACCGACACCAAGAACTCGACACCCCCGTTCATTTTAAATCAAAACAATTTGTCTATATTTATAAAAGATAATAGAAGATATAGTTTAACTGGTATACTAGAATTAAACAAAGGGCGCATGGATATAGCACAGGCGAGCATGCCAAAGACATCCACACCACAAAACACTGCCCACTGAATGAGTCCAATGGCAAGTTCTGGTATCAGACCACAAAATGTATAGAATGTGAGGCGTCTCAAAGAAAAGAAAACTACGTGACCAGCACTCTTTTAAACATAACAAAAATGCGAATTACAGTTCAAATATATATTCACAATTTAATACATACCAATTTGATTACCGTTATAAACTATTAACTAAAAACACATGACTGAAAGGTATCACTCCATAACGATAAAATGGACGACATCTTTCTCAAAAATCCAATACATGTAGTCTACTCAATACGGCATAACATAGGTGACAGTTACGTTTAGTTATGAATGGACGCTTGTTAGATGATTGGGTATTAGATTAAGTCTTTAAGCTGAACAGTGAAGTAGAATGTTAACAGTTCTAACAGGAGACATATTATGATAATATAGAGGCGTTACCCAGTCAGATCACCAGTCTGACGGATAAATCTGTATTAAGTGTATTTGTCGAAAAGATTAATACTAATGTTAAAGCAATGAACAATAACACCAACGGTAATCTGGTACAATGGGGGCCCTGTCTAACTGTCTGTATGTCAGTCTTTGTGACTATCAAACAACCTCTTGCAACCATAAATCAGATTCAAACACCCAAAGAGACAATTCATAAAGAAGACAACCCGAAGAAACAATGTTGTTCTTCATTACGGTACATATATTTCAAGGTAAAGGTGATCCTTGATTAACTCTTTCTTTGTAAAGTTAAGACAATTCTCACACCTAGTACATTGGAGATAAACGTTGTATGCCTTATCAAATTGAAAGTAGATATATTGCCGGTTTAATATGCGTTATTAAATAGAAAGTAGATAACTATAACTAATTAATAAGGAATTAATATACGTGATTTAATTGAAAGTAAATAACTAATCATTATGGCTAAAATATATTTGGGAAAGGTTTATAATCCCTTAGTGGTATTTAGGGATTGAAAAAAATAATAGTACAGTTGTATGGGACAACATAACAATATAATGGTTTATTATACCCAGGCACGACGTTGGGATGGCCTACTGGTCTAAGGTGCCGCGCTTCGACCTCTAGCTGGCCGGCTACCTCTGGCTTGTGGCTGTGGTTTCGAGCCCTGGTGTGAGCGTATGTGGCATGGATATAGGGGCACTCCGGTTTCCTCCCACTGCTAAAGTCCCCTACGCGCAAGCGAATTATTGAAATAAAATTAAACCATATGTTAGTCCCGAAATGACCTAGATGTGTTGAGTGAACGTTAAACCCTATTTCTCTCTCTCTCTCTTTTTCTCTTATTGTTCGTTATCAAGCACAAAGATGGGAAGACGCTGGCTCGCTAGTCTGGAGGTCGCTTGTATAATCCCTGCATTGGCAAGAAGGTTCCTCGGGATTTTCCGACGTGGTTTCTCCTTGTCAGTGGTACAGGACGTAGGGCCTGACAATGGGACGAAAATGAGAGATCTCCGTCTACACATTGGCATGCACGTAAAAGATTCCTTAACAGTTAAATGGCAAAATTTAACTCATTACTCACTGTATGACGTATGCCCGTCTTCATTAGCCAAGTCGCAGCAGAACAGTAGGACGCTAAACCCCATACTACTGACGATGTATTCAATTTTCTTTATGTTACTTTTCATATGATAAAATTATAATTGTTATTTTAAATGGATAGACATCGGTTCCGTTTTGCCCTAAATAATTTCAGAGATACAGATTTGAATATCGAGTATTGCGTCTCTCGCACATATTGCTGCGTCTCTTTGACTCCAGAAAACATTAGATAAACTAACAAGTAATCAACAAATCAATCTACACTAATGATTATAGGTGACTAAAATATCATTAAATTGTGTACTCAATAACTTGCAGCATATAACTATCCCCTTTAAACTGGGCTAATTTGCTGTAATGATGATGGATGAAATCGTACGAGATGCAATTTAGGTAATAAGACGGATCATATAGGATCTCAAAGGATTTTGTACATATGAAATCGTTTAAAGTTCAGTCTATACGACATAGAATGGTAGAAAGATACAATCAGCTAGGTTATTTCGAAAAAAGATAACTTGCGTGTAAGAAAGAAAATAGCTTTTCACAGTAGTTCCTCCGCCATTTACAATCGCATAAAACTTGAAAACAAGTCTCAAATATATCTCAGTACATTAAACAGGATAATTCCAGTCTACATTAAGCCTATGGTCATGTGTAACTTTTACTTTTACGAAGAAATACCAACTTCTAGTTTTTATTTGAGGGTTGGCGACAAAACACCAAATTCCAACCGTGTTTATTTCTTATAGACAAACATGCCTATATATACTTGCCACATTTTGGCGTTCAGTTGACATAGTTAATTCCACTTTTATTTACGGTGTCCAGTGAAATTTCGGACTTCCCGTTTTCCTTTCCATTACTTCCTTGATGTAAACAAAATTAATGAGAACTACACAACTATGACCCGGGGTGGCGATATTCTAACTGAACATTAGATTACCTATGTAGGATATAGCTTCTAAAATATTTTAACACTTCGGTAGAAAAACACATATTTTCCAGCTATTTGTGAATTTAGGGTTTTGAGAGACTGGTGACTTATCGACCCGTGATCCATTTAGTAGACAGTAGGAACAGGGACGGGATTTTAGTTCAGTTAGAAAAACGGACCTATACGGCAAGAATTGTTGGGAGGGAAATTATAATTTAAAGATTTAAAAGCGCTCTATGTTTTTCAAAATTTTAAAATATCAAAATAATAAAATAACTTTCCTTATCTAATGAGATCATTTTCATTCAATGTCAAATTAAAATTCTAATCTTTCTTTGATCAACCCATCGTTGTCGTGTTTCATGTTGAAAATATTTTTTAAAATCTAAAATAAGTTAAAAAGATTTTTTTACAGGAAGAATAAAAATCTTTAATTGTAGTAACTCTTATTGGGTGTTATAAAACTGATGAGTAAGTTATGTTTTTTTAAAACAAAAAATGTCTTCGTGTCTAGATTTGCGTAAGAACGGAGATATAAAATTAGTTTAAGTTACTAATTTATTGTAGCAATCATTCATTGCTCAATGAGACGTAAAACTGATAAGTCACCAATCAAACTCGAATACATCACCGATAATCTTATAATGGTGATTAGACCTAATAAGATTGGTATATCAGGGACGGCCATATTAGATCATATATCATAGAAATTAACACTGATTGACGGATCGACAAACATAATTAGCATCGTTATCTTTTCAAACGGGAACGGCTGTAATTATCAATAATCAATTCGGATTGAGTATAAGAATGGAAACACAATAGAGTTATATATTCTCGAGATCTGTCACTATCTAAGATTATCATTATTATGCCATAGACAGTCATTGTCCCGTAACCAAACCTATCCTCGCTTTACACAGCCATAAACAATAGTATTCGCTACCTCTCTCTGAGAACTAGAACCTACCTTCCTTCCAGGAACCAAGGTCAAAAACAATAGAATCACAATAAAATCGGGTGTAAATTGGACCCCGTTAATCGTATCATCCCAACGACTGCCGTAGTGGCAAGGGTAAACAATGCTGACAAATCTCGGGCAACTGTCTCACATCAGCCAGACCGGGATCGAAGATGTGACCCCCCCCCCCACTGATTAGTGAGCTAGCTGGCAGATGGATTGAATAAACCAATGAAGTGTAGATATTTCTGTCTTACATAAGGGGGATTTATCGGTGCTTATTGCGATAATAGTTTTACAATTATGCAAAGTCATTTCGATACATATATCGTTATAATATTAATATTGCGTTGTTCATGGTGTACTGTCTTCTTAACCGCTGAAGTAGTTAGTCTTGTCGTTAGCCAGAAATATCGTTCCGGGTTCCTACACTTGTCTATTGTTTGTAATATTATTAGTAAACTATGTATGTAGGTGGGGCGAAAAAACAATAACTACGTCTTTTAATGACCCGTGTTTGATCATTTCCATTATAATATACAATCAAATATAAATATATCTATCAAATCAAGTAATGGGATATGTTTATAAATTTGTAATTTAGATTTAAAGATAGACAAATATTGACACCTTCCAAGAATATACACGCCCCGGGTATAGATTAAATAACAGAAATAATATTTACATATATTTACATATAGTATTCACTGAGGGGGCAATTCCATATACCTATATATTTACCTATGTGTGTATATACAATAAGTAAATATTGAAGTCTAAATAATAACTTACTACCAGTGATCCTGTCAATATTGTTTTATAACGGTATAAGGGGTAGCGTGACAGGGTAAATATTGTGTTTAATACTAATATAAGGAGGCTTGAAAAGATTTTTTTAATAGACTCTTGAAGACACGAAAAGGGTTAAACGGTGACCCTCTTGATCAGAAATTACATACGTCTGTCTACTCGTCATAGACATATCGTTCTTGTCAAATCACAACCCTTGGTCTCATTGGAAGACGCGACAATATCCTTGAGATTGATGAAGGAATGCGATCTGACATGGAAAATGTTGGCTTGTATTTTGGATGTAGGCGTGCCCTTAAGAGAATCACCCACAGTTTAAATTCGACGAAAATCGGCGAAACCACTTTTTTTTTTAACCCGACGAGACGTTAAACTCTATACATTTTACTTGAAGTAAAACTAAATCATCCAAATTCTTCGACATTGAAAACACGATTATTGGTCAATTTAAATCAACATTGATGTTGTTATTTTACCGGAAAACGGTGGTCTTCTGATATCCAATATTTAAGATAAAATAAAACAACTATCATTGGTATACGCGAATCGTGTACAATAATGCGTTTCAGGCCCACTTTTTACAAGGGGCTTGAAGAACGAAGCTAGTCGGATTCTTATAATACTATGTAGACTAGACTTGAATACCCAGACGATGGAGATTTACTTTCGATTGAGACATCAGGCGTTTTTCGCCGAGCACGCTGATTTGAAATGAGAGTAAATTGAATGTAAATCAGTTTATAATTTCTAGGTCCCAAATATAAGGGATTTAGCTCCTTTAATTTTTACTTTTATCGACAAAACGCAACCCGAATGTTTTCTCATGAATATAGTTTCACCCTCCTTAGACATTTTAATGACTAAGAGTAAATGTATCAAATGTACCATCATCGAGTGTTATCTTTTCCCAGTAATCGTGGAAAACTAATAACACTTCTGCATTACTTAAATCCTAAATAATTAAACCCGGTGTGGTTTCCCCCTGTCAGTCGTGCAGAACGGAAGGCCTGACAAGGACAGCTGTCTAGTCGTTCGGAAGGGGCGATAAACCGATGTCTCGTACACCCACTACCAGCTGCAAATCAAAAAAAGTGTCGTTAAGTCAAAATTTACCTCATAGCACACTACGTAATATATACCGGTAATACGGTAAACCCTATTTCATTTCAGAAAAAAAAGTCAAATACCTATAGTCCTGTCCATCTTTACATTTATTGTTGTACGTTCTGTTATTTCAATATTTGTCTTATTATATAAGTGTATCTATAGTGTATATTTTCACAAGTGTAGTGTTTATGTTTTACTTAGATAGGACGAGAACTTATATAACATATAAACTCTTTGTGTTATGTATATAAATAAAGTTTTTACATCATGAAGTGCGTGTCAAGATTGTTATAAAATATACTTCAAACCCGAAAGAAAAAGAAATAACAGTAATTATTCTTCATATGGTCAAAATAAGTGGTGTTCAAATTGTTTATTGGCTCAGCTGTTATTCAAAAACGATTAACTAACGGTATTTTAATAAAACCAATATAAATCTTTATTTCGTTCCGTTTAATGTGTTTAAAAACATAAAAAACGGAACGAAGGCAGGCCTACAGTCTAGTTTGCGCAGTATTTCTGAAATGAAATGGGGTTAAACAGCCTACTATTCTGTTTCAATTGGGCTAATGAAGACGGAGGCAGAATTTCCTACCCATATAATTAATGTAATGAGTGAAAACAAACTCATGGCACATCCAATATTGATATTTTATGTTTAAAAACAATACACATATTTGTCTCTGAAACCCCTTTCCGTGCAGGTATTTTAAAATGGCACAATTCGATCTAAAGAAAGTAAATTAATAATCCTCCCAAAAACGTTTTGCTAGTTGATTCAATGAATGCAATACAGGTAAGTTTACCTTTAGTTGTGAACACATGCTATAATAGTAAACAATCACAGTATGATACACACCCAGTGATGATATCGCCTACAGGTAACGGCTAACAGTAAATATATGGCATGCGTGTTAAACGAGGTATAATTGAGAATGATATTCATTTTAAAGGTCATATTCAGTATAAATATGATATTATGTTATTAAATCTATATTAAGTTACAATGAAATAGAATGATAATTCTCTTGTTGACTACTAACATGGACATCGTCATTTCAACATTTGTAAATAAATACGTTTTTATACTGGAGATGAGAGTTCACCATACACACATTTCCAAAATAAATTAACTGATGATCTGCACTTCTTCATTATTCTGATTTACAAGAAGCCTATACGTAAATAAATTCAGGAAAGCTTAACGGCTACACACAGGCATAACATATAATACAGGGAACGTCAGCGACAATACGCTTGGATACATATTGTATCTGAGAAACCAATCTAAATAAAATACAGATCTATATTTAGTTTCGTTTTTTTATACTTTCGATGGCCTACACTACATAAAGATCTGGGAGAACGCTAGATCGAAGATGGTCCTTAGCATTTTTTGACGTCATTGAATATGGGTTGGGATAAGGGTTAAGGTTTAACCTTTGACCTGCAGATTTCGTCAGAGTCTCGACATGTAGACAGGGTTAGCCTTCACCCCAACCCCAGACTAAGCCTAACCCTTATCCTATTCCTAACCCATAATCCACATATAACATCATAAAATGCTAAGAACCTTCTTTGATCTAGCGTTCTCCGAAGATCTGAATGGCTGCAGCGATAGGTGACGTCAGAGGTCATTTGATTAACTAAGTGAATTACCCATAGTTCCCTTCAAAACACCCAAATTCTCACCGTAACAACCCGTTTTATTTGATAATCCCTCACACCACACATAACACGTCAACGGTGATAACAACTCTTACAGATCCTAGTAGTATTCACAAGTAAAACAAAATTTTGAATTATGAAGAACGAAACGAAATAGGATAATGTGTTTTAATCAGATAGCTGAGAAATGGGGGGAACCGAAATAATGTAATGCAAAAATATATGGTCGGGTAGGGTGCTGTGGGGACAGGGCAGGGATACCTTTACAAACCTTGTCCCGATATTCAAATATAAATTTCAAAAACAAAATCTCGTATGAAACAAATCGCCAAACTAGATTAGAACAATTAACATGGGAATGGGAAAGTTATTTACAATTATTCATTTTATAATTCTTTTTTTATTGTTGGCTTTTCAAATCGGCCACACGTTTCCACATGGTTCCGCAAGTAATAATAATAAAATCACGTGTCATTTTCTCCTTATTAATGTCTCATTCAAAACATATCATATGCGAGAAACAATTTGCAACGATAAATTTATTACTAAAGGATAACATTATTTTTTGTATTAAAAAAATACTCGCATTTTTTATATTAATACCAAATAGAATAAGATTTATTATAATACACCCGAAATAAGATCCGTTTTTGGTATTTTTCATTCTAATCGGGGTTGTCAAGGTGTGATAATTTTACGCTAATATGGATATCATTATATCCAAACCATTTCATTGGTGTGAAATGATTACATGCTTTCGTGATTCTATTAAAATCCACAAAATTAGTTTGAATTCATCGCCACAGATTGAAAGGTTTGCCTTTATTAGTCAGTGAATGAATTACACACTTATATTCAAACTGACATATGTACATGAGAGGAAGCATTATAGCACCAACCGTGTGAAATATTCGATAGGAAATCTATATATGATTTATACGAATCAAGCAATGTCATCGGTGCAAACTGACTTTAATACAAAACCTTCGAGATTCTTTACTTTCGAACACAACACGACTTACGTTACACAAAACAATAATGCGACAAAGCATGAGGGTGTAAACATACTATGTCATATGCATGACATAATTGTTCTTATTAGTATACTACACGTAATAACTAAACGGGCGATACTTGTGTAAGATGGTGCTTATTGGTAAACGGTAACCACTTGGAAATTATCAATGAATACAAAAAGTCTAGTGTTAAATAATATTATGGGAACTACGTAAGAAAAAGTGGTATCAGCTGTGCATAGTTTTTTTTTATCTTCAATACAATACAATATCACAAAGCCAACGTTTCTCTTTAAGAGGCATGTTTGAAGCAGCTGTCTTGACGTGGTTACCATTGTTAATAATGCTGCCGTACTGATTCAACTCGACAATGCAATTAATTACATAAAGAAAATCACATAATTCTATAACAAGACGTGGCGTACTCTCACTATAATATAGAAAATTTATAGAGTTTGTGAGGTGTATTTCTAAAATTATTTTGTCCGTGATATACTATATATCGCTATACTTCTCTAAACTAACAGTAAGCCTATAGTATAGGGAAAACAAGTTTATTTTTAAAATGATACTTGCAAGTCGAATTTGGCTCTCTTACGAGATATAAGCATACAAATAGTGTAATCGGATAAAGATAATGTCGACAACTGCCAATTTATTTCAATTAAAAATAGAATTAAATTCAAAAGCATGGTATCGTTAGCGATGTACCGCTAGCTCAACCACAAGAATCGCGAACCGAAGTCATCGGGCCCAGACTTGCCGGTGTGCCAATGTTTTTTTTCTGCTCAGAATTAAGTATATGACATGCCGCCTTCGATATTCCCAAAATATATTATCCGGAGAGGGGGGCGGACCCTCTAAACCCCGAGAGTAGATACCTTCCCATAAATGTTTTACTCTGTGAACAATTCGTTTGTGACCCTGGGAACCACAGGTTTATTCTAGAGTGAGTCATCTTGTTATGGGGACAAGTACAACCTACTACACATACATAGTATATAATGTACTTACAACCAAGTGCAATCTAATACGTAAGACGTTAAACCCCATTTCATTTTGCAATCTACCACACATAATATATAATACCATGTAAATATTGTGCGTACAATCAAGGGCGATAAAATTACCTGTCTTAAACTGACGTTAAATCCAATGTTATAGTATTGCTAATCCATACAGGTGTTATATCCTACGTTAATCTATGGCAGATCGCACGTTTCTTGCTATTGAATACTAAGAAGAATATCCGGTCCTTATAAAAGATCAAACCTGAGTGGATTGTACCCTGTACAAACTCTGTCGTTGACTCAACAAAAATACGCTCATAATAAAAGGTTAACTGAATATTGAATATGCTCAAAAATATTCACTCTGGTTAGTTAGAAAAGGGTGTGGTTCTCCGTACTAAAAATCAAATAAATGTCGACAATTATAAAAAAAATCAAACGCCCACGGGAATTTAAAACACAGGAAGGCTTAATTAGTATCTAAATTTGTCTTAAGCAAGACTGTTTTTTACAGAAATGAAACGAAATTAGATTTTAAACGTACATGTACTTCTTTTCGCCCTATGTAGCGTATATAATTATATATATAAGTAAAATTAAAATATTAGAGAAAAAACACTTAAAATTAAAATTTTGGCTGCACTTTCAACGTTATCAAACAAATCGTCAGGCTATTTATATTATATAGTTATACCCACTGAGCCACTGTGTTTTTACCGATACATCTAATGCAAATAAACGCAGTACAAAAATAAACTTAGTAGCGGTCGTCGATAAGTATGACGTGTTCACGCGTTTTTCCCTATAATACCGGCAAGAAAATATAAGTGTGGTTCAGTCAACTTTCTGCAACAGTGCTCGGTGGAACAGGTACAGTAATTTATCGAAAATATCCAAAATTTGCAGAAATTATACATCGTTTTAACAACCTTCTTCATTTAAAATACAATTAGTACGCAAGATAATTAGATTACAAACTAAAAAGATATCAAAAGGCATACCGCTATGAATCATGAACCGAGTAGTATCAAGTGAAACGTAGTATGTATAATCTATAATGCAATATACATCTGTCAATCTTGTCAAATTCACAACCTGTAATCACCAAGACGCACCTTTTCATATTTAATTGTGATAAGTCATGTCATGCTGCGTTTTAAAAGAAAACTTACAAAGACTTACAGGTCATTTAAACGGGAAAACCAAAAACTTCTCCAGGTGCGACTCACGTTAAAAAGGGTATACATGTAATTGGCGATGCACAATAAAACAAAATGGGACTATATGTATATAATAATTTTGCTAGAGAGTGACATTGTTACTGTTTTCAGACGCGGATTTATTGGGGGATTTGAGGGGTCCAAACCCCAACCTGCTCAGCTACAAAAACAGAAATTAATGCCTTACATCGATGAAACTAAATTACAATGTGATCCTACATCATTATACACATGATTTCTCTCTTTAAAAAGCTTAATTTGTATGTATGCCAATGGCAGATTTCCTTAACATGAACCTCATACTGCAAGAAAATCCCGAATCCGCTCTGTTTGTATACATTGTCAATGACAAAATAGTGTCTGTTATACATTTTCATTTAGAGATGGGTCATATCCGAAAAAAGTAATGCGTAGCTCTCAGATAACTATCGGGAGCGAGTGAGGAAGGAAGTGAGAATGGGAAGTGGGCATATATTATGACATCATGTTTGTGTGTTCCTTGTAATAAATCTATGATCACTTCAATTTTAACACTACGCTCGTCTTTTTCTTTTACCTATCAAAATATACACAGTGAACAATTCGGGGATACCAATACTCCCAGTTGTAACGCACCACGCCTATATGTAAAAAATATATACTTCTCCATAATAATGTTAGAGGATGAAGAGGCCAGTTGCTGGTCAAGATAAGGAAAAGATACTAAATAACACGTTTATTGACATTTTGACAGGCTGTCAAGAATAATGACTTCCACACGCTAGCCAAATATTAAATATGTCTACATACACCTTAGACTTTTGTCGGTCATAGTTTTCCTACCGGCAATATTTACGATATAAAAATAGTAACAATATTACTAACAAACAACAAAACACCAACAATTCTAAAACAAGGAACAAACAATTGGTAGTATCCGTTTATTTTCGAGTTTATATTAATACAAGAGCGTAGTATTCTATCCTTACCAAACTATGTTAAGACGGAGGGGCTCACAATGTCAGGTTTCGTTTACGTGAACGCCAAGTGGAACACGTGGCCTTGGTTGTTTGTCCCTTTCGATCGACTAGACAGTTAGCCTTGTCAGGCAAGAGGAAACCACGTCGAAAACCCCCAACGACCTTTCTCTGCCAGAAAGGAAGGGCGTTAAACCTCGTTTTGTGCATTCATTCATTCCGAACTATGTTTTCTTCGAACAGTACTGGCAAAGGTAGACATGATTTTTCAGACAAATGTTTCAATCGTGTAGGTCCATTGCCCACGGCAATAAATCCAAATGTTTAAATACGATGCTAATGTATAAGACTAGCTGCCTCAAGGAAAATAACAGTTTATATTTCCAGACAAACAAAGGTACCAGACTTCACACATCTGGGTATATTTACTGAGTCACATTTAACATGGAACATTTAAAATGGTTTATCCAAAATCTTAATGGCCAAGACACCGTATGAAGATATGTTTTATCTTCCCTCGACATTACGTAAAATACGATGCAAATCCAAAATGTAAAACATGGCAACAACTGATTATATGAATTTTCTAGGCCAACGCAGTCGAGAACTGGACCTCTAACTTAACGAGCAAACGTCTTACTCACCGAGTCACCGTGGTTCTCCACTGGACTTAATGTATGATATAGTTGGCGAAAACCTATTATATTAGCAGATACAACACAACTGTTGCTGTCTTACTCTGTTATCGTTACTGGACAACAACAACACAGATCTACCTGTATTATCTAACTGAATTATAAAGGGGTGTTGTTTTTACTTGTTATATACACCACCTTCTCGAATGACATATATAGTCCATGTGATAGATCTTTGATTTTGGAGTATTGTTACCAATTTGATGAATAGATTCAACTATGTGTCCAAGTTTGGTTGATTGACTTCAGGCTCACCTTGCTAAATGCCATTTAACTGGAACATGCAGGTCGCAATTCTATGAAACACAATTACTGCTTCTTACTGAGCGATGTTTCGACCAAGCTTATCTACTCATTATCAAGCAATGATACAATAAAACTTTACTAAAATCTATTATTTCGCTGGGTCCTACTTATCATGGACAAGAACCAAAAGTGTGGTTTTCTTTGTCAATAGAATATACCCAAAGTACGGCAAAAAGCGGCCGATAGGGAAGATCTCAGCCAAACTTTAAATGATTTTCATAAATTAATGACAAATTAATGGATAAGTAAAATGGACTAAAACGCGCTTATATCGGTTCTTGGTGATTAGTAGGGTCGGGTCACCAGTGATCGTTCTTCATATTTATTTTCTGGTTCTGGTGGATCACTGACTGTGTATGTCAGTTATCACATGGTAACAAAATGGAGCATTTAGGAAATTATCTTCCCCCAATATTATCTTATTCATCGTCAGAAATATAGGATAATAAATTGATAATAAATTGATAATAAATAATAAATTCAAATTTAAAGCTGAATTGTATAATCCAAAACGGAAGCTGACCCCCAGGAAACGTTAGATTTGTGCGTACGAAACTATCGCATTCGCGTACGGAACTTCTCTCTACATGTAGGGTCGTTCTGTTGTTCAGACTGAACTTATGTGGTGTTCCTTTAAAGTCTAGATATAAATCACACCTGTATAAAACCATAACACCATATGTTCTTAATGCAAGTTATACACGATCTGTTTTAGTGAATGACCGTGCGTAATGATGAACATTCCTTTCCGGTAAACCACATGAGGAAAACATAAACATGGTATGAAACATGATGGGGTTTAGTTCAATGAAAGGAAAATAATTCTAGGTTTGCTAATGACTTGATACTTGTTGTGAATGCCGAGACATATGCTCTGATAAAATAACACGTAGGTAGAAGATAGATAATGAGGAGAGTACCATTAGACCTTTCAATCAATAGGTAAACAAATGGAGTTAAATTCTTGCTTACTCAGAAAATGCAAAATCATTTCAAAACTATTCCATCGATGTGAAAGAAGAATTCGGTGGATAATATTCCCTCACACTAAAGTCAGGGTTTTTAACTAAAATGGCTACGTAACTTTTTATTAAATCCACATATTATAAGGCACCACTACAAGAAACCATTTTGGCAAAGAAATGTGTTCATATTCTATAATTTAAAACATCCTTGTTTAGGTCTCTTGTCAGTGCAAGATCTATAGCGTACAACCTATAATTTGATAGACATTTTAACAATTGGGCATATTAGCAGTAGCACAAGGAAAAATTTATTGGTACACAATTACTACACGTTAAATGTTTATATTTGAAGTCAAAAGATTAGCTAAACTTTAAATGTTTACAACAAGTGTGAAAATAGTTATACACTCTAATCAGCTTAAATTGACTTTTACTTTCCACATCTAAATGACCTTGACGAATATAGTGTCACTCGTTAAACTCACCAGCGCAATCACAGATCCATTAATTGATCAGGACCATAGAAATATATTTCTATGGTCAAGACTTCATTGGCCCTTAACTATTTTAAATGAAATGGTCATGTTTTGGCTCCATAATTATTCCTTGAACGTCAGACAGGGGTTACTGTTACCACCCTACTTTTTATACGATACTACAAATTAATTAATAATCAAAGAAATATGCGCTGGGTTGCAATGTATATTAACAGACTTTCATGTTAATGATTTAATATTCTTATTCATTCTATTGTGATTTCTAAACGGGGAAAGAGATGTGGACATGTTGAACTAAAGGAAGCCACCAAATATAGCGTCCCGGTCAAAGTAAAATACGACCTTAACTCATTTTTCGACCAAATGGCGTTATGGCTACCAAACTAAACCTTGGAACCCGCTCCACATGAATGATAAACTATTTATCCCGTTTGTAATTTATTTTGCAAAGTACTGCTAAAAGCATTTCAATGTTGAACATTGTACTTACTCTAAAAAAAAGAAAATTGCAATTTATTCTTACTATTGTGATGGGTTATGTTTAACGAACGATACGGTACATCAATTATCATGTCGTCTACAAAAAGTCAACGAACTTAGCCACGTGATTGTGTTATATTGAGATCATGATAAATAGAAGATAAGTATCAGAATTATCTACATGTCACTCGCTAACTCAACAAATCTAATCATTAACGACAATTTACTACACTTGAAATGCCAAAATAGTTTTCAGCTAATTAAATGTAGTTGGACAGTAGCAACATGTGTTCGGTATAGCCTATGGTCAATTAAACCATGTATAAACACGAATGCTGTGTTTTAGTCTTAACCAAAATCGTCTCTGGGCCACACAGCGAGAATTAATTAATGATAAAAAAAGAAAGATATATTACGAAAATGAAAGAATGGTGTAGGTTTGATATATCCAGAACTCATATTTGCCGTGCTTAAGGGTTAGAGTTCAGTTCAGGTCGTAATTATAAGAAAATATCGCCAAATTTTGAAATCTAATAAAATGGACAACACTAACTAGATGTGTATAAATGTATGCCATTCCAGTACATACGCTAACTCCTAATGTTAAACCGAAGAAATGTGTGTTTAATTAGCTTACGTTGTTGGTAAAGTTCTATTAGATAAAAGTGAATACTTCGATGGAAGAAAGGTGCAAAGTTAATATCTTTCCTTTTAAAAAAATAATATTTTGGTTAAACCCAGTTAATGGGCTTCTATAATTTAATCAAAATATGTGTGGTCTCTTCATACGAGCACGAAAATTAAATAAACTTATAAATGCCATTAATAAGACATTAATAAAACTCACAATTTATTTCGCTAATCTAACGAAATACCTTCTAATCTAGAATTTCTGTAAATATTACGCCAATAACATGTGTAAGTAATTTGTTGGAAGAAAATTGAGTTTATCACTGTAGAGATTTGAATTACGTAAATTCTGACTGCTTTTTTTGGTTTGAGATAAAATAATATGCATTAACGTTGGCAGATTTGTTCGGTTTTTATATGAAGTGCTCAAGTAATAGAAAGTAATAAAAGGGAAAATCCTTCATCTTTGAATACATTAGAAATAGATTTGGGAATGATTAAAGAACCAGTTATATGATGTTTCAAAAAATTATAGTTAGCAGTTGAAATGATAAGAGTTGCCTAACAGTTATGGTGTTTCAAAAATGAACGGCTTCTGAAATCCGGACCCAAACTTCATTTAGATTATAGCAGTGGTGGCTTTGTGCATAAGGCAGGATATGGTTATGCCATCTAGAAAATTTGATACCACCTTTCTGTTAGAATTGCAAATAGCTATGCCATATCGTATTTATAGAAAACAATACCCACACACAATCAACTCATAGGTTTGTCAATATCAGGAACTACAATTTCGCCCACAAAGTTTTTAATATAACTCTGTTGAGAAAAAAGTTATTAATCCGTAAGTGAGTCGTGAATAAAGGGTGATCTCCTATCTTATTAAATTCTTGGTTCAGTTTGTATTACATTGGTCTTTAGAATCAGATTCACATTAGCACAAAGTAATCGGTAATGAAGCATGGCGACAAAGGTGAGATTGAATAGTAGATCATATTGTGCTAATTCAAATACATATATACGTACTCACCAATGTTATTATATATAGTTTTCGCTTGTTGATTCTACTCTAAATTGATGTTTAAAGGGTGGATCAGTCTTCTAAAATGGATTTCTGGGTGGGCATGAGCCAAGCATTATTGCTTCAAGTGTCCTAGAACCAAGTCGCCAGTTAAATACCGTTGTGTCGTCTTTATAAGAATATACCCCTGTAGATTCTAGATATAGATATTCAATCGATGACTAATACTAATAGGTGTATTAATGTAGTTGTGTCGGGTCCAGGTAGGAACTCCTAGGGGCCAAGGGCACCCCTGAATAAGGGTATTAAAAATCACTTACTATTCTGTTCTAAAGAAACGTGTACATTGGAGCTTTTTGTTGGTTGCTGTATTGTGAGATTGGCGCCGATAAATATTTGGTTCCAGATATGCGCCATAAATGATCATTTACACGCCGATTTTACAAAATATCCTCGTTTGCTAGTCCCGAAACGAGGCGTGCGCGTGCAAGATCAATTGGCAGTAGGCCATAGCGCCCAGTTTCGGAACAGAACAGAAGGATGTTCAACCCAATTTCATTTTATTTCTAAACCCACTTATGTCTCTTTAATAAATAAACAATATCTATTTGATATTTTTACAAATATTGTTATAGTATCTTTAACTTTATAATAAATAAACAATATCCATTTGACCTGTTTACAAATAATGTTAGTGTCTTACAAATATTGTAAATAGAATAAATTTATAGGATTATATTGTGTTTATTTTTGTGGTATTTGGGGCTTAAACTTGATAAAATGCCAAATAGTTATCACGGTCCATTGGCAACAGGGTAAGATAATTGTTTAACCTTCTCACATGAATCAACTTTTACACCATAACATTCATCTGTAACTACTCATATCACATACCTATATTATCAATATGACTATGCCATTAAAGTAGCTATGGTGTTAATAATTTATAAAAACTATCCATATGTCAAATCTTTGCACGGTATATTATGATCATCTACAAACATCCACGTTTGTTAAAGATACATTATGGGATATTATATCTGACTGTTATCGCTATAGTTAAAAGTTAGATAATGTAAAGGCAATTTGCTGGAATTTTCAGTATAATTGAAATTTCGGCCAAGCCTCGATCATCATAACTAAAGTCTGTACTATTAAAACATATTCTCAATTATTCATTTTATGAATTAAATTTGATCAGCAAATCTGACCCTAATCCAGTTAATATCACAAGCTAACGATGGCATCCAGAGCTAATTAGGTGTAGATAAGTTCACTAATGTCGAACTAGGTTAGATAACATTCCAGGCCCAAAAGAAAGGTCGGCAATAGGAAGATTTAGCTCGTGCATAATGTATGTTTAAGTACGATTGAACAATTGGTTGTAGCTAAAACAGAAAACCCAAAATAACGTTTGTTTAAAGACAATCTAATTAAAATACCGATCTATATTTCGTTTCGTTTTTTATACTTTCGATGGCCTCGCTGTAAAGACAAGTAAAACCAATTTTTGAACTATAAAAAACGAAACGAAATTGGATCTGTGTTTTAATCAGATTGGTTTAAACATACATTATGCAAGAGCTAAATCTGTCTATCACAGGTCTTCTTTAGGGCTGAAATGTTATATTATAAACTATTAATTAGACATTTCTTAACGTGTCAAGATCACAATCAACTCTCGATGTCATCTGATGCTTCCGATTTCCATTAGATTTGAATCAGATCTGTGGTTCAACAGCCATTGATGATTAACCGCTAATGGAGGCTACAATGTTATTAAAATAAGTATTTTTCGGATTAGAGTGAGGTAATTTGCTTGAAATTTTCAGAATGTCCCCATAAAAGTATAGCGAGAACAGTCCTTTATATAATCTTCCATAATGTATTTTTAAATAAGTGATGGCATAGGGGAATTATTCAAGACGATTGTTGTGTAAATGCCAGTGCTCAAAAACTATTAGAATTTCAAAATCAATATGAATTTTCAACACATATTATGTTTAGAAGCTAATTTATGACTACAAATTATTCTGGATTGAATCGACTTATTATCGCTTTAATACCAGTCAAGTGCCTATAATTCACAACTTGTGCCAAAAACAAAATGTAAAAGTTCAATTTCGAGGAGTCAGATCATTAAAGTTTATGGGTAGAAAGACACAGGGGTGTTCCCACCTACTGACAATTTTAAATATCGTCTTGACGAGGAGGTTAATATAGAAAGATACAGGGGGTGTTCCCACCTACTGACAATTTTAAATATCATCTTGACGAGGAGGTTAATATATAATGGTGATTATGACAAGTAGTTTATAAAGAGGGCCTTGTTGGAGGAATATTGATGTAACTGAATGATTCACAGGAAAAGTGAGTGGTCGGGTCGTCTGATGCTTGTGCATTTGTTGTGCATTCGAATAGTGTGGTTTCGATCCCACTCCAAAAGACCTCCAAGTGGGCATTAAACTTCATTATTTTATTGACCCCACTCGTATTATAACAAATCGCTGGCCATCTTCTATTTAAGATCACAGATTAAAATATATTTACAAAGTGATTTACAACTATCAATATAAACAATGGGTGGTCTAGAGTGTCATGGGGTCTTGTCATTTTATCTTTCCAGTCAAGATAATAACATTCATCTGTTACCACTGCCAAAATATCCAGATCGCCAATTTATTCCTCCATTGTTTTGGGATAGCCATTATTGTAATAACAAATAAGCTCTTTATACTGAGTAGTAACGCAAATAGCTAGTTTCACGGAAAAGACGGCAACTACACTTAACGGGTTTAAAGATGTCTAAGCTTTTTGTATATTAATGAACACGCATGGCAAGAGGAGAGAGAGAGGGGGGAGAGGGAGAGAGAGAGAGAGGGAGAGAGAGAGAGAGAGAGAAATGGGGTTAAACGTTCACTCAACACAACTAGGTCATTTCGGGACTAATTATTTTTATTTCAATAATTCGCTTGTGTGTAGGGGTCTTTAGCAGTGGGAGGAAACCGGAGTGCCCGGAGGAAACCCACGAGGTTGAGAAGGCGCCCCTATATCCATGCCACATACGCTCACACCAGGGCTCGAAACCGCAGCCGCAAGCCAGAGGTGGCCGGCCAGCTAGAGGTCGAAGCGCGGCACTCTAGACCACTAGGCCATCCCAACCCAAGTGACAAGACGAAGTGCCACCTGTATATGATTTGAGTTGATATTAATATACCAGTAATTATGATAATGATGGTGACCTTAATGGTATGTCTGTAAACAACACTATTATTCATAACCTTTAAGTCGTCCAGCATCGAAATTTTTATCCGAAGTGTCTATTGCAAAAATAATTTTTGTATCTATCCTTAAAAAAAACCTATTCATTTAAATTAACAGCGTAATGCGAGATACATTAACGGTCAACACTAACTAAATCATTTATTAAGCTACTAAGATTATTTTATATAAATACATTATTTTAAAGGGCCAATCTGGGTAAAACCAATTTTAAAAGGGTTACGTGTCCGGATAAGCATTTTTGACGTTCACGTCCAAACGGCTTTTAAACATTTTGGGCTTGAATTTTGAGACAAGGTACAAAATATACCATTCCTCAATACTTTGACGCTTAAATTTCACACGTACACGGACTTTTATTTTTGTGACTCTGTTCAAATCTGTATAGTCCCTTTAAAGGCTACTTATGTAATATTTTTTTAAAAGGATAACGGTGTAAAGCAAGATAGTTTAAAGGGTAACAGCAACTTAATCATATACTTTAAAGGATAGTGATATAATATAACATCAATTGAATTATTTGCTAGTTTATAAATAAATGTACCATACGACCCTAATATGCGGCATATGGTTACGTTAACCTTAAACTCCAATTTATTCATTTACTAATTCACTAGTTTGATCAGTTGTTAATAAAACCCTTAATTTAACTGACAAAAGAATGTATTAATGTTACGAAGGGGCTAGAACAGGGGGTATAGAAGGAGGTGACAATGGAATACGAGTTCACATGAGTTCAGAGATAAAATATATATAATTAAACGCATCTAATATATAACATAATATAAATGACATTTCCCTAAATTATATGATATTAAGATACCAATAGAAATTGAGACTAAATCGAGCATTAACAAATAATCAACAGCTTTCAGTAAATATCTCCGTAAATATATGATACTAAAATCCAAGTGGAATATTAAGATTTGAGTATAGATAGCCTAAGGGGGCAAGAAGTTAACTAAACAACACAGTGACAATAGTAACAATAGTATACATAGTGACTGACACCCGTCCAATTCAACGTATGAATACCTGTAAAATTATCAACAGTCGGAGTTTTACTACTATTTTACTACCTGAAGTCAAAAGGATCCCCTTAAAGCTTTATAGTAGACACTTACTTACATCGAGTTTATCCCCCATATAGTCAGTAATATATACAGCGTTATCATATTATATAGATATATTTGATAGCCGTTTTACTTACCTTAATAACAATAGATGACCTCTCTATCATGGCATTGATGTGTTAGAAATAAAATACTCCACATATTTACTTACTAGTATTGTATATATATATATACATTCTTTGTATACTTGAAATAGTCCGACTTTCATATATACAACATCTACATTTTCACTTTTACTGTTTGATACAACACATGGTAAAAGTTATTTGACATTCTTTAAAACAAAACAATATTTTGGTCTCGCATGTGAGTCACATTGTCACTGGTTTAAAATGTGCACATATTTAACTGCTATTTCCCAGCGTAAATTAAAACATATTGAATTTTTAAAAAAAATATTTGTATTAACGACTAGTATAGACTCGCATGTGAGTCACATTGTCACTGGTTTAAAACACGCACATATTTAACTACTATTTCCCAGCATAAATTAAAAACATATTGAATTTTTAAAAAAATGTTTGTATTAACGACTAGTATTTAGATATTGTAGACCCGTTCATCTTGAGTGGTCCGTTTAAAGTACTAACAATACTGTGATACCTTTTAAGTCATTTTTAACAGTTTCTTTGTAGCTTTACAGCAGCTGTACAATATTATCTTTAGTCATAAACCCTGAACATTAACATCGTTAACGTAATGTGTATCTTAGAAAATCACTGTGACATTAAAAAACACACACCATTACATTATTATGTCACATACATGGTCTACTAACTACTTATGTAGTTATAAGACCAGAAGCTTAACCGCGAAACTCTAGCAATGGCGGATACCTGTGGTGGGTCTACATTGGCTATTTAACAACTAAATTTGTATTTAAAATTCTCAAATATCTTTGCCAATTTTAAACTATTGCTGAACCTGAATTTAAATGTCCACTCGACACAAACTGGCAATTTCGGTACTATAACATATGGTTCAAGATTTGTTTTTAATAATTCGCGTAGGGGTCTTTAGCACTATGGGTAAACTGGAGAACCCGGGGAAAACCCACGAAGTTGAATAGGTGACCCTACTCCTAGTGACGTACAACCGGGGAATCGATACCACGCTAGTTGAATACAAGATATACCTTATGATACACGCTAACCATTCCGCCACCAACTCACTCGTTGGCGTTCTCTTTCTGGAACACCATCATAAACTACTGTTCATGAATTGTCATTGTACTACTTACATGTTTATTAAATAATAACTAATTATTGTTAACCGACTGTGTATCTGTAAAAAGGGGAGCAGGGGTGGAGGGTGGTAGTGGAATGGATTTATTCTGGTAGAGATGATCACACATATAGATCCGCGCTTCTGTATAGCAAAACAACCCTGTTCGCCATCATTATTAGCGTGGTGATGTATGTTGTAGCTTATTAGTAATACTGTGACTTAAAATATCTTGTTATTTATCGTGTCTAGGGAGATGACCCAACATAATATAATAGCCTACATGTAGTGTGATATACCAACCCTCGTTTTAATTAATACCTATACAGTAGTATAATGCAATCTGCCAACGCCCCTTATCTTGGTGATATACTTTCTAGCTTTGTGTTATTTTATCCTCTAATCTGCAAAGTTATGGGTTGTTATATATATAATATGTCATGTTCTCACAGATAAATATTCGAATGGACTCTCCCCTCTCACCGTATTGAAACTATCCAACACGTATCCATGGACTCGCATCGGTGACATCAACTTTAGATTGTGTTTTGTTCTGTGTGTTTGTCAAATAAATGTTAAAAAACTATTGCCCAGATAAAATTCTTTTAGTTCGAGATATCGATAGGTATATAAAAAAAATACTTCAATTATAATATTCTAATACCGAACTGACTCATAGAACAGCCCATATAACCCTTTTATATATATTTGCACATCTGATCATAGAATCAAAGGTAAACCAAATAACATTTAAACCGTGTGCTTTTGTTGAAGTCAGGTATTAAAGGATAGATGATAACCCCCGTGAGACACCTACGCGTATGTATGTATGTATGTATGTATGTATGTATGTATGTATGTATGTATGTATGTATGTATGTATGTATGTATGTATGTATGTATGTATGTATGTATGTATGTATGTATGTATGTATGTATGTATGTAACGGTATAGTATACACCGAGTGAAGCATAGGAGTAGGTAATGAGACACCTGGATGAGCACAAAGAAAATTAAAGAAATATACATCACTTAATGGCCCTGCACAGTTGAACTTCTTAAGTGCTGTGAGTTTACATTTCGAGTGGAGTATGACAAAGGTATCCAAACAAAACCCCCAAGACGTTGAGTGTTTCATTTATTAAAAACCATAAAATATGTCAGCAATATAAATGATATTGAAGATATGACCTGAGCGAGCCCCTTAAAGAAGACTTGGTTATGTTTGAACTGAAACGTAGAGAGATTATTTTTCCATCTTTAGGTACATGTTGTTCCCAAGCCTTTGAGTACAAACCTAAATCAAACAAATACATACAAACAGGTTTCAAGAACTAGAATTTGTAACTGTAGTTTGTGTATATTCCCACAGTTTTACTACAACAGAAACGTTAATAAGACACAGTAAGTATCAAACTTGATGTAAGGCAAACTATATACTAGTATACAAGTTTCGAAAATATACATACCCATCTCCTTTCGTATTTCCCACACTTAGACATGATAACCGCACAAGATAAATAGCAAGTGTACACGACCGCTACATCATATAAACAAACCCGTCCATTCAGTACACAGGTTTCCCTTCCACCTTAGTTTTATTTCTAAAGGCCACGAGGAAAACTACACACAGAGTGGAAGTTGAACATATTCCTACACACTTCTATTGACCATTCATATAATCAATGTCAGTGAATACGCGCGTGTCTCGTAAAAACTTTAATGGTGTTGATATTAAAGGGACATTATGATTAGATGAATAAGGAAAACACAAACAGCTCGTCTGAGATGAAAAATCAAAGAATTGCGTTGACGCGCATGCCTAATAAAAGTATCTGGCTTTTGATACAATATAGAATGGCCAATAAAGAAAAGCGCATTACCAAAAAACTTCCTCTTTAATCGTTGAAATGGGATTCAGAACCAGTTTCGACCGTACTAAATTATTTTGGGGTATACATTGCAACAAATGTATTTTTGAAATGAAATGAAATGTGATTTAAAGTCCCACTTTTCTGTATCGATCGGGATGAAACATACCGGCTTAAATTACGCTATACAGTGTGCTATGAGGGAAAATTTACCCTGACAGCGGCGCTATGGCCTACTCCAACTGTTAAAAGGTATTTTAGGTGTACACGGGACCTTGGGGTTTCGTCCCATCTAAACGACTAGACACTGCACTGGCCAGGCATTCCTTCCTGCACCCCTGACAATGGGAATCCACACCGGGAAATCCCGAGGAACTTTCTTGGCCAAGACTGGTAGCGACCCCAAGATCTCCTTGAGCCAACGCGGCTACAAATATATATTGCACATTTTTTTGAAGTGGATATCATTACAATAATATGAAATATGAATGAAAAGCTCTCCGATGGCTATGCTCAAGGTACCTGATATCACGGTGTGTACCTTATTTCAACTTACTTCAGCAGTTAATTCACCAAACAGAAATATCCCAGGATAAACTTTCACATGATGATTTAGGTTTTATGATTTAATGTAAAATTTACGGTCTATACTTTATCGATGTAGACATTGTATCCTACATTGTTATATAACAAATACAAAATCGGTTATTTGTATGACAATCAATAACAAGAAAAATACACATGTTACCAGTTCATGCCAGATTAACACGCATAGGGGCCTTGGCAGACTGAATTTTCCTGCACTAAAATAATCAATGACATCGAAAAAGTCCAATTTCTGAATAAAGTCACCTTCAAGGCTCAACAATGCCAATTATTGTTCAATCTCTCTTGCGTCATAGTGACATGCAGAGTTAATTTAATTCGTTTCGGATGACTGAAAGAATGTTCACACAAACATTTTTTTTACAGACGGGGATGGTTAAAACAACGTCTAGTATAATATTATAATTGTTACAAAATCTATATTTTAGCTTTAAAGGGGCCCATGGGTCCATCACCCATTGTTTTATCATGTACATATGTCTCAAATACACAACTAAACAGAGACGAACAACCCTTCAAGATGCATCTGTAAATCGGTTTATTGAATTCGATTTTACCACGGTGTGATACGCGAGGTCCACCCGGCCACCCACCCAAAGGTACCTGGTAATAAGTGGTATTACTATTATGTGTTCCAGACAGAGTAAGCATGTCCGTCTAGAGCACGATACACGTCACCACTAGTCTTGTAGCTTTGAGACCAAATTTGTCATAGTTTATATGTGTAACATTAGCGAAACTAACCTTAAGAAGTACCCCCATCCCCAAACCCGGAACTAAACGGTCGACTCAATTTTCAAGAGATTTGTACTTTATCAACAGTCTTATCTTAATGCAATCCTTGAACATTATCTAAACAATTATGTCATTCTTAATCAATATCTCATTCAATAACTAAATCAACACCACGCAGTCTGGTAGAGAAATATGAAATATGGAACTTAAAGTGGACTAGATTGTGAAAAATTAAAAGATTCTGTTTACTAAAGAATGGAGATTCTTAATTCTCAATTTTCGAATGGAGATTCTCTTTACTTGAGAATGGAGATTGAAGACTGGAAAGGTTTTGTTTTAGACGATTCTCACTACTTAACAATAATTTATCTCTGCTGGAGATCGGATATTATCCTTGACGAAACTTGCATATATTATCTTCTGTAGAGATTGAAGATCATATTTACTAGAAATTGAAAATAATCAATACTGGAGATTGAAAATAATCAATACTGGAGATTGAAATCATCTTTACTGGAGATTGAAAATCATATTTACTAGAGATTGAACATAATCAATACTTGAGATTGGATCAGCATTACTAGAGTTTGAAAATCATCTTTACTAGAGATTGAAATCGCTTTTACTGGAGACTGAATATCATATTTTGCTAGAGATTGAAAATAATCAATACTGGAGATTGAAATCATCTTTACTAGAGATTGAAAATCATATTTACTAGAGATTGAAAATCATCTTTACTAGAGATTGAAATCGCTTTTACAGGAGATTGAAGATCATATTTTACTAGAGATTGAAAATAATCTACACTGGAGATTGAAATCATCTTTACTAGAGATTGCAGATCATCTTTACTAGAGATTGCAAATCATCTTTACTAAAGATTGCAAATCATCTTTACTAAAGATTGCAAATCATCTTTACTAGAGATTACAAATCTTCTTTAATAGAGATTGAAATCGCTTTTACTGGAGACTGAAGATCATATTTACTAGAGATTGGTAATAACCAATACTGGAGATTGAAATCGTCTTTATTGGCGATTGAAGATCATATTTACTAGAGACTGAAAATCATCTTTACTAGAGATTGAAGATCATCTTTACTAGAGACTGAAAATCATCTTTACTAGAGATTGAAATTATCTTTACTGGAGATTGAAGACTGAAAATCATCTTTATTAGAGATTAGACCATCTTTACCAGAGACTGAAAATCATCTTTACTAAAGGTTGAAATTATCGTTACTGGAGATTGAAGATAATCTTTACTAAAGACTAAAAGTCATCTTTACTAGAAATCGAAATTATTTTTACTGGAGATAAAAGATTATCTTTAATGGAAATTACAGATTATCTTTGCTAGAGACAGATGTTTTTCTTTGCTTGCAGAGATCGATTCACTTCAAAAGATTTACTGTATTGGAGGTCGAGTATTTTGAGGAGAAATCATAAACGTTTTTACTATCAATCAATGTAATAAAAATCAGATGTATGGCATAATCAATGACTAACAGGATTGCTAATCGAAAACAAACAAAAAGAAACCCTACATGTACATCGAAAAGATGCAGGGAAAACTTACATATTACAGCACATCATATCTATATACTGGATATTTTTGTATATTAATGTGTAATACTGTAGTGTTGACAGTATTACGGTGTGTCTTATCCGTGTACTGTTTATTTTATATTTTGTTGAGCAGAATTTCTGTATTGTTTTCAGCCATCAAGGGGATTAGATGGTTGAAAGGTTAAAAAATAAAAACCATATGTTAGTCACGAAATGATCTAGTTTGTGTCGAGTGGACGTTAAACCCATTTATCTCTCTCTCTCTCTCTTCTCTCTTTTCAGCCACCAAGTGTTGAATATTGCTTGTTAATTTAATGTATTTCAATGGTTGTGCCACTTTATGTCTGCATCAGACAAAATGTCCAATTTGATAATATCTAGTCTTGATCAATGTTAAAGCTGTCGACAATCTTCGATATAAAAAGCGCGATTCGATCAGCCACGCGAATGAAATCAAATAACATACTTGGGGTATTTTAATGATAAAATTATTGTAAAGACGTCTCGTACTTGAGTGGTATTTAAACCAACAAGATAAGCAATTAATCCATATTAAGACGGAGTAGATGTGTTATTAAAATTCATTCCATGTCGTATTATTTGCAATAGTAATTTTCGATAGTGACGTTGTTAATTACATCCGGATGGGACGAAAACCCGAGGTCCCGTGTACACATTGGCGTGCACGTAGAATATCCCTTTATAGTTTGAATTCTATATAAGAGTAGGTCGTTGTGCCGCTGTCCGGGCAAAATTTCTCTCATTGCACACTGCATGGTGTATGCCCGTCTTCATTAGCCCAGTTCGGGGCAGAGCAGTGGGGCATTAAACCCCATTTCATTTCATTTTTGGTTAATTACCCCACGAATCCAAAATAAATAAAATGAAGTGTTATGACAAACCGGGATATATTATGGTGCCAAACATTATGGGGACTAAGGACACTACTATAAATGATGTACAGTTCTGCCTCGTCCAAATGAATCGGACTAAAAAAAAACACGATTAATTAGCTCCTTTTATCTTGTTATTGTATAGAATAACCCCATTGTGTCATAGCCCTTTGATCTTATTATTTAATAAAATTAAAACATATATTAGTCCCGAAATGACCTAGTTTGTGTCGAGTGGACGTCCCACCCATAAAGCGGTACACGGTGAAACCACCTATATAATATCCACATCTCCAAAGGTCGTTGAACTACAGACACATTTTTAATGTCATTAACCAAACTTAGACATTCCAGTGGTTTGAAAACAAAAACACATTTTTGATACATGTATAGAATTGAAAGAACGTGTTAGACTGCAAGAAAAACAATGGTGGCCGCACTTAACAAATATGTACGAATCAATATCAAACATTATAGACCATGTTTTATCTTGCTTTATAAACACGAATTACATGCTACTTTTATTTCAAATTTTCCTTTATAGACTACTATCAAAGCTGAGTAAATTATTCTATATAATGTTCTCGTTCGCCTCAAAGAGACCCCTTTTTTCTAAGAGACAAAAAGAGATAGCTTATGAAACATGTTAACTCTTTTCATGTTATTACTTTAAAGTAACTAATTGGTGATGTGACATGCATTGAAATAAATGGAGTTTAAGGTCCTATTGTTCTGCACAAACCGGGATAAAGTAGAGGACACGCCCCGTGTAGATAACGATAGTTTAAATCATCAACGGTTTTTTAAAGGGACGATAACACTCCTGGTGGCTTGACAGGTCCAGCAAAAAAAAAATAATAACCTTATTCTAAGTGTTAGAGGTTTAAGTGTCCTACTTGTTGTGTAAATTACTCATTGCATCCTATTTTACTTATCCAGAGGGTTCGAAAATATATTTAAAGCTTCTCAAACCATGAAGCTGAATTTTTCCAATCTTTTAAATTCGGTGTGTTAAGATGAAATTTGTATCATCAATTAATTTTAATATTGTAAAATAGTACAATTTGTTGACCAGAATAAAGATTTGGTCTTATTATTTAGTTACAACAAGAGTGTTATTAACGTACACGCCAATGGGGCAACCTTAATTTTCGAGTTGCTTATTAATTTTAATAATAGAACACAAGTTTATGGGAAACAGTCACTGGTTATATTCTAACAGCATGACGACATTTCGACAAGTATCCTCTTATCGTTATCAATGTGGTGGGCATAACCCGTAACTGGACGTTAAACCCCGTTTCATTTCATTTCATATCAAATCAAACTTAAGGGAGCCGCGATGGCTACGTGGGTAAGATGCATGGAGGTCGCCGGTTCGCTCCCGGTGTTGGACGAGAAAGTTTCGACGGGGTTTACCGTGTCAGTTGTGGCAGTGGTGTAGGATTGAGGACCTGACAAGGCCGCGGTCTAGTCTTTCGGATGGCATGAAAATATTTGAGTTCACGTAAAAGATCCTTTGGCAGGTGGACTCGATATACGAGTAGGTTGTACCTCCGAGGCCCAAGTAAAATTCCCTCATAGCACTCTGTATGGGGTATGCCCGTCTTTATTATCCAAGTTGGACCAGAAAAGTAGGACGTTATATCCCATTTCATTTCATTTTTTAAAAAAAAACACCTAAAGATTACATGTACTAATTTTAGTTTCGTTTCTGGCTTAAACTGTCGACTGTTGAACACAAAATCGATCACATCTGACCATGGCCCTGACCCCTGACTCTATCTACAGACACCCAGTTAGTCAAGAAAAAACAAAAATACTCATCACATTAAATTTAATTAAATTGATATATTTGTTTTATTGACACCGTATAAACCGGTATAATCATATACTTCGTTTACTTCATTTTGTAAAAGTGAAATGACAAGACTTAGCTTTTTACTTTACTGTATCAAGTATTTCGTTGCATTAAACCAATGCCATTGGTTTTTCGTCCGAACGGTTAGATGCTGGAATATCTAGAGAAGTGTTATCGGCCAGTACTGGGTTCGAACCAGGGATCTCCTAATGTATGAGCCAACGCCATGTATATCAACGCGGACACACCTGTCGGTACATACGGTACTGAATAAATATAAATATATTACAGGGTGAACCCACGGTCAGTATCTATAGAAAACATATCATTAATATGTCACATATCCGTCCTGCCCCGCCCTCAATATTGACATTAATAACGACCTGACATGTTTATTGCATGAAAATTGTTCATGATTTTAAAAGTACAAGTTACAGGTCAATATAAAATACTATGTTTAATATGAGGGCTGACTGAAAGGTTCTAGATCTATTTGGCTGAAACAAACTTTTCAGTACAAAACAAACAATTGTTGAATGCATCATACACTGAATCTTGGACATAAGAACTGAACCTGTATAGTGTTATTATTGTCTTCGTACCAGACCATCTTGTAAACCAACCCCTTGAAGTCATCAGAAGAAGACAAAACTGGCTATAGGGCGGTCATCTAGTGCCTGCAACTGAAGGGCCAAATTCAACGCAGATGTGGGCTGACATGGTCTCCATGTTAGAGGAAGACGCCCCATCCTTTCCAACAGTGCAGAGTTGCGGTGCGGAATTTAAGCGTAGAAGAGAGAGTCGGTCATCATTTTCTGGTGATAATGATGTTATGCTAGCTGTGAAGGACTTTTTATGGTGGCTGAAGAAAGTTTCTTCCTGACCGCCATCCAGGCCTTGCAACAACGTTGGCATAGTGTGTACACCTCAAAGTGACTGTGTAGAAAAGTAAATGGGAACCATCGACTTTGTACAGGTCTTGCCCATAAGGCTTAGAACTTTTCAGACAGCCCTCGTACGTCATCAAAAAAAGACTTGTTCACCACCAGTCACAAATACTAGGTTTACTAAGTCAGGAATAATAGACTTGTTCACAACCAGTCAAAAATACTAGGTTTACTAAGTCAGGAATAATAGACTTGTTCTCCACCATTCAAAAATACTAGGTTTACTAAAGACTTGTTCTCCACCATTCAAAAATACGGGAATGAAAATCTAATATAAAATTTAATGTCTTATTTACTATTATCACATTTCACTCAGTTATAAAAAGATATTTTAACTCAAAACAAAGCTGGGGAACATAGTAGATTACGCTATAAAGAGTCTACAAGTAAAATTAGAATAAACTACTGTACTTTCTTTAGATAGGCAATAATAGACTCACAGGTCCATGTTTAGCTAACAAATATTCTTATCTAGTTCATCTTCTTTAATACATGAGAAGTGTTATCAGAGGTTCCAGAAAGAAATGAAATGAAATTGAGTTTAACGTCCTACTGTTCTGTTCCGAGCTGGATTAATGAAGACGGGAATAAGCCATACAGCATGTTAGGGAAATTTTGTCCAGACAGTGGCGCAACGGTCTAGTCTAACACCGAATTTCAACTGTCGAGGTATATTACGCGTGCATTCCAATACGTACACGGGACCTCTGTTTTTCGTTTTCGTCCCATCCCTACGACTAGACAGCTGTCCTTGTCAGGCCCTCCGTCCTGCATCACTGACAAGGGGGAAACACGCCGGAAAAATGGAGATAGGCAACAGAGAGAGGGAGAAAGAAAAATGGGATTAACGTCCACTTGGAACAAACTAAGTCATTTCGGAACTGACATATGGTCCAATTTTATTTCAATAATTCGCTCGGGAGGTAACCGGAGAACCCGTAGAAAACCAACGAGGTTAGACAGGCGACTCTACTAAATGACGGGCCTTGTGACACAGCACACACTCGCTAACCATTCGGCCATCCAACACAGAGTGAAAGCGATAGAGCTAATGGGTTCGTTTTCTCGCTTGTAATTACAGAGGCTGTCTAGTCTAATATCGTCCAGATAAAGTTACATCAATGAAACTGATAATATAATCACACTACATCGTAGTACATCCCCTAGCAATAAACCTGCTTCCATGATTACAAAAGTCAATGCACACCTGATACTCTACTTTAGCTGCGTTGTTCAAGCTCCAGTAAATGTTACGTCATTCTTGACGTTGAAGATGATGTCATTTCAGGTATCTCTGACATGTACCATTACTATTTAGCTGAACTCTACATGCAATGTTTAGATTTGAATAAATTAGAAATGACACGTTTTAGGCCTTAATACAATTTACCCAAAATCGCCTTGATCACGATTGAAGATCATTGACCTGGAATAGATTTGAATGCCCGTCAATCCTGCCATGCTACACATAGTTAGGTCAGTTCTATTATATAACCTTATATCTCAATGAATTCCGATAAAAACAAACCCGTTTCAGGCAACCAAAATATACCAAATTAGAGAAAATGTGGAATCATCGATTTCGATTCTTTTGTATATATCGCTTTACTATATGGACGAAATTGCAAGAAAAATGCCGGACGATATCATTTCAAAAAAAAAGGAAATAGATCAAATCATCCGTAGTTTTAAAACATGCTCGTTTACAGTCGCCAAAGACTTCGAACTTGTGACAAGAAATCGATTTTTGATATATAACAAAATAAGTGTGTCTTACATTTTGAGCCACGATTTATAGAGTAAGAAATACTATACAAATCATAGCGCCATACATTCCTTAAAGAATCACACTTGACCAAAACGTTTTAATGTCTGAAATATGCTCACCTCTGGTACCCTATTTTAACTGCGAAGTTCAAGCTCCAAACGTATCGCGCTCCGCCATCGATGTTGAAGGAGAAGTCATTTCTCACTGAGACGCGAATAAATGGTTAAATTGTTCCGACTATGTATTGTATGTATAATAGAAATGTCACCGTGTTTAACAAGTCTGGTAAAACAAGTCGAACAAGACACCACTTCCTTTACATACAACTGTTCTATCAATCAAAGTACATAGCATGGAATACTGTTAGCTATGATGTTAGTTTCCCAAATAAATTAAAACTATGTTATCCTCGCAACAACACACATACTATTCTTGCGGGTTTATATATTTTGATCAAACGTTTTGTATTGTTTATATTATGACTTTGCCTCTATCCCGTTACTTGGGGAAAATATTGTCAGTATTATAAATTTGGATTATAAAATGGCGCTGCAAGCGGCAGAGTAAGCGTTCAAATTCTAAACATCCGGTGTCACTTCTCTACCTAGCCCGTACTTTGTTTCAGTTTCACCAACTGGCCTGGTAATTCAGAGGATTTTAGAGTATCAGAATCTATGAACCTTAGCGCAGGATTCTAATATCTGATGTAGAAAGCATTATCCAGTTTAGTTAGGTAGCGGTTGTTGTTAGCGGAGCAGGCATGTTTTCTGGAACCATTGATAACACTTCTCATTTATTAAAGAAGATGAACTAGCTAGAAATATTCGTTGGTAAACACATGGATCTTATGTAAGATTATATAAGTTCCATGGTTGAAGAATCTATAATATACCCCTTTTTATTGTTTTTGTCTGCTGTGAAAGTGCAGATATTCTTATCCGCGTGGTGCCGACATGTGCTTACAATAATGACATATCCCTGAAGAGTGGAAGACGAATAAATAATACAATACATACCCTACTTCCTGAACCAGATGATTTGGTGCCGTGTGAACTATAGCAGACAATGGCTATCTGGAGACAAGTCTTTTGTATCAGTGAAAATACATCTATCTATAAATTACGTTTAGTATCGTCTATTAACCGGCCATGTGACGGTTAATGTTCTCTGAACTAATTTCACACTAGCTGTAATTAATTTCATTAATGTATTTTCCGTCTCTGGTTAAATTGTGAATCGCGGTTATTTCTGATATTATCAAGCCGCATGCTCGTTGACGATGAAGTCTAAACCACTTGCCTATAGAAGTCCATCAGTATCACAGCATGGTTATCCATTGACCTTGCAGTATCGAAATGGTTATTTGGTTACCGAGGATGGTTGTACTCAACACAAGACAATGTCAATACTTGAACTAAAGGCAGGGAAAGAGTCAGCATGACCTTATACCATTGATTGATTGTGTATCTGCCTTTAATCTCAAGTACCAATCACCCCGCACGTGACACTGTGACAGTTAGTAGACCAGCCAGAACAGACATGACACATGTCAATTAACTACTTAACTAGAAACCGATTGGCAATATCGTCAGCAGCTTAGGTAATATGGCACTCCTCTTATCTACGGCATGATGCAGAAACAAGAGGGTCATCATCATATCTTTAATGAAATGAAATGGAGTTTGACGTCCTACTTTTCTGCGCCGAACTGGGCCAGTGAATTGACGGTCATATACCACACAGTGTGTTATGAGGTAGTTTTTGCCCGGACAGCTCCACTATGGCCTACTCTTACATCGATTTCCAGCTGCCTGCCTATGTGTACAAGGGACCTCGGTCTTTCGTCCCATCCGAACGACTAGAGTCACTAGACAGCTTTCCTTGTCAGGCCTTTCATCCTGTATCACTAACAAGGGGGGCCATGTCGACCTCCAGGATAGTGCGTCAGCGTCTTACTCACTTAGCCACTGTGACAAAAACATACTGATCATACATTTTCAAACAACGAATAAGAGATTTTGTTCATTTTTCGGTAGAGCCTGGGCTAATATGAAGACCGTCATCCCCCTGCGATGTGCTGTAAGGAAATAATTTTCCCATGCAGCGGAGCTATGGTCCACTATACTTTCGAATTCCACCTGCCATGCGTTCTGTCGCTGGCACGTCAATGTGTGGCCTTCACGGGACCTCGGTCTCTCATCTCATCTGAACGAATATTCGTTTTCCCTTGTCATGGTCTACGTCGACGTCTATTCAGCGAATTATGGACAGAATTCGATCACGTCATGTAGGCCCGTCGAAATTTATGATTATGGCGTGGGTGGGATTGGAGATTTAATAACAATAATGTAATACTCATAATCAATTAATAATTATGTTTGAATTACGAAGCATTTATTCATTATATTACTTCATTTTATGGATCCTGTCTACGGGGCCAGAGGGCCGCCTGGGTCTGCCGATGGCGTCACTTGCTTGCTCCGCTCGGCAATTTACTACATTTGTTATCCACCGTGAGTGAACTTTCTATAGTTGAAATCCTTATATCCATGCTTGTCAGCAGGTCTGTTTACCTATAACGAGCTCGTCATAAGCCGGATATTTAGAGGAAACTTCCATATTTGGAAAACACAATTTGTAAAATTGGCGAGGGAGTTCGTAGACCATGGTTAACCGAACAAAATATTTGTTATTGATATCACAGAACCCTATTAGACACACCATCTTGGGTTCCCATCCCACCCAATTCCATCCTCATTTAGTGATTATCTCGACTTTTCATTGTGGTGTATGACATGACGTTACATTCTTTGGTTTGGCATAGATGGGTGACATATTAGTATTTCAAAACCTACTGATCCGAAGATCAATACATTGGAGATCTCTTGAACCAAATATCAACACTGTCGAACTATTCGGAAGTCGGATTAATGGAAAACTTAGGTTGTTTGTAGGTAAATAACATTATTGTGTTGTAGGTATAGAATTTTGTTTTGTTTTATCATTATTATTGTCAATATAATATAATTATATCAAAATTATAGGCAATCATTGGTAGAAGATTAGTTAAGATTAGCTATAGCTATAGCCATTATTGAAATTGAATAGATTAGACAATGCATTTTTTTTAAAAACTGATGTTCGTGTAATACAATTACCACGAGCATAGTAGTAATTGGGTTTTTTAAAGGGACAATAACACTCTCAGGCGGCAGGATGCCCCGTGCTCTACAAAAAGTTGGTCTCGACACGGCCACGTGCACGCTTGGGTGTATGAGACTATAAATAGCCACGGCACGTGCATTTCTGTACAAATATTTCAGCTATTAGAGCCCTAAAAAAACTGTTGTTGACGATTTCGAATAGCAGTAAAATTAGCTTCTTTGTTATTACTGAATGAATGAATGAATGAAATGGGGTTTAACGTCCTACGCTTAAGCACCGTACCTGGGCCAATTGAAGACGGGCATACGCCATACAGTGTGCTATGAGGGAAATATTTGCCCGGGCAGCGGCGCTACGGCCTACTCTTATATCGAATTCCAACTGCCAAGGGATCTTTTACGTGCACTCCTTGTCAGGCCCTCCTTCTGCATCACTGACAAGGGGAAATCACGCCGGAAAATCGAGATGAACTTTCTCGGCCAATGCAGGGATCAAACACTCAACCTCCAGGCTAGCGAACCAGCGCCTTATCCACTTAGCCACCGTGACCCCCTCTTTGTTATTACAGAAGCTTTAGAAATTACGTTCGTTTTATTTTTTAAATTGCTTTATTATTAACTGTACCGTTAGGAGTGCTTTCGTTTGGTTTAGTAGAAATAATATCTCTGAAACGCTTGGTTTAGGCCGGAAAATGATACTAGCAGCAGTTTCGATTTACTTTTACAAGTTTATTAAAACCGGTGTTGAGTTGACAGACGTGCTAATTTCTAAATTCAATTTTTTGTTCCAGCTTTTTTTAACGTTTCGTAAGAAATATAGTCTTGATTATCCCGACATGTCAATCGAATGTAGAATGATTGGTAGACTAGTTAAGCAAGACTAAGGTCAAAACAAGGGCAAGTAACCTGTCTTTTACTCAAAAAGTGCTGGATGTAATGGACAACACTTGGAACCAGTTTTCAGTCTAGTATTTATATTATGATTAAATGATCATTAGCTTATTAAGTACAGCATGGTCGTTTATTTAGTGACTATAATTGTGTGGAACTGATTTAAGGCTTGGTATATAGGGCCTATATAAATTTTGTGGAGTAATTGTCGAGATATTTATTTATGGTGGGGCAGTCTCTTGCTGGCTTGACAGTTCCAGAAAATCAATAATATCCTTATCTTAGTCCTTTTTTTAAAGTGTCCTACTTGTTGTGTAAATTATCCATTACTTCCTATTTTACTTGTCCAGCGGGTTCGAAAATATTTTTAAATCGAAGCTACATTTGAAAAGGTTTACGTTAGACGTGTCAAACCATTCAGTTGAATTTTATTGAAATATTGTGAATAAAGATTGAGATATATTATTCAGTTACAACAAGAGGGGTATTGAGCCTTTAAATAAGTAATTAAAAAGTAATATGTTTATGTCAAGGTATTATATATTTAACATATAGTGTAAAATAAAAGGCTGTGGGATTTAACTTACATGCATATGGCAAGGGAAATATGACTGCGATTCGATTCTTAGAAGAAAACAAAACACACCTGATTCAAGTCAGATCTTTCACAAGCGGCATGAAACGTCTACATACTTGCTCTAGAAGTATAATATTTCATTTCTCATAGGTTAGTTTTGATGCATCAATAATATATCCAGTAGGAATAGGTGCAAGTGGGCGTTAGTGTGATCAGGTGCCAAATATAAGAATTTTGAACTGTATATTGAGGTAAATATAGAATGTAGGTATGTTGTTAATAGATTATCAGATGTAACCTACAGGTGATGATTCTATAAACAGGTGGTTATATAGATAGTGTAGATAAAATATGAAATAGAGAGGGGGGTTGGGATTGCCTAGTGGTCTAGAGTGCCGCGCTTAGACCTCTAGCTGGCCGGTCACCTCCGGCTTGCGGCTGTGGTTTCAAGCCCTGATGTGAGTGTATGTGGCATGGATTTAGGGGCGCCTTCTCAACCTCGTGGGTTTACTCGGGGCACTCCAGTTTCCTCCAACCGCTAAAGACCCCTACGCGCAAGCGAATTATTGAAATAAAATTTAACCGTTTGTTAAACCCGAAATGATCTAGTTGTGTTAAGTGGACGCTTAACCCCATTTCTCTCTCCCCCTTCTCGCTCTCTCTCTCTCTCTCTCTCTCTCTCTGATATAGAAAGTGATTTAACTAGCAGATAAGTGAAAAAGCCCGCACATGCATAACTTTGATATATAGACAGTTTTACACCACACCCCACCACCCCCACCCCCCTAATATAACGACGCTGCTTTGCCCTGGTCAATTCATCCAAACGTCATTAGTTTAATCGGTAGCTAAATCAATTCAACCTGTATTTAACCTCTTAATCAAATCTCAGAGAAAACAAAATCAGACCTCGAACGAACAACCAACTCCTTATCGCCATCGATTGTTTTGTTGGGTTTTTTTTGGGTGTAATATTTGGCATTTGGTATTGAAGGTGTATCCCCCCCCCCCCCCCACACACACACTTTGGACACCTGTGTTTATGTTTGTGTCTGACGATGGCATATTTAAATGTGCAGATCAGAAAAATGAATTTCTTTAATAGGGAGCAGTTTTAAAATGTTCTATCTCTGGAACGTGTGGGGTAAACTATAGTTAAATTAGGCAAGTCAGTAGGCGAGCATATATAAAGGCAACGGGTTTGTTTGTTGACATGGATATACTAACTGTGCTATTGTTGACAGTGTACATCTTGACGTAAGAATGTTTTCTTTACATACACTTTATTTACAGTACCTACATCTATTCAACACCCTCACTAATACATTACACTCTCCTAAATGAACAAACAATAGACACGTGTTTATCTTCTATATTTGGCAGCTATAATGAATTCATTAAGTCATCCGGTAGGGATGAAAGGTAGAAAATCGTGAGTCAAAGAAATGTGTACGTATGTCTAAAGGGAAGCAACTTTCCGCCTTACAAGAGATTTTAAAGGTCAACAAACATTATTCGCAGATTTTCGTTTGTTTATAATATAAATAAATTTTTATCTAGCCTGTTTTGATACCAGATTTAAGAATCATAACCTCTCTGCAACAAACATATTACACGTATTACGTAAAGTGTGTAGAGATGCCGTTGTCCGGGTAAAATTGACACCGCACAATATAATGTGGCATAGCCTGAAAATATTGGTCAATGTAGAAATGAGATTAGACTAAGGTATTAATGGACGCTTTAATTATAGCGCAGTAGTACCTGGTGGTTTAAACTGTACATACCCACAACCAATGATGTCGCAGACAGTTTGGAGTGTAAACATAATTGTGGTTTATCACGTTGGGCGAAGATTTTTTTAGACGTAAGACGTTGCATATGCTATTTTTAATCAACCTTTTTGAGTTAGTGCAAAACTCTATAGGCGTGACCACATAAACTGAGTTGGGTGGGATTGGGATGTGTTAACCAGCTTTATACCATCTAGACGCCCATTTATGCATATTACCCCCCCCCCCCCTAACCGGGCCATATATATTGTATATATATTTTGTCGTCAACGCAAATTAATAATTCAAAGGTTTATTTACAAGCTGAACAAGTCGTGAGTGTAATTAATTTTTGTTCTATTAGTCATGCATAAAACTCATTAAAATTCAACCTGCAAACTATTAACTAGTTAGTGTGCACAGATTTATTCTTGACAGCCTGTAGTTCTGACGAGTGAATATCTAAATTTTCAAATAGACGAGCTTAAATCACGCTTCAAACTCCGGGATATCATTAAAAATAAAATCGCATTCTGATCACAGCAATATTCGTCAATAAAATATGCCCACCCGTTCGACCGCACACAGGGCCGGATCATACCTTTTACAGGCCCTAAGCAATTAAGACTTTGGTGCCCTATCATTCAAAATATAAAATTGAGGGTCAAGTTATAATTAATTTACATTTTTTTTTTATTGGAAATAGTTCTCATACCTACAAACATTTATAGAGAGGTTTAAGATGATACCTGAGAAAGAAAAATAAACACAAAAAAATTCAACCGGGCCACTATTGAGGTCTGAGTCGTCTGATCAACTCGAATTATTTCATTAAACATTGAGGCACCATTGAAAATTCGGCTATGAAAATTTATGCGATGCCCCCCTTCCCTTGGTGCCCTAAGCACGTGCTTATTTTGCTTAATCCAGCCCTGAGTCCGCACACCTTTTGTACGTGCATGGAGTGTTATTTATCAATGCAAACTCAAATATGGGATGGGATCTATTCAAAGATCATGGCGAAACGTGGTGAATGCAATCGACTCCAATTATAAGGGTGGAGTATTTTGGCTTGTACGAGGAATAGTGGGTGCGATAAAACCATAATAGATAATAATATGTATCTTTTTATGGCCTAGACTCCCCACCCAAAATTTTCGTTTAATTACGTTGTTCCTTATTTGTTGGGTGTTTACAACAGTCTGGTTAGAATTACCTCCCTTATATTTTATTTTAAAGCCCCAATAACAACAACACTCTTGTTGTAACTGAATAATATGCCCCAATCATTATTCTGGTCCACAAATTGAACTATTTTACAATATCCCAATTAATCGAGGATACAAATTTTATCTTAACATGCCGAATTTAAATTAATTAGAAAAATTCAACTGCATGGTTTGAAAAACTTTACGTAAACACTTTCAAATGTAACTTGGATTTAAACATATTTTCGAACCCTCTGGACAAGGAAAATATGATGTAATGGATAATTTACACAACAGGTAGGACACTTAAACATCTAGTAGTTAGAATAAGGCTATTTTTTTCTGGACCTGTCAAGCCAGCAAGAGTGTTATTGTCCCTTTAATTTTTAATGCATCTCACAACCTATAACAGACTTTTCTTGCACAGTGGAAGTCAAATAACCATATCATGATCTAATAACTTATGTTGGGAGTCTGTTCAGTCTATCCAAAACATCGGATGACATAAATTTGTAAATTACCTGTGAGAGATTTATGATTTCGATATTTTGTAAATTACCTGTGAGAGATTTATTATGATTTCGATATTTTGTAAATTACCTGTGAGAGATTTATGATTTCGATATTTTGTAAATTACCTGTGAGAAATTCATGTTTTCGATATTTTGTAAATTACCGGTGAGAGATTCATGAAGTCGATATTTTTGTATTTAACTAATGCCATATTTGTAAATTACCTGTGCGGAACTGTGAGAGATTCATGAAGCCGATATTTTCATATTTATCTGATGCCATTTGTAACTCATCTGTGAGGAATATGGCTTGCGACAATTTTATCATGACATTCAGTACTGGTTTAAGAGGTTGGCTCGCTAACCTGGAGGTGCTGTGTTCGATATCGATGTTGATCAATCAAATTCATTGGGATTTTCCGGCATGTTTCAGACTTGTCAGTGGTGTCGGATGGAAGGCTTGGAAAGGGAAATGTATAGTCGTTTGGACGGTATGGAAAACCGAAGTTACATGTACACATTGACATGCACATAAAAGAATTCTTGGGAGTCAATATTTATTGTAAGTGTGGGCTGTAGCACTGCTGTTTGGGCAAACCTCCAGGATAAAACAATATGGCACATGCCTGTCTTCATTAGCCAATTCAGACCATAACAGTAGGACATTAAATCCCATTTCATATTATTTTTTTTAGTATTTTGAAGAAGTCACAGATGGCACTTCGGCATTGCTGTGGTGTTGACATGCAGTTTTATGGTAGGCCTATTGTTTATTATTCCAACTTAACATAATATGTTAAAAAAAATATAATCACTATATAATTTTAATTGTTTTATTTATAAAAACAAAAGATAGCTACCAAATGTTACACATCTAAACATAACTTGAACTGTTTTACTTATATGAAAACAAATGATAGCCTTCAAATATTAACAATATTTAATGTCTAAACATAACTGTTTTATTTATAATAACAAATGTTAAAAAAACAATTTATATGGAAAACAATTACTGGTTTGTACCTTGTACACATAATAGTTTTCCATATAAATTATGTTGAGTTTTCATTGTGCTCAATAACTGAGTGCCACCCAAGGTTTATGTTAACAATGTTACACTTCTAAAGTAATGTTTTATGTTTTTTAAAAAAAACATGGCAGCCTCCAAATATTAACAGTATTTCATTTTTAATCTAACAGTTAAAAAAAAAGATCAGATCAAAAATATTTATGACAAAACTTGTCAGTTGATTTTTTCTAACATATTTGATTTTAAATTGGACCCGTTCCCTGTACAAATCATTAAATAAGCCTATTATTGGAAGTATTTGAATGGGATAGCTGTAATATCAATCATTACAGCATCACTGAGAATTATATATATAAAATTAAACACAAATATTAATTTCACTTTAAATATTAGCATGCATTTTGATCATGGAGATGTTTGTACCTTTAAAAAGTACAATTAAAAACAAAAACATGGTATAGAAAATGAATAATTACAATGACAAGAAAATATTTTAAAAATTGAAAGATGTTTGTGTTTAAATATAAATGGCTACATAGAAAACAATAAAAGCATTGAGATTCTATTTCAGATATATTGCTTACATATTCACACATGAAAAATAAAACCATGCGCATAAAGTAAAATCAATATAATATTTGAACAGATCTACATGTATTGTGAACAAAAATGAGCACTATTCTGATATGTATATTCTAAAAAATGGAAATGGTGTAATATTATGTTTACAAGTATTTAAATGTGAAATTTTTAAAAAAAATACGTCTGTTTTATTCAAATTTATATCACAATTCGTTGTCATGTAAACACTGGTGAGATTCTTCTATATTGTAACAGGAAAATAAATACAATAGATACATCAATAAAAAAAGATAGTAAGCTGGCACTGCCAGGCAGGATACGCCCACATTTTCGAGAGATGGTTAGAGAACAAGCAAAATCGAAAGTGATTTTTCCTACAATCAAAGGCTATAATTCATTAAATTACAATTTGATATGCGCAAATATCGAAAAGAATCAAGATCTTTAGGTTATAAACATGCATTTCAAGTTCCATCAAAATCGAATTAAAATTGTGACCTATACTGGGTCCACAACCTTGATATACCATTTTTTAACGTATTCGCGTACGAACGGCGGCCATTTTGTATGGTAATTTCGGTCCGATTTTTCCGAAATTTGACCTCGACCTTCCTTAGGGTGTAACGGTGATATAATCAAACGATTTTTTAAATCGGTTAATTATCGTAACCTCCAGAGAGACCACAAGCTAAACAAAGGCGATTTCGCGTATGGGCATTAATTCAGGAAGTTACGATCCGATATGCGCAAATATTGAAAGGAACCAAGATCTTTGGGTTATAACCATGCATTATAAGTTTCATCAAAATCGAATTAAAATTTTGACCTCTACAGGATCCACAACCTTGATATACCATTTTATAACAGTATTTGCGTACGAATGGCGGCCATTTTGTATGGCAATTTTGGTCCCATTTTTCTGAAATTCAAACTCAACCTTCCTTAGGGTGTAACGGTGATATTATCAAACGATTTTTTAAATCGGATAATTAATGTAACCTCCAGAGGGACCACAGGCTAAACCAAGACGATTTTGCGTATAATCAGGGGCCATAATTCAGGAAGTTACGATCCAATATGCGCAAATATTGAAAGGAACCAAGATCTTTGGGTTATAACCATGCATTTCAAGTTTCATCAAAATCGAATTAAAATTGAGATCTCTACAGGGTCCACAACCTTGATATACCATTTTTTAACAGTATTTGCGTACAAACGGCGGCCATTTTGTATGGTAATTTTGGTCTGATTTTTCCGAAATTTGAACTCGACCTTCCTTAGGGTGTAACGGTGATATAATCGAACGGTTTTTCAAATCGGATAATAATTGTAACCTCCAGAGGTACCACGAGCTAAAATAGGTGAATTTTCGGACAATCAGGGGCCATAATTCAGGAATTTACGTTCCGATAGGTGCAAATATCGAAAGGAACCAAGATCTTTGGGTTATAAACATGCATGTAAAGTTTCATCAAAATCGGTTCAAAATTGTGACCTCTATAGGGTCCACAAGCTAAAAACGTGATTTTTCGTACAATCAGGGGCCATAATCCATGAAGTTTTGATCCGATACATGCCAATATCGAAAGCAGCCGAGATATTTTGGGGATAAACCTATATTTTAAGTTTCGTCAAAATCGGACAAGAATTGTGACCTGTAGAGAGTCCACAAACAATTGTGGACGGACGGACGGACGTCCGGACGGACGGACGGACAGGGGCGACGACATAATACGTCCACATGAAAATGTGGGCGTATAAAAATGTGTACAAATTAAATTTAAAAATTACCTTGTTCTCCACAGAATATCAATAGATGTATATAAATAGTGCATTTTAAAATAAAGAGATTTGCACTATTTTCTTTGATATTTAATAACACCGGTCCAGTGATGGTGAATGATGGGCAAAAAAACAATTAAATAATTATAAAAACAAAATGATATATAATTAATATTAAATGAAACATAGTAGTTATAATTATATAACTATTATATTTAATTGATACATTACCATAGATAATACAAAATGAAAATATTGATAATTTGATTCAAATTATTGGAGTCTTAGCTATGCTTCTCCATTTTTAAATTAACAGTTCTAATCTACTTAAAATCGATGCCATCAAGATTTGATTATGGTCTTGTCATATTAATTACTGTCTTAGTAATAATTTATAGAACTTTTGAGACTCACAGAAAGACACTTAATAGGCAGATTTATCTCTTACATAATGCCTGTTTAAGTGACACATATATTCAAATGACACGCAACAATTATTTAAATGATACATAACCATTACCGGTATTTAAATGATACATAATTGTATTACTATTACCTCCATCCAAAATGGACCCATATATTAAATGCAGTAAAATAAATAAATATTGAGTGTAAACAATTCTTTTTTGTCTTTGTTCCCTAATTAATGTCTTTTATTTGTTTAGATTAGCAATATCAATAACATGTTAATAAATATCAGTTATTTACAATGGAAAGTTTAAAAACTTAAGTCTTATGTACAATTTTTTGTTGAGTATATTTACTATTGCTTTTACATGGCACCAATTTTCTTATCACCAGTAGTGACATTACTGACATTTGTAGACAACTTTCGCTGTGAAGCAAGTTTTTCAAACATGACTCGACACATGGTCTCCAGATCATACTTATGGTACCAGTTCCAATCAGCTCGAGCATTACTGTCATCAAAAACTTGAGGCCACTGATCAGCTAAAAAATAGAGTAAAGACATTTCATAAGAATATAAGAGTTGTGTATAATTTGCTTCTTGGTATTCTTAAAAGACATGAGATATTGGAGACAGACAACCAATCACTACCCTTATTAATGCAGTAACTTCTATGCAATGGTCAACTTCCCACACTTGTTGGTGTAAGACATGGCCAGATGCTGCTTTGTCTTTCGTGGAGAATGTTAAGCCCAACAAAAAAGTATCCAAATTACAATTTAAGTCAATCAAACGATCTTTGGTAGTCTGCATCCTAATGTGTGTTATTTATAAAGTTCTCTCCCTTTACAGACTATAATATTAATTTCCAAGTTGAGTAATTTTTGAAAAAATATAATTGCCCCCCCCCCCTCCAATTTACTGTTAGACAGGGACAATCTTACTATACTTTTCCTTCCTTAAATAATCATTGATCAACTGTATATACCTATAGATTGTTTAGTTTTATCAGGACGGTATGTAACCTTTAGATGTGGCACATATTTTTTAACTTCTTCTGCCAGTTCCTCTGGTGTAAAACTCATGGCAGTCACATTATAAGTTCTCATTGTTAATTTATCATTTGGAAAACGTAGAAATTTCACTGTTGATCGTAAAGTATCCTTGATGTACATCATAGGTAAACGTGTGTCTGGACGCAAAAAACACTCAAAATTTCCTGTTCTCAATGCTTCATGAAATATCTCCACAGCATAATCTGTAAAAATACGAACAATTAATATTTATCTATTTTTAATGTTAAATAATATTAGTTGTGCCTACAATTAAAAACATGTAGTGTGGAAAAATGCTTACAAAAAAAGAAAGAAGATACAAACAAACAGTTCACATGCAAGATATGCCAACAATTTTCAAGAAACTGATCGACACAGAACAAGGTAAAAAGGTGATTTTTTTGTATAATCAGGGGCCATAAATCCATGATTTAAAACCATATTTTTTAAGTTTCATTAATATTGGATAAATATTGTGACTACTCAAAGGTCCAAAAACTAAAAGTTGCTGGACACACGGTCAGACAGTTAGGGTCGACAGCATAATACGTCTATATAAAGATCTGGGTATTTAAAAAAATAAATATGTGAGCTGTTAGCTGTGAGAGCTCATCACAAGATATCATTTCCTATTATCATAGAATCTATTTAGAAGAGATGTAGCATAACAATTTTCTATACATGTATATTCAATTTTGAACAATTGGGTCATTTGTATGCCTATTTTGCACCATTGCCATATCTGTCTTGATGATCTCATCTGCCTATCAAATTTATAAATAAACTAACCTGTTGTTCCTCCTCCTGGTTTTGTATCGGCTGAAATAACACCTGGATAACGTAGACTACGGAAGTCAAGACCATATTTATAATGATAATACTAAAACACAAAAATAATAAGAGTGATATTAGCTCATAGATCCAATTGTTATTAGCCTTTAAAGATTTGTTTGTTTTAAAGATGCATCATATATATTATATATAATATAAAATTTAAATACAGAACGATGACTGAAGAATAGTGTAGTCTCAATTTTTATAGCTACCATTGTTACGATAATTAACAAAGTCTTGTTTATACATGTTTGAATCCGTTCCAAATCACAACCATCAATTGCATCAAATGGTACAGAGGGGCGATTATGGGCTTTTCTTGTGAATAAATGTCTTATTACCGGTAACAATTTATATAACATTTGAGGCTAAAAGAGATCTGAAATAGGCAAATTTGGCTCTTACATAATGCCGCTTTAAGTATGGTAACAATATCATCATTTTCCTAGAAATGGAGTTGTCACGAGGTAAGGAAGAGTAATATGAATGGCCATATATATATTATATTTCTTAGAATTCAAAGCTTGTAAAGTTCCCCCAAATATCTCAGAATATATCTAGGGAACTATGGCTAAAAATCTGAATGATTAAAAACATTAATAAATCATTTATAATTTTGACTGCCTAGCAAATTTACTGTTCTGTTAAGCCTAGCTTATGTGCGACCCAGAGAAACTGGAGACAACGACTGGTTTGTGTCAGACATGAGTCGTAAGAGCGCTCAGGTCAGGTTGCCCAAGTAGTAATGACTGATCTGTTCCAATTGATCGTAGACCAGTCGCCACTTTCGAGTCAGTTTCATTGCGACATAATCTAGGTTTTACAGTCCATAACTTGAGAGGGGTTTTACATAGGCTAAGCCTGTTCTCAAATCCCATTCAGACATCCAGAATAAAATATTGTTTATAAAAAAAATTGTTTACTTACCTCGCCCATTAGTTCAGCATGTACTTTAGACACACCATAAATAGTTCTAGGTCTCTGTATAGTAAGATCTGGGGTTGGGTTCCTGGGGGAATCAGGACCAAAGGCACCTAGAAAGAAGAAGGTCGAAATTTTAAAGAGCTAACTTTAATTATATAGGTAATTTGTTTTCAAAAATCTCTCCAAAACGTCTGGTTTTAATGGAAACATGTTTGCATATGATGGACATTTATTAAGGTGGACGATAGACCAGGACAGTTACCAATTATTTATCAAACAATATTTATTATAGTATAATGCTCAAGTTTGTTTTCACACAGAGAAAGACAAGTCAAGATCCCAAAATAAATTGATGACACATATTGATTAATCGCACATTTATTTTTTTCAAAAGTATCGTGCAACAAACTTCACACTAAGTTTCATCACTCTCTATCAGATAGAATAAAGATTATCTTGTCCCAAAGAGAGTTATTGTGTCCCAAAAAGTGTTACAGACAGACAAACCCATTTTAATAGTCCCCTGCTTTCTTCGAAATGCGAGGGACAATTAAAGGGAGTCCATTAAAATTTTGTTTTCATCAACAGAAATAAACATTATAAGCCTTAACTGGTTTTATACAACAAAGACATAATAACCCACCCCTCCTATAAAACCCCTTTATATGTGTAGTGGTTCCCCTGCACTTACCATACTATTTATCGACATAATATAATGTCATAATGTCCCTGACATACATTACTTAAATTAGGTATACTTTGGTCTATTTTTATGTCACGCGTTATTGGCTTTACATACACAAATAACTGCTTTACATTTGTTTAAAATAAAAATATCGACCAACTTTTTCAGTACAGTCTATAAATTGTATACCTTAAGCACTATTAGGTGTTTACATTGAGCCAAGGCCAAGTTAGTACAATAAAAAAAAAATCAATTCATTTATTTGCTAGAAGTGAATTGACTTACTTCTTATCTATGGCAAATAATACTAGACATTAAGGAAAGGTTTGAGTAAGCCATGAATTACAATATTTCAGAATTATCTGGGAACTTGTTGTTTGGTTCAATTTCCTATCAAAGACATATTTTCCCAGAGGTTAAAATTGTTTTATATTTTAATTTTTTTTAACTAAGTAGATAACCATAATCGTATAGACCGCAAAAATATTCTGGTTGAATTTCCTATCAAAGACATATTTTCCCAGAGGTTAAAATTGTTTTATATTTTAATTTTTTTTAACTAAGTAGATAACCATAATCGTATAGACCGCAAAAATATTCTGGACCTTCTATGCCTTACAAAAAAATATGCACACTCAAATCTGAGTGAGAACTAGTTTTACCTCACCGTATTAGGGAATATAATCTCACCATTTTTAAATTTAGCAAACCCTCCCAAGAGAAATAGCATCTATTATCCTATTCCGAAATTGATTATGCCATGCACCCCCGTGCACCCTCCAAAAAAGCCAATCAAATCATCTAGAAGGCTGATGTGAGTAGAAATATTACAATACAAATAATTGGACTTTTCATGACTTATCCCGACTGAGACAGAAATGATATGTCACATTTGATAATTCTTTTAACCATTTTAAATCAAAATGGGTTCACACTTGAAGTTTTGCAACGAAGGCTATACAATTTTATAAGATTTAGTCCCAAAGGGTCCCCATATTCTTCATATTTATAACTTATATTGAGCCATTGGCCTGTGATTCTTTTTAATATTAAGACAGTGCTTCATTGTTATTATTTCTATATACAGTCTCAATATTCATCAATCTGATCAATTCTAAAGATAATTATTTTGTCTTACTAATGCTGTTGATCAATATTTTTTTTTTGATGATGTATCTTAATCCATGTTAAAATGTACTCAAACTGATTGTGTAATATTTATCAAAGACAATAAAACCAAAATATCTACGATAGAACAAGGATTCAATCAGATTAAAAAGAAGCTAATTTACCTAATGCTTGAGGGGGGTGCTATCTTGTTTATATAATCTGGAGAGGCTACCGTTTTTTTAACACTGTAGGCCTACCATTTTTGTATTGATATTAGTTTTAAAGATTCAACTTTCCCAATGAAACTTTGCAGTTAATAAAACTATGAATTTCATCCATGAAGCTATGTGTTATATATATACTGCTTTCACTAAATGCCCTTCAAAGATGGAAAATTTTCTAATATTGTACATCCTTGTATGGTTTACAAGGGATTGAGAATAGATCACTAAAGTGTCGGGAGCGACAATAGTGGGACTAGGACATCACTTCTAGTCAGATAAAGCATGTTTGTCGTGGCGTTTATGATTTTATACTAGAAACACAACTAAATAATTCAAGATTGACCAACATGAGTCAATTATACTAACCAATAGTACTTGGTATCATACATTTCAGTTTATACTGTCTTGCTACTTCTAGTACATTGTGTACACCTTCAATATTAATCTTCATAGCTAATGGTACATTGGCTTCCCCAACAGCACTTAACAATGCACCAAAATGTATAAACCAATCTATTTCATAGTTGACAACTATTTCTTTTAAACCTCTTGGATCCATAATATCAGCATATAGAAATGGTCCTGTGGCATAGAAAAACATTACCGGTATACAAATCATTCTCTAATCTTGAATATTTAATAATCATTATTTGATTTAATGGCACAATTAACAACAACGTCTAACCATTGTTTGAAATTGTTAATTTAAAAGGTGTATCCTATCATTTAGAAAATTCTCAGAAGTGTTAATTTACTTACCACTTTGAAGAACTGATTTTGGTGCTTTAGATATATCTGACATAATGACATTATCTCGACCATATTTATCCCTACAATTATAATTCATTTATTAAACTCAAATAAACCAAATCATTCAAATTTATAAAGACATTTATTGCCAATTTTTTTTTTTTACTTGTTTGCAGGCAACATTTATGTCAATACATGTGTATATATAGTGCTAACAAAAAAATGATTATACCTTAACATCTTAGCTAATCCTGATCCAAGCTGTCCAAGGGCTCCTGAATATAATGAAAATAAACATAAGATAGGGGCTCATCAGACTCAACACTTAAATGTGCACCAGCAGCTCTACAATTCATGTCAACAAATCCTGTTAGCAAGTCTTAAAAGCCGATGTAAGTTTTAAAAAAGTTTTTATCATATTCACAACAAATTTCAAAATAGGAAAGATAACTCCACATAGATTGTGTGAAACTTAAAAGTGACAATAGGCCTACACATAATAAGGACATTTCTGAATTATCCCAAACTTCTGTAAAAAGAAATTAAAATAAAATAGATTTACCTGTGATAAGAATTCTAGGTTTATTAGAATGTTCATGGATGAAATCGGTGTCAATAGCATGAACATTACGTGTTTGAATCACAGCACAAAATCCATTCAAATTCTTTGCACTATGATTAGTAGCTGCAGACAACAAGTTTTTACCTAAACTTTTCACCAACATGATTATTTCAGAGATGTTACCGGGAGATGATCTGAAATTATACAATAAGTTTGTGATTAATACAAGAAAAGAAAAGAAAAAAAAAAAAAAAAAATTCAAACAAGATATGACAAAACCTATAGAAACGTCCTTGTCAACCCTGCAAGACTTTTTAGTGTAATCTAGCCAGGCAGAACCAGGATAATAAACTGGGAAAGTTTTGTATGTTAAAGGTACTTTTATTTATTTGAACATAACATCTAAAATGTAGGGTTCACCCAGTTCAGTTGATCAAATTTTCTAACCTGTCAAATTTGACAAAAGTATTATGCTAAAAATTGAGTCACACACATTTCCCAACACAATTTCTGCAAAGAAATTTATTCTAAATTATAATGTTTTTTATCAAGTTGGTTTAAGATAGGTTGCCAGGAAATGAAGCATAAATTCTACAGTAGTTGCTACGTTTAAATCCATCAAAGTGGTCCATTGTAACATTCAAGATAGTCAATTACCATCATTGCGTCAATATATTGACGGATCAAAACCATTTTGATTTTTATTGATGGTTCATCAATATATTGACAGACGGTCAATTTATTGAATGACAGTATTGATCATGTGTGGAGAATCTGTCAATAATTGCGTTGATATTTTCATTCCACCGCCAGCCTTAGAAGAGTAAACATGACATTCATTTTGAAAAATGTACAAAAAATGATGAAATTATGGATGGCAATATTGAATCGTGTGTGGACAATTCCCATCACTTGATGGTTTTATTGAAGGTGTATACGTAAATTATGTATACAATTCTTTTAAGTTGGTCAAAATATTGAAATAATATTCTATCAACCTTGTTCATTTAACTCAATAAAATCAAAAATATTTGGCTACTTTCTCAAATTAATTAGTTTAATATTGTCTTAATTTCTGACAGTTACCTGTTGATCTGTTGCCAAGATATTATTAATGAGATAACAAGGATTTAAATCTATAGACTCACATTCAACCCCAAGGTGACCTCGTCTGATCAAAAATAAGTCAATTATGTTATATAGGTTTAATGGCTATTATTACTGAACAAAAAGAACTGAGGTTAAAGTGGCCCATGCACGTTCAATAAAACCATCTATGACAGAAATTGCCTATACACGATTCTGCACGATTCAATATATCCATCAATAATTTCATCATCTTTTGGTCATTTCAAAAATGCAGAAATGCAGTAGCTACTGTTGCGCTACCGGTACTCATGACAGTATTGGCACAATTATTAATCAACATATCCATACATGTATATAATATATTCCCGAATTCATAACTGGAAATAAATTCTATGTGATCAGTGAACGAAAAATTATTGTAACAATTAATCAACTAATAGAGTAGTATATAACTTCAGTAAATCGATCATATTATATTGTAAATTCGATACACAGCTGTCTTTTAATAAATAACCCTATTTTGTGGTTTGTAGCCTACACACTGGTATTCACCGATAACCAAATTCACAATACAGGGCTAGCTCATTGTAACATCAATTGATCTACATGTACAACTACTACTGTCTGAACTATGGTAAATAATAAACAGATTTCTTCGATTATGAACAGACTATTTAACTTTGGTTATTATAAATTACCTGTGTGTTTGAAATCAACTCCGGTTAAATAAAATCCATTGCACAGAAAATGGAGTTCCTGTGTATACATTGGCATGCACATGAAAGATCCCCTGGCAGTTGGAATTTGATATAAGAGTAGGCCGTAGTGCCACTGCCCTGCAAAATTACCCTAATAGCACACTGTATGGCGTCATGATCATTAGCCCAGTTTAGGAGCAGAACAGTAGGACGTTAAATTCCCCATTTCATTTCTGTATATTGTACATGTAATTACGGTATAAGACTGAACAGGAAAATGTAACTTCTATTCTTTTAAAGGTGTTTTTTATAAGTCGCTGTGAGGGGCATTGCTTCTCCCTTTGAACATTCCGATTGTCTGTGTTTTTGTTGAGCAGTTGTGTATTTAAACACTTAAATTATCTTTCAACCAGATAGGGCCTACTTATGTTACAGTTAGGCCCACATGTAAACTGGTTCATTAATAAAGAAAGATCCTGGTCTTTTTTCTTATTCTACCCAATGACAACTATTTATAGTACAAAAGAATCAATTTTGATTAATTTTAGGAACATTGCCTCTACCTCGGATTTTTATATGTGACAAATTATACCCTGACAACAAAAACTTCTTAATAATGGAATCTAGACCGCTACTTATAATTAAGCCAAGCCAAACATGATCTTGCCCACACTTTGATGTCAAATTTTGCGGCTTATTCAGAGTTAATCCTAAAAAACAATTGGTGTTATACAATATATGTCCATATCTTTTTAAGGATAAAACTGTATTGATTTGAATAAATTTAACTTTTATTAAAAAACATTAACTAATTTACACATATAAAAAATTATTGATTCTAACATTTACTAAAAAAACATTAAATAATTTACACATATATAGGTCCCGTGCTGGCACTATCAGTTGGAAATCGAAATCAGCACGTACATTACACATTACAAATACAAAACTGGCAGACAAAATTTACTTCTTGTTCTTTTCTTTCATATCTTTGGTCCAGAAATAACAATGGTGTTTTATGGCACGCCATCCCGCTATATAATTATTATGGTGTTAAACATATGGTGAAATTAAAAGCAATTAATGTAGAATGTTATATCCTAGGTTTTATACATGTATTATACTGGCATATGATACCGGGAACCGTAACGAAAAGAGTAGGCGCACCGAAATTGGCATGATGACGATGATGATGAAACTCACAAGAGTTTGACGTAAACAATAAACAGAATGACAGTCCAATACGAAGGTACAAGTTTGATATCAATATATTAATTTAATAAATAAACATACCTTGGTTTAAAATATAATTTATTTTAACTGGAAATTAACTAATTTCACCCGTCTTCCTCAATTTCTGTACGCAACTAATTGGCATTTCAACATGTGTATGTCATTCAATCCACATACGGCCAATCAACGATCGTCTAGGAAAGGTGCGTTCCAAAGAAGCGATCTGATTCGATGAAAGAATGTAAACAACCTTCACCTTAAATGGCCCGGTTAAGGTAACCCAATTATTGTACTATTATAGTTGCTATGACATTCCAGACACACTGACGTACATTTCTCCGATCTAGTCCGACAATATCGAATAACACGGAGAAATTCGACTATTAAAACGCATTATATTTGCTCAACAAATATCGCCGATGCGCAATTTTATAAAATATTATTCTAATATTTTCGAAAATAGGAGCATAGGAAATTGAAAATATGATGAAATGAAATACGGTAAAAAGAACAAAGGAAATAAATAGCAGGGGCGGACCCAGAGTTGGGACAGGGTGGGATTAGGAGGGGGGGGGGGGCAAGAAATTCAAGAAATTAATCCCAAACAAAGACCTGTCGATGTCGTCGCGCCCGTATCCCCCCCCCCAAAAAAAAAAAAAATCACCAACAATAATTATTTCTTAGGAGTGTTCTTATGAGAGTTGGTCCTATATTATTATTATTATTAACTTCAAGTACCCGGTACGTAGCACATCCTGGAGTGATTCACTCCCGCTAATTTTAAAAAAAATTGACAATATTTTCCCTTAAAAACAACAATTGATTATTGTTATTTCTAATATTTCTGCCACACCTAATTATGATTAAGCATATAATCCTACCTGATACGGGTACAATTAGTGCCCTCTTTTTAAATCAAAGCGACAGTAGGCTATTGTTTTTTCCAACATTTTAAATTTACGTCTGTAACACATAAAGGCGGGGTCTCGTGTGCAATAGCCACAACAGTAATAATCTGATCTGATCAGAGTTGCGCAGTAGTAATATGCCGTAATTATGAGCGTCAGAAACAATTTTGATAAAAACAACGCTAGATTTACTTTATTGTCAATATATTATTATGCTGTTAAATGAATGCTTGTTTCAGTAGACTCTACTCGTTTGCCAGTATCATCTTGCATTTAAAAAAAACCCGAACACAATTTCTATTGTAGCTGTAAAAGTACCATTTTTTCATTTTAAACAAAATATGTAAATTATTAATTTGTAAATCATGCCAAACGTAAGTTCAACGTATTGAAAATTTATAAAGGATATAATTATGATGATTAAAGATTCATTATTTAAGAGCTAAATGAGCTGTAAAGTGTTCATAAACAAAATATGAATCGGAAGGAGATGAGCGACGTCTTATCTTATGATTACCAGTCCGGTACGTCCACATATGAAAATGTAGTTATTAATATTAGCTAAGGCCTAATTAATTGCGTAATTTCTGTATATAGAATTTCCATAGAAAACTACAGATAATATTCTAAAGGATCGTTTTTCACACACATTTATTAAAATTCTCTTTGGGGATATTATTGGGATCCGCGCGAGAGGGGTTCATCAGTCTGCGGGTGCACTAGTCTGCCGCTATAAGAAATACATTGTATTACTATGTACTATATCAATAAATCTAACCCTAACCCAACCCTGGCAACCCATATAATAGATAGGCCTATCGGTGGACTAATAAACCCGCGGACTAGTGAGCATCCCCCTTTCCCATAGTGGGACGTGGTGCCGGATTAAGGGTCTGCCTTAATTGTTGTTTGGATTGTACGGATTGCCTCAGTTATCACAAGGACCTTATATTATTTCATTCATTCACAGATATAGTATTTTTAAAGGAACCAAATTTCGATTCTTTGGAACCTAAAATCGACGTAAAACTGGGCGAAAAAGTACATATCTACTAATGTAATTTATAAACTTATAAATATACATTCATATTTTGAAATTTCTGATCACATGTTAGTAGAAAAAAATATGAGGAGTCAAAATTGAATGAATGGCTTCAACGGACTAGATAGAACTGCATGCCGTTAATAGTGGCTTTAAGATCGACCTATTTTCAGTTGAAGTCAGTTCTAAGGTCGACAAAAGCCCGGCTTTAGGCATAAAGACAATAGAAGTTTATAGACATAAATATCATACCTTCAAGTTTATTAACAAGAAAAGCCCGAAGCATGCATGCTCTATACTTTAAAATAAACAGTTAATCAAAATTAATATGAAAGGTTTTGCCGTGGGCACACATACCTGCACTGTGACTTTCATCTGTGAGAAACTTGTTTAACTATTGCGCTTTATTGAGTGTGTACACATAGTTGGTGGAAAGATTATATTTTAGTCTCAACTGAAAGACGACCGCATATCATTTGTTTACCGATTACAAAAATCCACTAACAGTTTATCTATTTAAAACACGAATTTGTGTATATAATAAGACTGCTGCTAAATTTCTTGTCTTTAAAAAATCTCTATATGAGTCAGAATAAAAATATATTACAAAAAGTTACTCCAGTATATACAGAAGGTTATATTTTTGCTGATTATATGAATTGATCATCTATTGAAAATATATATGTCAAGCCAGTTTTCAGTCCATATATACAAGACTGAATACCCAAGATTAGAGTACTGGCCACAGCTTTATAGTTTTACACATAAAACTGTTTCACAACATTCATATCTAATTTCGTATAGGGAGAGAGAGAGAGAGAGAGAGAAATGAGGTTTAACGTCCACTCAACACAACTAAGTCATTTCTAGACTAACATATGGTTAATTTTATTTCAATAATTCACTTGTGCGTAGGGGTCTTTAGCATTGGGAGGAATTAACAGAGTTGAATTCACAACAATTGCTTATTCTTGTTGTATCATAAATAAAACCACTTATTATATTACATTATTTGGCTCACTGTTATGTCATAGGGTTGTAGTGGAAGATATATTTCCATGCATCTATCAACTCATATCAGTATTAATTATCTTGAAATGAAAAATCTGGGTTATATAAGTATACCATGCACATGACATTTCTAGATTACAGTACATACCCTGTGGCTATAGGTAACTTTGTCAAGAAAGGGTTAATGTTTCCACACTTGTCTTCACTTCTTTTTATGTCCTTGTTTTTTTAAAAAAAACAATACCTCATTTGCATTTTACGCTAAAATATCCAATTTTGTTCGGTTTAATCTTCATTAATATCTACTCAGATGCATTATTTAATTTAATAATCAAAATTAAAATACCAACGCTGATGACCTCCCTGCTTGGATTCATTCTGATTTTAAAAAGGCCTATCAATTGATATTCTGCTCAAGAAAATGGTGGTGTGTTTATTACATAGCAAGCAGCATAGATCGATGGAATTTCAATTCAACATTAGTTTGTAAATACTAAACTGAATTAAATTATAAGATCGATATTGTTATTAGAGATTCATCTTTCACAATAGTGTAGTTTGCAAGGGATTCCTATAGTGCTAAAGTGACACATCCAGACTTTAAATTGTTAAATCAATTTTAACTTACAGTCAGCTCAAGTTCCCATTACCTTCTACTTATTTCATTACCCTTTTGTGTCTTAGAAAATCAGACGGTTATAGCAGAATAGCTTTTTTCTGTCCTTGATTATTGAGGTCAGGATGGCATCTGAACCTAGAATTTGTATCATCTAGATAACTATCTAAAGAAGACCTTCAAATTCATTATTTTTGTTAAATTTAAATAACTGACTTTAACCCATTTAATGTGTCAAGAAGATGTATTTTATTAAGTCTATTTTAATACATACAAAACTGTTAAATTTATCACATTTATTTTGAGTTATTAACATTGCAGGCCAATGGTGCACCCAGCTTGCCAGTCAACCAGCAGTTGACTCGTGAACGCAACAAGGCTGACTCAAATTTTCATAATTTTCTAGGAAGGCTAATCCCCCGAACCTCTCTTCAGGTTGCCTTCGGCATCCCAGCCACACCCTTAAAAAAACTCATGGCTATGCCACAGTCTGCTTGACCTAAACAGAAATTGCTCATCATAGAGCTCAGTCAAGATATGCATCATACAACCATACCATAAGCAGCGTAATTGTGTTCAAAGTCATAATAATTGAAAATGTTGGTGTATACAAACATAACCATAAATAACCCAAGAAGGGTTAATAATAAATAAATAAATAGTAACAAATGGTCAGTTCATCCTAATAAAGGGGGTATTATAGAATATTAGATAAAAAGCTGACAGTTCTAGATATAATAGCTAAAAACTAGATAGTTTAAAGGGAATACGCTGAAAATTTAAGTCAAATCGAGATATTCACGTTTGAATTTTAGGCCTAGCCATGATCATCATTACTAAAGTACATGTAGGTACGATAAAAAAACATAGTCTCGATTATTATCCAGTTTCTGGATTAAATCATCAATGAGCGCTGAGCAGCAAGTCGGATTTAAATCCAGTGAAAATCCGACACATAAGCTGGCATGCTGGCATCGAAAGTTGATTAGGGTTTTTTCAGGTTAATAAATGTCTAATTAATAGTTTGAGGCCCAAAGAAAGACCCGCAATAACTGTAAGTACAGAATTCAAATTCGTTAAAAAACAACTGATAAATTCGTATCCTACAGCATAGAAATGTTTTAAATAACAAAGTACTGCATCTACCAGAAATTCCAAAAATACAATGTCCTTAATTAATAACATCTGAAATATCATATTTATTTCCATATAAATATATTTTTCTCCCAAATGGATTATTTCTTGATCTTGAGCTGTTTATGCATACAGCATATAGATAGTCTTAAAGAAACATAACAAATAAGCAATAAATTATCTCAGCCCTGATGATGACATAGGACAACCCCGTCTTACATGTGTATGTAACCATTAAGTTGACACTACCTCCATTATTTAACAACATTTAGGGAGCCTATTGCTCAGCACTACAGTATTCAGAAAGTTTATATATCACTGGTTTTCTAATCCTATTCCTTCACATTCTATTATATTTGTTGTTTCACTAATTTTCTTTATAGTAAATTTAGCCTGTAAATAAAAAAAAATGATATACAGTATATTCAAAATTCCATTTGATCAAAACAACTTTTTAAAAAAATGTGGTGATAACAGATGTTCTTAAACTAATAATTATACCAGACATATAGGAACACATTCTACATGACCAATGGAATAAATAAATAACAAGTGGTTGCAATGCAAAATATGCCCACATTTTGTAAGAAGAAATGGATAGACAATCTAAAAATGAAGAAGACTTTTTGTACAATCAGGGGCCCTTATCCAGGAAGCTACGGTCTGATAAGAGCTTATATTCAAGTAACAGAGATCTTTGGGTTAAAAAGAGATATTTTAAGTTTCAACAAAATCAGATAAAAATTGTGACCTCTAGAGTGACCACAAAATAAAAACACCAATTTTTGCACAATCCACAAACTTGCAGTCCGATACATGCCAATATCAGGAGGAACCAATATATTTAGGATACTAACCAATACCGTACTTCAAGTTTTGTCAAAATCGGGATAAAAATTGGGACCTGTAGAGTGTCCACCAACAAAATTTGGACATACAGAAGACGGCAATATACGTCCACATAAATATCACTTTATGTATACATTTAGAGCAAAAGATCAAACCACTGAAACTGTTATACATTATCATTTCAGACAAGGTGAAGTTTACACATATTATGATTTTGATCTTCAACAGAAGGAAGGTCAATCATCTGCAGATGTTCTGTAGATCACTATGCTGAACTGAGAGCATGTTGAATGTATGTATTGGTAATATAATCATATAGAATGTACATTTTACTTTTCCTGTGTAAAACCTTTGAATTCATATATTCTTACATACTATGTAAAATATTACCTGAATATTTGTGAATTCAAGGGAAATAACTCTGTACATATATCAGTTTATCTAATAAATGTAATATAACAATACCTGAGATAGTAATTGAGCAACATGTATAGCTGTTTGTGTATGTAAACTTACAGGACCACACAATACTTCCGATCTACCTTTAGCTAAAGCCATTAATAATATCAACTGAAAATAAAAATATAAATCTACATAAATAAAATCAAAATAAAGTGTATGCCCGCCTATCACACTTAGTCACTGTGATCCACCCCCGTGGTATCAAATTAACCACAGGAATGTTTTAAGCCATCGAATTTGGGGCCCAGGGGAATTGGACCTAGGCCCCGGATGAATAACAATTTGTTACTGAGATCCACCTCCACATATGTGGTATCAAACTAACCAGCATAACCCCATGAATGTTTTAGGCCATCAAAATTTGGCCCTGGGCAAATTGGGCACGTCTGCAAATTTTGGCCCCGGCAAATTTGGCTTAAGTTGAATTTTGGCCCTAAAACAAATTGGGGGGGGGGGGGGAAGAAAATAAAAAAACATCACAAATAGATTATTTTGGGACTAACAATATATTATGCTTGCACATTAGGGTATTAATACTTTGGGAAGAAAAAATAAAGTCCTAGTGATTAATTTATTTCCTTTTTTAATTAAAAGCCTTTCAGTTAATTTATTCCTTATTAATGGTCCAATTTTAGTTGTAATAATATGTAGACTTTATTATGCTCCCATATTCTCCATGTAATGATATCATATTACCTGATCTTGTAAATATTCATCTACACATCCACCATTTTGTAAATTGTCTACTAACATCTGACCAGCTACAGTACCAACTTTCTCTGCTGGTACACCTGTAGATATATTATATTACACTAGATATTATACATAATAGGTAGCTTTCAATTTATGCGTAATCGTAAAGATTTTTAACTTTCCAGGACATGATCTCCTAATTAAAAGTCTCAAACTTTCCAGACAGGATCTTCTATCTAATAAAAGTGATAGTTGCTCTTTAAATCTAACTTACCCTTTTTACCCAGTCCAGAACCCGATAGTAAACAGCCATTTGTTGTTTCTGCTACTACCCTGTAAAAATAAGTAAAACAGAAAATATATTAAACACTCATTGGTAAAATATCATTTATTATTGTTATGGTGCCTTTAATGGAGCACGAGCTGTAATCTAATACTTGGTTTCACCAGGATTACTTTTGAAACTATCTACATATTATTTCTGTTTGTTTTTTTAAATTCCAATTGTCAGCCAAGTACCTTCTAGTATTCATAGGACGTTAAATTCCATTTCATTCATTCATTCACCTTCTAGTATTATTGACAATTCAGCTGCTATTAGTCTGATAATAATTCACCAATGAATATTAATTTGATTGCTATGACAATACCTCTGAGAAACACTAAGGGGATGCTCGATTCATAGTCCAGAAAGTCCCAAATTGACAAAATTGCAATCAAGTTACGCAGAATTTGGTCCTGTCACAGTTCTGCCAGTCCCAACCACGGAGTTGGACTGGTGTGAGTAGAATCGTGACGTATTTTAAGTAACTAATATGTTTCAGCTGCTACTATGTTGTACTCCTAAATTCCCCTTTTCACTTGATTGACACTATTTTCGGAACTGAGAGAATTACATAATTTAGCAATATGTCAAACATGTATTTTATGAAAAAAGAAATTTGAGACTAGGAATTTGTCAGACTATAACTTACATAATACCACAACCAGATCCTACAGCTCCATGTTCTGGTTCTTTAATAACATCTTGTTTTATATCAACATCTCTATAAAATTCTTTTATTTTCTTCTCAGCATGATCAGCCATTATTTGGGCTACCTTCAAATATAATACAAGAAATTATTGTTATGTCCATGGAAAACTATTAACTGACTGCAACATGATATAATTGCAAAGTGTTCTTTCGTACCTTATTGTAATATATAATATTATGAACAGAACAATTTCTGGTGATTCATTCAGTCTATTCATTAGATTGTTTTTAAACATGTTAGTTATTTGTGGTAGCTGTATACATCACATGCTACATAGGAATATGGATTCCAACTGTCATGGTGTCCTTTATGTGTCAATCTGATTAAAACACAGATCCTATTTCGTTACCTTTTTTATATTTCAAAATTTCGTTTTACTTGTCTTTTCTCCACAAGGATCTAGAAGAGTTGTTATCATCGAAGTGTTCTGGATGATGTGAGGGATTAGCCTTTTGATGCACGGAACTGTGGGTAAACCACTAGAAACGTAAACGCTGATTGATTAATCAATGACTAACGTCATAGGGTCAAAAGCCGATGTTTGACTCCTGACATGAAGTCCCACTATAACTTTGAAGATCTTCATGAAGTGTATGCCATCGAAAGTATAAAGAAACGAAACGAAATATAGATCTTTATTTTAATCAGATTGTTTATGTGTATATATACTGGGTCTCACTTTTTAGTTTGATGTGAACAACTAGACACTGTTCGTTGAAATGCTATAAAATCTTAAGGTACTTTCTCTGCCAATACTGGGATCCAACTTCCGATTCGTAATCTAGAGCCTCTTTCTCAGACAAACATTCAGTCTATGGGAACAATAATTTGATCTTACATATTTTAAAAAACTTACTTTAAGAGGTAAATTTCCTGCAACATAAGAATGTATGGTAATAAGTTTTATATCTCCTCTTTCTAATAATTTTATACTATTTAAACATTTTACAGCTTGAATATCGACTCTTACTTCTCCTCCACCCTTTGGGAAGAAACCTCTGTTAAAAAAGAAAGATAACAATTAAATAAGCCTTTCACAAACTGTTTATATTATTATGTATACCTGTAATTTTTATCTCATTGTGGTAAAAGTGTTAAGAAGCCACATATTTGACAACACAGAAGAGAAGCTATTTGAGATGACTTATCTTTTTTTAGGCCTTGGAAATTGGAATTAGTAAAGGGAAACAACTCTATTTTATGAAAAAACATCAGATTATTGAGCATACCTTCTTTTAATTTGGAAATCAAACTGTACTCCTAACTGTGCTGTCATAGGTCCAAAAACCTAAAAACACAAACATGAAAAATAAAACCTACAATATGTCCACAGAAGTAGAGATACGGATTTGTTGATATGGTATCTTTGCTTTTTGATACAAACACATACTGGGGCTTTACAATTTAAAAATGTTACCATCCTCCATTAGTGCAATGGAATGGGATTTTAACATCATACTTTTCTTTCTACACTAACTAGGCTAAAAAAAATGTGACTCTATACTACACAATCAGGTTTTAAAATTTTCTAACAAGAACACTTCCTGTATAACAGTGACAAATTTGACCCGTAGCACAGTGTTCACAAGAAATGTTTGATGGATGAACTGATGTCCACATGTTGTGTTGAAAATATTTCACATTCTGAGAAAGTCATAGATCAAGATTTTATGGGACAATGAGACTATGCCTGACGGAATAATTTGCAGTCATAAGTCATGATAACTCTGGTTTAATTAATGTTGTTATTTAGGCAAAACATAAGAGATATGTGGATACAATAAGCTGAAAGTTGATGGTTTAAATACTATACAAAGATTGGGTATGGTATAGTTATATGGATGAATAATAATATTTCTACTTGAAGAATTAAGAACTTACCAGATTAAAGAAATCTATTGGGGGCGCCATGTCAGCATTGGTACCACCTCGTAATGTTAAAGAACTAGGACTATCACTATACAATAAACATGGCAGTGCTGCTTGTAGTAATAAACATATACTCCTGAAATATAAATATGAATTAATTATCAGTCTAAATCTAATTAATGAATATAGAAGAGTGATCAACTTTAAATAACCATAAATGATTTGCATTTTTCGGAGTCCAGTTGCCAACAGCCAAACCCAAGTTTAAACCTTAGCGTGGAAATATAGTCCGCATGATGTTTTTTGGTGGATTATATCCTCTCTATGTGAAGATTAGGAATCCGGATGATGCCACCCTGGCAACCTTTGGGAAATTAAAATATTCAAGATGGCTGCCATGAGGCATTTCCTGGTTATTTAGTGGAATAAAATTTGTGACAGATTCTATCGGAACTTGTTTTGAAGATGGGTTTATAACAATTCGACCTGTCGAATTTAGTGGGCTTTGGTATTCCTCCTAAAGGTGATGGCTAATTCTGCAAGGGGTCAAATTTAAAATGAAGGCTTATATTGGCAGGAAACTTATATAGTTCCCTAAAATGGTGTGAAATGTATTGAAGTATAGGTTTTTGGTGTATTATATATCTTCAATGTGTGTAGTTTCAGAACCTGGAAATTAAAAAATTCAATACGGCCGTCACAAGGTATTTTCTGGTTATTTACTTTAATTTAGTAGGGTAAAATTTAGGACATATTCTCTTGGTATGAAAGTGATTTCTATCAGAATTTGACCCGCGGAATCCAATAAACTTGGGTATTCCTCCTAAAAAAGAGCAGGCTAAATTCCACTAGGGGGCCAAATTCAAAATGGAGGCTCATTTTGGGAGGAAACTGACCAAAAAAAATATGCAATATAAAAAACTATAGCATAGATTTTCAGTGACATTTACTTCATATATAAACATAAAAACATGTTCTAACCAAAGAGTATTCCAGGTTAAGCTCATATTCAAAATGGTGGCCATATTTGGCAAGACATAATTCCTTACTTATGTATCAAACTATATAGGTTTTTTGAGTTCGCTGAATTCATATCTGACCGATCGAAAGGCTAATATGGTTCCCAAATTCAACAAAACAACTAAGTTTAGTAGACCATAGAAAAAAATACAACCGGTAATATAAAATCTTATGTATCACAGGACTAAAAGAAAAAATTACTGGGCAATACGAACAGAAGCTAGAGAGAGAAAATTGTCAAGCATAAATTATGATCCACTATGACAACTGTCCTACTAGAAAACAGAATGGAATACGGGGGGATGGAAAATGTTTGTCAGCGTGATACGAACCCCAGCTTTACCGGTACGTATGAATGACCAAATAATTGGAAATACAAATATCATCCCTGTTGCATAACATGAAAGGAATTGGAAAAATCAGACTGTTCTAACTTCTAGTGATTGTGAATATTCCAGTGATTCAAGAGAGAGCGTGTTAGATAAATACCGGAAGTTGCACAAGGCAAATATGTGAGCCCCAGTGAGCCATTAGAAACAATTGCTTTCAACTCACGAATTAGCCATCACTTTAAGGGGGAATAACCAAGTTCATTGAAATCGGTGGGTCGAATTTTTGTAGAAACCATCTTCCTGTCAAAATAAGCCACCCTTTTGAATTTGGACCCCTAGTGGAATTGGCCATCATTTTGAGGAGGAATACCCAAGTTCATTGGATTGGGTGGGTCGAATTCTTATAGAAACCATCTTCAAACAGGTTCCGAAAGAATCTGACCCACATCTTACCCAAAAAAAATTCCCCATGGCAGCCATCAACTGGATTCTGAATCTATATATACCGGTACTTAAGATATATACATAACCCATCAAAAAACATTAGGTGGACTATTTCCAGGTTTGTCGACCTGCTGTCGGACTACAATATCAAAATTTTTCACAGCTTAATCTTAATCCAACAATATATAACTGTTATCAATTAGGTTCAAGGCAAATAAAGAAGGTGGCATCTTGTTTAAATAGGGAGCAGCATACACATGTGTACACATATATCAATGGAATGTGTGATTTCTCATATCTTTGTACTATTATATACTGAACAGAATTAAACTATTTTGGACTGAAATTCCTATTAGAGGTTTAACTTTCACAAGACTGTACTTATATACTGAACAGAATTGAACTGTTTTGGACTGATATTCCTAGTATAGGAGGTTAAACTTTCATCAAACTGTACTTTACAACAATACTACATAGCGCTAAAATCATGATTTCCCGATGCATATAGATTTGATGATAAAATTTCCATGTTACTGTTTCTGTTTGGCGGGGATTCTTAAAATTATTTAATATTTATTTAAACAGTTTCCCAATTATTATACTACATTTTCATAACTTTAAAGGTCACACTTTTTTGTTTTTAGAGCAATAGTTTAAAAGCTAGGCTAGTTACTTATTTCACACATACATGTATACAAATAGAATGGGTTTTGGTACAATAGGACAACCATTTGATAAGTTGCTGAGTTATTTGTTTAAATGTTGTACGCTTATTTAAAAGCTGTAGAACAAACACCTTACCCAGCAGTTTTAGTATCAGCCAAATAATTGCCACCCTTCACTTTTCCTGGTTTAAATGATATTTCTGTTGACTGTACTCTTCCGCCATTTAGTTTACCACTACAAATCTCAGCTATCAATTGTAGTCCTGATAAATGTTGAGGCCTACAAAATAATACATTTAGTCTCAAAAGCAACTGTTCAGGGGGTATCGTACACTCTTTTTGCCATTATGTTGGGTATTTGATATCACTACTAGAAGTAGTCAATAAATTAAATGAGCTTTTTCTTATTTGTGCCACTTGAGCAAATTGTTCGATTTCATTTCCATTAAAACCCTGGCATGTAAAGTCATTACTTTTAGGATTCAAAAGTCAACGATACATGGACATTTATAGAAAACCAAACTTACCTCAAGCCAGGATTACTACGCCCAGCTCTTATTTTATTCACTGATATTGGACAACCTAATAAACAACTTAAAGCAGCTGCATTCCGTAAAATCTGTCCACCCTGCAATTATGTGTGAATTATAAACTATTAATAATACATTCCATGAAAAATATTAGTCCCATCCTATGATCGAACAAAGTCCTAGCAAACAGGCAATGTTTCTGACAATGTCTTGGATCTTATGAATACATTAAATTAAGTACAAATATTTTAAATGTTTATTAGATTCTACTCTAATCACAGGTAGACAGGTTCATTTTTCTTTTAACACGTCATAAAATACATGAAGTATTACTATTCATACTAGTTCAGCTCTGAATGTAGGTTTCATTACACTTGTCTCTATGTTCAGGGACCGTCCTATTGAATGACTGTCGAAAAAGAATCCCCCCCCCCCAGTCAATTTTACTGGGCAAGTTTTTATTGCTAAACCGTCGCAAATGTCAGTCCCTGTGAATGCCTGACAAAAAAAAATGTAACTGAACATCTTGGTGTGAAAATAAGACCTTGCTTACCCTGCTAAACCAGTATGAGCGACACAATATGTCTCTCTCTACTTTCTAACAGATTCAATGGCTGACTTCATTTAAAGGGTAATGCACAAATTAACGAACTCAGGCATATTAAGATGAAACGAAAGCCTGGAAGAAATTATAGAAATCTTTGAAAGATTGAGAATCTTCAGTCATTATTGCATTTTGTTTTGCCTAGCCCAATAACAATAATTTTTTCAAAAATCCCAATTTTTTTTACCCCCCACACTTACCTAAACGAAAAATTTGTGCGTTGCCCGATCAATGAAGTTAGTCAAATCGGTTAGAAGAAGAAAACATACTTTTTAACAGCATGTAGTGTCGCTCATAGATAGCCTAGTTAACTGGTTCTAGCGAGGTAACCAATTAACTAGAATTCTTTTTCGATAGTGATTCAATAGGACTGTCCCTGAACGTATAGAGGTGAGTGACTGAGTGTTATGATCAAGACCTACGTTCAGAATCAGAACTAAACTATATTCATAGTTCCCCGCTCGGGGGGCTTGGATGGCATGGTTATGGTTTCAAATCCTCGCTGTTGTAGTTGTACATGACAAGGAGTAGGGTCCCCTGTCCAAATCCTCGCTGTTGTAGTTGTACATGACAAGGAGTAGGGTCCCCTGTCCAACCTCTTGGGTTTTCTCTTCTCTGCGAATTATTGAAATAAAATTAGACCTTGTGCTAGTTCCGAAATGTCAATTGGATGTTAAACCCCATTTCCCCCTCTCTCTCTCATACCTCCCCGCTAGACTATCCCCCCACCACCTACACCATGCCCATCCATCAATCGCAATCTGTGATCTATATCTATCATATCTATCATGTCTATCACGGGAATAAGCTCAACACGGGAATAAGCTCAACACGGAAATAAGCTCAACACATGACATAGACTATAGAGTGATAGACATAGCATAGATAATGTCTGTGTGCTTTTGAGATGTTATTATCCTTGATTTGTCATGACCAGGTGTGACAATCCAAGTGTGTAGTGTAATAAATGAGATTATTTAATTATTAAATATTAAGTTTACGTGCAATGCATTGATGTTGTTTTTATCTGTTTATGATGTATAATCTTATCTTATCTTATCTGGTAAAACTAAAAGTAAACAAAATAAAAGTAGAGTCGCGTCATAATCACACGACGAATAGACCGTTTCATACCCCTTCTAGCATACCGCCATCTATCTTAACTTCATCTGTGTTGGGCGAAGCCATCCCTAAACTGTTCAGACAATTTAACTGTGATCAGGAAAATAAAATATATCGAAGACTTTCAAGCATAGCTACTCGGTTGACAGAAATTACCACATGTTACTGCAGCATCCGGTACATTTACGCAGGCGTACTGGTGTTTCAAGAAAAGTATCCAGAAGGGGAGATAAATCGTTTTATAAAGGAATGCAGACTACCAATATATTCGCCAATTATATATTTAATGTTAATTTCTGCCTTCGGTAACTGACTAACTTTTCCCCAAAGACGCCTATCATTGATTCAGCAACTGGCGACAATGGCCCACCACACAGCTTTTTATACGATATGCAAATTGGAAGGCAAACTGGTTGTTTCAAGGCTTGTGAGTTGTGTGCGGCTGGATTCAGACCCTGCACTGGCCTGAGCCATTGAACATATCATATTCATAACTTATTTTCAAAAGATTGTGATAGTGCGCCCGCCCCACGAACCGGATGGTGTTTGAAGTATCATTCTAAAAGTACTTAGTTCATTTTGAGTCTAACGTACACAATGCTAGCAAAAATCGTTTTGCCTGGACGCAGTGACTTGTTCGCCTACCCCTCCATTAAATTACAATAAAAACAACTGTCAAGGGTGCTTCTACATTAACGACAGACAAAGAGTAAGACTCTATGGTGACTTAAAGCGTCCATTTAGGTCGAGAGTCGCCGTTAAGAAAGTCGTCGAAAACGGCGCCTATCGGCGACTTTTTCGTCGTACATCAGTGTGCTGCGACTTCCACAACACTAGAGTCGCCGTTAAGAAAGTAGCATAAAAATTCGCCGAAAAAATCGGCGCCTTTCTTAACGGCGACTCTCACCTTGGAAGTTTATAGTTATGTGGATAAGGCGCTGGTTCGCTAGCCTGGGGGTCGGGTGTTCGATCTCTGCATTGGCCGAGAAAGCTCCTCTCGATTTTCCGGCGTGGTTTCCCCTTGTCAGTGATGCAGAAGGGGGGCCTGATTAGGACAGCTCCCTAGTCGTTCGGTTGGGACAAACCGATGTCCCGTGTACACATTGGAGTGCACGTAAAAGATCCCGTGGCAGTTGGAATTCGAGATAAGAGTAGACCGTTGCTCCACTGCCCGGGCAAAATTTCCCCCATAGCGTATGTCCGTCTTCCATTAGCCCAGGTTGGGTTCATAATAGTAGGACGTTAAACACCATTCCATTCATTCATGACATGCGCAATGGAGGTCTTAGTCTGTTTTTGATAATCACGTGTACATTTAAAATCTAATTCTACCATAGTGTAACTAAACAGGTCTTGAAAGTACATCTGTAACACTCATAAATTTCACTGAAAAATGTTGATATAGCTCGACAGTACATACATCTGGTCTGCCCTCGGTTTGTCCCCCCCCCCCCCAATCAGTTTAGAAAATAAAAAAGTATATGTGATACGTTTTGGTAATCACACTTTTGGCGGAGGTTAAATCAGTCATACATAGACTTGCTTGTTGTAGAGCATTTCTGACAGTCTATTTATTTTTCAAAATTTTCTTGGGAAGGTTCCCAATACTCCAACTAAGACTCGCTACTTTAGCGCTCAAATGGGGACTTTGTTGAGGTTCGCAAGTTCACTCGTTTGACATTTTGTTCTCTGGTAATAATATAGTAATCAGGCGACGGACGGTATCTGGTCAGATCTACTTATCTCGCTTCCCGTCCCCATACCGTCCGTAAGAACTCCCTACTTTGTCGCTCGTGGGTGGGCTTCGTCGGGGTTAGCAAGTCCGTTCAGCGATCAGTGCCTGAAATACTGCCAGGGTGCATTTTCGACAGACTGTTACTCAAAATCCTAGTTAAACCTCGTGCCTTTGCCCCCCATAACCATGGACCCCCCCCCCTCCTAATACCGACAGCTGGCGCCGCCACTGTCTCCTCCATTCTGATTTTATAGCCACTGCGCATGTAATAACTTCCGAGGCGGCGCCGATATTTTCGGCGACGTTTTCGGCGACTTTCTTAGCGGCGACTCTCGTGTTGTGAACGTCGCGGGTAAACGATAAGCTAGTACGATTTTCTCGCTGTATCTAAAAACAAGCCGATCTAAATGGACGCTTTCAGCCACCATAAGACTCTGTGAAAATTAATTGTATGACCATGATGGACATAGCATCACAATGATATTAATGAACAGAATCAATATTGACAATCCAGCAAAATCCAGCCGTATTATTAGACACATTCAAGGGAAAACCTTTGTACGAATTCAGAGTATGACCAGTGGATATTTACAATTAATATTTGTAAATATTATTTGGTACAATTACTGTAGTTGTTATCCCAAATATTTGATAAATAAATATATGTTACAGACGCCACCAGAAGCCTTATAGTGACACGGGTCGGGGGTTCGATCCCGGTGTTGGTGGAGACAGTTCCTTGGAATTTTCTGTTTTGTTTTTCTCTTGACAGTGATTGAACTAAAGTCCGAGGTCCCGTGGAAAGAAGGGGGTTCAGTCCCGTTTCTTCTTATTTACACACTTGAAGTTGAACAATATCTGGAGAGATCTTTTTTTTCCATATACAGGTCACAATTATATGGAATACAGTTACTGCTTATTACTGAGCGCCGTTTCGATTAGGCTTCTCTAGTCATTATCAAGCAATGATACAATATCCAATACAAGTCATAAATTGTACGTTTTCAAATGTGACCTCGAAGGTAGAGACTACAAGAACTTCCGAGACGAAAGTCGAAAAGTAGAAAATAGGAAATTAAGAAATAACTCGTTTTTTTCCAATTTTCCTATTTTCGATTTTTCGACTTTCGCCTTATGACTAAATCGAAAGTCGCAAAGACGAAAATTCAAGTCGAAAATAAGAAATTATAGAGAAAACAAATATTTATCAATTTCCTATTTTCGAGTTGATTTTGGCTTGTATACCGTCTTTGGGCCTTACATATTTTCCTAATTTCTTATTTTCGACTTTCGTTTTGAAGGGGCGAAAAGTAGAAATTATGAATGGTAGTTATAGGCTTCCACACACCACACTTACGCACTCGTGGTTTCTCTCGTCTCGCATAGTCCTACTGTGGCATAGCATCCAACTCATGTCCAGGGTTGCTATTTGCACTGACAGAACTGGCAGAACATATTTGAACGGGTTTTTTTGTTCGCCTTCAAAGTGTCAGTTCAAATGTTTGCATTTGCGTTTGCATTTGCCTATATCCGATGTGGGGTGCCTATGTATGGGTGCCTATTGTGTCTAACGTAAGGTGCTATTGTGCAGCCTATACTGCAATTCTATGCAAATAACACTATAATATCTATAGTTCACTCGAAATTTGATACTACCGTTGTATTGCCCGGCCTAGAGTTGTCCGCATATATATATAAAAAAAAACACTCTATACTAGCTGCCCTAAAGATGATAGGCCTGAGGCACTTCAAGCTGAGGCTCAGAAATGCACTCAGATGCGAATAGAGAGCACCAAATTTTCACAATTAACTGGATGGGGGGGGGGGTCAGACACGACCCCACCCACCCCAATATATATTTCACGGCTATGACACTGTATTAAAAGGAGAAATAGAGCTTTCAATTAAGACTATCGGAGAGCCCACGGTCCCGGCTGACAGTCAGACCCAACTACCGTACGTAACTAACGTGAGGAAATTTATGGTAGCTGGCTTTTTTTTCGCACGTTTACAGTGAATGGCCATTTTGCTCAGTAATCCCAGCCAGAATTTGTCTATTTTTTAAAATTGCGTTAAAGTTTTAAATTTTTGTTTAGAACCGAAATAAATTAACTATTAGTCAATCCCCACGCTAAAAACATTAGCAGTATTCATTGTGTATATGTGAAATAGACCCGATCCAATAGTGCGGCCCCCGCGTGTGTCAAATGTCCGTTAAAACTGGCTAATTCTGTTAAATCACATTTTCTTCCGGGGATTTATTATTCAATCTCGAATTTTGTCCGTGTTATTGCACAGACATTCCTGATCCGACGCAGGTTTTCTGTTCGTCGAAGTCATTTTACTTTCGTTTGTTTTATTACAAAGTGAGTTCTGTGCGTTGACCTCGCAACTTATGACGTTTAGATAACGTCGTGTGGATAACATGGCTATTCACTGTGTCAGAGTCACCTCTCTGCAGGTAGGGTGAGTCTGTCGTTCAGTTTGACCCAACTACCTGCCTTTTATAACATCGTAGCATTGGTGTCAAAGCGGGCCAGACTGAGCTTGCTCGCGGCTTTACTTCTGATACCTTCACATTGAACGCTTCCCCGCAAAGACATTGTGTGTTTGGGGACACCAGACACCTCCCTTTCCCCACATCTAATGTTTAGAGTCTGGGTCCACCAGGCCATGACTAATTAATTATGGAAGGATAACGTTGCCAATATTATTCCATTGTTCACGGTGCTAACCGCAATTGACTGCAGTTCAAAATATGTATTTTAGTTTTACAATTTGCAATTTCCATTGCTCAACAATACCAGTGTCACCGTGTCAAAATACAGAATACACTTTTCAATAATTCAAAATACAGTATAAAAGTTATTTTGCATATTACACTTCGGCATTTTGCACAATTGACAAATGAATAATAGAACTTTGCACATCAACAAAATGATTTAAATAATAATAGTGCAAATGATTACATGTAAAAACAAATACATAATATGGGTTTTATATTATACTATTCCCAGACGTTAAATAATATACAAATGAATACATATTATATAATATAAAAAATATATAATAAGTACAAATAATATATAATTAATAAAATACATATTGTTTTATAATAAGTAATACATAAGAAGTGTTTATATTAAAATGAGGAACTAACTAACTAACTAACTAACTAAATAAATACATATTAGAAGTGTAGCATTATAGTCGTGGCTACGTTGTTTTTAAATTTATAGACAAAGAATAGAGAAATAAGATTGAATTATATTGTATTAATTAATGATTTGGCAAGCTAGTAGTTTCAAACATATTCGCATAATATGTGGTGTTTACTTAAACGAGTTATATAGCTTAAACATAATTGGTGCTATGTCAACAACATGTTAACAAAAAATCTTATGGGAATGTTCTTCAGTAAAATTCCATTCAACCATATAAAGGTGGGTTTCGACGTCATTGGGCTCAATTAACCAATTTCTCTATTATTTACATCATATTTGTACAATTAGATAATTGAATGTTCAAATCCAACAGATACAAAAATTATGATACTCGCGAGAATTCACCAAACAACAGCTTGGCTCTTAAAGGGAAAGATGTAAGAGCTTCTATCAGCAAACTCACCCAGCGAGGCTGCATGGCTAGTGGTAGAATGACTTAAAGATACATTAGTTAACAGCTAAATCGGCCTATAGCAGGTCTTTCTTTGGGCCTAAAATGTTTACTTAAACATGCATTATTCAAGAGCTAAATCTGCCTAGTGCAGGTATTTATTTGGGCATGAAATGTTTTCTAAAGTATTAATTAGACATTAATTAACTGATCCAGGCCTTAATCAACTTTGGATGGCATCAGATTGCTCCGATAACAAACAGATTAAAACGTTTCAGCGGTAAATCAAATATGGCGCGGCTAGACGCTTCGAGTCGTAGCTTTGATCAACCAGGACCGTGGTTGAAATTATTGCACAGGTCGGTCAAATCTTTAAATGCCTATTTCTTCGCTTGCAATAGAGTAATTTGAATGAAATTTTCAAATTATTCATTTTACATCATCTACTTTCGAACTAGTATAGCAAGAATGGCTAGTTCTTATCTATATCTTGAATAATGTAACTTTAAGTATTATTTAGACATTAATTTACTGATCCAGGCCTTACTCAACTCTGAATGGCATCAGATATCTCCGATATTAAACAGATTAAAACGTTTCAGCGATACTTTGATGTAATCAATATGGCGAATTCCAGACGGTTCGAGACTTAGCTTCGATCAACCAAGACCGTGGTTGAAATTACACACGTCTATCAAACCTTCAGAGGCCAATATCTTCCCTTGTAATAGAGTAATTTGAATGAAATTTTCAAATTATTGATGTAACATCATTTACTTTCGAACTATTTTAGCAAGGATGGCTGGTTCTTATCTATATCTTAACTAATGTATCTTTAAAAAATATGTACTATGCTTGTAACCATGTATCCGGCAATGCTATTGAAAATGTAAAAACGAACTGTTGCATTGTTATAACTGAGGAGACGTCTTCAGAAAACAGGAAGAAGCAAACACACAACGTGACGAAGAAGCAAAGACAGCTTTAGACAATTTCTAGACGATCACAAGGCTACAGATATTATGTAGTAAGAAAAGATGCATGGGTCGATGTGGCGACCAGTTCTCGACAAAACCCCGCTCTCCACGTCAGACAGGAAGGCCCATGATGCTACAGTAGTTTATTTGTTTTATTTCAGATAGATTATTACACCAAAACAGCTCACAATGTAAATTTATTAGTAAACTGATTTCACCAATTTGCCCAATCTACTGGTAGTGGGAGGCGCTCACCGGTAACAATAATTATAGTGAGAAGTTTACACCAGTGATACTAATTAATTAGAACAGAATATAGTTCTACACCCATAGTCTAGTAACCTCATAATCCTTCATCAAAACAATCAAATGTGCAGAGTTTAACCGTGTGTTTTCCCAAAAGCTTGAAAACGTCTACTTTTTGGCATCTTCTGGCAACTTTTCTTTCGAAACATTTGTCTGCGATATCACCCTAGGTGGAAACGGACGTAAAACCCATGGATAGAGCGAAATTTCCATTCAGCTAAAGAGAGGTTATTAGAAAGGCACTTGATTTAAATATAAACAACCATTTTATACATTCCTTATGCCCGGGAAAGCAAAATGAAAGCCAATTATTATTAAATATAATATCATTTTCAAAAAAGGGATTACGGTAATCATGTGCATAATTTAGATTATAAATCTTAAAGGAGCCAATATTTTGGACCTAGAAATTGACACAAATGAGTCACAGCGCATATAAATGTATATAAACAATCGTTTCTGTTTTTGTGTAATTTCTAATCAGTTTTGTTCGGTGAAATACATCAGAAGCCACAATCGAATGGCAATCTCTATAGTGTGTGGTAATTACACTCTACACCGATATTATTCATTGCGTATACACCGATAAGACCTATTGGATATGTCAAGTCTCTTTCTTCGAGTCCCTTGTTACAAATGGCTTTTAAACGCATTATGTTCGTGTACCAATAGCAAAATGTTTATTTTGTCTTAAATATTGGATATTTGAAGCCCCTCTTTTCCCAGTAAGACCACAACATCAATGTTGATTTAAATTCACACATAATTCGTGTTTTCTACATTGAAGAATTTGGATGATATTGAGTTAGAGACTTGGTTACTTTAAAAAGTGACGAGACTTTAATATTTAAAAATAGAAAGTATTATGCAGTGTACGATGGGTGGATTTAACTTATAAGTGCTTTTAATCTACATGTATATTATATACCGCTAATGCAATGGAAATAATGGTTAAATAATATTAGAATATATAATTATTTTTTCTGAAAGGCGCATGGGTTATTCTGGATTTAACAATCATTGACATTATTGGCCTTTAAATTAGTAACGAAAAACATAGAATTGCCGTTCTTTGTATACTCTTATATTATATCATACTGGATCAAATCCGACTGTATGTAAAATGTGCGAAAAATCTGTTTAAATTAAAGGCATATAAAAGTCAAATTACGAATCACGCACTATTTAAGTATTTAATGTCTAATCATTACACTGCCTTATTAATATAAATACATTGGCCTAGAGTCATTAATATAATGAAATTAGTATAAACTCATTAATATCATTAAATTGGTTTAATTGTATATTAGTCAACACTTTTTCTGATGTGCTGTTTAGTAGAATATTATAAAATATGAATCGGTCCTACTATTAGAGTAAACATCTGACTATTTACACACGTTTGATAAAAACCTGAATTGAAGCCCGCGGTATAGAGATTGGAATTACATTTGTTAGGAAGACGAAAACTAATTCTGTGATCAGTTTTCCGACAAAATATGTGTTGGCATAAATCTTAGAAGGGGTATTGAAAATATGGTAAAAACAAAGAGATATAATGTTCCACAAGTCAGAGCTTTTGGGATTTTAATTTAGAAATTGCTTCGATTGTTCGAATTATTGACCCTATTATCGAAACCATGTAGTAACTCCCTTTTACTTTTAAGTCTTAGTGTTTGAGAATCGAAACCCTGTACCCTTCCCTCCCCTTTAGTCTTTGGTTGTTGGTGTGTTTTTATCGTGCAGAAATTAATTGGCTATTCAGAATGGAAGGATGGTCGAAGACGGAGGGCTAATGACATTAAGAATTTTATAACAATTTTACGAAGAGAGACCGTGCAAAGATTCAAAATCTCTGAGTAACTGATATGAAGTTTTGGGGTTTTAACAAAGTAACACCCCATGGGGGTGACGACAATATACGTTATGTTGGCGTATAAAAAAATGTCGAAAACCTGAAATCATCAAATAGTCTTAACATACATTTATCCATATACCAATCAAAATTTCTTTATTGTATTTAAAAAAAACCCAGACATTGGAATGATCTGATTTGTATTCATCGTAAATAAACAGGTATACACATATTCAGGTTAATGACCCACTCTCATCGGCTGAGTAAACAACAATACATGACGTGCAAAATAATGTATTGATACCGGCTGTAGACGAATTGGTCAATCTCGAACCAGAAAAATTTTGGAGAAAGAAATTTCTCTGGTGACACTGGGTAGCCATTTTCCCCGGAAGGGATGAATCGCTTAACTGTCACGTGACATGTATTTATTTTAAGTGTCTGGATGACCGAATCAATTAAAAATATACACACGCGTAGAAAAATAGATCTTTACGAAAACTTAAATGTTTACATTTAGGATCCACTTTTTTTATGTCAGCGAGTTGACTTTGACTCAAGAATCATTTCACAACAAACAAAACGACTATCCGACATCTTGTTTTCGAGAAAAAGACCCCAAAAAGATTGACCAATCAGAGGTCAGAATGGGCGGGCTAACCTGTAAAAAAAATTGAAGATAATGGACGGTCTTCGGCTCCAGAGGCCTTCGGCCCCGTGGCTGACTCTGGGAATGAGATTGCGAATTGGTAAAACGATTTTGTTTATTAAATTGCCAGTGATAAACTTGCGTCTCTCTCGTATCCGTCCATTTTAATTCACTCATTCAAATTCTTACACTGAGTCATACACAGAATCCAGTATGCAAGTCAGTTATCGACCTTGGTCTCGGGATAAAGTTAGATAAACACCCGCGCTCGTACATTGAACACCTCGAACGCTCCGCGTTCGCAGTCCACAACTTTGCACGAGCTCGGGTGTTCATCTAACTTCAACCCCTCTGTCTCAGTCGATAACCCTTATAGGGTAAAATTGTCCTGTATACATGTAGTAGAATGTCACTTGTTTGAAAACGTTGAGAGAATACTCTTCGAAACGTCGCCTAAATAAATCAGTTATTGTTTTTCCATAAGTATGTGTTATAGTTTAATGCTCTTTCCAGTTACTAAATGCCTCTAAAAGATTAGAATGTTAATGTGATGTGTGGCAAAATTAGTCGCAAAAACAAAATTATTTGTTGTTTGGTACTTTATTTTCTAATCTAATAGATTTAAATCGCATACTTCGCGAATAACAACACAACCTTATTACAAAGCCTTTGTGAGTCAGTGCAGTCACCCCCCTGAAAACACACAGACACACATTGGCACCTGGACTACCAGACTCGCAGGGATATTCCAAGTCCTTCCTCCTTGGTGCAGGACCGAGGGCCAATCAATGGACCACGTATATCGTTCGGTTTGTCCAATATCGAGGTGTTGTTTACACATTGGCATACACGTAGAAGATCCTTTGCAAGTTGGAATTGGATTTAAAACACTGTCTGGGCAAACGTTTCCCTCATGGCTTTGGCCGTGAAAGTTCATCCAGACTTACCGGCGTGGTTTTCCCTAGTCAGTGATGCAGGACACGGTTAGTCTGGCAAGGACAACTGTCTAGTCGTTCGGATATGACAAAAAACGAGGTCTCATGTTTACATTGGCGTGCACGTAAAAGATCCCTTTGCAGTTGGCCGCTGCCCGGGCCAAATTTCCCTCACAGCACACTGTAGGGCGTATGCTCGCCTTCATTAGCCCAGTTTAGGAGCAGAACAGTTGGACGTTAACCTCCAATTCATTTCCCTTATAGCTCAATGTATGGCACATGCCGTCTCCATTAGCCCAGTCGGAGCAGAACAGTTACTAGGCCTACGGAGTTAAACTCTATTAATTCATTTCATTTTCCTGATGGTGCCAATCAAGATGTTCACGTAATAAACACCGAGACGTATTATGTCGTCATCCATGTCCGTCCGTCCACTATTGTTTGTGGACTCTCAACAGGTCACAATTCTTATCCGATTGTGACGAAACTTGAAATATAGGTTTATCCCGAACAGATCTCGGCTGCATTCGATATTGGCATGTATCGGACCGAAACTTGATGGATTATGGCCCCTGATTGTACGAAAAATCACGTTTTTAGCTTGTGGACACTATAGGGAGGTCACAGTTTTGAGCCGATTTTGATGAAACTTGACATGCATGTTTATAACCCCAAGATCTTGGTTCTGTGCGATATTTGCGCCTATCGGAACGTAATTTCCTGTTAAATCACCTATTTTAGCTTGTGGTCCCTCTAAAGGTGACAATTATTATCCGATTTGAAAAACCGTTGGATTATATCACAAAATTGCTATACAAAATGGCCGCCGTTTGTAAGCGAATACTGTTAAAAAATGGTATTTCAAGGTTGTGGACCCTGTAGAGGTCACAATTATTATCCGATTTAAAAAAAAAACGTTGGATTATATCACCGTTACACCCTAAGGAAGGCTGAGGTTAAATTTCGGGAAAATCGGACCGAAATTGCCATACAAAATGACCGCCGTTTGTACGCGAATACTGTTAAAAAATGGTATTTCAAGGTTCTGGACCCTGTAGAGGTCACAATTTTAATTTGATTTTAAACTTGAAATCATGGTTATAACCTAAATCTTTTGGTCCCTTTCGATATTTGCGCATATCGGATCGTAACTTCTGAATTATGGCCCCTGATTATACGCAAAATCGCCTTTTTTTTAGCTTGTGGTCCCTCTGGAGGTCACAATTATTATCCGATTTAAAAAAAATCGTTTGATTATTTCGGGAAAACGGATCATAATTGCCATACAAAATGGCCGCCAAGATCTTGGTTCCTTTCTATATTTGCGCCTATTGGAACGTAATTTCCTGTAAAATCACCTAATTTAGCTTGTGGTCCCTCTAAAGGTGACAATTTTTATCCGATTTGAAAAACCGTTAGATTATATCACCGTTACACACTAAGAAAGGTTGAGTTCAAATTTCGGGAAAACCGAACCAAAATCGCTATACAAAATGGTCGCCGTTTGTACGCGAATACTGTTAACAATGGTATATCATGGTTGTGGACCCTGTATAGGTCACAATTTTGATTCGATGTTGATGAAACGTGAAATGCAAGGTTACAACCCAAAGATCTTGGTTCCTTTCGTTATTTTCACATATCAGATCATAACTTCCTGAATTATGGCCCCTGATTGTCCGAAAAATCCCCCATGGTCCCTCTGGAGGTCACGATTATTATCCGATTTAAATCCCGTTTGGCTCTATCACCGTTACACCCTACGGAAGGTAGAGTTCGAATTTCTAGAAAATCGGACCATAATTGCCAGAAAGAATGGCCGACGTTTGTACGCGAATAGTGTAAAAATATGGTATATTAAAGTTGTGGATCCTGTACAGGTCACAATATTAAGTCGATCTTGATGAAACTTGAAATGCATGTTTATAACCTAAAGATCTTGATTCTTTTCGATATTTGTGCATATCAAATTGTAACGTAATTAATTATGGCCTCTGATTGTAGGAAAAATCACTTTCGGTATTGCTTGTTATCCCGCGCCGAACGTAGTTAGGAAGGGATATTGAAACGGAGTCCGTCTGTCCCGTCCGTCCGATTTTCGTTTCAGGAGCATATCTCATAAACCGTTCGATATATCTTTCTGAAACTTTGCACACACATCGACCTATTACAGAAGTTGTGCCTTTTGCTATTAAGGAATTTCTGGTGTACAATTTTGTTTCCGGGGCATATCTCATAAAACGTTCAAGATATATTTTTGAAATGTTGAACAGACATCTACCCATTACAGTAGTTGCCCCTTTTGCTATTTAGGAATTTCTGGGATTTTTATTTTTTGTGTTTCCATGAAAACAAATTTGACTTAGTTTTTGGTGTTTAATTTTGTTTCCGGAGCATATCTCATAAACTATTCAAGATATCTTTTTGAAATTTTGTACATACGTCTACCCATTACAATAGTTGTGTCTTTTGCTATTGAGAAATTTCTGGGATTTGTATTTTTTTTTGTGTTTCAATGGACACAAATTTGACTTTTTGGTGTATAATTTTGTTTCCGGAGCGTATCTCATAAACTGTTCAAGAAATCGTTCTGAAACTTTGCACACACATCAACCTATTACAGTAGTTGTGTCTTTTGCTAGTTGGGAATTTCTGGGATTTATGTTTTTTGTGTTTCCATGGAAACAAAGTTAACTTAGTTTTTGGTGTACAATTTTATTTTAGGAGCATATCTCATAAACCGTTCAAGATATCTTTCTGAAAATTTGCAACACATCAACCCATTACAGTAGTTGTGACTTTTGCTATTTAGGAATTCCTGGGATTGATATTTTGTGTGTTTCCATGGAAACAAATTTGACTTAGTTTTTGGTGTACAATTTTGTTTCCAGGGCATATCTCATAAATCTTTCTAGATATCTTCTTGGCACTTATTTGAAACACATTTGACAGTTCAAGATACCCGTACCTTTAAAATAATTTTACATTCATCAACCCATCATTTTATTTTCTGAAAGCCAGACTTCCGTCCTGATTATGTTTCTGGAGCATATTGTAATATCTGTTCAAGAAATCTTTTAGAAACTTTGTACAAACATTAACCTTTTATATATATGGTATTTTATTTTCTGATTTATAAGTTTATTTCTTAACATACAGCAGCTGATTGAGGTAGGCAACGGTTGCTGTGTTAACCTTACCAGGAGTAGCGACCCTGCCTTGCCGAGCTACTATTATCAGAGTATGAAACTTTGTGAAATGATATTCGATGTGTCGGAATATAATATTTGTCAAAAGATTTAGACTCTGGGCACAACTGATGGTGCGACCCCGACATGCTCTGCTAAACAGGCGCACGATTTTAGAACCAGATACACTGTTTGCGAAAATGATAAATTTTTATATTGATTACCAATAGCATAAACAAGTTATTTTTCCTTATTTTTTCCAAACATCTGCAAGGGCGCGGGATGTTGATGACTAGTCATGTTGTTCTGTATCCATCTCTCGAAAATGTTGGTGTATCCTGCCTGCCAGGTCAAGCTTACTATCTTTTAATGTCTCGAACAAATTTCTTATCCCTCTTTATCCTAAGCACAGAATGAACAACAACGCGGTCAGTCAAGACATTCACTTTACGAACATTTACACCGAGTTTGGTCAGTCCATCTCGATTAGGAGCATGTTTTTTGGGTTCTAAAAAGTCTATCACTTTTAAATAAAACACCCTTTGTTATGATCAAAATCGACAAGAGTCTGGATGTTGGAGTGTGTCTGAGTGGAAGCACGTGTTGCAAGTAAGCATTTGTTTCTATCCACCGGAGCCAGGTGATATGACGTCATGTGTGGATTATTGGTTAGGATAAGGGTTAGGCTTCGTCCAGGGTTAGGGTTAGAACTAGCCCTGGCTACATCTCGAGACTGTATCTCGTCTTAACAGCTCTCTTATCTTGTCCCATTTGCACACAAACAGTTCCCCCTCTTTATCACCACAACTCATGGATAGGTCCCACACCAGACGTCCTCTCCTTCCAACGCCCACTCATCTACCAATGGAATGGCCACAGCTCCGTAACAGATTCCAACCACCACCAGGCTTTCATCGACCACCACCAGGCTTTCACCAACCACCACCTGGATTTCACCAACCACCACCAGGATTCCGCTACCAGCGCCAACCAAGTCTACAACCAAACCAGCGCCAACCAACTCAACAACCAAACCAGCGCCAACCAATTCAACGACCACCAAACCAGCGCCAACCAAGTCGACAACCAAACCAGCGCCAACCAAACCAGCGCCAACCAAAAGGACAACCAAACCAGCGCCAACCACCTTCAGAGAATTCAGGCATCGTGAAAGCCTTCTTCCAGGTCTTGCAATGCCTTCACCATTTGACCATTATGGAGAGCCAAGAGAAAGGATCGCCAACCAGAAGTTTCACTTGGAAGATCCAAGACCTGAACAAGTTCGTGAAGCCGGCCATGACGACACCCACCATTGCCACTACCATTGAGGCATTGCACATGAAATGGGCCACGGACGTCGCCTCATCCTTGTCGACACACTACCGAGCCATGCTAGCGGAGAAACTAGAGTACTTGAAGTCACGTACAAGATTACTCTAGCCACGCCCTAGCATGGGCCAATAAGTCCTACGGCAAGCTACTTCAGGATAGTGTGAAGACAGCGTTCCATCGTCTCCTGTCCACTGTTACACACCCTCCCCTATCACCAATGCACATCACACACAACCTTCTCCGGGACACACCAAAACGAAACACACCAAACAAGAGAAAATTATCCCCCGGAGAAGGTACATGCATTAACACTCCCTCGAAGCGTGCAGCTAGATCAATCAGTTCGCCTCGGGTTGTGTCTGGCTCACCTACTTCCACGGGATCTATATCGCCACTAAACGCGCTTGTCAACTGCCTGTCCTCTAGATCGCCCATCACTCCTAACCCTAGAATCGCAACTAGATCTTCCACCAGACGCAGACGCTCACTCAACCTATCCCTAAAGAGACCACGCAGCTACAAAGGTAAAGACGAAAAGGATTTATGGTACCTACCGACAGCCAAGGCAAAGACCCTGGTTATTGGATCCTCTAACCTGGCTAGGATTGTATCCTTTCTCGGGGACTGGGAGATCCATAGCTATTCTGGAGCCAAGATCAGCCATATCAAACAGATTCTACAGAACTACATGGGACCTGCACCAGAAGAGTTAGTGATACATGTCGGGCTCAACAACAGGGATGAAAGTGGACCAAGGATACACGAGCAGATGCTAGATCTACTCAAGGTGACCAGAGCAGCTTTCCCAACAACCAAGCTCTTCATCACACACATCTCCACTTCTTCCCGACTCCGACAAGAAAATCCGATCGCCTACCAAAACCTCACCAGCTACAACCAATTGATCTCCACTAAACCTTCACCAAACGCCACCACACTACCAAACTTCAAGGGCAAAATTGAACCGAAAGGTAACGACGCCATCCACTTGAGCCCGGACACGGCCAGAGAGATCATCAACTGCTGGATGAGAAATTTAAACTAGGATTAGGGAAAAGGAATGAGAAGCCGTCTTTAGGGCAGGCAGTTGTCAATCTGTGCGACAGACTTCTCATCCCAACCCCCACAATAACATCTATATACCCCATCACCCAGGCAACCGAACGCTTCCAAAGGACCCTTTCGCTAACTTATTTCTTTAGGAACAAACCCGGGAGAGGTAAAAAATTATTCACAGAAAAATCCACATGGAAACCACCTAAAATGTTATTATTACCAACAATCTTAAAAACTTTCGATGAAATGAACACAGATAATAACATCCCTTCAACCACAATCACAGAAACCAAATCTTAGTCGAGCAACAAAAACAGCATTAAACACTCTCAAAAAAGACAAAAACATAATAATCAAGAAAAGCGACAAAGGCTCATGTTGTGTCATAATGAATCGCGCAGACTATATATCTGAGGCAGAAAAACAATTAAATAATACTAAACATTACACTAAATTAGACCAACCTATCTTCAAGGACACTGTTACCTTAATAAACAACATCTTACATGAATTGCAAGACAAGGAATACATAACAGCGAAACAATATGATTATCTATCCGCTAAATCTGACTGTCGGCAACGAGATCTCTATACGCTACCAAAAATACATAAAAATCCAGAAACGGAATGGTTTATACCAAATAAATTACCAAAGGGACGCCCAATAATATCAGACTGTGACAGCGAATCATACAATGTATCACAATATATCGACCATTTCTTATTACCCATAGCATGCCAACACCAATCCTACCTTAAAGATACTAACGATTTCATTCACAAAATCAAACAGTTAAGAGTACCTGAGCACACCATTTTAATATCCATTGACGTGCAGAGTATGTACACGAACATCGATAATACTATAGGAGTTGAAGCAGTTAGGAAAGCATTTCTCAGGAACCCACAAAAATCCAGACCGGACGAAGAAATCCTCAAATTACTCGACATTTGTCTGAGGAGGAATGACTTCTCTTTCAACGACCAAGTATACCTCCAGTCTTCTGGAACTGCGATGGGAAAACGATTTGCCCCGAGTTATGCAAATTTCTTCATGGCGGAGTTGGAAAGGGAAGTTCTGCCACTATGCCCCTTAAAACCAGATTTCTATGGACGTTTTCTAGATGACGTTTTCATAGTCTGGACATACACACTAGACGAATCTTGGACTTTTTTCAACATTTTGAACAATCACATCATCCATCTGTCAAGTTAACCGCAAATGTAAGTCATAACAGCAAAGATTTCCTAGACACTACCGTTTTTAAAAGTAGCAACACAAAAATCGCAGGCCAATTGGAAACTAAAGTATTTTTCAAAGAAACCGACACACGCCAATTTTTGTTCACAAGCTCCTTTCACCCAAAACATACTTTCTCTGGCATCATAAAATCTCAGATTCTCCGATTTCATAGGATATGTACCCAGAAGACGGGTGTCTATAAACCGAAGACTGAAGATGGCAGACCTATAAAACGAAGACCCCCCCCCCAACTATAAAACGAAGATCTACTATAAAACGAAGACCCCCCGAACTATAAAGCGAAGACCTACTATAAAACGAAGACCCCCCCCCCCCCAAACTATAAAACGAAGATCTATAAAACGAAGACCCCCCGAACTTTAAAACGAAGACCCTATATTTATTTTTTCCCTTGCTTGTAGGCATCTGATTCTGTTGGTCATGACACCATGACAAGTCGCAACAAGAAAGAGACAACCGACCTGGTGTACATGTAATGAAATAAAGCAATGCGAAATTTAATGTTATGTATGTATATGGTATTATTGATAAAACGGGTTGTAACATGGGAAATGAACATTTGAGTTTTAACAGGACAATACCTGGTATATTTGAAATTGCAGGTAATTGATTCCGCCTTGTGTGTCCGATATCTTTACAACTGATCGTAAGTAATGCCAAATTTCTCGGCTTCTCAAAGCTAAAGAGTGCATTCTGAGATCGATAATGTGCGTTATGCTACTCCTTCTCGAAGGTATTCTAAAAGTCACGAAAGTTTGAAGGAGTAGCCAACACAGCATTGCATTTAGTAACAAATAACATGCCGTACATCTACATGTAGTATATGGAACGTTTACAACTGATCGTAAGTAATGCGGAAACAATTACCTGCAGTTCCAAATATACCAGGTATTGTCCTGTTAAAACTCAAATGTTCATTTCCCATGTTACGACCCGTATTATCAATAATACCATATAAATACATAACATTAAATTTCGCATTGCTTTATTTCATTACATGCACACCAGGTCGGCTGTCTCTTTCTTGTTGCGACTTGTCATGGTGTCATGACCAACAGAATCAGATGCCTACAAGCAAGGGAAAAAATAAATATAGGGTCTTCGTTTTATAGTTCGGGGGGTCTTCGTTTTAAAGATCTTCGTTTTATAGTTCGGGGGGTCTTCGTTTTATAGTAGGTCTTCGCTTTATAGTTGGGGGGGGGGGGGGGTCTTCGTTTTATAGTAGGTCTTCGCTTTATAGTTCGGGGGGTCTTCGTTTTATAGTAGATCGGGTAACCCGCGCGTTATGTCGGTTTCACCAAACAATTAAGTCATTTCACTTTCGATGCTCTATTCATGTTTTCTTTATCATAATGCAGTATATTTGTTACTCCATCAACTTTCGAGAAGGATTTTCGACAAATTGCTGTTATACTGGGATATTATTTGGTTTTATAACTTCTTTGCTATACTATTAATGGAAGAAGTAACTTCTCTGTCGATACTACCTGTATTATACAATTTAACACGTTACTTCTCATAAATATAATGCAAGTGTTTGTTACTCCTTCAAACTTTCGAACATTTTAGAATACTTTCGAGAAAGATTAGCATAACTCATATGTCATATAGCAGAGAACTAAGAATTTTACGTTCCATATACTACATGTAGATGTACGGCATGTTATTTGTTACTAAATGCAATGCTGTGTTCGCTACTCCTTCAAACTTTCGTGACTTTTAGAATACCCTCGAGAAGGGGTAGCATAACGTTTTATAGTAGATCTTCGTTTTATAGTTGGGGGGGTCTTCGTTTTATAGGTCTGCCATCTTCAGTCTTCGGTTTATAGACACCCCTCAGAAGACAGACTTTGAGTCAGCGTGTACATTCGTATTTAGAAAACTAAGGGAAAGGGGATATTCAAATCGATATCTCCGACGTATAAAAAACAACACTCTAGCTGAACTTGAAGCCAAAGAAACAAATAATATGCAACCAGCAGTCAAAACCAAAACTTGTGGCCACCCAAGATGTCAAACATGCAAAATCATAAATGTCTCCGACCACTTCCATAACAAAATATAAGGCACAAAATTCCCAATAGTAGACCAACTTCCATGCGGTAGTTCAAACATAATATATATAATTTCATGCAGACAATGTGACATGCAATACGTAGGAGAGACCCAAATGCACTTCGGGAAAGAATTAACGGTCACCGGTCAGACATAGTCACTCAAAAAGACAAACCGGTCTCAAATCACTTTAACCAGCCAAATCATGACATTTCTGATCTCATTGTCACGCCGATAGAACAGGCTAAGAGCGATTTCTAAACTACAGAAGAAATTAAGACGTTTAGGCTAACACGAGAAAAATTCTGGATTGAAAAATTAAAAACAACAACCCCCTTAGGTTTGAATATTCATACGGCTAGCGCAATAGCCCCTTTTGTAGTTCCATTTAGTGCAACAGCTGCACGCGCATCCAAAATCATCAGAAAACACTATACTGGTCTCCAAGAAAATCACCCGAAAATCTTCACACAAAAACTTATAGTTGCATTCTAAAAATAAAAATCTGAACGACATCCTAGTGCATAGTAAATTAGATTAAATAAGGCCAGTCTCCATCCTAATCCAAAATCCAATTCTTATTATGATACACACTAATGGGGGGTGAGCCAAAAATTTATTCCTTTCCTTTTCAGGAACAAAAACCAGAACACCATAAGCACCGTCCAAGGAAGACCATGATCGACACCAGCACCACAAACAGTTTAATTACCTATGTATATAAACATAATGTATTGTATGTATTTTTAATAAAACTAGGAAATATCACGAACTAATTTTTCATCACCCCAGGCCAGTGCTTATGTGGAGATTTAACCCCTCCCCAAATTCTTAAACCTAACCCACAATCCACATATGACGTCATGACACAAGGCTCAAGTGGATGGAAACAAATGCTTACCGTGTTTCTAGGTGATTGAATAATATAGGATGTAAAAGCAGACGGATGGTGACCGTGAACCAAGCCCTTGACGTGTGTGTGTATGTTTTTTTTTTATATTGTTTTTCACGACGAATTGAATGTTGACCATCAACTTTATTTCATTATCATGGTAAATTGTAAACTCATAATATATTATGTGTGAATAAATAAGTATGGTGAATCTTTTATAAGGAGAAGTTATAGACTTTTTACTTAGTCATTTGTGTGATGTGGTCAAACCGTGAACTGTAGCCTGTATAGCCTACTTTTCTCCGAACCTTTTCTTGTTTTTGTATGACATTTATTCAATTTATAATATGGTTAGAAAATAATATTAGTTTGTTATTGTTGATGTCGAATCACCAGTGATTCAGCAAAACTACGCCCGTAATACGAGCCACGGCTCACCAGTTCTATAGGCCTACCGAAGTTATGAGTTATAATCTAAGATACGCCTCGGTCAGCTATGTCGTCCGCGGAGTAAACAAGTGTTGTCTCACATTTCTTTCTTTAGCCAGGAATGAAAACATTAATATCTGATTACCAGTAACAACCCATATTTGGCTTCAAGTCAATCAGATAATATGGTAGATTTTTCAAAGAGGTCAAGAGCCATTACGCTGAATGTAATTATCGGAAATAGTTAAAAATTGATAGGCCTCTTCGTCTCGTGACCTTACAGTTACACACTGTGTTTAAATGTAAAGCCAATCTAAGGCGTCCTCAAGATATTTAAAAGTGGTCGAGGGTCATAAATCTGGCAGTTATTATTGGGAATCGTTGAAAATCAATTTGTGTGTTAGAATAAGAAATTGCCGTATTCCAGGGGCGCCGGAACCCGGGTACCAGGGTATACAAATGGTACCCTTCCCTTTTCTGGGTTATACATGTATACCCATGCCGTAATAATAAGAGTGTTCAACCTTTCAGTCTATTCATTTTTAAATGATAGATATGTAATTGTTCTCATTATCATGTTTTTTTAAAGGGATTTATATTGGAATTTGGAATGCTAGAGGCGCTCTAAACAGCGTTCTCGGAATTGACATTTCAAAATTCTCTAGAGGGACCAACGCCCCCTTCTCTTTTGGTACCATGGCCCTCGCTCCATTCCGGCGCCCCTGCCGGATTCATTTGTTATATATTATGATTGTATTTCACTGCTATCATCATGTTATGTGTTCGCTTCACTCGGCAAACCTCGGCAGATTCCGGTATCCTACATCTAGCATCGGTTTTATTGTATGATAGTAAGTGAAATGTACATACGCCTATACAATTGCGATGCGGCGCTGGTTTACTTATTTGGAAAACTTGCCGCTTTTAGAAAGATGTTCCCACAACCGCAAGGTTCAAAGAGTGTGTAGAATTTTCAGTGCAAAGTTGTCCTTTTATAAAGAAAATCGGATAATCTTGAAAGAAAAGTAGCTCAAGGCTTTGAAATCTGTGTATGGTAAAACATTCTTCAAATGTGTCGTCATGGGTAACGCGGCTAACGCCGTTAGTAATCCGGGAACTTGAAAGTAATCCCGATGTCGGACTTCGTCATTCAGCCGAGGCTACACGATAACAAAAATATCCGTGAAAAAACGTAAGGATCTTGACAATTTTGTTTCCGGAATTTTTTACGCTTTTAATTGAATTAACCATTGACTTTATGCGCGTGTGTAAAATAGCTTTATTTAACGTCGGCTTCCACCGACAATATTTATACACAACCCCTTTCCGCAAATGAAAGAATGCGAAATATCCTAATCGAAGGTATCACATTCACAAACCCTCAGTGATTCCGGAGGCTTTCAGATGTAAGCATAAACTCTGCCACAGAGACAAACCGGTTTGCACTGGCCAATCAGTTATATGATCCGGATTTAAGTGCTGCTTTTTTTGTTGTTTTTTTTTATTCATAAAAATATTGCACACATACAGATAATACAAAATCAAAACAATAAAAGTTAAAATACTTATAATCTGATTAACATGATGGATAACGATAGAGATCTTATAAATTATGGAAATTAGATATTCATGACGTGTACATGTAATATACCAACCTTTACAAAATATGATTCTTCATATTACGATTAATAAATTGAAATGGTTACTAAAAAAACATGATAATTATTAGGAATGATTATATGTATACGATTACTTATCCTTGCATTTGTGAACAGAAATACTTCGTAAATTCCTGGTCATTCCACTGTTTATCTCGTAGAATAACAGAATTAAATCCATTAAAGAATGGAATAAAAACATTTTATCCATAAATTTCACGTGAATTCCTGGTTATTAAACCGTTTATAATAACAGAATTAAGTCCATTATCAATGGAAATAAAACATTTTATTCCCAAATTTCACGGAAATTTCCAGTTTAATACTGAATATTCCATAGAAATAGATAAAACACGTAATTTTAAGAAATAATTCACTCTTTCAACACAATTTCTCCAACAAAAACCATCGATTAACAGAAAAAAAGTGTTAAACTACGGAATTCTGTAACATAAAGAAATGAATAGTTTTTACAGTGTACATAGGGTACTGGAATCTGCTGAGGTTTGCCGATTGGTATTCGCTTAAAGATACATTCCCGTGTACGAATCAGGTGATATGGTGATATAATGTAGAATTCGTTGAATATATAAAAGACGATGTATCGGTTCTCTTGCAAACATTCATCGACTGTTACATTGAGCATTCCCTCTTACAACCTGCGCGCGTACCCTAATCGCCGAGTTATCAATTTTGGGTTATTTTTGCCAAGTGTTTGCCCCAATGGGTGTTTTTAAGGGGATCCAGTATTTTTCTCGTAAGATTGGATGTTTCTACTTTCCACATATATACCAAAATTGCCATACTTTTATTGGAAATACCCACCCAATAGATATTTATCTGGGAACCCATCTTTAAGATAAATTACTGAGGTCTATTAAACATACATTATGCAATAGCTAAATCTGCCTATTGTAGGTCTTCCTTTAGACTATTAATTAGATATTAATTTACGTATCCAGACCATAATCAACTATGCGATATCTGTTTCATTATAATCCGATTTCTTGCATAACTTTCTTTCTTGATTTAACGATTTAAGGATAATCCAGACTATGATGTTTTTCCTTTTGGTCCTGGAAGGAATTATTAGTGAGCATAAATTCGCCAATGTATCTGATATCACTCGTCACATCAGTCAGTTATACAGAGGGACGACTCGTGTTTTTCTTTGGCGTTCGTCACTTCCAATTCAGGCAACCTGTATTACTCCGCTATCACAGGAATGATCTCTGTATTAAAATTATATTTGATACGTGTTCAATTTGTTGATAATGACTGACACGTACCAATATTGTACTTTAAATGTTATTCACAAGGAAAATTTAGTAATTAAAATGTTTAGGTCAATATGCATAGTATCATATTTATCTTTTTTTTAAAAAAAATAATAACGTAAAATTATTTTTATTAGTAAAGCCCCCGTAAGACTTAGTGGCGTCCTTACTGCGCTGCTACAACTAGAAAATTTACAAGGTCGCCGGTAAACGTAAAGACAACGCGAGAAAATGTCAAAAAATTATACAAACTTGAAAGAAGTCGCGTTCTTTACCCCGTCAGACCGGGGTAGCGTCCTTACTACGCTGCTACAGCGACGGAATATGGCCCCAGAGCCTGTCAAGATCGCCATAAGCGTGGTAAAGCGTGGTTAAACGTGATGGAATCGCCAGATATCGCGCTGTGGTCTCGATGGTCGCAAATGATCGCCGAGTTACGGCGTTTGTTTTGAGCATGTTCCAAACAAACGCCAAGGTTCTGCGATCTGCCCATGGAAAGATGTGAAAATACAATTATTTATTTTTCAAGTTTGTGATATTTTGGGACATTTTCGTACGTTGTGATCACGTTTGTGCATTTTCTGATCGCCGTACGATCGCTGCAGCGCAGTAAGGACGCCACACGATTTAGCGGTGACTAGGCGATCGCGATCATGGAGACCACACCACGGCATCTGGCGTTTCCACCACGATTTTACCGCGCTTATGACGATCTTGACGGGCTCTGTGGCCATTTTCCGCCCCGTAGCGTCGCAGTAAGGACGCCACCACAGTCTGACAGGGGTATTAGATCGCAGAACCTTGGCGTTTGTTTTGAACATGTTCAACATAAACGCCGTGACTCGGCGATCGTTGGCGACCATGGAGACCACAGCACGATAGCTGGCGCTTCCACCACGCATATGGCGATCTTAATGCGCTCTAAACTCATTTTACATAGCCGTAGCAACGAAGTAAGGTCGCCATCCCGGTCTGACGGGGGTATAAGAGTTGTAATACGACGTTCCTTTTATTTGAAGCGAGAATTTCATATTTTCTAAGAAAGTCAAAACATAATTATTTCTATGTCTTTTGCTCAATAGGTTTTCAACTCACTATTTTACGACCATGGGCACTATTTCCCACCCTCAAAAATCGTGACACAGGAAATAACAACACAATTACCGCCTTGTTTCCTATAGACAACATTGCCGGCCATTTTCCAATGTTGGAATTTGAAGTTGAAAATGATATTTTGCCAATTTCTCAGCTGGCAATAGTGAATTATAGGATTAATAGGATTATTCTTTAACAAGGTAAATTTTTAAATTTCCGCTTTAATTTGACAGCTGCTTTTCTTCATCATCTTCATTCTCATTATAACGGTTACTTATACATGTATACATGACGTACTTATCATTATCCTTGTATTACAATCTTATTATTCTGTTTGTAAAATCTCAATATTATATTGTTATAGGTTTTACCAAGTTTTGCAGATAAGAAAACAAATACATTATGGTACCGTACTTTCAATCAATTTTTTGTGAAGTTTTCGTTTTAAAGAGAAACTACTGTACTCTAGATCCGAAAGAACACCCAAATACCATAGTAGACCCCTGAATCCAATAAAATAGGCAACTTCGTTGTGTAACCTTAAACACTGCGGATCAATTTAAGGTTATAAACTTTAGTCGCTAAAGCGTTTACAAGATTTTTCAAATTTACCAAGGACCATAACTCTGGCAGTAATTATCGACCCATTGCCTTAAACGCTGAGTATAAATTTAAAGTCAATAGGATATTAACTTTAGACTCTAGATCGTCCACAAGCAATTTTGGACGCCGGGCCAACGAACGGACGGAGGGACGGACGAACGGACCGACCGACGAGGGGACGGGCGGGAGCGACGATAATATACGACCACATTTCAAATGGACGATTAACTAGGATTGGGGTGTCCGGTTTGTGGAGGGTTCGTTTTTATACGCCAACATTTTCATGTGGACGTATTATGTCGTCGCTCCTGTCCGTCCGGACGTCCGTCCGTCCGTTCGATTTTGATGAAACTTGAAATGCATAGTTATAACCCAAAGATCTTGGTTCCTTTCGAATTTCGGAAGAATTGGACCAAAATTGCCATACAAAATGGCCGCCATTCGTACGCGAATACTGATAAAAAAAATGGTATATCAAGGTTGTGGACCCTGTAGAGGTCACAATTTTAATTCGATTTTGATGAAACTTGAAATGCATGGTTATAACCCAAAGATCTTGGTCCCTTTCGATATTTTCGCATATCGGATCGTAACTTCCTGAATTATGGCCCCTTATTATACGCAAAATCGTCTTTGTTTAGCTTGTGGTCCCTCTTGAGGTCACAATTATTATCCGATTTAAAAAATCGTTTGCTATATCACCGTTACACCCTAAGGAAGGTTGAGTTCGAATTTCGGAAAAATTCGGAACAAAATTGCTATACAAAATGGCCGCCGCGTGTACGCGAATACAGTTATAAAATAGTATATCAAGGTTTTGGACCCAGTATAGGTCACAATTTTGATTCAATTTTGATGAAACTTGAAATGTATGGTTATAACCCAAAGATCTTGGTTCCTTTCGTTATTTGCACATATCAGATCATAACTTCCTGAATTATGGCCCCCGATCGTCCGAAAAATCGCCTATGGTCCCTCTGGAGGTCACGATTAGTATCTGATTTAAAAAAACGCTTGACTCTATCACCGTTACACCATATGGAAGGTTGAGTTTGAATTTCAGGGAAATCGGACCATAATTTCCAGACAAACTGGCCGCCGTTTGTACGCTTATAGTGTTAAAATATGGTATATTAAGGTTGTTGACACAGTATAGGTCACAATTTTAATTCGATTTTGATGAAACTTGAAATGCATGTTTATAACCTAAAGACCTTGATTCTTTTCGATATTTGTGCATATCAAATTGTAATTTAATGAATTATAGCCTTTGATTGTAGGAAAAATCACTTTCGGTTTTGCTTGTTCTCTAACCATCTCTCGAAAATGTGGGCGTATCCTGCCTGGCAGTGCCAGCTTACTATCTTACTATGTTTTTATCAGCCATATAATAATGTTTTTTTGTTGTTTTTTTTGGGGGGGGGGGGTGTACAACCGAGGCTAGACGTAGGGTGCTGGAAACTGCTGAGGATTTCCGAGTGGATATGTTTTATTAGTCATAGTGACGTCATAGTTCAACCCCAAAACATAAATTTCATATAATGACCAACTGCTGACTCAGGTTGTTTTGTATGTTTTATCAGCTATATAATGTTGTGGTTTTTTGGGGGTTTTTTTTTTGGGGGGGGGGGGGTGTACAACCGAGGCTGGATGTAAGGTGCTGGAATCTGCTGAGATTTTCCGAGTGACTATGTCATAGTGACGTCATAGTTCAACCCCAAAACATAAATTCCATAAAATGACCGACTTCTGACTCAGGTTGTTTTATGTTCAACTATTTTTGTATATATAGCTTTGTTGTTGATTATGGCCCATATATTTGCTAGAGGCCTGTAACATCCACTAACTTTACGGTTCATTGCCCGAAAATTTTAATAGGCTTACCTATAACATGCGCAATACAAAGATGAAGTTATGGACATAAATATATGAATTTAATCAAGCGTGGCGTTGAATACTAGTGGTTGAATATTACTATAACGTTGCTTGTTTGTATTCATATTAACCGTGACTTTCTTCTAGGTCAGAGAGGAGTGACAAATAATAACCAATCTCCCCAACTGTTATATATAGATTTGACGCCATATTCACGCTTGTGGTTATCAGATCTGACGTGTTACGGAGCAAGGATCTGAATATCCCATTTCCCAATGTTAGTTTAGTGTCAAGGTTCAAAAAGTACAGGCGTTCCGAGTTACTGAAGGATTTTTTGGTTAAATTTATACCGGTATTCCATCACCAGATAAATCATAGAGAATCTGATTTTTGTTTGTTAATTGAATTGGGAATTATTTAACAGACAGGTAAGAATTTTAGTGTGTTTGTATAGGTATTACGGAATACAACAATTATGTATAATTTCTAAACCAGTTTATACCAAAATTACCAGAGACTCCGAAACAACTTGAATAGAAAAAAAGGAATGAATTGATGTCCAATATAGTTCTTTGACAGTTCTCAAATTACTTAATGTTTTATTTAATTTCAAAACTAAAATAAATGAAACTTGTCAGATTTCTGTTTTATATGATATTTTGTGTTACAGAATGAATAATTTGTGATTTATTTCATCGCAGAAGTTAGATATTATCTTAGCATCGCTTCCTCGAACAAATACGATAAATAATTTAAGAGGAAACTCGAGAGTGACACCTCTTGTCAGGTTACATAAATCATAAGGTAGCTTCTCCCATCTCAGTATTATATGTGGATGTAACTCATCAGCATGACAAATTCGACTGTAAGGGTGTATCTATATTCATGTAGCTTACAAACATTAACAAAAGTTTAAAGATTGTGTCGGCTAGGGACCCATAGTGATATTTTACACTGCGGTTTAATGTGAGATTTAAAAAAAGAGCTGACAATTCTCCTTATACTAGTTTTAAAAGATAGGTTGCCAGGCAACGAAATATACGCCCACAGCAGCTAAATCGTCCGGGCATTCGACAAGACTTTTCGCATATTTTTACTTTTTTCGGTAATGAAACATTTATAATACACTAAAATCTGACTAAGAGTAACAACTCATTAAGTAATTATCAGAAAATCATTTGAATTTGTTTGGCTTTGATAAAGTTATCTGCCATCCAAACATTTTTTATACGAAACATTTAATATCCTGGATTTAGCTGTTCAAGTTATCAAAATTCATTGAAACTCAATATACTTGGTCGTCTCAAGACCCTTTAAAAACACTGTGTATAAATTCAAAGTATTTTAAGTGATCAACCTAATAACTATGGCAGTAATTATCAGAAATCTATGAAAATCAATAGACTTCTTTGTCTCATCAATAGGCTTCTGTGTATAAATTTAAAGCGAATCAGATGTAAACTTTAGCTTCTATAGCGTATATAAAGGACATCCACAAAATTTTCTGAAGTGATCAAAGGCCATAACTCTGGTAGTATCTATCGGATATCTATGATATCAATAGGCTTCTTTGTTTCATGATCGTAAGCACTGTGTATTAATTTAAAGTTAATATCCGAGCGCCCACAAGCTATTTTAAAGTGATCAAGGGACATAACTCTGACAGTTATTATAGAAAAACGCTGAAAATCAATAGGATTTTTCGTCTCATTACCTTAAATACTGTGCATAAAGTAAGAGTCTATCGGATATTAAATTGATCCTCTAGACGGACGGACGGACTGACGACAAAATACGACCACATTTCAATTATGTGTGAAGAAGAAGAATCTTGGCGTGCTACTGGATTTCCCATTAACCATGGAGAAACAGGTCGAACAACTTTGCCGTACGTGCAATTACTATCTTCGATGTATTGGCAATATTCGAATCATCTTGACAGTTGAGGCCTGTTAGCTACTTGTGCGTTCCTTGATTTTTTCGAGGCTCGATTACTGCAAAAGTGCGTTGATTGGAATTCCCCAAAACCTGTGCACAACTCAAAAAAAAAATCAAATAAAATCATTACATTGGTTACCAATCATACTCCTCGCAGTGTCCCGTTTGATTAGAGCTAATCCCACTTCTCACTGCTGGAAAGAGGGGAAATTCTTGTTCTAAATTATGATTGGTCAATAGTCCCATTAACAACCGATCGCTAACTGCGTTATAAAGCCATTAACCTTTGAAGTAAAACTAATTGCGTGACAAACTAGGCTATCAACATAAAGTAAACACTACTGTATGGAGACGAACAGACTTTCGCCGTTTTTAATACCTTAAATTTCTGTACAAAGTTTTCGGGAAGACCCTAGATTAAACGAAGAACTGTCATGTTTCTGTACCCAAGGGATAGATTTGATTGAACGAGAAGAATATACAGTACACCCTCCCTCAAAAGATCAAGTATCAGAAGCCTATCCAGATTTGGCCAGGGAGGGATTTCTCGGACCATTTCTTCACGAATATGTTTACCAATAGAAGCCCGGATAACTTTCAAGATTCTAACATTGGTTTATATGTGCCAACATAATCTTTCCTCATCTTACCTCACTGATCTCAATCAAACATATAAACCAAATCGACCACTTCTTCCGCAAAATAAGCCATCATGGGTTGTACTGCAAACTAAACTGAAATCCTATCGGTATAAAGCCTTCAGTGTCTGTGGACCGCGTTTGTGCAATAACTTATCATTGGAGATACAGACTCAAAACTCATTTATTTGTTACATATTATCAGGATTAGCTATTATCTTCTCGCTTAGGGCATGCAATATGGATTGATTTAGCGCAATTACAAATGTACATTGTTATTATTATTATTCTAAGCTAATGTATGACAGTTTAAAGATTAGCGTAGTCTCGATTGTCTTTGCTACCGTTCTTACGATAATAAGCAAATTTTCGATTTTCAGTTTTAAATTAATTCATTGTCGATTGTATTTATTAATGACTTATAAAACATTTGCATGCCAAACGAACGATCTGCAATGTGCAGAATTTGCTCTTACGTAATGCATCTTTAAGTTGGTTTTAAATGATTAGACCGGGGTCTAATACTAAAACTCACCTGGCGTATACTTTCAAATCTTTGTTTTTGTTTTATTCCAATTTCATTCTTTAAAAAACCAGGCTAAGTTAGAATACAGGCCATATCTAAATATATTATACGGAATTCGTATGCTGAATGACCCTAGGCCAAAGCGACCTTTTGTTTAGCCAATTAAGAAGATGTTCCATCAATAGTGACAGTCTTCAGATCATTAGTTAGAGACTTCAGTCTGATATCGATATGTATGAAGTTGATTCAATGGCATTGGACTGGAAATATACATTTAGTGTTTTATTACCGAGGAATCTGTTGATAATGATTATCTAGTCAATAGGTCAAATAAACAGTAATCATATTCCACAGAATTGTGTCCTATGTTTAATATAAAGAGACATCGTCAGAAGTGACAATAATATGATTACCCCAAAATGAAATTTAATCGTATATATTCTGTACTATCACTAACATGTCAGAGCGATCAAATTCAATAGATTTATTTTAACACCTTTTTTAAATAAAATTCACACTATTGTAAACGGATTCATATTCGCGTATTATAATATTAATAATAGTACTTTATCACCTAATAATACATTCTACAGTAGATATCGCTTGTGTGATAAATTTCATAATCTACTGCGATATCTTAAGGAGATATCGCTTTGCCTGAATTTGATTGGTCAATAAAAAAGAAACTATTTTTCTTTATTTTCAAAAAACAGTTCATTTATTTTTATTAAAAGTAACTTCTTTCATATTAAAAAGGAACTATTTTTTTTTAATTGACCTTGATGGAAACACTTGGTCAATGTTAAGGACTTTGCAATAGTTGAATTGCTGTCAAAAAATTGATATATCACTACGCCATAATGTATTCAGGTTCAGTAATAGTGAAATCTATAGCAAAGAATTATATTTATTTAGCTCTGCATGTTAGAAGGGATTGGGTTATAAATAAAATCTCCTACTCGTCTTTTTTGATATAAAAAAATATCAACACAGAGCCTCGGTTTTTTTTCCATTATATCAAATTGTGGTGATATGTTTTGATATCGAAAAGCCTTGTAGGAAAAACTCTATTTATTACACATAGCATTAGGTTAAACAATTTATAGCTTTAAATTATACCACAATACAATCAAAATGAAAATCCATGTGATTAAAAATTTAAAAAATAGTTATTCACAAACAATAAATAGTATATATTATACAATAAAATTATTTTAAAGTTCAGGAAGATAATGATGTACGTTGAGCAAACGCGAAATAATTATATCAAGTTACCTGTAATCACTGTAGATATATAATAAGTTTGGGATCAGTTGACGACATCAAAGAGACAAATTTATAGATAGATGGACTAGTATAATACATGTACCTAGGTGGTAAATACAGTCCTCTTAAGGAGATATATATGCAGGGCAAATTAAAGTAGCCAAGTCTCTAACTCGATATCATTTAAAATCTTCGACAATGAAAACACGAATATTGTCAATTTATATCAACATTGATGTTGTGATCTTACAGGGAAAAGATGGGCTTTAGGACAAAATTAAAAATTCGTGTACCATAATGCGTTTTAGGCCCATTTTTAACAAGGGACTTGAAGAACGAGGCATATTCTTCACTCGGCAAACCTCAGCAGATTCTAGTACCCTACATCCAGCTAGATGTACTGTACCGGAATCTGCCGAGGTTGCCGAGTGGCATACGTAAAAACATTCTATGTAGACTAAAATAACCAGACGCTAGAGATTTACTTTCGATTAAGACTCTAGGCGTATTTCGCCGAACATAACTGATTTGAAATAAGTGTGAGTAAAGACGGAAATGATTTAATGTAAATCAGTTTATATAAATTCATATTACATTATTATATGCATTGTGACCCATTTGTGTCAATTTCTAGGTCCCAGGTATTAGCGATTTAGCTCCTTTAAACAAAAAAGTTGTATTCATCGACTAACGTCTTTAATGTACAATATTTACATAATCTCTTTTCACTGGGTGTTTCTATGCAAAGCGAATATGAGGGCTAATCTAAACTGCAGTTTTAGGTCATCACTGCATAGATAAAATTTAAATAGAGGAAAATCTGTGAACGAATTATATGTGCTTAACTTAGATGAAGTAAAACGTGAAGAATTACATTCTTGGATAGATTGATCAAACAGTTTAGCTTTTAATTAAAATTGTCATTTGTTTTGTTTAATCATGGTAACAGAAGAACTACTACTAGATCGGTAAGTGGCAGATCACAACATAATATAAAAAGATACAGGCTCAATTTAAAAATAAAACATGACCATAAGACAACAAAATAAACATAACTATTGTAAAAAAAAATCAAGTTACATTATTACATGTATTCACTAGGTCTCCATCGCCATATCTGAAAACGCAGGATATACAAAAATGGAAACATCAAAGTACTGTTAATAATATACGCTTTGTTTCCGCCTGTCTGTTTTGAACATTTAATACCGATTCCTTTGTCCGTCGAAATCTATCGCCCAACTTCTATTTCAAGACAGTGTGGGCGCGGAGCCTAACATTAATTGTTATTGCTGTTTTGAACTTTTGTACTATTAGAATTTAAGACAGGCAAGGGGCGTGTTAATGTCTGGTTTAAAGTAGCTTAGTCTCTAACTCGTTAAATCAACATTAATGCTGTGATCTTACTGGAAAAGGATGGGCTTCTGATATAAACTTCTTACCATTGGTACACGAATGCGCATTAGTCCCAGTTATAACAAGAGACTCGTGGAACGAGGCTAGGCACATTGCACCAAATCAAAAGGCGTCACCATACTCTCATGTAGGCTGGAATAACCAGACGCTAGAAATTTGCATTCGATTGAGACTGCTGTTTTTTTCGCTTAACATAACTGATTTGAAATGAGAGTAAAACGGAAACCATTTAATGTAAATCAGTTTATATCCATTCATATTGCAGTATTATATGCGTTGCGACCTATTTGTGTCAATTTCTAGGTCCCAAATGTTCGCGATTTAGCTACTTTAAAGAGATATAATATTCGTATTTGGCACGGTGTGAGGTCTGTGTACAAGTGTACGGGGTATTTAATTGATCCTTTATCTTACTTAGCATCGACATGATTTTCGAAAGACTGTCTGTAGGGATATTTATCACACAAATTATTAAATAATATAAGTAATGCGGGAAAGTTTAGGATGAAGGTTTAATGAAATTGACTATGTTAAGAGTAGTTTTACGCTCGCATGTTTGATTTTACGTATAAACACCGTCAAAAGTATTGGTCAGTTGTACATTTAGTCCTATAGCAATAAAGCTAGATATAAAGACACCCATTTCAAACTATAGTCATCGATGTAAAGCTGAATTTTCCTATAAATATGTCAGTTTATACAAATTCAAGTTTATCTAGCACTCCTGCTTTAATAAGTATGCTAATCATGTCAGTTGTGACAGTGAAAAACGAGTATTTTTGTCCGACATGGCACGACTTTATCATTGTACAATTGATGACTGTATACCATCGTATTTGTACTCAGATTGTCGTCACGTTGTTGTGTATACAGGTAAAAAAACATAACTGTATGCCTTTTTTTATTTGTTCTTGTGAGCGATAACCCTGTGTGTCAATGGACACTATACGCCCTACTTAACAGTAGAATTAGTTTGTATTATCTCTGATTTGAATGGAAGTAGTAGTCATATGTATAACTAGCCAAGACTGGTCGGTCAGCATAGGGTATTGTAGATTTATATTAATTCCGATTTAATATGATATATTTAAAGAGATATTCTCACCTAAACGATCTCCGACCACCGTTCTCATTACTCTAATATATCAATTCTGATTTTACAGCATTACCGGGTTGGAATGTGGAATCGGGTATGTTGGATTGTATGTAAGATTAAATCAATTGCTTCATTACCAGAAATGGAAACTGTCATTTTCAAAACTTAAAAGCTCACTTCCATGAGTTTTATATTCCGTGACAAGTAAACGCCCCCTGTAAGCAACATTCAATCCCATAGCACGCTTGGCCGCAAAAAACCATACATTGATGAAAATCTGAAAATGACAAGTATTGTTTTGACGAGGTATTGGTGTCCAATCGATTTCACTTTATTTGCATTGCAGATATGCGATCTTGATGCATAACACTATAGGGTTATTTTAGGTCTCGGAAAAGTGTTTTGTTCAGTATAGAAATCGTTACCTTCATGATGTGTAACGAAAACTAGGGTCATGAAGTAGCTTGCATTATCCTATACTACCTTAGAGCCTAAACTTAGACTAACTCACTCGATCATTCTTTGTTTCATAGCAGAATTAGCGCGTAAAAAATACGGTCTTCGTGTTATTATTAACTTCATATATATAGGAAAGTTGTCTCAAATATTTCCAATCGTTACCTTAAGTACAATTAGTACCCAAAAAAATAATCTAATATCAGCTCATACGACACTGCTAAATAAAAAATTAGCCAAACCTTCTACCGGTAGTAACTAAGAGTAAGTTGACTTCGCGCATGCGATGTACAACATAAAGCCGATTTCCACCAGGCGAATTTGTTCGCGCGAAGCAAATTTTTTCGAGTACAGGCATGCGCAGTATAATTTCAGACCGTCTGAAATTATACTGCGCATGCCTGTACTCGAAAAAATTGGCTTCGCGCGAATAAATTCGCCTAGTGGAAAATCGGCTTAAGTCACCGTCTAATGACAGATACTGCAGAGTCAGTTATCCATATTATATACGATATATGGTTGCTGTAATCGATTTATAAACATATAACAACACAAACAGTGTTCCAGATTCAGTCAATAGAATATTAAAGTATTTGACCCAACGACGTGAAGTCCGAAGAACGCCCTAGACGATAATGTCACAGCCATTGGAATCTGGATTTCCTTTTAATCGAAAGAAAACACAGCTCAATGCAAATAATGTATTGACAGCTCATTCGCAAATTGGCGATTGTATAATAATATTAAATAAATATTTATTAAATGACACTGAATGGTTTTATTGATAGAATAGCTTTACAAAACATAGTATACTCGTTCCCCCCACATCCGACAAATCCCCACTCCCTTTCCGCCTGCCCGCCTCTCACAAAACAGAATATGGCTTAAAATCATAGTTACTATTTTAAATGCGGTCCTGGCTATTTTGTTCATAGTTAGGAATTAAATGATAGAATAGTTGGCATACAAAAGCAGGCCAAATACTATAGTACATATATATCGAGCTGACTAGACCTGTTTGCGAACAAATATCAATCTCAAATTGTGTCTGATAATAATAATAATAATAAAAATAATCGCGTCATTTTACAAGGGTAGCAAATTAGGCCTGGGGCCTTTTCCCAATTTGGCCCTTGGCACAGATCGTGCGAATCATTTCGATCATTACTGCAAGAAGAAACCGAAGAACTCGGGGGAAACCTGCCTGATCGGACGGGAGACCGAATATCCCTCTCACTTACAACGATAAAGTTATTGCCCTGAGCTGGGATTGAACCCTCGTTGCATTGGTGAGAAGCCGCCTCTCTATCTTTTTTTTTTCTGGTAAAATGTTTATTCCCAGAAATTATACGTATACAAGATAGTATTTACAATATATTATAATTTCACAACAAATCATTTTATATCTATTCGAAGTGGAAATTACATAATTAGGTGTATATACAGGCATAACTATAGAACATTAAAGTACAATACTAAGAACAATTATTTTTGATTTTTTATAAGCTATATAGGATGAGAGTTGAGTATGTATAAAAGATTAAAAAATAGTAAAATATATTTTGTACAACTAAAATCTTTGCCTGTCATGTACACACTTATAATACAGGAGATTTATACCGGTTTAAATATGTCAGTAGCAATGCTAAATTATGTTACCAGTTACTTATTATAAACCTCAAAGCTATAAATATTGAACAATATGCTGATTTAGACATAAATGAGACATATTGTGAGGAAAAAAACAAAAAACAAAAAAAAAAACAACAGTTTTAGAATAAGAACTTTGATATAATTTCTTAAGAAACAGGTTGACACAATAGCTTTGATATGGAGGTTTTGTTGTGTTGTAACCACAGTTGCACTCAGAAAAAAAAGGTTTAACCTTAAAATATAGTATTTAATGTATCAGAAAGTATTATATTTGGTGACTTCAATGCAAGATAAACATAGTATAAGCAAGAAAATTGTTTGTAATTAAGAAAATGTTGAGAAAATCTTATGTAAAGGTTTGCAATAGCTATCCGACCAGCTCGACTGTTTCATTGTTATTAGCCGAGAAAGAGCACATGCCTGGATACTTACTGTGAATACGGGGTTAATGGTCAACATAAAAACAACAAATATATGGTCTATATCTGACCTATTTGTTGGTCGAATGTTTTATTTTCACGCACCAGGTATCCATGGAATATGAATATTCTTATTATGAATTTCAAATAAAAAGGACACAAAACATTTATCTAAAAAAGGCAGTTAAGTACATTACATTTGTAAATACTAACATTACAGATATGAAATGAAATGAAATGGGGTTTACCATCCTACTGTTCAGTTCCGATTGGGCTAATGAAAACAGGCTTACGCAATGCAGTGTGTTATGAGGGCCATTTTGCCCAGACAGTGACTCCATGACCTGCTCCAATATCGAATTCCAACTGCCAATGTGTACACGGGACCTCGAGGTTAGCGAGCCAACGTCTTACTCAATGAGCCACGGTGACTCCACATTACAGATAACATGCAATGTCATTTAATAACCCGAAACTTAACTATACCAAAACTTTCCTTTTCTTAGTTTATCTTTATTTAAACAGCAAAAACGAGGACGAGGACTTTTCCGGACATAATATAGATAGGCTTATGCACTCAGTATAATTGCGGCTGCATTAGAAAGAATAACCACTTAGTCATGCACTATAAAGTTTTACCTCTTGAACGTACATAAAAAGTTTACAATGACCTCCACATATTTGTAGTATGCAATTTACAACATTACAACAAGTGTTCGTTTACGTACACGCCAACGTGTAGGCCTACATGGGGTCTCTAATTTTCGTCCAGCCCGAACGAGGAGACACCAGACAACTCGCCCATTCGTCCTGATCCCCTGATTCACACACACGCTCTACCCATACATATTATAAATGGCTGAACCTCAATTTGTGGATGGCTGAATGGTTAGCGTGTGCGCGCTGTATCATAAAGCCTGTCATTGAGTCAACTGGCGTGGTTTCGAATCCCCGGTTGTACATCGCAAGGAGTAGGGTCGCTTATCTAACCTCTTGTGTTTTCTCCGGGTCCCCTGGTTTACCCCCACTGCTAAATACCCTAAGCGCAAGCGAATTATTGAAATAAAATTAAACCATATGTTCAAGTTCAAGTTCTTTATTTCTTTCAGTCATACGACTCATCAGATAAGTAAACAATAAGTAAACAAATCAGGTTATGTACAAAATTTTACATATGTATAGTATGGAGAGCAGACGACTTGAGAAATTTTAATGTACAACATTCAATAAATAATTTCTTCTTTTATTACAGTAGCAGTTAGTCTCGAAATGACCTAGTTTGTGTCGCGTGGACGTTAAACCCAATTTCGCTCTCTCACTCTGAACCCCAATGTAATTGATATCGTAATCTCTCTACATGTCGCATGATACACACGTTCGTTGAAAGACGTTAACTCAAAGTTGCGGAAAAGGGCTAGGTGGTTGACTTTTATTATTAATTAATGACATATATATAGATATACTATTTAAGCTTGTCATTAAATATGGGAACATTTTTAGGGTCCATCGATATGCTATATTGCTATAAGTCTCCAAATCAATGTTATACATACATCTGGCTATAATAAAACTTAACCTTTCATTAATTTACATAGTCTTCTCGGTATAATTTGACAATAGAACCATACAGAATGGGAGGGGGGGGGTAATTAAATGCCAATAGAAGAATTATGTAATTTAGCTGTAAACTTATTAATATTCACCTTATTCTCTAATAAACCGATTTTAGAGAAATACAGATATGCAGGTTTAAAATCCCATTAAATAGTGATAGAGAGAGATAAAGAACAAATAATTCTATGCTACGATAGAAAACTATTTAAAAATGAGAAATACGACCTGCTAGAAACCAAACACTCTTACGTTGTCGTCGTTATCACCATCATTATTATAATAACCCTAAATTACTATAATATTGCCTTATGATGATGCATACGAAGCGTGAGAAAGATATAATGCACGAAACGACCCATGACCGTATATGCAAATCAATTTAAAAATGAGATGATGTATGCATTTTTTTTTTATATAATTCATGTTTATATAGTGTGTCAACAGTCCCGTGGGAATAATCTTTAAAAATGGGGCTAAGTAAAAGATTTTAAAAAAAAAGTAAAACGAATTAAATTTTAGAAGTAGGCTACTTTAAATTTAACTTGTTTGTTCGTCTACGATATATTTGCCACTGTCGTAATGCAATAACCAGATATAATTTTTATTACTTTAAAATTTTTTATACTTAATGTAAAATCAAAATAGAGAAGATCGTGCAAGCTTTGATCAACTTGGCTGTCTGTGGGCGTATTTGACTAGATACATCGGCCATTGTTATCTGAATGTGCGAATTATTTGTTACGATAACAACAGTAATTAATAGTTTCTGTTAATATCGATTCAGGTACATTGGATGAATGCGCTGTATTTAACTTTTCGATTTGTAATATCAACATCAGGCTACGTTAATATTTAGTTGTTGGATTGTCCGTGCTTGTTTTATTTTATTTGATAGACATGTTATATATTTTTCAGGTGTAGAGGAAACACAGTAAAGATGTCTAGAGGTGGGGCACAGTTTTATAGCGGTAGAGAAACGGATTATATACCACCATCGGATTATAATAATCCTTATTATCCTGGTAATCAATATGGTCATAACAATTTTGTAAGTTGTGATATAAAAATATTTCCTAGTTCTTTTAGGCATCATGTCAGGTTGTATATTATTTCAATTTCGACTGATCCGGCAATAAATCCCGTTTTAAAAGAACGCAAAAGTTACACTTTACTACAAATCACTAAAAAGGGTATACTGTGCTTTAATATATTTACATTAGAAAACTTGACATTAAAGGACTCCCAATTCGGTCTTATATTTCGGATTGTTCGTACTTCGTTTTATTTCATTTATAGATTGATATTCTCCCCTTTGAAGATAGTACATTTGAATGATTTATTTCTTACAGAATTCCCCGGTTCGTTTTGAGGATCCAGACGGAGCCTACTACTCTAACGAAAAGAGATTGAATCAACCAAGACCAGATGAATCGGCTTACAGCGAATCGGGATCGGCCAATGGCAAACAACCCTGGTCTTATAGAAAGATATGTAGAAGATTTGCGGAAAGAACTTCAATGCAAGGAATTCCATATATCCATGCATCTAAGACGCTGTTATCTAAAGGAGCATGGACTTTGATATTTCTCATTGGAACCGGTGGAATGATATTTCACCTGTTCTACCTGTTCAGTATATATTTACAATACCCAAAACAAACAAAGGTCGAACTTGGATTTGACGCTTTGCCCTTTCCAGCTGTGACGTTTTGTAATGTTAATCCAATGAGGCTGAGCATGACCAATCTAGCTAGCACAGAGCTTCAAGAATTACTGGAAGAAATTAAACCCTCAAATGTACAGAAGTTATATCAGGTAAATGACGTATGTGCTCCCATGTTACAGCAGGTTTACTTTCTAGAGTATTGTCAAGTAACATCTTTAATCCAGGTCTGGAAGTCGCTAGATAAATAAAATTTTAGTATCCGATCTGACGACATAAACTGTTCAGATAGGCAATCCCTCATCAAGGTACATAAGTTTAGCGCTACTTTAGTTTTATCCAAGGAAACACCTATTTACTCTTTACGGCCAAATTCACAGCTGTGTGTTGACAGAAAAAGATATTGCGAACGGCTTTATTTTTACCTGATGGCACAAATGAGCCCTGATTGAATTTTTTTTTTAAAAATTGCATAGCCACATTGTCATATTCCATTGAATCAAAGACAGTTTCATAACATTTGAATGACTTTATATTTTAGGAAGAAATCGAAATGGTACTGGGAGACGTCGCCGCCGGTGTTGGTCCACTAATACGAAATAAAAGATTTCTGGATAAACTAAATGTCAGCCAATCCTCCACCAGGGTTGAAGAGAGTGAACATTTTGGCGAAGATGATTGGGAAAGAATCGGTACCAAGGATGAAGCTGATCAAATTTATGAAAATTATTATACCTTGTTTAACGCAGAACCTAGGTAAGTGAAGCCAGTAAGATGATGACCCTGGTCCTACAAAATTAATCTAAATCTGTACAATCCGTGTTTGTAAACGTTTATAAATACGTATATACGTGTCATTTATTATAGTTATTAAATTTAGATATTTCTAAATACACAACTTGGATGTTTCTAAATATACCACTTACAGGTTTCTAAATATACCACTTACATTTTCTAAATTATACCACTTCGATGTTTTTAAATATCAAATACAGTTTCTAAATATACACTAAGATGTTTACACATACCACGTACATGGTTCTAATCATACCACTTGCATGAACATGGTTCTTAATATACCATGTGTGAAATAGCTTTATTTAACGTCCGCTTTTACCGAGGTGATATCGTAGACAACTAAATATACTACTTAGATCTTTCTAAATATACACTTAGATGTTTCTACATGCCACGCACATGGTTCTAAATATACCACTTACATGTTTCTAAATATACCACTTAGATGTTCCTAAACATACCCTTAGATGATCCTAAACATAACCTAAGATGTTACTTCATACCACTTATATTTTTCTAAATATACCACTTAGATGTTCCTTAACATACCCTTAGATGTTACTTTATACCACGTACACGTTTCTAAGTATACCACTTATTTTTTTCTAAAAAAAACCACTTAGATGTTTCTAAAAAATACTACTTAATAATCTTAAATTTAGTGATTATGTAGACTTCATATATCCTGATGAGCTCGAAATTAAAAATACCACTGACAGTGACAATTGACAATTGCCATAAACTGAGTGTTAAATTGTACGATAAACGGGATGACTTTGTCTTTCCGATTGTTAACTTTCCATTTATTAGTAGTAACATTCCAATTTCACTAGCTTATGGGGTGCTTGTGTCTCAACTTATTCATTACACGAGAGTTTGTTCCATTTATTCTGATTTTTTAAGTAGATCGAGGCATTTGTCATCTTAGCTTCAACTACAAGGATACTTGCGCACTAAACTTATTAAAACCTTTAAAAAGTTTTATGGCCGTCATATTGATTTGATTGGTAAATATAACGTGTCTATCTCGGCTATTATTCTAGATATTTTTAATTGACACGTTTACCGTTACTATCACCCTGATAATGTCTACTACATCGTTAAGACAGTTCATCACGTGCATTTTGCATACTATAGTCCATTGGCCAATCACGCTATTTGACCGACATTTCGCCTAATAGATTGGATGCAGCTATGGCGGGTGTGGCGCCAGGCAGGGTAAGCTTACTCTTCCGGACACCTGTTACCACTGCTTGTCGTGTATTTTGTACACGAGGAGCAGTCCATTTGCTGATTACACTACTTTGCTTGAATACACTATTTTGCCTATTACGTTTTTAGGACTTCGAATTCTGTCTTATTGTTTGGATTGTTCGTATACTTGGTTTTTTTTTTTATACTTAGAAGTTTCTCAATAATATATCACTAAGATGTTTAAAAAAATACCACTTAGATGTTTAAAAATATACGACTTAGTTGTAAATGGACCACTTATATGTGTTTAACTCATATACAAAAGAAAAGGAAAGGAAAGCATACATAATATTGATTTTGTATTGTTTCAGACAAAAAAGATTGGCGATGGGACACGCAATAGAATCTATGCTAATAAAGTGTTCTTTTGCTGGTAGAAGTTGTTATGCCGGGTAAGTTATCAAAACCTTTGTACTCCAAGTTACCGGGGTGTTAGATAGCTGAATGGTTAGCGTGCGCGTGCTGTATCATAAAGCTTGTAATTGAGTCAACTGGCGTGGTTTCGAATCCACGGTTGTACGTGGCAAGGAGTAGGGTCGCCTGTTCAGCCTCATGGATGTCCTCGGGTTTCCTCCCACTGTCAAAGACCCCTACGCGCAAGCGAATTATTAAAATAAAATTCAGCCATCGAGTGGACGTTAAACCCTATTTCGTAATTTGATAATTGATTAAACTGGTCATAATGAAAATATTTCGTATACAAAATAAGTATTTCAAAGAAATCTCACGCAGTACAATCGGAACAAATAAGGATATATCAAGTATTTATTAGGAAATTTAAAATTGATTGTGGTTTTTTAGTGTATAACGTTTATTTCCAGGAATTTCACACAAATTACCGATTCACATTTTGGTAATTGTTACACTTTGCAGACATCATTGTTTAAAAGTCGTAGAAGTGGACCAGAACAAGGTAAGTCTGGTTTGAAATAAATAAAAAATCTCGCGATGGTTTGTATTCAGAGTCAGCTAAATGCATGGATATGCTAGGCAATTGCTCATGATGATTAATTGGTGTTTTTGATATTTAACATTGATCTCGGTAGTACTGTCATGGTACTAAGCCAGCTCTATTTGTGTATTGTGGTTATTATAATAATCATATCATCCGCCAACACATCCTAACGCAGATAATACTCAGATTATTGATAGTTTATATCCTTGTAACTTTGACCAATCATTTGAACGTAAATCACAATGTACCCAATCTTTAAAAGGTTGGATGTCCACCAACATGTTGAATTTAAATGATCATAAAATTAAGCTATCATGATTGAATCAAAACACTCATTATCAAAATCTGACACATCAACTTTGAAAATAAATAATTCCACGAAGATGACGAAAAAAACCTTCCACACGAGCGGAAAAAGGAAGGGGGTTGGGGTGGAAGATTCCCCATCACAGTGCAAGCAAGTTTGGATCTCGGTGAAATAATTATGGTTATATCCACACAGTCTTGTCAAGTTTGTTACCGGGGATTTGTTTACTATTACTTTGAAAATAGCTGACTCAGAAACTTAAAACAGTCTACGAAGTTAAAAATCTGGGTGTTTACATCGATTCAGATTTCTCCATGGAAGTTCAGAATAATTACATCTGTAAAACCTGTTTTTCCACCTCCGCTCTATCAGAGACACTCGTCATCTTATATCTAAGGACGCAGGTCATACTCTGGTTCGATCGCTCGATAATGGGCAGACTTACGAACATGATCACTAGAAGAGACAAAATATGCGGGAACTGTCGATTTTGCGGGATATTTGGATATCAAAAGATATCCAGAGTTTTAATATTCCCAAATCTAAGAAAAAGATTACCTGTTCGGAACAATAAATGAATCTATGTATTAGGGACCATGCACAATAACACAGGGTAAGCTTACTCTTCCGGACACCTGTTACTACTGTTTGCCATGTATTGCTGATTACACTATTTTGCCTAGATCGTTTTTTTATAGGATTTCGAATTGTGTTTAATGATTTGGATTGTTCGTACTTGGTTTAATGTTTTTCCAATCGAGATGGTGATATATTGCATTGTTCGCGATCAATTATACTTTGTTTGCATAATACCAGATCTTCTCTTCTGAGAACTTCGTCTTCGTGTTCATTTTGGACATAACCTATCCTTTCTTTTTGAAGGTCTAGAAATTATACTTTTCCTGCAAAATCACGAATTTATTAGAGGTATAACCAATGGTAATGGAATACAAATGTTGGTTCATGATCGAGATGTTATGCCCCATCCTTACGATCAAGGTATCGCAATTGGATCAGAATCCGAGTCGATCGTTGGTCTTACATTGGTAAGTATCTTAAACTTACGGAAGTGGCTATAATATTGCAAACTTGACACTGTAGGTTATGTAAAGACATTTCTTTTATTGCTTCAGTTAAATATGTAGGTTATGCTTACTATTCTATGACAATTGATTATATCAAAGCATTGTGGCAGTTATTAGTATCAACTAAAAGTTAATAAGCTATTTTCATTTTATTTCAGCTAAGGATCAGTAGGCTAGGGGAACCTTATTCAACTTGTCAAGATGTAGCAGCCTTCCAAAAGCTGTATGGGGCTAAATACACTAGAGTGGTAGGTAATTACACATGACACCCTGTAAATAATCTGTCTAATAATCTCTGATGCAGTATTTACATCTCCAAATTATAGCTTTCGTTATACGACTTTCACAAAAGAAAGATATAGATACGCGTCAAATATCACCGAGTCATACCGCCTCATTAACTGACATTTTTTAGAGTTAAATTTTTTAAAAATTACCTGATCAATTGATTCATAAGTCGGTCTTTTGTTTTTTTTAACCAAAATGTCACATATCTTGATATATTATATTATAGTAGTATTTCTGCAAAAATACAACATACTATAAGTGGTTTAAATATTATTAAGTTTTCTAAATAAAATTTATAATTATTAATATATAGGTAATTAGAAAATGTATAAATATCGATATTTAGTAAATGTTTAAATATTTTTTTCTAAATACTAATATTTTTTTCTAAATACTAATATTTTTTTCTAAATACTAATATTTTTTTCTAAATACTAATATTTTTTTCTAAATACTAATATTTTTTTCTAAATACTAAACTAATATTTTTTCTAAATACTAATATTTTTTCTAAATACTAATATTTTTTCTAAATACTAATATTTTTTCTAAATACTAATATTTTTTCTAAATACTAATATTTTTTCTAAATACTAATATTTTTTCTAAATACTAATATATTTTCTAAATACTAATATTTTTTCTAAATACTGATATTTTTTCTAAATACTCATATTTTTTCTAAATACTCATATTTTTTCTAAATACTCATATTTTTTCTAAATACTCATATTTTTTCTAAATACTCATATTTATTCTAAATACTCATATTTTTATTAAGTTTTCTAAATAAAATTTATAATTATTAATATATAGGTAATTAGAAAATGTATAAATATCGATATTTAGCAAATGTTTAAATATTTTTTTCTAAATACTAATATTTTTTTCTAAATACTAATATTTTTTTCTAAATACTAATATTTTTTTCTAAATACTAATATTTTTTCTAAATACTAATATTTTTTTCTAAATACTAATATTTTTTTCTAAATACTAATATTTTTTTCTAAATACTAATATTTTTTTTAAATACTAATATTTTTTCTAAATACTAATATTTTTTCTAAATACTCATATTTTTTCTAAATACTCATATTTTTTCTAAATACTAATATATTTTCTAAATACTAATATTTTTTCTAAATACTAATATTTTTTTTACAATATCTAAATACTAATATTTTTTTTACAATATCTAAATACTAATATTTTTTTGTAAATACTAATATTTTTTTGTAAATACTAATATTTTTTGTAAATACTAATATTTTTTTGTAAATACTAATATTTTTTTTGTAAATACTAATATTTTTTTTTGTAAATACTAATATTTTTTTTGTAAATACTAATATTTTTTTTGTAAATACTAATATTTTTTTGTAAATACTAATATTTTTTTCTAAATACTAATATTTTTTTCTAAATACTAATATTTTTTTCTAAATACTAATATTTTTTTCTAAATACTAATATTTTTTTCTAAATACTAATATTTTTTCTAAATACTAATATTTTTTTCTAAATACATATATATTTTTTTAAAATACTATTTTTTTTCTTCTAAACAATAATATTTTTTTCTGAATACTATTTTTTTTTTCTAAATACTAATATTTTTTTTCTAAATACTTATATTTTTTTTCTAAATACTAATTTTTTTTTCTAAATACTAATATTTAATTCATATATTTTCTAAATATTCATATATTTTCTAAATATTCATATATTTTCTAAATATTTATATATTTTCTAAATATTTATACATTTTCTAAATATTTATATATTTTCTAAATATTTATATATTTTCTAAATATTCAGATATTTTCTAAATATTCAGATATTTTCTAAATATTCAGATATTTTCTAAATATTCAGATATTTTCTAAATATTCAGATATTTTCTAAATATTCAGATATTTTCTAAATATTCAGATATTTTCTAAATATTCAGATATTTTCTAAATATTCAGATATTTTCTAAATATTCAGATATTTTCTAAATATTCAGATATTTTCTAAATATTCAGATATTTTCTAAATATTCAGATATTTTCTAAATATTCAGATATTTTCTAAATATTCAGATATTTTCTAAATATTCAGATATTTTCTAAATATTCAGATATTTTCTAAATATTCAGATATTTTCTAAATATTCAGATATTTTCTAAATATTCAGATATTCATATATTTTCTAAATATTCATATATTTTCTACATATTATTACATTGTCTAATAAACATTAATATATTTACTAAAATAACGTTATAATGGTTACTAATGTATGATTTAATTTCTATGTTCTTTTATTAGGCTTGTCAAAAGTTTTGTGTAGCAGAACTCATAATGGATAACTGTAACTGCACCGATCCTGTAAAAGAAGAAATAAACTTAAAGATTGGCAACACAAGGGAATTGCCGCATAATTGTCGTTCAGAAAAAGGTCAGAAATTGATTTCATATAGTCCAGAGATAAAATTGTCCTATTTTTAATTTATTGTTCATCAGTAATTTTCCTTTTATGATGTGGGCTGTTGGGTGAGATATTCACTGGCTCACTAAGTGTTGACTGATGTAGCAATATAGTCGTGGCGATATTGTTTTTACAATTATAGACAAAAAATAGAGAAATAATTAAGATAGCTGAATATATTATTGATTAATATATTTGACAAGTTAGGAGTTTCAAACATATTCTATATTATATTATATATAGTGTGTATTTAAATCAACCTTTGTGTTCTTTAGTAAAAATCCATTCAACAATATAAGGGTGGGTTTCGACGTCATTTGGCTCAATTAACCAATCTATCTAATTGCTTACATCATTTTTGACCATTTAGATAATTGAATGTCCAGGGCCAGTAAATATAAAATTACGATACTCGTAAGAATTCACCAGACAACAGCCTGGCTCTAGAAGTTTATATTCAGCAGACTTGCTTTGCACTATATGTCAGCAGCTAAATATATATATATAAAACATGAAAACGAACTGATGCATTGTTATATGAGAAGACAAACGTCTTAAGAAACCAGTAAGAAGCAAACACACAACGTGAAGTAGAATAAAGACAGCTAGAGACAAATTCTATACGATCACAGAAATATGTAAGAAGCGTCGACCGGTTTTTGGAATCGTCAGACAGAAAGGCCCATTGTGCTACACAGATTCTCTGTTATTTAATTAAGACATACAGGTCACTTTTCAGGCTAATTGTCGTCAATTACATTCATAATTATACCATTAACATTTTTAGATACGAAATGTTTGTTTCGTACTGAACTACGATATGAGAATGGCGAGTTAGAATGTACATGTGATGACCCGTGCGAGTAAGTACTTTTTATTTAAATGTTATAATGCACACAATAGTTGCATGGATGTGTGATCTGTTTCTCTATTCGTACGAAGCCGAGTACATACAGATGCTCGTTAAAACAAATAAACGATCAGTCAGACTTTTTAATTTCACTTATCGATATATCGATTACGTTTTAGCCCTGAATAATCCTAAATTTAGTAGATTTCATATATCCTGATGAGCTCGAAATTAAAAATACCACTGACAGTGACAATTACGCTTCCTACTTGGATCTGCGTCTCGATTTTGATAATTGCCATAAACTGAGTGTTAAATTGTACGATAAACGGGATGACTTTGACTTTCCGATTGTTAACTTTCCATTTATTAGTAGTAACATTCCAATATCACCAGCTTATGGAGTGTTTGTGTCTCAGCTAATTCGTTACCCGCGAGCATGTTCCTTTTATTCTGATTTTTTAAGTAGATCGAGGTATTTGTCATCTAAGCTTCAACTACAAGGATACTTGGGCACTAAACATATTAAAACCTTTAAAAAGTTTTATGGCCGTCATATTGATTTGATTAGTAAATATAATGTGTCTCTCTCGGCTATTATTCTAGATATTTTTAATTGACACGTATACTAATACTATCTCCCTGATAATGTCTACTACATCGTTAAGATTGTTCATCGTATGCATTTTGCATACCGATAGTTCATTGGCCAATCACGCTATTTTATGACATTTCGCCTGATAGATTGGATGCAGCTATGGCGGGTGTGGCGCCAGGCAGGGTAAGCTTACTCTTCCGGACACCTGTTACCACTGCTTGTCGTGTATTTTGTACACGAGGTCGTGTATTTTGTACACGAGGAGCAGTTCATTTGCTGCTTACACTATTTTGCTTGAATATACTATTGTCTATAACGTTTTTAGGACTTCGAATTCTGCCTTAGGGTTTGGATTGTTCGTACTTGGTTTTTTATTTTACTAATGTATAGAGAATCTCCTACGAGTGTTTTTTGATATCAAAAAATATCAACATAAGTTGATAAAGTAAAAAAAAACGAGGCTCTGCCGAGGTTTTTTTACTTTATCAACGAGTGTTGATATTTTTTGGTATCAAAAAACACGAGTTGGAGATTTTTTTTATCACCCAATCCTTTCTTACATGCACAAATAAATAAATATAATTCTTTCCTAAAGATTTCACTTTTACCGATCCTATTTACATTATAGCGTAGTGATACATCATTTTTTGACAGCAGTTTAGCCATTGTATAGCCCTGTATACTGACCCAGTTTTTTTCCTTCAAGGTCAATTTAATAAAAGCAGTTTCTTATTTTTTTTTTTAAAAGACACTCTTTACTTAAACTAAGTGGGTTCTTTGAAATAAAAGAAGGTAGTTCCTTTTTGATTGACCAATCAAATTTATGTAAAGTGATCTCACTACACTGTGTATATATCACTAAAGTGATATCACCACACTGTAGATATCACATTTAACACACAAGCGATATCTACTGTCAAGTGTATTATTGGGTGATAAACTGTGATATACCTATAGTCTATTCTAATTATTTTATAATTTCGGCAAGAATAAATGAATGAAATGTTCGACGTTCTACTCTTTGAGCCCCAACCGGGTTAGTGAGGACGCGAATTCGCCGTGAAACGCGCTATGAGGGTAATGTTGACCGAACAGCTATTGCAATCCAACTGTCAAGCGTTCTTTTCGTAATATCCTGTACCACGCCGGTAAATCTATTGAATGAAATTTTTGACGTTCTACTCTTTGACCCCCAACCGGGTTAGTGAGGATAGGAATTCGCCGTGCAACGCGCTGTGATGGTAATGTTGACCGGACAGCTATTGCATTCCAACTGTCACGTGTTCTTTTTGTAATATCCTGTACCACGCCTGGAATATCGAAACCGGGACCTACCGGCTGACAAGCCAGTGTCTTCTTCGCTGAGCCACAACGGCTCCATTTAGGCAAGAACACGATATTGCACGTTCTGTATATTCTCATCGGGTAATAATTACAACATTGAAATCTTCTTACGTTGTCTTATTCTATTTGTTATAGGGAAACTAAATATGTGAAGTCAGTATCTGCAAGACAATGGCCATCTAAGGATTATGCAGTAGGTTTTATTTTCTCTTATTATTTGACACGATTTATGTGTATTTTTTCGCCAGATAAAAGTTGCAACCACCGCTGTGTGTGCCATTTTACTTTACATTTTGTAATCCGTTCACAATTCACGCGGGGGTATATTATTCTCGCCAATGTCCGTCCGACCCCAACCCTTGGGTCAGAGATGTTTAGATATTGTTTTTCGAAATGTCAGAGTACTGTCATTCCCGACAAACGAACACTTCTAAATTGTTTAAGATACCATTCATGCAACCAGTGTTGCCAGTGAGAAATTTGAAAAAGTACCAGATTTCCAGCCAAATTGTTCCTAGATTTGGCAACTATTGTACACAGATATAAAAGAAAATAATAAACGCAAATAATATATAAATGGTCTAATTATACTGTGACACAAACAAACAAGACGCTGACAGGAAGTGGAAGTGAGGTATGCATTTGCCATATTTGAAAATGGGTTGCCTCAAAAGATGCCACACAGTAGGCCTAGGCTAACCACATTTTGGCACATAATGTGGCCACTTGTTTAACAAGCTTTGTCCTCTTTATTTTTTTAAAGTTTTTTATTAATTTTTTTGGGGGGGGGGGGCAAAAGGATATGATAGGCCTATTTGTATTTCTTTTTCAGAGAGTACTAGATTTAAGAAAAAACTCCTAGGATCCTAGATTAGGTCAAAAAAATACTAGATCTAGTATGAAAATACTATACTGGCAACATTGCATGCAATAAGTAGCGGACGATGGCTCTTCACAATGCAGCCGGAATTACATGAAACAACTAGTCAAAATCACAGTAATAAAACAAACCGGGTGGAACAAACTGGCAGTTCAAAAATACAATGACATTAAAATAACAGAACAACTTATTACAAAAATCAATTATTATACATATCAATTGGCATCTATTCCATAATTTGGTTTGATTTATATTAATATGCAAAACGTATCAATTAGAATACTGAATAATTATTTCAATTGTGATGATAGAAGGCGCAGTTATCTTGCTGGACACTTCACAGGCATTGAAAATAAGACAGAAACGCCTAGAAAGACATACATTTTATTACAAATAATTCGTTGATGCATACTTTCACCAGGAATGACCCACGTTTCGCATTTCCTTTACACTACATTTAATAATAATATTATTAATATCGCAGTCATCTACGCCATAGACAAGTTGTTTTGACGATGTGGTCTAAACAGGGTATAGCAAGACGCAGGTGTAAATACTACTCAGGTCGTCTCTCCACTGCGGAATCATTCTACCTTGAAATGTAATGTGAGACTCAGAAAGGGACAAATGAAAGAGCATTTTTCACTTTTCGGTTGAAACGACTTGATATTAAATACTATTTTTACATTTCCCCCACCCAATTCTCGATAGAAATGTGATGTAAGAAAGTTATTAGCACCTTTCCTCGGTGTATCGGTGAATATCAGAACAGTTTTGGTCGGGGCCCGCCTCGGCTCCGCCTCCCCGACCAAAACTGTTCTGATATTCACCGATACACCTCGAAAAGTGTGCTAATAACTACTACTTGGCCAACTATTTTTAAGAATTATCACTGGTGGACACTTTGTGAAACTTTCACAGGTCAGAGTTTAAGAGGGTTTTGTTTGTCTCGTACATTTATACACGGTCTATACTCTAGGGCAGAGATCACCGAATGGAATTATTTGGTTAAATGTAAGGAGGAAACCTACTTATATTCAAATTTACCCGTCAATGTGTAGTCATTGCCTCTGACCTTGAACATTTGCACGGCATCCTCAAAACGCTTTTATCAATCTGTGCTTAGTTGAGACAAGTAACCAAGGTTGTCATTAATGTTTTAATATACCATTATAGGATTTGTTGCTGGACGTATTATGTGATAAAAGAGGAAAAGAAGCATGTGACAATTATGACAAGGCCGATGACAGATTGCTGGCGTAAGTAATTAAAAAAAATTGTGGATATTGTCGTAATGAAATAAAACCAAGTACGAACAATCCAAACCATTAGACAATATTCGAAGTCCTAAAAAACGGTATAGGCAAAATAGCGTAATCTGGCAAAATAGTGTGATCAGCATAATATGGACTGTTCACAGTGTACAAAATGCACGACAAACAGTGGTAACAGGTGTCCGGAAGAGTAAGCTTACCCTGCTGGCATGCCACACCCGCCATAGCTGCATCCAAACTATTAGACGAAATCTGGTAAAATAGCGTGATTGGCCCATGGACTATCAATGACAGCCTACATGTGCGACACCCAATTTAAGTTCGCGCAGGGGCGCAACTGACTATGCTGGACGATACAATTTTTGCCATGGACAATAGGCACCAAAACATAACGAGGGAGTTTCTTCTTAAACCGTATGGATATTCTAAATGGTTTGGCCTTTAGGAATTTATAACCACATGACCAGCGGTTTTGAAGTCTTTTGCATAAAAATATGCATGTACTGATATTTATTTACGTGGTTATTTTTAACGCCTCCCAAATATTTATTTATCAACATTTTGATACATCTTTTTATTTCTGTTTTCAGCCAGAACTTTGTGAAGTTAAACATTTATTTTGAAGACTTGAATTATCAAAATATCACAGAAGAGCCCGACTATCAGGTAATTGTATTAGTCAAGGATTTTTCCAAAACTTAAATCTCTTTAAAATCCTCTAAAACTAAAATTTCTTCATAACTTAAGATGCACTAGTTTCACAAAACGACTTTAAGCATTTTAGATAAAATCCACTAAAATATTTTTTAAAGTTAAAATTTGATCTTAACTTAAAATAATCGCGTTTTACATGTACATAACTGTATTTGGGATAGTTTTAGCTAAACTTAATTTTAACTTAGGACAACCGCCACCCTCGCGTAACTTAAAACAAACATTAACAAACATTGACTACGTTGTTCGATCTATTATACATATTGGAATAATGTTACCAATGGCTCGGGTCACATAATTTTACCATACCATCATTCAAAAAATGTTAAAAAGTCGAAAAAATTTACCGTCTAGATTGGTCGTTTGAGTAACAAATACTATATTATGTTTGTCATTATGGTATAATCTGTTATTCAAAATACCATTAAACTTCAAGCGATGCCCATACACATTATTTCCATTGAAGCCTGTGAGAAGATCAAATGTCAAGTTCACGAAACCAGCATGCAAGTTAAGGCCAGCCCACCGTTACATTTCGAAACGAATTTTACGCAATACACTCATTTATTTCACCTCCCTACGACGGTCTGACAATGTGCAAACATTGTTACAACGTATGCAACTGCCAACAGTTTTCAGTTTCGAAGCGTATTTGCTTACACCGTAAGTGCCCGCCCCGAAAGTGTGAAATGCGCGGGCGCCTGAAATTTGAAATAAAATTAATTGCATTTTAACTTACAATACCTATAGTTACAATCGACCTGCATGCCCCCATACCCATTTTCGTTAACCCGGTTGTTGCAGATAGGTAGGACGTTAAACCCCATTCAATTTCAAGAACAGAAACTTGGTGACTGTCTGGCGATAATAGTTATTGTGTATACCACGGGCTATAGGCCTATTAATTTTAGTACTGCTTAGTCTTGTATAATGCATAATATAATTATTCTTTAGGATTCTCAATTTGCTTCTGATGTTGGTGGAACCGTTGGATTATGGATTGGGTTATCTGCCCTTAGTTTGGTAGAGGTTTTCCAATTCATCGTTGAAATAATCAACTACACATTCTGCAGACGAAAATCACCACGTGATCAACAAAAACAAAATGAGAGAAAGAAAAATGAGAGTGAAATGAAAGGTTTTAGAAATCAAAACTTCAATAAATAAATTTGACTAACTTTTGATAATTATGTTCTTGATAAGTTTTTAGCATCTTATAAGTGCACTAAAATTCTTCCCCTGCTCAATAATTTCTGAAAATTTCTTATTGAGTAGAAACTTATGAAGGCTTTAGAAACCAAATAAATGTATTGAAATGTCTTGTAATATCTTGTTTCACCTGGACCCCTCTCTATATTAACCCAGTCGGAGCAGAACAGTATAGGGCGTCTTTCTCTGGACTGCTTGTACAGCTAAGTTGCTAATGGTGTATTGTCTGTTGCCAGACAACCTGTCTTTTTCACTTTTGAGAAGATCATTTTTCTAAAATTGTGATATGTTTTAAGGCCATTATTTTATATTAAATTCAAGATTTTCGGTGTTGCTTTTTCCCCGGATTTTTATAGACTAATAATGTTTAGTATTTTATGTTCTGTTTTAAAAAGAAATGAACCTGTACACCATTTCTCTTTGCATTTAGTATTATTTTGAATCTCACACATTTATATAAACACGTTGTAGATATTATTTTATTTAGTTACTCATTGTTTACCACATGTATAATATACCTAGTGTGTTTTCTCCTGGTCCTCCGGTGTTCCTCCCTCTGCTAAATATCCCTACGTTCAAGCGAATTATTGAAAACTAATTGAACCATATGTTAGTCCCAAAGTGACCTAGTTTGTGTCGGGTGGACGTTAAACTCTCTCTCTCTCTCCACCCCTCTCTCTCTCCAAATGTATAACACGTTAAGGCACTAGACATCTCCTTAGTGTCAACTTGATCTAATGTCATGACCTGAGCCCCTTATGACCAACCTGAAACTCAGCATGATTGTTCCTTTCACAAATTAATGTGCAATGATTGGCGTATTCGGATTTTGAATATGACGTCGTATTTCCACGCTGCTCCTATCCCATCTTGCGCCTATGCCTCATAAAATTAAGTGTTAGTATGTGATATGATATGGGATGCTTGAATAATTCTAATACCACCATTTATACTCGAAAATCGTTCTTTACTGGAACTTAGAATTTATCTTATCTTCCCCTTTTCAAAATAATACCGGTGTATATAATCTGTAAATACAATCTATATGTGTATATATTCATTATCGCCGTACAATGTATATGTTGTGTTTGTGGGCACATAGGTATATAAATGCATGTTTTTTCAGACAAATGGCGTTTTTCTAATAATAACAGTAATGTAAACGGGTTATCATCGTGTTCATCAGCCATGACTTAAACATACCCTATCATCCTGATCATTAATTGTACAAAAAGTATGTTATTTTAATAAAATAAAAATTGTATGTAATAGTAATAGTTGTTGTTATCTCTTTTGAAAACTTTTTTCTATGTGAACGAGTGCAGTATCTCAAGATGGCAGTGACATTTTAAACGTGGACTGAACAAGATTTAAAACTACTAGTCCAATCCAAGACCAGAAAAAAAACATCCGAGTCTCTTTTTCAGAAACTTATACAGGGGATCAGGTGGCTAAGTGGGTAAGACTCTGTCTTGCTAGCTTGGAGGTTGAATGTTCGATCCCTGCATTGACCGAGAAAGTCCATCCAGATTTTGGGGGGTTGAAATGGCCTAGTGGTCCTGAGTGCCGCGCTTCGACCTCTAGCTGACCGGCCACCTCTGGCTTGCGGCTGTGGTTTCGAGCCCTGGGGTGAGCGTATGTGGCATGGAAATAGTGGCGCCTTCTCAACCTCGTGGTTTCCTCCGGGTAAGCGAATTATTGAAATAAAATTAAACCATATGTTAGTCCCGAATTGAACTAGTTGTGTTGAGTGCACGTTTCTCTCTCTCTCTCTCCTATCCAGATTTTCCCGAGGGATTCTCCTTTTTCAGTGATACAGGACGGAGGGCCTGACAAGGACAACTGTCAGGTTGTTGGGATGGGACCAAAAGCCGCGGACACATTGGCGTGCACGCGAAAGATCCCTTGACGGGCGAAATTTCCGCATAGCACACTGCATGTCCGTCTTCATAAGCCCAGTTCGGAGCAGAACAGTATGACGTTAAACTTTAAACCCCATGTCATATCATTTTATTTGATCTGACACAAACTTAATTCCCCGATAATGATATCCAAGCATTTCCCGAAATGAGGTTAGAAAACTTAAACCTACATGTAGATGTTTTTTATTTACCTGTATTGTGTAACCCTGATGGTGGATTTGGTAGATTGGGAATTTATGTTAAAAACTCTTTATTTTATAAACCTATACCTGATTTTCATATACCATATCTTGAAGCGGTATTGGTTGAGATCAAAACTAAAAGTAGAACGTTGGCTGTATTTACAGGAAACCTTACCCAGTCACCGATTACTAGTAGTTAAAGCTGATTTTAGGCGATTTTAATTTTAAATAGGTAGTTGCCAGATCATTTGATGTTATAAAACGATCTAATTTAACCAAACTGGTTATAAAACTGGTTATAAAGAGACCCACTCTTCCAATTTATAAGATCTGGTTTTAGTTAACTGTACCGATATGTAGTAGTTATTAGCACCCTTTCCGAGGTGTATCGGTGAATATCAGGACAGTTTTGGTCGGGGGATCAGCCGAGGCGAAGCCGAGGCGGTCCCCGGCCAAAACTGTCCTGATATTCACCGATACACCGAGGAAAGGTGCTAATAAGTCACTTACATCACATTTCTATCGAGTATTTTGAAGCGATATGTAAAAAATAGTAATTATTATCGAGTCGTTTCAACCGAAAAGTGACAAATGTTATTTCATTTATCCCTTTCTGAGCCTCACGTTACATTTCATGGTAGAATGATTTCGCTGTGGAGATACGAGCTGAGTAGTATTTACACGTGCGTCTAGCTATACCCTGGGTGTAAAACAATCACGTGTTTGTTTAGACCACATCGTAGAGGACTGCAATATTAATAACATTATTATTAAATGTAGTGTGAAGGAAATGCAAAACGTCGGTCATTCCTGGTGAAAGTATGCATCAACGAATTATTTGTAATAAAATGTATGTCTTTCTAGGCGTTTTTGTTTTTATCCTGCTTATTTTAAAAGTCTGTGAAGTGTCCAGCAAGAGAACTGCGCCTTTTATCATCACAATTGAATTAATTATTCAGTGTTCTCATTTATATGTTTTGCATATATTAATATAAATCAAACCAAATTATGGAATAGGTGCCAATTGACATGTATAATAATTGATTTGTGTAATATGATGTTTAGTTAATTTAATGTCATTGTATATATTTTTGAACTGCCAGTTTGTTCCACTCTGTTTGTTTTGTTACTGTGATTTTGACTAGTTGTTTCATGTAATTTGTCCGGCTGCATTGTAGAGCCATAGCTATCATTGCTATTTGGGCCAGACTAAACGTCCGCTACTTATTGCTTGAATGGTATCTTAAACAGTGTAGAAGTGTTCGTTTGTCGGGAATGAACAGTACCTTTTTTTTTAAAAAAGTGTACTGTTCATTTCTGATACGCGGATACTTTTAAGCCTGTATTGGAAATAAACAGGCCAGTTTTATCAAAGGTTGCCAATGGCAACGAGGTAGAAGTGGGATGTAACGTTCACACAACAAATGGAGGGTCTAGAATACAAGTGATCTAGCAACCAACTAAAACGGTAGGCTTGTGCTCTAGGCCCTCCTTATGTTCTTGGAGCAAGTTTAAGACACCACTGTCCGGTTAGAGTGTCTTTTACATTTAATATCCTCCAACCGAAAAGCTACGCTAGCGCTGTATGGTCATATTCCAAAACTGAATTTGAAAAAGTGAATAGGCAATCTGAAACATTCAATTGACAAAGAATTTTATTTTTTATCACTATCTTACAGAATAATTTGGACAACGCTTTTTCTAACGTATTGTTTGAAGGCATCGGGGATTACAAACACACAAAAGCGTGATTATATGCGCTAAACACTATAATTATTCATACATCAGGCAAATCTAAATGATTACTTTACTATAAAACAAAACTGTGAAGACAAACAAAAATAATCAAAAATTCAAAAGTCGCATGCAAAACTCTCCAAAAGTTCATCACTGTACTTGAAAGTCCTTTTAAATTTTACTTTAATCTAAACACAGAAAACACAAATTGTCTTTTTCAAATCTTCAAGTGTTCTAATTTCAAAACACTATAACACATCACGTAATTTTTTAAAAGTTCAGTTTCACTTTACATTCTCTATCAGGAAATCTCAATTTCTGTTTGGATTCGCAGTGGTCCTTGGCAGCTATCAAGTTGAAAACTTTCTTCTTTTTTTTCTTCTAAGATTGGCTTGTACAATTTTATCCGTCATTCAAACATGTCATTGCCATCATACCAAGAACTAACCATTACTATTTTTTTAAAAAAAAAAACCTTTATGTTTCTTATAGTCTAACATTATTATTAACTTATTATTTCGAAAATTTATTAGCAAATCTTACTCTCAATTAAAATTAAACTTTATTTAATTATAAATAAACTGTGTTATGTCCCTTTAATTATTAAATTTCAAAGTAAAATTGACCTCTTGACCTTACTTTAGTAATCTACAATTTTATAATGTTCTAATTTTAAAATTAGGTTTTTATAATTTCCGTTTCTGTTTATCGAATTGCTACATGGTTATTTTATATTTCACCGTCGATAATGTGACCCTTTTTTGACCTTATCATTTACAATTTTAACTGCAGGTTTTTACAACCATTACCAACTATTACATAAACATTCCTACCAGACTGACATTGACACAAGCTGAGCTCAAAACCTATTACAATACCAGACTATAATTCATTTAGAATATAATGTCAATCAAACATGGCCAGTGCAAGAATGACACCCCATTCCATCCTATAGTATGACACCAAATCCCAATTTATTTAATTTATCTAGAACTATATCCCAAGCAAACGACTGCATTTTCATTCATCCAGAACACATCCCGTAGTATATAAACATGACATTCCTAACTTTTAATTTCACATATATACTATTCGAAAAATGAAGTGGATATTTGATTTTTAAGTGTTATTAAAGTCACCTAATGAAACTGACGAAGAAACAAATGACAAAATGAAATGAAGTTCACATTCAACGATTAATTCCAAATTATCGTTAGACTAAGGCACAGACTGGCCATTATAAGAGTAAAATGATACCCGGGGTCAAACAGCAAAGTTACCACAGCATCACAACAAAGTCAATTACGGGTAAATCCTCCTCTGTTGCCAAACAAGCATTGATCCTACGTGGCATACTCCGAACGAGACGTCTAAGGTCATTTTGGTCCAGATTGTCCCATTCCTGTTGCAACGCAGCAGCAAGTTCTTAGACATTGGCAGAACGTCGTTGACGTTGTCGTAACCTCTGTCCAAGCATGTCCCAGACATGCTCGATGGGGGAGAGGTCGCGATTCAGTGCTGGCCAAGGTAATGTGGTGATGTTCTGTTGTTGGAGGTAACCTGTAACGATCCTGGAAGATGAAACGGCGGCCATGACGTCGTGCGAACGGCACAACATGGACTGCCAAGATCTTGTCCCGGTAGTACTGTCCTGTAACACGCCCTGCATCAACATGTAAAGCCGTTCTTACAGCAACAGTGATGCCTCCCCACACCATAACAGAACCACCTCCAAATCGATCATGTCTTGGAAGCGCTCGTCTCGACGACGCCATACCCTCATACGTCAGTCCCAAAAATCAACAGTAAACCTTGACTCATCACATTGCTCCAGCGTCGATTATCCCAGTGTTCAAGATCCCTACACCAACGACGTCTTGCCTGAATGTGATGATCTCTCAAACAAGGGATCACGCGAGGACGTCGGGCGCGAAGGTGACCCCTCTGCAGTCGATTCCGAATGGTCTGGCCACTCACTCACACACCAGTGTCTGTTTGAAGACGAGCGCTGATCTGATAAATCGATCCTGGGCTTGAGTTGTCGCCCTTGGTCGTCCTGAGCGTGGTCTGTCCTGTACAGATTGTGTATCACGGTATCTGAACCATAGCCTGCTTATGACAGACTGAGAAACATTCATCGTCCGCGCCACAGCCGCCTGTGTTGTGCCGATATGTAGCATGCCAAGGACACATAACCTTACATTTTGGGTAAGCCGACGCATATCAAAATTTGTTTTCGGGTCACTAAAACAATTAAACTGATGTTTCCACCCTGGAATTCAATGCCACAATGACTGTAACATTCAAAGTCAGAGTCGTGCAAACATCAACTGCATTCCATGCGGTATCTGTTGGTGCGTTTGGGCGCCACATGTAACTGGAAATGTTTCTTCTGTTAGGTTCTATAGTGACTTTTATCGTAGTCATTTGCACATTTTAGTATTATGCCCCCAAAATCAAATATCCCCTACTTTTTTTGAATAGTATAGTATTATATAAAATTATATAGAACACTATATCCAGAGGAACTGACTGTACACTACATTCCCCCAAACACAGTCTATATTTTATAAAAACAACAATATAAATACTATTGTTTACTATAATTCGACCTCATGACAAATAACACATTTCTAATCATCGCGTACATGTCGACAGCTTGAAGCAGCAAAATTATATATAATATCACGTTCCTAAGCTAAATTTGACTTACATAAAATTATACACGACGCATTCTGTCGTACACTTTTCAACAAAATGTGCTAATAATTTTAGTTGTTTTTTTTGACAAGGATCTCAACAATTATATTATATACGAAACAACATCTGTAAGATGTGGTAATGATGCATCTTCTTCTTTTTGGTGTTTAACGTCTGCTTCCACTTAAGTGATATCACAGACAAGACATAGGAGAGCCGAAGCTGCTTCCCGATTTTTAGAATATGATTTTGCAATCTTTCCATTTTGGCCTTAGGCCATGGATTAGGTTTTAGTGGGAAGTTCTTCCCTTTATTTAATAAAAACACATCGTTGGTAGATGACCTCTTCTCTTTCTGGATTGGTAGATGTCTTCTTTGTGGGATTTGTGTTTTAGGTGCCAGACCTGTCTTCTCGTGGTCTCCCCTTACTCCACTATCCCACTGGTATTTGTTTTGGCAGAATAGTGTTTAGATGCCGAGCCCGTCTAATCATGACTCCCTCTTACTCCACTATCCCGACAGTTTAGTAGATGTTAGTCATAAATTAAACTAATATAGAATTAAATAAATAAAGAGAGTATAATAAAGTTGTAGTCAAATAAATTAAAGGTAATAAAATAAAGTAAATTAAAGTAAAAGTAAAATAAAGATAAAGTAAAATGAATTAATTAAAATTTATTAGTTAATTAAATTAAAGGTAATAAATAAAATTAAAATAAAATAAAATAAAATAAAATAAAATAAAATAAAATAAAATAAAATAAAATAAAATAAAATAAAATAAAATAAAATAAAAGTAAAGTAAAGATAAAGTAAAATGAATAAATTAAAATAAAGTTGTAGAGTGGTTGGACTTCCTTCGAGAGGACGTTTTTACTTCCCCACCCTACGTCGTATAAAAATAAAATAAGTTAAGAAAAAAAATAAGTAGAAAAAATAAAAAATAAATTGAGGTAATAAATAAAAATATTTTTTTTTTAAGTAAAAGTAAAGTAAAGATAAAGTAAAATGAATAAATTAAAATAAATGTATAGGATGGTTGGGCTTCCTTCGTGAGGAGGTTTTTACTCAACCATCCTACGTTGTATGGAGAATTTATCTAGCCGTGACCCTTTCTTATTTCACTAATTTACATAGTCCAACTGTGTCCATTAGGTGTGGATTTCTTCGAAGATTTGTAGCTTCAGATCTGGTCTAGGGAAGAGTAGGTTCTTAGTGTTGAATGGTATGTTATTGGTCTCCATCATTCTCACTAAGTCCCGTCTCTCTTCCTTGTAAACCTCGCAGTCTACCAGGACATGGTTGGTGGTACACTCTTCTCCGCACTCACAGACGATGACTTGGTGTTTGTAGTCTCGCAGCCGCTCTTTCACCCTTAGTTTCGATATGAGTCTACATATATCTCGTCTAGGGTGATTGGTCGCTGTCTTGGTGTAGATCTCGTCATCCAGTCGGAATCTGTATGTGTCAAGTTCAATGATGCATGCATGTAATTTAGTTTTATCCAAGCTACTCTTCTGGATAACCAACCAGAACCGAGAACAACAAATCACCTGATATACAAACTTTTCAGAAAGAGACCCCCTTCAGAACTGAATGATTTCAACGAGTTATCCTTTCAACTATACCCAAAATATATTAAAATTAAATCCATATAACTAAAACATTTCAACCGCTACAATAGAACAAACCATAATCCGGACAATACAATTCCAGACCATACCATAGAAAAACCACCACTATTAACATTTACACTATATTATTTTAGCTCAAAACCAAAACTATAAAATCAATAATTCAATAATAAAGACACTGGCCAGACATTCATAACCAACATCAATTGACATAGTACCAAAATGTGACCCTGTTACATTTCTGTATATGGTCTCATTATCTGTTGTGTCCGAAAAAAACAGATATACATTGACCGAATAATGGACGGTTCACCGAAACTGTAGCCCCCTACGGATAATAAGCCTGTAAAAGATAGATCAATTGGATTGAAACCAACTTGTAAACCTTCCCATTGAAATCAGCAGAAATGGACAGAACTGGCTATAGGGCAGTCATCAAGTGTCTACAACTGGAGGGACTGACCCCATCATAGATACATGCCGACATGGTCTCCACCATAGGGGATGACGACCCCTTCTTCTCCACATTTAATAAATTCGCTATGGAATTTAAACGTTGCAGAGAGAGAGCATTTAAGATGACCAGCGCCCTCGAAGGGCACGAAACACAACCATTCAAGCAAACATTATTATCTATCTATCTATATGGTGTTCAACGTCTGCTTCCACTTAAGTGATATCGCAGACAAGACATAGGAGAGCCGAAGCTGCTTCCTGTCTTTTAGAATATGATTTTGCAATCTTCCTATTACGGCCTTAGGCCATGGATTAGGTTTTAGTGGGAAGTTATTCCCTTTATTTAATAAAAGCATATCGTTTGGTGGATGATCTATTCTGCATCTGGATTGGTAGATGTCATCTTTGTGGGATTTGTGTTTAGGTGCCAGGCCTGTCTTCTCGTGACCTCCCCTTACTCCACTATATATCCCACTCTGTAGATTTTTGGCAGAATAGTGTTTAGATGCCGAGCCCATCTGATCATGACTACCTCTTACTCCACTATCCCACCAGTTATTTATATTGTTATTTTTGTTAAAAATAAATAAAATAATGGAAATAATTTAAAACAAAAGGAATAAAATAAATTTGTAGGATCCTCTTACTCAGCCACCCTACGTTAAAATAAATAATCTAGAGTAAATAAATTAAAATAAGTAAATTAAAATAAATAGATGAAAATAAATTAAATTAGGGATATTAATAATAATAAATATAAATGGGTAAGATGGCTGGGCTTCCTTCGAGAGGACGTTTTTACTCAGCCACCCTACGTTGTAAAAAAAAAGTTAGGAAAATAAAAATAAGTAAAAAATAAAGAAAGAAAAAAAAGATAAAAATAGGTTTGTAGGATGGCTGGGCTTCCTTCGAGAGGACGTTTTTACTCCGCCATCCTACGTTGTATTGAAAATTTGTCTAGCCATGACCCTCTCTTATTTTACTATTCTACTTAGTCCAACTGTGTCCATTAGGGTGTGGATTTCTTCGAAGATTTGCAGTTTCATATCTGGTCTAGGGAAGAGTAGGTTCTTAGTAGTGAATGGTATGTTGTTGGTCTTAATTATTCTCATTACTTCCCTTCTCCCCTCCTTGTAAACATCGCAGTCGACACGGACAGGGTTGGTGGTACACTCTTCTCCACAATCGCAGACGATCACTTGGTGTTTGTAGTCTCGCAGCCGCTCTTTCACCCTTAGTTTCGATATAAGTCTACAAATATCTCTTCTAGGGTGATTGAGTGCTGTCTTTGTGTAGATCTTGTCATCCAGCCGAAATCTGTATGTGTCAAGTTCAACGAGATTTAATTCCCAGATTGAATTGACTTGTCTTTTAACCATGCCGTAGATTTCCGTGGTGCTGTAGTCTATGGTGCGGAGTGGTGGGGAGTGGTGCTGTGTCCTTGAGACCTTCATTGGCGAGTCGATCTGCTTCTTCGTTTCCTCTAATATTGACATGTAATGGAATCCACACGAGCTCTACTTTGCTTCCCTTCTCTAAGACTCTCATTTCCGAAATGACTTCTGGTCTTGATTCCGAGTTGTCATTCTGGATTGAAATCAGGCTGCTCAGAGAGTCGCTTGAAATGACGAACTTACTAGTTTCTCTGACTGGAAATCCACGATATAGCGTCACGAATGGCCACAAGCTCTGCAGTGTACACCGAACAGTTGTTGGGCAGTTTCCTGCTTATTCCCTGTTCCCCGTTTGGCAGATATATTCCAAACGAGCTGGTGCCCCTTTCAGGATTGCGTGAGCCATCCGTGTACACATGGTCCGAGTCATCAGACGACCAGTTGTCTTCCAGGTGTTCTAGAGAGAAAGAACGTGCAGCGGTGGGATTGTTTTTCTTGTCGGTTTTCGACATTATTGCCAGTAATTCTTATAAGACATATAGAAATAGATTACACTAAAAAAAATACACTTGTATGGATATACTACATCTGAATTGTATTAACGTGCTACGTTTCAATACACATTCACGTATCGTTATCAAGCAATTAATGATTAATTAACAAAAATGTGATGCAATATATCGATGAACACTTTGGAAGCCAATTTATAGATAAAACGGTAACAATTAAATGATTAACAAGATGAAAGATGTAATCTATAGATAACAAAGAGAAACCATTTTAGCAGATAACACAATAACAGCAATTTAATTAATTAACCTGATCAAAGATGACAATTGGAACCATGTGCAGATACTCCAGAGACCACAATAATTTATAAGCTCAAACAAAAAGATAATAAGTAGAAACCATGTTTCGGGTAAGCCAAAGACCACAATAATACATATAAATACATATATAATAAGTAGAAACCATTTTAGCAGATATAAGAAAAAGATAACAATTAGAAACCACGTTTCGGGTAAGCCAAAGACCACAATAATATACAAGATCAAATACATATATACTAAGTAGAAACCATTTTAGCAGCTAAAAGAAACAGAGAAAAAAGAGAAATTGTTGGGAGGGGGGGGGGGTCAAACATTAACCATACACTAAATTAGGGATGAAGTAAATCTACCCATAGACAATTAGTCTTCGTACTGACAACACCTAAAGCATCAGAGCTCCATAGCTATCGACTAAATTTATCCTAGATAAAGTAGCCTAGCTAAGACTCCAAAAGACTTCTCAAATCCAGAAAGACTACTAGATACTACAAAGATCATCTAGTCCAAAAGTAGATTTAAGGTTGTCTTTATCTTTTTATTTACACCTTTACAGGGTATAAGGTTTACTTTCTTTATATTTTGCATTCTTCATCAGTCTTTTATTTTCTTTAATTTACTATTTTATTCTACTTTATTTTCTTTGTTTATTTTCTTTATTTATTTTCCCTGTTTAGTAATTAACTTTAATAAGCTTATTTTCTTAAATCCTCATATTTTTCACCCCTAAAATAATCTTTTTTTTTTACTTATACTTTTTACCCCTTTTTCAGCTATATATTATATAGGATATACCACATTCCTATCTTTATTTATTTTTATATTTCTATTTTTTTATTTTTTGGTTATTTTACTTTTCTTTCTATCATCAACTAACAAAGAAGCTTAGTGTACAAGCCTACTGATTGAGCTCATCACAAGCTTCTTAAAACAATAACAAGCTAATTTATTTATATAGCTAATACGTCTGATAACTGTTAAGTACACTCATACAAGCAATAGGAACCCATAGTTAATTAGTATTAATCACACTGATTGACTAGCGGTTCTTTGTGGAAAGGGGTAACAACAGGTATATCAACTTACGTCATTAATTAATATAACCTTAATCTATACTGTTCATTCCCTCCTTTAGTTTTCGATTATATATTTCGGCAGCATAAGAACGATGGCGACAGAGACTAGCTCACCAATGTCCATGGCTGACGCTTTTAGCAGCAGCCCTGCACCAAAGTTCTTTACTGCAGCAAAAAGGAGAGAGGAACAGACTCACGTCGTACTGGTGAGGCCACTGGAAGGCAAGTCCTTTCAAGGAGCCAAACTTACGGCAGTGTGGAAGGAACTAAAGAGTAAGTGGGGTATTACTAGCATACCCGACTTAAAGATCACTGTGTCAGGACAACTTAGACTTGCCTTAAAAAGTAGGTCTGAGATGGATCTGGCGCTAGCTCAGAACGCACTTCTCGGTATGACCGCGACGGTGTCCGAACCGACCACCTTGTCTATTGATAAGGTGGTTGTTCATGGGATACCGACCGAATATACCGGGGAGGAAATTCTGGAAGATTTAACAGAGAGGGGGTACGAAGCTACCGAGGTATACCGGTTTAATGTGGCCCAGGGGAAGGATCAGGGAAGCGTCGCCCTGTCCTTCAAGAAAGGTTCCGCACCTGAGCCCCTTAAAATCGTGTACCTCAACCGCCGTAACCCCCCCCCCCCCTCCCTCATGTTCAGAGGGTGAGACAGTGTACCAAATACCAGAAACTGGGACATACGGTTAAGTGCTAGAGGAAAAGCCATATGCGCCCAATGCGGAGGAGAACACGCGGTGGCTGAGTGTAGGGTGGGTAGTAAAATTAACTGCTCAAACTGCAAGGGCAGCCACGCAGCCAACTCCCCGCAATGCCTAAGAATTCTAGCGACCAAAGCAGCGCTACGTCTGCAAAGCAAAGACAAACTTACCTTTAGGGAGGCAACCCAACAAGTAAAAAACAAGGATAGGGAAGCAAAAGTAGTCAGAGAACCGGTGGTGGAACCAAAGCAAGCTCCAGCACCGACTCTCTTGACATCCGATGTAACCCCCACCCCTAAAGGTAAAGACAAGAAGAAGAAGAAAGAGAGGAACATATCTACCAAACCTGCAGAGGTCAAACAGAAGACACCAAAGAAAAAAAAGAGGAACCGAAAACGAAGAGTCATGAAGAACACTTCATTCCTAAATTTAAAACGGAAAGTGGCTTAATGAACTTCATTATCGAGTTCCTCAGGGTGGCCGTATCCAATGAGGACCAAACTACCAAGATGGAAAGCTTACTCGGCAAAGTAAGGACACACATGGTCAACGCCGATGTCCTGTGTGTCATGATTACCTCAATCAACATAGTAAAAAAAGAGAAGAAGACGACGACGAAGAAACCACAAAAAGTGATCAAACGGCAAACCTCGCACTCCGTAGAAGGATATCTCATGTTCGTCACTACAGCACTGGCGATATGCCTAGTTGCTTGCCGGTTTTAACACCAAAGACGAACACTAATGAGGTACCTCCTATGGAATGTGAAACGCCAATTGAACAATAAAAAGACAATACATAGAGGCATCCATCCGGACAGTCATCATTGCGGGCTAGGTTAAAGTTCTACAACTTAATGTTAATGGACTGGCCCCCAGATGTGCTGAGCTGAGAAAATACATCACACGCAACCCCAGGGATGTAATTTGCCTCCAAGAAACCAAGTTACTACCAACCTCGAAAGACATCTACATACCCGGATACACTTGAGAGAAGGGACAGACCAGGAAGTACGACACGTGGCGGCGGCATTGCCATCTATATCCGTGATAACCTAAATTATATTTCTGTTTCACTGGACGTAGAAGGACCTCTAGAAGCAATGGGCATAGCCATCACATTGAGCAATAATACGAATTTGACAATAGTGAATGTCTATGTACCCCCAGGTGTCACGAAAAAAACAGTTGACTTTCAGTCACTTCTCGATCAACTTCCACAGGGCGAATCAGTGTTTTGCGGGGATTTTAACGCAAAACACGTCCTGTGGGGGTCGCCGAGGAATGACTGCCGGGGGACTAGCCTATGCTCAATAATAGAAGCAAACGACCTTTGCATGCTGAACGATGAGAGCCCTACTTTTGTCGGAGGAAATGCCCCACCTTCGCACCTAGATCTCACGTTCTGTACGCTTGGTCTGGCAAACCGCTGCGACTGGCAAGTACACGAAGACGAAACACTTGGCAGTGACCATCTCCTGATAGAATTCTGCATTCAGGCCGAAGCAACCAGGGAAGTCTATAACGGGAGACCCAATTGGATTATGAAAGAAGCTGATTGGGTTAAATTCCGTGTAGGCTGCCTTGAGTGGAAGGGAGAAGATATCATCGATACCAACATCGACGTGTACGCTACCAACATTACGAGCTCTATTATAGGTGCTGCTAACGACTCCATTCCAAAGACTTCTGGTGGAAAACCAAGGACTAGAAAACCATGGTGGTCACCGGAATGTCAGAAGGCGGTCAACGACAGAAGGAAGGCCCTCCGCTTACGGAAACGCCACTACAATGAAGCCAACCACCAAAATTACCTTAAGTTGAAATACGCTGCAAGAGACACCATAAAAAGGCACAAAGTGGGCACTGGATGACATTATGTAATGCGTTGAATAAAAACACGCAAACGGGTGCCGTCTGGAAGAAGCTGAACGCCATGAACGGGAAACGCAGATCATTCAACATACCAAACCTTGAAGATTGAGATAAGTACGTAACCAACGGCAAGGAAAAGGTAGACCTACTAGCAAAAACTTTTGCTAACGCAAGCAAAGACGAAAACCAATCACCAGAGTTTCTGAAGAGGAAGGAAATCTTTTACTCGCAGCACCCTTCATTAGTAATTGAATCTAATGAAGTGGCTGAACCAATCAACCTACCCTTTTCTAAGGGAGAGCTAAATAAGGCTCTTCCCCTCAAGCAGGATATTGCGGCTGGGGAGGACCAAGTAAAGTACTCCATGCTCAAACATCTACCAAGAAACGCCAAAACGATACTACTAAACTTCTTCAACACATCTTGGCTGTCAGGAGAGGTACCTAAAGAATGGCGAAAAGCAAACGTCATCCCTCTACTGAACGCTGGGAAAGAGGAGAACAAGGCAGAGTCATATCGACCAGTAAGTTTGACATCCACACTAGCAAAACCTTGGAAACAATGGTTAATATCCGATTACAGCTCTATCTGGAAAGCAACCGATTTATCGACGAAAATCAAAGTGGGTTCAGGAAAGGACGATCAACAATGGACCACTTGGTTAGGCTACAGCAAGTCATGTCGCAGGCACTTCTTTCGGGAAACCTGTTATGTGCCGTGTTCGTATATCTGACCAAGGCTTTCGATCTAGTTTGGTTAGACGGGCTTCTCTTCAAGTTGGGACGTATCGGTATAACGGGCATAATGTTTCGGTGGATTAAAAGCTTTCTGAGCGATAGAAGGATACAGGTGAATGTTGGCAGATTCCTGAGTGCCGAGCAAACAATAGAAAATGGCACGCCTCAGGGGTCTGTTATCAGTCCCACTCTCTTCAACATCATGATCAATGACATTCACAAATCGTCCTACCTCGATTGCAGAACTGACTTGGCTAAATTTGCCGATGACAGTACCATATGGAGAAATGGGACGAGCTTCTGTGAACAACAAAAGAATATGCAAAAAGCCTTAGACAAATTCATGACATGGGCAAACGATTGGGGATTTAAAGCCTCGGAGAAGAAAACAGTCGGCATGCTTGTGAGCAGGGATAGAGGGATAAACAGAATGACTCTGTGTATGAACGGGAAAACCATTGAGTTTAAAGACCAAACCAAGTTCCTTGGCGTAATCTTTGACCGACGGTTGACCTGGAAACCGCACATCGACTGGACTGTAGATAGATGCTCCAAAATCCTAAACTTAATGAGAAAATTAACGGGCAGTGCGTGGGGCGCCAATAGCGTTACACTAATGATGGTATATCGTGCTCTAATACGTTCTGTATTAGACTACGACTCTTTGGCCTTCATGAACTGCGCGCCAAAACTCTTAAACAAGCTTGACACCATCCAATACAAAGCTCTGTGTATTGCGATTGGCGTAGGGCTCGGGACTAGGCAAGAGACACTACTACAAGAAGTCGGGGAGTTGCCCCTATCTCTAAGAAGAAAAGAACTGGCGACAAGGTATTGGGTCAAGATATCACAACTAGGTGAAAGATCCCCAACATTTGTCAGTCTACAAAAGACAAAATATGTAAGAGATCCCAAAAAGAAACCTTCAGCCAGGGTATCAGAGAAACGATCAAGGAACTACGACTGGGGGAGCTCGTGATAAATAAACACGACCCTCCCCAGTTGTCGCCCCTTGGACGCTCCCTATACCACTGGTCAATCTAGATCTACTACAGAAAACCGACAAGAAAAATAACCCCAGTGCTGCACGTGCTTTCTCTCTAGAACATTTGGAAGACAACTGGCCGTCTGATGACTGGGACCATGTGTACACGGATGGCTCACGCAACCCTGAAAGGGGCACCAGCTCGTTTGGAATATACCTGCCAAACGGGGAACAGGGAATAAGCAGGAAACTGCCCAATAACTGCTCGGTGTACACTGCAGAGCTTGTTGCCATTCGTGACGCTTTTTCATGGATCTCCCATCAAAAGACGGGCAAGTTCGTCATTCCAAGCGATTCTCTGAGCAGTCTGATTTCAATCCAAAATGACAACTCGGAATCAAGGCCAGAAGTCATTTTGGAAATCAGGCAGCTATATCAGAGGGTCCTAGAGAAGGGAAGCAAATTAGAGCTCGTGTGGATTCCATCACATGTCAACATTAAAGGAAACGAGGAGGCAGATCGACTCGCCAACGAGGGTCTCAAGGACACAGCTACACCCCGCCTCATAGACTACAGCACCACGGAAATCTACAGTATGGTCAAAAGACAGGTCAATTCAATCTAAGAATTAAATCTCGTTGAACTTGGCACATACAGATTCCGACTGGATGACGAGATCTACACTAAGACAGCGACCAATCACCCTAGACGAGATATATGCAGACTCATATCAAAACTAAGGATGAAAGAGCGGCTGCGAGACTACAAACACCAAGTCACCGTCTGTGAGTGCGGAGAAGAGTGTACCACCAACCATGTCCTGGTAGACTGCGAGGTTTACAAGGAAAAGAAACGGGACTTAGTGAGAATGATGGAGAAAACAACATACCATTCAACACTAATAACCTACTCTTCCCTAGACCAGATCTGAAGCTACAAATCTTCGAAGAAATCCACACCCTAATGGACACAGTTGGACTAAGTAGATTAGTGAAATAAGAAAGGGTCACGGCTAGATATCGTCTCCATACAACGTAGGATGGTTGAGTAAAAACGTCCTCACGAAGAAAGCCCAACCATCCTATACATTTATTTTTATCTTTTTATTTTTTCTACTTATTTTTTATCTTAATTTTTTTATTTATACGACGTAGGGTGGGTAAGTAAAAACGTCCTCTCGAAGGAAGCCCAACCACCTTACAACTTTATTTTAATTTATTCATTTTACATTATCTTTATTTTACTTTAATTTACTTTATTTTACTTTAATTTACTTTATTTTTATTTACTTTATTTTTATTTACTTTTTTTTTATTTACTTTTTTTTTATTTACTTTATTTTTATTTACCTTATTTTTATTTACTTTATTTTTATTTACCTTATTTTTATTTATTTTTTTTATTTATTACCTTTAATTTATTTTAACTAATAAATTTTAATTAATTCATTTTACTTTATCTTTACTTTACTTTTACTTTAATTTACTTTATTTTATTACCTTCAATTTATTTGACTACAACTTTATTATACTCTCTTTATTTATTTAATTTTATACTACTAACATCTACTAAACTGGCGGGATAGTGGAGTAAGAGGGAGTCATGATCAGACGGGCTCGGCATCTAAACACTATTCTGCCAAAACACATACCAGTGGGATAGTGGAGTAAGGGGAGGCCACGAGAAGACAGGCCTGGCACCTAAACACAAATCCCACAAAGAAGACATCTACCAATCCAGAAACAGAAGAGATCATCTACCAACGATGTGTTTTTATTAAATAAAGGGAAGAACTTCCCACTAAAACCTAAATCCATGGCCTAAGGCCAAAATGGAAAGATCGCAAAATCATATTCTAAAAATCAGGAAGCAGCTTCGGCTCTCCTATGTCTTGTCTGTGATATCACTTCAGTGGAAGCAGACGTTAAACACCAAAAAGAAGAAGATGCATCATTACCGCATCTTACAGATGTTGTTTCGTATATAATATAATTGTTGAGATCCTTGTCAAAAAAAACAACTAAAATTATTAGCACATTTTTTTGAAAAGTGTACGACAGAATGCGTCGTGTATAATTTTTTGTAAGTCAAATTTAGCTTAGGAACGTGATATTATATATAATTTTGCTGCTTCAAGCTGTCGACATGTACGCGATGATTAGAAATGTGTTATTTGTCATGAGGTCGAATTATAGTAAACAATTTATTACCTTTAATTTATTTTAACTAATAAATTTTAATTAATTCATTTTACTTTATCTTTACTTTACTTTTACTTTAATTTACTTTATTTTATTACCTTCAATTTATTTGACTACAACTTTAATATACTCTCTTTATTTATTTAATTTTATACTACTAACATCTACTAAACTGGCGGGATAGTGGAGTAAGAGGGAGTAATGATCAGACGGGCTCGGCATCTAAACACTATTCTGCCAAAACACATACCAGTGGGATAGTGGAGTAAGGGGAGGCCACGAGAAGACAGGCCTGGCACCTAAACACAAATCCCACAAAGAAGACATCTACCAATCCAGAAACAGAAGAGATCATCTACCAACGATGTGTTTTTATTAAATAAAGGGAAGAACTACCCACTAAAACCTAAATCCATGGCCTAAGGCCAAAATGGAAAGATCGCAAAATCATATTCTAAAAATCAGGAAGCAGCTTCGGCTCTCCTATGTCTTGTCTGTGATATCACCTAAGTAGAAGCTGACGTTAAACACCAAAAGAAGAAGAAGAAGACAAAAATATCCCGTGTCTCTGTTTAGTTTGGGCTTGCGCTTCTGAATTTCTAGTATGACCCTCAAATTTACTAAATGTCATTGTGCTTGATAATGATAAGAGGTTACTTATTGAAACGTCGTGCTTGTGTGTAATAAACCAGTGTCAGTTTTGTTATGTTTCCGATCGCAAAATACCACTAATGGATTATCAAATGACTGGTCGGCACATTATCGTGTCAGATTCCTGCGTCGTTTTGAAGCAGATCATGATACTTTTTAGCCAGACTAGACCTGTTTCCAAGAACGAAAAAACACCAGGAACTAACCGGTCGCCATTTTGTTAGTGATGATAACGACATGTCGGCTGTGAACGACAGATTTAGGGTAGCTGAAGAAAATTACGCGTTTTTTAAACTAAGATTTAATATTGACTGCAGAATGTGAAAACATTAGCCCTAAAACAGTGTAAGTAGTATATTTTATATTGCTACATAAGTAGTATCTTATATTGTCGTACGTAAACTGGTCATTGTTTGTGATTCGGGGAGGGGGGGGTGGTGGTGGTGGATGTCCGAATGGTTAGCACGTGTGTGCAGTATCATAAAGCCTGTCAATGAGTCAACTGAGTCAATAGGGTCGCCTGTCCAACCTCGTGGGTTTTCTCTGGGTCCTCCGGTTCCCCTACACACGGCTTAAGACCCCTACGCGCAAGCGAGCTATTGAGATAAGATTAAACAATGTTAGTCCCGAAATGACCGAGTGGAAATTAAACCCTATTTATCTCTCTCTATCCCTCTGTTTGTGATTCGATTATTAGTGGAAAAATAAAGTTATTTGAGACATGTGTCGGCCCTTAAAACCCGCACATCTTTCTTTATCTACATTTAATTTATCAATCACACATTGGCTTGATAAAAAGTTTATTTCAAAGCAAGTACATTTATTCTAGCTCATTGAAGCTTGGTAAACAAAGCATTATACAGATACTTTTCTGCTTATATTTATAAATTGTGCGAAGCGGTGACAAAATACCTGTTTATACAGAATTTACAAATAATGATTATTACCAATGTTTCAGCCCTCAAAAGACAAGCAAGCAGGGACACACCCCTCTGATGTAAATGTTGTCTTTTCGTGAAGACAAGAACTAATCAAGAACTGCTGTGCGTTAGGCAGTGTATTGTTAGCATATCACCGGATACCATTTGCGAAGTTTACATGGCTAGTAAATTTTGTAAAAGGCCATCTAAAAAATTGAGTTGGTAATCTTTATCTCTCATACATCAACCAAAAATCACGTTGTCAGAGCAACACTTCCTCCTTCATAACACACGAGGTTCCCGAGTTTGTTCCATATTTTATAAGTTCGGCATATATTAGGCCTTCCTCTAGCTAGAATCAGAAATGATTTTAAACACTGGACCACGCATCGTACACGTAATACAGTGACAAATATATCACGGTTGCCAGATTATTAAGAATAAAAAGATACATAAACATGAAAAGCTTTGATTTTCAAATGCTATTAAACTTAGAAGTCTATTATACAATACGATCTTTTAGTCTAGAGACCTAGGGTTCAATGATGATATATTACATTATGTGCTCTGATCAAATCCCACTCAGCAACTGTATCCTCAAACAGTGTCCAAAATCTCAAAATATCTCAAAATAAAATCAATAACTGAATACATATTATACATCGTTCAAATCATAATTAAGTAAGCGATCTGGATACTTTATCCTCTTTTTTAAAAAAAATCTTAAACAATATTTCGACCATTTATACGCCAACATGTTTCCATGGAGTATAGACGAATTATGTCATCGCCCCTGTTACTTCTTGTTTAATTATACAGGAGAAACATTTGTAACATTTATATTTGTATCTTTGAATGCCATTTAGTGAAAGTGGTATATAATAACAAACAGCTTTATGGATAACATTCACTATGTTTATTAACTGCAGCGTTTCAATGGGGACACTCTCACCGTTATCAAGCAATGATACAATCGGCCTGAACTCAACCGTGACACTGGAGTATAGCTACCACACGCATATGACTCTTTAATCTTAGGTGCCGTTAACTAATTGATGACTATTTAATCTTTGGTGCTGTTAACTAAATTGATGGTGCCGTTAACTAAATTTATGACTCTTTAATCTTTGGTGCCGTCAACTATACCGTTCTCAGTGTAAATGTGATTATGTTATAATCTATATTGCCTATTTCACCATTCTTTGTGATCACAACCCTTCCACGATACAAACATTTGGCGTTAGACATTTGTCCTTATAATATTGGTTTGTGCTTTTTACGTGTTTTGTGCTAAACACCACCCTATGAGCTGTCATTCATATGGAATATACCGGTACTTTTGCAGTTCGTGTTTTATTTGTGATTTAATGTTTTTACTCTTAAATTATTATTTAATAGAGTCATGTTTATTCTCCTTTTATCATGGTTTTCACTCTGAATAAGTTAGACCACTATATATAATATAATTTTGTTATAATATTTATGATTGGTTAGATCTTGGTCACTAATGGAGAGGGGATTTAAGACATTAACTAACATGGTTTCTCATTCATAGGTGTTATTATATAATTTTATATCACTATATTTTAACTTTTCAATGTTTATTTGCAATAGGGAATTAAGGGTTTAACTATGGATGATTTGTTGTTTTAGCATGGATTTGCATTTTTCACCCCTTTAATGGTTTCTCATTCATTAATAATAATTTACTTAGGTAAGTCTTCAATGGCTTCGGCCTTACTTGGTTAATTAGTTTTTTGTTAACTGTTTGTATATAACCTTCTGTAACATGTTGATTGTATCATTGCTTGATAACGGTGAGAGTGTCCTCATTGAAACGTTGTAGTTAATAAACCTAGTGAATGTTATCCATAAAGCTGTTTGTTATTATTTATATTTGTGTTTATCGGTATAATTAATACTGTTGAAATAATGTATCTTATTCATACAGCATGGGGGTTATATTGCGTATAGTCACTTTAAGTTAAAACACGGCAGATTGGAATATTGAGATGTTGGAATAAATGTATATATTGATCCATTTGAGCTAGTCCATTAAATCTGTTGAGAAATGTATTCGCATCTTGCATGGCAGCCGCTTATTTTAGGGCTCTTTAAAGTTACAATTTCATATATTTTAGTTATTTTTTTAAAAAATGTATTAAAATAAAGCCCTAAAATAGATGGTATCTATAAACACTTCTACCTTGTTAAAGAATAATCCTATAATTCACTATTATTGCCAGTTGAGAAATTGGCAAAAAAATCATTTTCAAATTCCAACGTTTGGAAATTGCTATTACATGGTGGAGAATAGAAAACACGGGAGGGAATTGGGATGTAATTGTGTTATTATTTCCGGTGTGAACGAGTTTTAAGTGTGAGAATGACACCTATGATCGTATAATAGTGAGTTGACCACCCATTGAGCAAAACACAGAAATAATTATGTTTGACTTTCTTAGAAAATATGAAATTCTCGCTTTAAAATATCTTCATCAAAATTCCCCATTACCATGAAGCTGCCCTCAAATTCATCAAGTGCATAATAATGTCTGTAAATATTTCATTAAACGAAGGACTGGCATGTTGCTGTACTCGAGTGAAAGATTTGATTGAACGTGAAAAATAGTCACACTCCCTTAAAAGTGCAAATATCAAAAGCCAATCCAACAATGGCCAGAGAGGGATTTCTCGGGCCATTGCTTCGGGAATATAGGCTTATCAAAATGTATGCCTCTAATTTCATGTATCAAGGTTTTAGTTAAACACATATAATCACATTGATTAACTTTATAATCATTTGTTTTTAATCTTAAAATGCGACGTTAAAACCTGTTTATTATAGAGAATAGTTACAACATTTGCTGAATGTTCTCCCGCACTTGGTTCAATATAAAGAGGCATTTCATTCAATGCATCCGGTAGAATAGCTTATTACAATTATATAATATTCTCATTCAAAACTTTAACAACAAGTTAAGTTACACAACTTCATATACTTGGCCACATTGTAAAACGTGATAAAAGTTTGAATTATTTCTTTAAATTACGTGTTTTATGTATGTCTATGGACTATTCAGTAATGAACATAAAATTTCCGTCCAATTTAAGGATACAATATTTTACTTCGTTCTATAATGGACTCAATGCTGTTATTTTAAAGAATAAACGGTGGAATGATCAGGATTTTACGGATTATTGTTGTTTGCAAATGTTATGATAAGAAAACGTAAAGATGTGCTCTATTTATTACGTCAATTAACCTAGGTATTGGTATTGTTCACGCTTCATCTTCAAACAGCATAATTTGTACTTTTTTAAAAATTTATTATATAGTAATCAATATATTTGTAAATATATTTTCTGACTTATTCTTCCGTTAACGATTAGCAGTTTGTGTACGAATACAAATATTTGTTATCCATAGGCACCAAATACGTCGCAAATAGATGTATGTTTTGTGATTAATATAATATAGGCTTATCCATTCTTTCTGACTACTGAACTATTGGTATCTATTCATGTTGCCCGTTAATTATCACGACCATACCAAGTTGTCTTAAATAATTCAAGGAATGTAATTTCCTTAAAACAATAAAATACTAGCTGTTAATTATCATATCAATAATTTATCTTATATGCGATTTATTTAGTTAAAGATAGGTTCACATATTTATTGTTTGGTTATTTCCAATAAAACTATGGCAAATTTGGTACACCCAATCATACTAGAAAAATACTGGATTACCCGAAAAACGCCTATGAGGCAAGCACTGGGCAAATTGTCAGGGAATCACTAATTGGCAACCCGTCCATTTCTGCCACCATATTGTGTGCTAGCGTTTTGGGAACATTGAGTCTGAAGGGTGTCAACGTACAAAAGACTCTGTAATTAAACGGCGAAAAAAGTATTTGACAGAAATAATTAAGAATTTACTTAGGCCTCACTCCAGTACAGTAAGTAATGATAAAAATGGAGCCCCCCCCCCCACAATGAATCTAAGTTGACAGACATTGCGTCTAAAACAGCTTACTTACACCTATAGCTATTCCCGGCGAAAACAAACTTCTCAGAGCAAATTAGAGCAAATTTTTGATAGATTTATTACTTTGAATATGTTTTTAGTCCAAAAATATCATCAAATCATAAAATTTGTACGCGGGAATGTATCTTTAAGCGCCAACTTATCAACCGTGGCATTTCCGGGAGTAAAATATCCAATATCTTTGTTTTTATTGATTATTTTCATGCAATTACAAAACAAAGTAGAATATCAGGTATGCGACAAGTGAATAATTTCAATTAGCAAAGTAGACTTTGGTAAAGTAACAACATGCCGAAAAATACCGAGCTAGTTTTACTGGGTGTATTTCTAATAATTTATCGTTTGATGACTGCTAATGGTTGTCATCCCGCGGAAAGAAAATATTTTTTGGAAAACAAAAATATTTTGGCAAGCGATTGGACCAAAATGACATCTGCAGATAGTCGAGGTTTGTGTGCGTGGGAATGTAAAATCGAACTGTACTGTGTGGCCTTTGCTTTTAATGAAGATGGCGGGGAATGTTATCTGTATGACAGGGATATTACCGATGAAGTTTATGATCAATATTTAAACACAAATATTTACATAAGTGACACAAGTGAGTATAAAGTAATTATTTTTACATGTAGTTCTGTCAGAGTGCGACTGAAAAAAATATGGGCTCAAAAAAAACAATGATTAATATTTTATTTTATTGCGTAAATAACAAAAATGAATTTAATCTGTTATATTTGCAAAAACAGTAAATTCTTTTTTACGAATAGATAATTCTTATCCGTTACAGGATGTGGGTCATTACCTACCAGACAAAACGCATCTCCAGAATCAATGAAAGTTGCATATGCTGCTGGTACTAGAGTTAACTACACATGTAATTCTGGATATAATATAAACGGATCAACGCAGGCGCATTGTCTTCCATCTGGTCAATGGACAATTCCAACATTTACATGTAAAGCAAGTAAGTTATTAAAAATTTAAAAAAAAAACCCGAGTATATAGAAATAAAACAAGTGAAACGTATTAAGAGTGTGTTTGCGAGAGAATCGCGCAGGGGCAGGCACATGGTGGGTGACCGATTTTCACAATTTTTTTTATGTGTGATGGGTAACCCCTCCAAACCCCACATATTTTTAAAGTGTAGAAAACATATTGAAATTTTAGACCGAAAAATGCCCCCCCCCCCCAAAAAAAAAAAAATTAGCTCAATTGTTAGGTATGCCATTTTATTATATCTATATCTCACCCACTCCGGGTATAAGATTTTTTTTTAATGCTGACTGAAAAGGCAAATATCTGTAGTATTAAGAAGTCAATCCAGCAATGGCCAGAGAGATACTTCTCAGGCAATTGCTTCAGGAATAAGCTATTGTAGTTTCTTGGGAATACCTGGCTACTAAACCTCATTTTATTTGTGGAAAAAAGACGGGAAAATAAATAGTTGATTTCAGCCGTCATCTTGGATGCTGGAGTACAAACGTAACTTAATAATAATAATGTGCATTTATACAGCGCAAGCACTCCATCCATGTACAGAGGTATTTTCACTGCCCAGTGCGCATACATTGACATTAATTTATTTAAGTTTTAATGATTTAATGATCTCCGGACGATTGGTCCACAGTTTAGGCGCATTGACGAGAACGATCCGTATCCAAATGTTTTAAATTTCCACCTTGAGCAACACAACTGATGGAGCTGTGTGCGGTCGGGGTTTACGCGAGGGAACTTGTATTTCATAAGACACTTGATGATGATTCTTTCATTTATTGGTCGCCTTTTGAGTAGTTTCAGAACAGGAGTAATATCAGAGAATTTTGATAATCTGGTAACAATTAGAGCTGCGGTATGTTGGATTCTCCGTAACAACAAGGTTGGTGACCCTCATACTTCATGTGGGGTATATGGGGTACACAATGACAAATACTGCAATGTTTGGTTAAAATCGCTCGATCCCCCTTGTGTCACTATTTTTTAAATTTGCATGATTTTGTCGCAAACACACTCTTAGAGGCGAGAAGCGGGAAATTAGGTCTTACTTCTCTAACATCTTGCCAATGGTTTCATTTCACCAAAACCTTGACTAAGGTTGATAATGAGCAATGTGATTGCTATATGCTTTACAGAAATAGAACTATGAAACAATTAATGGACGTTATTTATTTCTTTTTGGGATTGAAGGGGGTGTGGTCACCTTTATTGTTGGATTATTATGTATGTATTATTATTTTTTTATAGTGAAATCATGCCAGGAAGCTTACACTCTAGGGATAACAGTTACACCAACGGTAATCATCAGACCAGATGAAAATCAAGAAGCTGTGACGGTATCTTGTGAGATTACAAACAGTGGTGTTTATACTATTATAGGTAAATAGTATTATCAGTTATAACCTAGTTTGTGTCGAGTGGACGTTAAACCCCATTCCTATCTATAACCATTTTAATAGTACGTACAGAAGAAATGCACACTTTACACAAACAAAACTGGAAAAAACGAACCTGTGGATAAGACACAACTACACAAATATCAAACCAAGTGAATGAACCCAGGGTCAATCGTAAGCGTTCACTGCGCTGTACAGTGCCGTCCCTGTAATAATACAGGCCTTTCCCAAAATGATAAACAAGCGAATGATTTACAATAAAGGTGCAATAATGCGACTATCTTGAAAATGGTTGTCCCCTGAATGGCGTTTTTAGGTGGCGTTAGTCTGCCACTTGACCTCATGAGTTACCTGAATGGAATACAGCCTAATTATTTAGTCAATACGAAGTTTCCATCTATACATATTATTATTTAGCCCCCTATATTACACTGGGCATTAAAGATATGTTAAAAACATTGTCCTTGAACGTTCATCTCGATTTTCCAGCGTTGTTTTCCCTTGTCAGTGATGCAGACGGAGGGCCTGACAAGGACAGCTGCCTAGTCGTTCGTCTGAGACGAAAAACCGAGGTCCCGTGTACACATTGTCGTGCACGTTAAATATCCCTTGGAAGTTGGAATTCAGTTGCTGCTCGGGCAAAAGTTTGCCCCATAGCACACTGTATGGCGTACACCCTCTTTAGCCCAGGTTAGATGCAGACGCGTAGAAAGTTAAACCCCATTTCATTCATTCATTTCATGAACGTTAGGTGACCGTTTGATACAGCCACAACGTTAATATGAAATGGCGAAACGGCACAAGCCAACTATAAAAGTGATAGCATAGACAACCCTATGTGAATGATTTTCTACCTTACGTGCCACCCTCTCCACTACATCCCCTCTCTCAAAATCATGTTACACTAACCAAACATAATAGATATATATACTTATTCGACATTTACTATTTAGAATTGAAAACATAGAATTATTTCATAAAGATATATTATTTGATAGTTCTTAAAATATCAAAAAAGGTGGCGTATGGTACACCTTATAAACTATAAGAAAATATAATGAGCCTATCCATAAAACAATGTCGACACTAGCAAGTAACTCTAATCAACTAATACGGACTCACACTAGTAATTATTTGCCCATTGACTTCAATGTTAAATGGCTGTAACATCACTGGCTGTAGCTTTTTGCTCAACATTCTGTTGGTTCCAATATTTTTAGGCACAATGGGGACAACATTTGGCAATCTCCCCATCATAAACTTGTAGGGTTAATATGGTTTAGATTTTATGCTACAGGGATTTGAAGTTGACTTGTGTGAAAATCTCACTCCCGATACATTTCACTGCTCCGCAGAAAGACATTTTTCTCCCCCATCCCTCCGCTGTAATATCACCAGTATTACCCAAAACTGCTATAAAATTGCAAATTTGATCCCTTTTCTCCTATTCTAGACCAAAAAGTCAACCCAAAAATGCAGGAAGAGGGGAGAAAAAAATTAAGGGAAAAATTGTCTATTAATAACTCGCACTACATTCATGAAAACTAGGCAAATAATTACTAGTCTTAGTCCTATATAGTTGCTCAAAAACAATCGTATGTACAACTATTGAAGAATTTAGTTACTCCTTAAATCGTAATCCGTAAACCAATATACACTGTAACAAAACTATCCTTGAAAAAAACGTAAAATATTCCAGAAATTTTTTATCCGTTTTTCCGTATTTGTTTTTCCTGTAATTCTTTCAATTAACTATAGTTCCATTTTCAAATACAGAAAAAAAAAATCCTGGTAAGTTTCCTGAGCACGAAGGTGATAACAATTACATTGAATTAACCATTCGCTCTATACACGTTCCAAACAATTAACAATACTAATACCTAGCAGGCATGGAAGATGCGGTAAACTGCGGTTACAAGAAATTGATTTTTCTGCAACAGCACTTTATCGCATCTTCGATACGTTCTAGGTATTAGTATTCTACGCATCCTGGCACAATTGTTAATTGTTTGGAACATGGGCACAGTTCCGGATAATCTATTCTAATTGGCGTCCGTCTTATTTTGGGCGTGTCTGTTTGGGGTAACCCACCGCACAAACTGTCTGGCATTGGTCATTCCTGATTACCGTGGTGGTACTGAACAACTCAAAAACTGTTTTAGGTGGTACAGATTTCAACTAATCTAGCCTAACTGTTGACTGAAAATTAGGTAACTCTGGACAGAATGAATGAAATGGGGTTTAACGTCCTACGCTTAAGCACCTAACCTGGGCCAATTGAAGACGGGCATACGCCATACAGTGTGCTATGAGGGAAATTTTGCCCGGACAGCGGCGCTACGGCCTACTCTTATATCGAATTCCAACTGCCAAGGGATCTTTTACGTGCACTCCAATTTGTACACGGGACCTCGGTTTTTCGTCCCATCCGAACGACTAGACAGCTGTCCTTGTCAGGCCCTCCTTCTGCATCACTGACAAGGGGAAATCACGCCGGAAAATCGAGATGAACTTTCTCCGCCAATGCAGGGATCGAACACTCGACCTCCAGGCTAGCGAACCAACGCCTTTTCTTTTTTTTTTAAATTTTTATTCACAGAAACAAAAGTATATACATTACATTAAATACATTTCATAAATTCATAATTAGAATATAATAGTAACATATATACACCCAGGCAAGAAGTTATATTACAAAAATAAAAACAAGTATTTTTGGTTATTTATAATGTACAAAAGCGTAATAAGGGTAAAATATATTATGTACAATTAAAAACATTGCCCGGATTTATACACTTATACATAATTTTACTTCATTATTTTTTATATATATAATATTTGGTATACATATTAAATCTTTGAATTTCTGTTCTTTTAAATAAAAATATAAGTACTGAAAATGATGTTGTAACATTGACATAAAAAGTTTAAAAACATTTACAATTTTATCAGTCTCTAGGAACATATTTCTGCGTCTTATTATAGCTAGTCTAGCAAAGGATAGTAGTAGAATTAAAATATTATTCTTTTTATTACCTTTAATGACTTGGACACCGAATAGTAATATTGTATTAAAATGGACAGTGCTAAATCCTTCTGGGTAAAAATTAATTAATATAGATTTTAAATTATTAATAAACTCTGAGACATCTGGATAATTAAGAAATAAATGCTGCATATTTTCTATATCACTTAAACAAATACAACACAGAGGACTATCAATGGTTTTATACTTGAAGAGTTTCTCATATGTATATATAATGTTATGAGCTATTTTAAAATCATTTTCTATGCATTCATTGCCCTTTAAGTAATAACCTATGGATTTCCATATATTTTCCAGTCAATATTGTAATTAAACTGGTTCCAAAAGTTAAGACTAGTGGGTTCTTTATAAAATTTCTTTCTTAGAACATTATAAAAATATTTAGATGTACAATTTGTAATTGGTATATATTCATCATTAATGTGTATATGGAGAATGATATGTTTATTAATAACATGACTTTCTTTATTAATTATAGCAAGCCAGTCATTTGGAAGGCATGAGCATATGGTTTTATAATATTTTTCAATCTTAACAATATCCACATCATCATTAAAAATGGTAAACAAATCAATTATGTGGATTAAGGGTAATAAACCGGGTATAACACAAAAGCATATATCAGAAACTTTTACAATCTTATTGGTAATAAAGAGATCATAGTGAAGAGACTTATTATTATATAATATAAAAGGGTTATCAAATAATGGTTGGTTTAAAATGTCATTATAACTTAAAGGTGGTATTCTTTTATTATTATTAATATTGTTCCATGCAATTAAAACAGATCTATAAATGTCTGGTATATTATGTAAGCCACCTGGAACAGGTTTTAATGCAAATATTTCAATATCTATATTCATATTATGATATGCATTAAGGAAATAAGTAAAAAGGTGTTTCCATATAGCTTGAAAGGTAGTATCATTGTATTTCTTTAAAACATTTAATCTAAAGGAGTCTTGTCTTAATACAAGTTTGGGTATTTCTAAGCCGCCTTGGTCATATGAACCTAAAACAGTAGAACTTTTCACAAGAGGTGTTTTATTAAACCATATAAAATTTTTAATACATTCTTCAACTCTGTTTATAATATAATTAGGTATATTTAAAACTCTCAAGGGGTACCATAACAAAGACATACATAATGAGTTAATAACACAGGATTTTCCAATCAAAGTAAGTTTCCTTTGTGAAAACATGTTTAAAATTCTTTTAATTTTATTAAGTTTTAAATCCCAGTTTTTATAGTTACAAGCATTGGAATTTGGTCCTAAATAAATACCTAATATTTCAACACAATCATAAATAATTTTTACTTGTACAGGAAGTGAAATATGTTCATTTCTAACATACGCCTTATCCACTTAGCCACCGTGATCCCCTAACTCTGGACAGAAATACTCAACCACTACAAATGTCTGGTAATTACATAGCTCATTCATGGGTACCCCACCACTAGAAATGTCTGTCAGAGTGTTTTTGTGATACCTGAAGATGTACGGTACACTGCTGTGCAAATTTCATGTGGTACACTTTTGAGCTAATCTAGACTAGTTAGGGGGAATGGCAATTTGGGCGTGGAATACCACACTCACGACCAGGAACTCGGCTGACTTACATTTTTATGATACCAAATATACATGCTTTAATTCTATAACAGAGAAAAATTGGTTCACTTTTCAGCTAGGTTAACCCCAGTAGGAGGGGCGCCTGTTCAGGGACGCGCATGTGTACACACGTGCATGTTCTTATATGTTTGTGCACGTACATATGACTTGCACATGTATGGTCAAGAGAGGGCGTGTGCGGAAGGAGAGAGGGAGAGAGAGAGAGAGACGGAAAGAGATAGAGAAGGGGAAGAAGGGAGAAAAAAACTCTTTTTGCATTGCATAAGTTGGCCCTGAAAAGGGCCGTTCTTCACTTGGGTTCCGCCAAATACCTTAGCCGATTCTGGCATTTGAGATGATGTTTCGACCTCTTATGATTGGTGTTGGAAACATCTACTCCACACCAGAAGCAGACAAGGTTATCGATACCCGGCCGATTCCCCCTAATCAAAGTCGTGCAAAATCGATGATCCTTTGAATCCATTGTGTTTGTGGCATTTCTGTCTTCGGCACTCCTATTTATAGCTCGAGACATGAGATATGTTGTCGACATTTTATTGAACAATTTTACAAATCAAAACTTATAGAGTTATCATGACGAATGAGAAGCAAACGAATTTACAGAGCAAAAAAGCAACGGCATCTTTGTTCCTTCTTCTGTTCTGGTTTTAAATCGTGAAAATGGTCCCTGGCCCATTGTTCGACAAGTATAATATTATCGTTCACACGATACACGCGACCGAAAACGGAGATGGCATGTGTGGAGGGCACGTAAAATCGATGACGCAGATAATACAAAACAATAATGTCAGCAGACGACACTGTCAAGTCCTTGAATCCATTGGGAACAATGAAGCTGTAGATCTCGGACGAAACGTCGAAAAGCTTCTCCGTAGACACTAGGAGGGTAACGGTAATAATCGAAGAAGTATAATAAGAATTTTAAAAATAATAGACAAGAAAACAATATCGTTTCGTAAATTCAAATCTCTAAGCAACGATACCTTTTGTGAAACAATTGGTACATCAAACTTTTCCGATATCCGTGAATTATGTGATGTGAATGTAAAAGCTGATTTGTATGATACAACACTGAGAAAGATCATTGATGATCTAGTTCCGCTAACCACTAAAACATTTACTGTTAGACCAGGAAATGAGTGGAGTAACCATCAAATAGCTGAAGCAAAACAAATACGCAGAAAAGCTGAGAAAAAGTGGCGTGAGACCTCCCTTCATATTCATAAAGATCTTTATAGAGAAGAGAAAAACAAAGTCAAATATATCATTGAACAATAAAAAGTTTCCTTCTACAATGAAAAAATTCAAAATAGTGCCAACAAACAGAAAGAACTATTCTGTGTTGTTAATAAACTGATTGATCATTCCTCCGCGACTGTTGTCTTACCTGATTGCACTGATAAATGTCTGCTAGCAGAAGAGTTTGCAAACTTCTTCTCCGATAAAATAACACGTATACGAACAGAACTTGATAAATGTAACGATTCCTGTGATTCTGTACCCAAATATGAGACGCCAACGGAAGTGTGCATTGACAATTTCGATTTAGTTAGCGAATCTGTTGTGTCAGATATTATTAAATCGTCAGGTCCTAAGACCTGCCCTCTTGACCCCCTTCCCACATCTTTACTCAAAGAAAACCTTAATTTATTCTTACCTGTGATTACTGATATCATAAATTCTTGTATCCAAGAACGAAAAGTACCCGATTGTTTTAAAGTTGCTAATGTCGTTCCAGTTATTAAAAAATCAACTTTAGATAGAAATGTGCTAAAAAATTACCGTCCTGTATCAAACTTAAGTTTTATCTCCAAAATTTTTGAAAAATGTATAGCCAAACAACTGATTGAACATATTGACACACACAACCTTCATGATAGTCTACAGAGTGCATATCGTAAGTTTCACAGTGTTGAGACGGCGCTTATTAAAGTGCAAGATGATATATTAAGGTCAATAGACAATAGAAACTGTGTTCTTTTAGTACTTTTAGATTTGTCCGCAGCCTTTGACACCATAGATTCTACTGTCCTGCTACAAAGACTTCAGACAGACTTTGGTGTCAAAGGCTCTGCACTTCAGCTACTTGAAAGTTATCTTACTGATAGAAAGCAGAGGGTTGTTATCGGTAATGTGACGTCAGACTATCACAAGAATTTATATGGAGTACCACAATGATCGGTCCTTGGACCCATTTTATTTACTCTTTATACTGCTCCAGTTGGTAAAATTGTTAAAAGACATGGTCTTGACTATCATATTTATGCTGATGATACCCAGCTGTATTTAAGTTTTAATCCTTTAAATGCGAATGAGCATGCTTTGAGCAAATCTAATATTGAGCAGTGTATCAATGAAATTAAATTATGGATGTCTGTAAATTTTCTATGCTTAAATGGTGATAAAACTGAATTTATTTTGCTTGGATCTAATCATAACCTCAACACCATAACTGATTCCAATTCGATTAAGATTGATGGAAATGAAATTACTCCTAGTAACTCTGTTCGCAATATTGGAGCTTATTTTGATAGTAAAATGACCATGTCTAATCACGTGAACAATATTTGTAAATCCTGCTACTTTCATATCCGTATTATTGGCAAAATTCGTAAATTTCTTACCCCGGATTCAACTAAAACGCTTGTTCATGCTTTTATTACTTCAAGACTTGATACTTTTAACTCACTTTTATCCGGCTTACCCAATAAATTAATATACAAATTGCAAAAAGTTCAAAACACCGCTGCACGACTTATTACCCTTACGAAGAGACATGATCATATTACTCCCATACTTAAACAACTTCACTGGCTTCCCATTCCATATCGTATTCAATTTAAGATCCTTTTAACTGCTTATAAATGTTTTCATGGCTTAGCCCCATCTTATTTATGTCATCTAATTGAAAAACAAACAAATGCTCGCAGTCTCCGTAGTTCAAATGACATTTATCGTCTCAAACCAAGATCTGCCAGAATGGTTACATATGGTGAAAGATCGTTTTCATTTCTAGCCCCAAACCTGTGGAATGATTTAAAACCATCTGGTTCTGATACTGATATTCGTTCTAGCCCTTCAGTACAATCTTTTAAATGTGCTCTTAAAACCTACTTATTTAAAAAGGCTTTTAATTAGATATATATTATTTTATTATATTGCATCTTTTTGTAGTCTTTTAGTTGTTTTATATATTTTCTGTTTTACTGGTATATGATTGTAAAGCGCTTCTGAACACCGTTGGTGGAATTAGCGCTATATAAATGTTTAAATAATAATAATAATAATAATAAAGAGGCTAGCCAAAATTATACATAATGTAGACGATAAAATATTATTTGAACCAGATTAAAATCTGTTTGACATATTTATAAACTTATGTACCTGTTTAAAAATATTAGTGTTTACATCAGGGCTGTAGGTTGAGGAGCCGAATCAGAGACAGTTTATATTTTTAAAATCATGTAGTAGTTTGTCTAAGGTTTCTATTCGTGCAGTTAAATGTAAGGAACATCGTAGGAGGTAATGGTCGGGATCTTCAAATATGTGACCCTGAAGGTCAGAGCATCGAAGTCTTAATTTACAATGAATTATTTGGGATTCCGGTGACCGTTATGATAAAACGAAGGAACTTTGATATCAGATTTGGATAGATGATCGGAGAAAAATGTTCAGAGTTCTAGAATTTCCGCAGAGATACTGAGTTTATTCCACTCTTTTACACTGGATGGGGTAAATGATTTAGAAAAAATTTCAGTACGGCATCGATTTTCTTTGAAAAAATTGTCTTCATTACGAAGGAAATATTTATTTGTAGGTTATAGGTTTATGAGATTCTTTAGATAAGGAGGGGTTAGATTAGTGATGATTTTGTAAAGTAATTATAATTTATGACGATTTCGTATTTCTTTGAGTGGAATAAACCCCGTTTCTGCGTAGACGGAGGCATGGCTAGTACCCTTAACTGCCCCGAAAATAGTGCGTTGTGCGTCAAACTGAAGCTATTCGAGATAATTGCGGCTGTTCCATTTACAATTGCCTTGAAAGATAAGTCCGAGGTGTTTAAGTTCACTTTCTGCCTTTATTCCTATTGAGTTCATTACAAGGGGTGGTTTTACAAAATTTGTGTTTAGTGGAGAGGGTTAAAGTTTCTGTCTTGAGGGGGTTTTAAGTTACTAGCCATGTTTCCGCCCATGTAGTGATTGCTTTGAGATCTGTATTTAATGTTAGTGCGCATGCCTCTGGGTCATCTATTTTTAGGTACAGAGAGGTATCATTAACAAAAAGTCGGATGTTCGATTGTATATTATTCTCAATGTCTTATAATATATACAATAAAAAAAATTAATGGCCCCAAAACACTGCCCTGTGGGACACTAGCTGGAATACCCCTTGGGTCCGAGGATATTCCGTTTATGACGACAGATTGTTGTCGATTTTCAAGATAGTTCTTGAACCATCACAACAATCCTCCTTTGACCCCAGCAGCTTCCAGCTTATGACAACGAGCCCGGCTTGTCATACTCTGTCAAAAGCCTTGCTGATTTCACAAAAGACGATACTGGTATATTTGTTATGATCAATGGCTTGACAAAAAAAGTGATTAAAATCTATTAGTTGGAAGATAGTTGACTCACCCGGAAGAAAGCCACTTTGGATTGCTGTTAGTATTGAATTATCCTTGAAGAAGTTAAAGACATGTTTATATATTATTTTCTCGAAATTTTTTATAATAATGCTTAGGGTTGAAATGGGTCTATAATTGCTGCATTCAGTTGGGTGTCCTTTCTTGAAAATAGCCGTGACATTTGCAAATTTGTATAACTTTGGAATAGTATATGTGTAAAGTGAAAAGCGAAAGATTTGGCACGAGGGGTTACTATTTTCATTTACGATATATTTTAATTTTTTTTAACTAATTACATCTGGACCTGAGGCTTTTGTTGTATCTAGGCTATTTATTATGTCCTTAACTTCTCCAGGGGCTGGTACAGTCGAGTCTAGGCCATTAGTATTCATTTGGAGGGTTGATGAGGTTTATTAGTGCTTGGCAATTCAGTCTGTTGAATGAAATAATTATTAAGGGCATTGGCTTTATCAGTGGGTGTAAACATTGTATCATTTCCAACTGTTAGTGGAGGGGGCTCGTTTGAAGATGCAGCTTGTGTTTTAGTATATGAGTTTACTAGATTCCACCAATTTTTAGTGCCAAAGCATTTATCATTTTTTTTTGCGTCAATATTCTGAAAGTATTCTTTTTAACAGTTGACGAATTGGAAGGTATTTCTGTTTTTTCTTCCATTGTAGGCCGTGTTACGTACCATACCCACGATTAATCTCTTCGGTAGGCTTTCGTTGCCAAACAGATTGTCCAGCATGTGACTGGTGCGATTGTCGGGAATGGCCATGTCCCGGACCACCACTTGGCGTTGGACGATTGAAGTTGCGTGGCCAGCCGCGTTTAGGCACTGGGAGCCACAGTGACGAACGGGATATCCAAGTAGGCTTTGGTGAATTCGACTTTGTAGTCTCCTGCATCGTTGCCTTCACCGTACATCACGAAAAAATTTCGGGGAGTGTTTTTCCAATTTCAAACGCAGGGCTACACCGCCAAAGCAGATACCGATCTTGAAGGCACATGTCCAAAGGAAGACGCGACTGCAGTTCAAAGGAGCGACTGTCGTTGTTCCGATCCTTTATTAGTTGGGATCAGACGTCCACCACCCCTATCGGTGGCGACGGATCTCGTGGAGTCGAATTGACTGGCGATGTCTTTTTCCGGAAGGACTTGTTTCGACAGGAGATCGTTCCTGCCCCCCCCCCCCAAATAAGCCCGGTACGGATAGTTCGTTAGAGAGGTGGCGGCCAAGGTTTCGGCATCTTTTCCCATACGTAATTTGACATATTTGAAGAAATAAATGAACAGCAGCAAAAATAGTTATTTCTCCCCCTTCTCCCCTTCCTTCTCCTCTCTCTCTCTCTTTCTCTCTCCCTCCGCGTGCGTCCTCTCTTTCTAGGTCATGATGCATGTGCAAGGGGTCAGCAAGGTCAAACACATGCATGGCCATATGCACGTGCACGCACATGTACGAACATGCACGTGTACGTCCCTAAACAGGCGCCCCTACTACTACCCCCTGTGCTCCCGTTCTTTGTGTAAACTTTGCAATAGAGAGAAACCGGCTTACACTTGAAAACCCGTTAAAGCGTCCTTGGTTACCAGATGATACAACCTATACACACGCATTGTTAAAACATATTTTTACACATTATGAAATGGTTACAATCTGATTATCGTATGATGAATATAAAAATACACTTTATAGATCTTATTATTAATTGAAATTAGATATACATGACAATTAATATATCAAACTTTACAAAACATGATTCTTCACTTATCGTTGCACTGTTTGTCCCGTAAAATAACAGAATTTAGTCTATTATGGAATAGAATAAAACATTTTATCCCTAAATTTCCCGGAACTTCCGTAAAATATAAAAAATTAAGATAGAAGGGATAAAACATTTTATTCCTTAATTTCCTGTTTAATACTGAATATTCCACATAAATAATAAAACAAGTAATTTGAAGAAATAATTCACACTTTTAACACAATTTTAAACAAAGCATCGATTAATAAAAAAAAGCTTTTAAACTACGGCATTCGGCCACATAAACAATACATACATTATCACCTAGAACAAACTAATGCATTAAAACTGGTCTCATGCATTAAAACTGCCAAAGCGACCATAAATGTATCATGTGGCGTCATGCTTTGAAACTGATAGAAAGATCATCAAGATATAGTTAAAGAGACCATGGAGGTACGATATGGTTCCGTGCATTAAAACTGAACGATGTGGTCTCAAGTATTGAAAGTGTTAAAGAGACTATCAAGGTGCGATATGGTCTCACGTATTAAATCTGTTAAAGAAACCACCAAGGTACGATATGGTCTCACGTATTAAAACTGTTAAAGACACCATTGTGTATGATACGGTCCCGCGTATTAAACCTGTTAAAGATAATAATATCCAAGACACCAAAGCATGGATGACACCAAATATACTAAAACTAAACGGTGACCAGACTGAAGTGATAGTCATTGGACCGCAGACTCGTGTGCATAAACTTAATTTTAATCATATAGTAGTCGAAGAATCCGAAATTACTTTCTCGCCGTCAAAAATGTAGATGTCGTCATACACTCCAACTAAAATATAAACAATCATATCGCATGTTCCTAAACAAAGCCTGTGAGTTTTACAATATCTTGAAATTGATAGATTACTACACAATTCCCGAACTTATATCTACGTTACCTACACACACGCAAATAGTAGCGTCCAATCAGACCATCAGAGGTTGTGGCATAGCGACTTCCATGGCAACCTTGACATTGAACGAACTCTGAACTTTGCAACTCTATTATGTCAGGTAGACATTTTAGCTTGAAAGCGTTATTCGCGACGAACAATAAAAGTTATAGGCTCATAATCTGGGCTTGTGTCCAATCGAAATAAGTGCCGAAATATGCAGGGTACCACGCGTAGGCGTAGGATGTACGTAGTTAAAGAAAGATCAAGACTTCTATTGAAGATGTGGTGACCGAGACTAGCCAGATACTTACCTACGTATATTTTATTTCAGGTCATGATGCAGACGATAACACATACGTTATAGGTTACGAAACAGCCAGAAGTTATGTAGGAACAATAAACTACGACATTGACCTGCAACATGTCATAAACATTGTTGATGCCTCGGCTGAATGTGAACAGTATATTAGATTTGAATGTCATCATGTTGAAATAACTGTAGATGTTGGGTTAAATACACGTACTGGTAACTTAGCAACTTATTTAATTGGTGGAGTGAAGGGTCAAAATGATTGCACCTGTCATCGAAATAATACCTGTGTTGATGGTTTACCATGTAATTGTTCAATGAATGATAGTGTATTAAGAGTTGATGAAGGGTACATTCGATATAAAGAAGACCTACCAATTACTGCTATCTTGGTAGGTGACACGGGTATGTATACTGTTTTATGTACATGGTTTTAGTCACATATGTATACACGCCCAACTCCTCCATGGACAATTGGTATTTTGAATTGTTGCCTAAATGATTTATTAGGCATGAGTAATATAATGACAAGGTATTTCTCTTTCTTATAATAATAATAATAATAATCGCGTCATTTTACAAGGGTAGCAAATTAGGCCTATGGCCTTTTTCCAATTTGGCTCTTGGCACAGATGGTGCGAATGATTTCGATCATTACTGCAGGAAGAAACCGAAGAACTCGGGGAAACTTGCCTGATCGGACAAGAGACCGAACATCCCTCTCACAACGATAAAGTTCTTGCCCTGAGCTGGGATTGAACCCTCGTTGCATTGGTGAGAAGTCGCCTCTCTTTCGTCACGGCTATCCGACCAGCTCTATCGTGACTGGTGGGTTTCTGATATTGCCTGTGTAAGCGATTTCCTATGTTTGGTCATCACTTGTGCCACTATCTGCACCCCAACTACTCCCTGTATTGTACGTCTAAAGAGCATAATAACTACTATTTTACAAAACCGATAATATTTTCTCAACCGGAATCGGATGAGATACTAACATTTAAACAGTTTGGACAAAGAACTGACCTCTGGATTATTCATTCATTGGTACTAAAATATGCCGTTTTTATCAAGTATTATTGTATAATTTATTAAGGGCCTTCGTTTAATTTTCCTTGCTGCGCATGAGTTCCCCAGGAGCATTTTCCTACTGTTATATTATAGATGCCACGCGTCATCAGTATCTGGAAAAAAATATATTACTATTCATTTAGTGTTCTGTCAAGGGTTTATTCAATGACTATTTACAGGCCAAGAATGTTCACCGGGATTTCCGGGCGTGGTGCAGGATGGAGGGCCTGTCTAATCGTTCGGGTGGTACGGACAACCGAGGACCCGTATATTTATTGGCGTTTAAAATAAACCTTGGCAGCTGGAATTCGATTTGAGATAAGGCCATAGCATGAATGAAATGGGGTTTAACGTCCTACGCTTAAGCACCTAACAGATAAGGCCATAGTGCAACTGCGCACGCAACATGTCCCTCATAGCACACTGTATGGCGTATGCCTGTTTTTTTATAGCCCAGTCGGAGCAGAACAGTAGGACGTTAAACCATATTTCATTTCGTTCAGATCGCCGCTTTTAACCCCTTGGACATTGATCGGATGCCCAACCCCAAAAGTCAGCCTCCACGTCTACACACTGTGGCCTGATTGGATATTCTTCGGTGGACTATGCTCCGATTAGGTAGAAAACCTTAGCCAATCAGCTACCGACTAATGGCGGGTGTGTGACCAACGCCAACAAAGGATGTCAAAACGATTACAAAGCTGGTTTATTGCATTATGCCAGATAAGCTTTCTGTACAAACTACTTTACAGACTAACCAGCTGTTAATGGGTAAAACATTGTAGTACTATCCGACTACACATCTTAGGTTTTGGCCTGATCGTCTAATGATGGGGGGGGGGGGCTCTGGGCTGCTACTGTCGTTTCTCTCTCATTATGGGACTTTACCGTTGTGTTTTCTCAGGATACCGAAATCAAATATAATAGTAACAGGAACAACGATAGTGTTTTGGCTAAACGTTTTAATGTAACAACAGTTACACAGTACATTACAATATTTAAAATTAACATCTCTTTCCCTCTAACCAAACTCGTTCCCAGAGTCCGCGGAGCCGGAGGCCTCTGGGGCCAAAAACCGTCCATTTTCTGCAAATTTTTCCACACCTAAGCCCCACCCATTCTGACCTTTGATTGGTCAATCTTTTTTGGGTCGATTTCTCGAAAACTAGAGATTGGGTCGTCGTTTATAATAATAATAATAACTAGATCTGCTACTGTCCCAAGCAGATATGAAAACTTTCATATTCATCATCACGTGCCATCGATTATACCAAGTATCTTAAAGAAAATAACAAGAAAAAAGTATTAAAATTGGTCGAAAACTCGCGAAGTTACGGATCTCAATATAGTTTGAAACCGTAAATTAGCTTTAAATAAAACAAACAACGGCAAGTTCCAAGAACAAACGTCTTGAACAAGTATCACCTTGAAAATTTCAGAGTACCTAGGCCTCTTCGTCTCGTGGCCTTAAACACTAATTATAAATTTAAAGTCAATCGGATATTAACTTTAGCCACAAGAGCGTTCACAATATTTTTTGAGATGATCAAGGGCCTCTTATTACTGAAAATCAATGGCTTTCTCCGTCTCGTGACCTTAAACACTGTGTTTAAATTTAAAGTCAATCGGATATTAACTTTAGCCGCTAGAGCGTTCAAAGTTTTTTTTGAAGAGATCAAGGGTAATAACTCTGGCAGTAACTATTGGATATCCTTGAAAATCCATATGCTTTTTGTTTCATGACCTTAAACACTGTGCATAAATTTAAAGTCATTCGGGTATTTACTTTAGCCTCTAGAGAGTTCACAAGAAATTGTGGACGACGAACGGGCGGACCGACGGCCGGCCGGTCAGGAGCGACGGCAATATACGACCACATTTCCATATGCCTTTTCGTCTCATGACCTTAAACACTGTGCATAAATTTAAAGTCAATCGGGTATTAACTCTAACCTCTAGAGCGTTCACAATAAATTATGGACGACGAACGGGCGGACTGACGGCCGGCCGGCCGGGGCGACGGCAATATACGACCACATTTCCATGTGGGCGTATCATTAAAATATACGAAAATAATTATTATTATTATGAACTGCCGAGTGTTGGAGTTCGTTTGAGTGTCTTGTTATTCGAGTCTAGAGTCAACAATTGCAAATGGCACCGAATGGCAAAATTTCATCTCTCGTGGGAAGCTTAAGGTCGGTAAAATGAATAGTTATTGGTCGATTTGGCTGAAATTTAGTGTGAGGTCATTGCTAGCCAATCTCCTATCCCCCTGAAAATTTCAAGTCACTGTGACTTCCGTCAGCAAAATTTTATCTCTCGTGGGAAGCTTAAGGTCGGTAAAATGAATTGTTATTGGTCGATTTGGCTGAAATTTAGTGTGAGGTCATTGCTAGCCAATCTCCTATCCCCCTGAAAATTTCACTTAGAATTCCGTTACTGAAATAGAATCGATTTTCACCATTGTTCATTTTCAATTCAAAATGGCGTCCAGCAGTTGAACTAAATCAAAATTCGATTCCTGAAAGTTTTTCGGCTTTCCTAAAGAATGAATGAAATGGGGTTTAACGTCATACTGTTATGCACTTAACCTGAGCTAATTGAAGACGGGCATACGTGTGCTATGAGGGAAATTTTGCCCGGGCAGCGGCGCTACGGCCTACTCTTATATCGAATTCCAACTGCCAAGGGATCTTTTACGTGCACTCCAATGTGTACACGGGACCTCGGTTTTTCCTCCCATCTGAACGACTAGGCAGCTGTCCTTGTCAGACCCTCCTTCTGCATCACTGACAAGGGAAAATCACGTCGGAAAATCGAGATGAACTTTCTCGGCCAATGCAGGGATCGAACACCCGACCTCCAGGATAGCGAACCAGCGCCTTATCCACTTAGCCACCGTGATCCCCGGCTTTCCTAAAAAAAGGATTCGGAAAATATAATTGCCTTGTCTGTGAGTAAATTATCAACAAAGCCTTACCGATTTGCACATTTCAAAATGGTTGCACTTCCGGTTTGGGCTACAAACTCAAATTGTATGTCGTAGCTATTACAAAAAACAATTTCAAGGCAATTTGACCTATATTTCGTCGATTTTTTTTAAAATTTTGATCCTTAATTTCTCCAAGGGGAGATAATTTAGAAAATTTCTAATGATAATTTTCAAGTCGTATCGATAAGATCTACTCACATGCTTAATTTCGTGAAAATCGTGCAACTATTAAAGAAGTTGTCAAGTTCGTCTCAACTTTTGGTTTCGAAATAACATCGACGAATTTTCGAAATTCGAAATTGCAGAATTGAAGTAAATGTTTCAAGGTATTCAAAGAAAAAAGAATTAATAAAATAGGTCAAAAAGTCACAAAGTTACAGCAATGTTGGTCAAATGCATTCGACTTGTTCTCATTTTCAATTCAAAATGGCGTCCATCACTTGACCTAAATCAAAATTCTTTTCCCGGCAGTTTTTCGGCTTTTCTAAAAGGATTCGGAAAAAATAATTGCCTTGTCTGTAAGTATAAAATCAACAAAGGAGTATCGTTTATCACATTTCCGGTTTGGGCAATCTGACCTATATTTCGTCGATTTTTTCGAAAACTTTGATCCTGAATATCACCAAGGGGAGATAATTTAGAAAATTTCTAACAATATTTTTAAAGTCGCATGAGCGAGATCTACTTACATATCAAATTTCATGAAAATCGTGCTATTAAAGAACTTGTTATTTTGATTTTTACTTCCGGCTCGAAATCACAACAATGAATTTTCGAAATTCGAAAATCCGTAATTGCAGATTTGAAGTAAAGGAGTCAAGGTATTCAAAGAAAAAAGAATTAGTAAAATAGATGAAATAGTCCCAAAGTTACAGCAAAGTAGGTCAAATGCATTTGTTCGTAAAATTCGGTGATTTCGGAAATATATTTACCCAACAGCCACCACCCATTTTTGTGGGGGTAGGTAAAAGTTTCAGAAAGATCCTATGAGTAGATTCTGAGAAATCTGATTTGTGAATAAAACACAACAAAAATAAAATAATAATAATAGGAAGAATAATAATCTTAACAGAAACATAGTCTCGTCATTTTACAAGGGTAGCAAATATGGCCTGAGGCCTGTTTTCAATTTGGCCCTTGGCACATATGGTGCGAATGATTTCGATCATTACTGTAGGAAGAAACCGAAGAACTCGGGGGAAACCTGCCTGATCGGACGGTAGACCGAATATCCCTCTCACTTACAACGATAAAGTTTTTGCCCTGGGCTGGGATTGAACCCTCGATAGTGGAAGCCGCCTCTCTATCGCCACGGCTATCCTTCTTTTGTTGTAAAATGACCCTTGAGTCAAAGTCAACTAAACGTACACATTCAAGTTTTTGTAAAGATATATTTTTCTACGCGTGGGTATATTTCTAAGTGATTCGGTCATCCAGGCACGTAAAAAAAACTACGCGTGGGTATATTTTTTTAAGTTATTCGGCTATCCAGGCACGTAAAATAAATACATGTCACGTGATTCGTCACTTTCGGGAAAATGGCTACCCTGAGTCACCAGAGAAATTTCTCCAACAATTTTTCTGGTTTCGAGATTGCTCTCGAACCCTAGTCCCGTATAAGTCTAGACTACATCGTGAGATGGTCGTCTGAAGAACCCAATGCAAGTCTGATCTTCTAAAGAATCCAATGCAGGTCTGACGACGCTCGAATCAACATGACGTCTGAATATTCTAGCCCTCGCTCCTCACTTTATAGGTTCCTTTTCTTTTGTCTGTGGTGTTTACGTGAAACGACTGATAACTTAACTATAAATATGGAATGATCATGCACCCAAAAAACTGCATATTGACAGGGATTGTTCTGACCAACATGTTCATTAATATAAAGCGTTGTTAACGTGTCAAAACAACCAGCATAATATTTCTATATTTTTAGGTATGAACTTTAAATCAATAATATAAAAGATAATAATATTTCGTAAAAAATTAATTTGCGTTTAAGGATAAGCTTATACCCTAATACCTGTAATATTTTATATATTTTTTCTTTGGCACAAATCCCTGTCATCCATATTACTACAACATCTGGTCGTGAGTGATAATGTTTCAATAACACCTTCTCTTGTGTAATTTTGAGCACTGTTAAACACATTTATCACTGAAAGCTGCTTACAAATCTCAAGACATGGCGTAGAAATATATAATGTCCTCCGAAGATATCCATATTACGACCGAGTTATATCATATGATTGAGAACAACTGGTATATCTATTTATGTTTTTATTGTTTTGACAGGAGACAGTGATGAGTACGCATATTATACAATCGGTAATCTCAAATGTAAAGGGTGAGTAGGTCTTTTTTATGTAAACAAATATCAACACAAGTTGATAAAGTAGAAAAATAGAAAGAGAGAGAGAGAGAGAGAGAGAGATGGGGATTAACGTCCACTCGACACAAACCAGGTCAATTTTGGACTAACGTATGGTTTTCAATTTTAATTTCCATAATTCGCTTGCGCGTAGGGGTCTTTAGCAGTGGGAGGAAACCGGAGTGTTCAGAGGAAACCACGTACGCACACACTAGGGCTCGAAACCACAGCCGTAAGCCAGAGGTGACCGGCCAGCAAGAGGTCGAAGCGTGGCACTCGAGACCACTAGCCCCCACCCCCCTAGAAAAATAGAACGAGGCTGTGCCGAATATTATTTACTTTATCGAAGTTGTTAATATTTTTTATTATCAAGTGTATAGTGTAGTTCATTTGTATGAATATAATTATGACATATATACCCTTCTTTGAGCAGTGTAAAAAAATATGGTTTTCTGGTGTTTTATCTCCTTGATATCGCTATCTACCTCCGGTCATTATTAATTCAGTTTAATGAAATTCTGTTTTATTGCAGATAGTTAAAAGATAAAGTTGGATTAAAGGGGAAACAACCGAGATAGGTCGCAATAACATTCTGATGGTCACCATTTTGAATTGAATTTAATTGGTAGCCTGGATCAGGGTCAAATTTATAGCATTTGAAATTTCGACAGTCGTGTTTAAATATTTCCGTGGCGACTAAGTTTAGCGATCTTGATATAGAGAATTTAGAAATTTGACCTAAATATTAAAACTATAAGTTTCACTTCAAGTTATCTCACTTTATTTTTCGATATTTTCCCGTTATTATGTTGGGGTTTTTTGTTCACGCCATTTTAGATCATTTTCTGATGCTTTCCGTTTTCAAAATGCTTAATCGATTTTTCTGAAACTTCTGGAACGAGAACTAAGATGTCCAGATGTGTTTACGTCCAAACGACTCAATATTTTCATCTAAAAATTTAAACAAGGTCAATACTCCTTTCATCTATATTTTGGCGCTTAAATTCCATATGACACAATCTTTTATTTCGGATACTGTTTCAAAATCGGGATGATCCCTTTAATGGAAAACTAAACAATTCGTCTTTATATTTTAAAAATAAACATTTTCGGATAGCTTGACCCATTGTTTAAACATGCATTATGCAAGAGCTAAATCGGCCTATTACAGGTCTGTCTTTAGGCCTGAAATTTTATCTAAATTATTAATTAGACATTTTAGAATTCACCCCGTCTGTGTTATTGATTTATTTACTCATAATACACCAAATAACACTTCACGTTTAGGTAGGTTTTATATGGACGGGATGGGGTTTGCGGCACTATTGCATTAATATAAAGTCACGTAACGGACAACTGTAATGTAAAAATGTTTAGTTGATAATTAAATCTCAAATGATTTTAATTATATGTATATATATATGTTATTGTTGTATATATGTACATAAAGTAATCTTATTTTTGTAAATTCTGAAGAGAAATCAACATAGGTCCAGCATGTTCTCCAATCAATTTTCAAATGAAATAAAATATTGTTTAAAAAAACCAACTAACTAGACATTAATTAAATTATCCAGACCACAATGAACTCTCGGTGTCAACACTAGACTTCGATATTGACTGGATTAGAATCATACACACTGCTTAAAGCTCATTGATAATAAAATCAAACGTGACCATCGCTAATGCTGGCATATACGTCCACATTCCAGCTTTGATTGATATAGTACTTTTAAAATGAAGGCAATGAAATATAAAATGGCTGTAATATGATAAAAGGCAAAGCTAAAATATTAATAAAAAAGGTGGGTGTGACACTACCCCAGAAGGTCGGGGCAAGCACCAAAAAAATGGTTGCTGTCTTTATTGTATATGGAATAAATATGCAAAGTTCCAAGATGCTTCATTTAGAATTGCAGCCTGTAGACGATAAATACAAAAAATGGGTGCGGCTCTGCCCCTGGGGGTTGGATATGGAACAATATAAATAGGTACCACCCTGATATTGAAATGACAACATCAATAGTTACCGTCCTTAGGGACAGAGGCGGATCCAGGGGGGGGGGGCTAGGTGCCCCCCCCCCCTAAATCCCTAAATAACAGTATTAAAAAATAGATATGCGCCACAAATCGCCACTGACACCCCGATTTTTTCAAAAAAACTTCTCAGGGGACCCCCACGCCCCCCTTACTGGATTTCCTGGATCCGCCTCTGCTTAGGTATAAGGAATAAGTATTCCAAGTTCCAAGTAAATTCATTCAGAATTGTGGCCTTCGGCCGAAAAAGGAAATCATTAAGCGTCCCTCTGCTCCTGGGGGTCGGAACATCGGCCAAAATCAATAGTTGACGCCCTTGGGCAAAACGGAATATATTTGCAAAGTACCGAGTTGATTCATTCAGAAATCCGACCAAAAAACGATAAACACAAAAGTTGGACGTGGCTCTGCCCATAGGGGGTCGGGACATGCAGTTGTCGTCCTTAGGCTATAAGGAATACACATCCAAAGTTCAAAGACAATCCTGAGGCATGGGCAATCACCAAAATACAACAGGGGCACCTTTAGGGTATAAGGAATAGGTATGCAAAGTTTCAAAATGATATGTTAAGAATTGCGGCCTGTAAAGCCTAGGGGGTCGGGCATGTACCAAAAACAATAGGGATCATCCTTTGGATATAAGGAATTCATACGAAGTTTGTTCAAGACCATCGATAAAGAATTGTGGCCCGTGGGCCGCACACTGACACATAACTGAATATGGGCGTGGCTCTGTCCCTGGGGATCGGGCATGCACCAAACACAATATGGGTCATCCATGGGTTATAATGAATAAATTGGTAAATTTTCAAAATGATCACTTAAGAATTTTTGCCTGTAGGCGACACGCAGACACACAAGAAGAAAATGAGCGTGGCTCTGACCCTGGGGATTGGGCATGCAACCTAAACAATAGGGATGTTCCTTAGGGTACAAATGATAGGAATTCAAAGTTTCAATATGATACGTTAAGAAATACGGCCTGTGGATGACAAACAAAGAAATACAAACAATGGGCGTGGTTCTGTCCCTGTGGGTCTGGCATGCACCAAAAACAAAATGGATCATCCTGAGGGTATAAGGAATAAGTATTAAGGTTTCAAGATGATCAACTAAGAATTGTGGGATGTAGGCGACACACAGACAGGGGCGACGGCAATATACTAATCTGGACGTATAAAAATGGTACGTCTAAATTGCATGAAAATTATAATATATTACTTAAAAATATGTACATTTATAGTATCGTGCAATTACTGTCACCGTGGCTCTGACCCTGGGGATTGGGCATGCAACCTAAACAATAGGGATGTTCCTTAGGGTACAAATGATAGGAATTCAAAGTTTCAATATGATACGTTAAGAAATACGGCCTGTGGATGACAAACAAAGAAATACAAACAATGGGCGTGGTTCTGTCCCTGTGGGTCTGGCATGCACCAAAAACAAAATGGATCATCCTGAGGGTATAAGGAATAAGTATTAAGGTTTCAAGATGATCAACTAAGAATTGTGGGATGTAGGCGACACACAGACAGGGGCGACGGCAATATACTAATCTGGACGTATAAAAATGGTACGTCTAAATTGCATGAAAATTATAATATATTACTTAAAAATATGTACATTTATAGTATCGTGCAATTACTGTCACCGTGGTATCATTATGTTCGTTGTGTCTTCAACACCCTGAACAGTTTTAAAACTGGCCTGGTTCTCACAATCATTACGTTGGGGTTTCCGTCAAGAATTGCTGAAATATTGTGGAAATGATTGGGGAGATTATTGATGATACGGATTCGTTCTTCCTTGTACGATGGGCAAAAGAAGTCACACTTAAATGAAGAGTTTTCGGAGATTATTTAATGTGCCTTTACCATGTCTTAGTTGTGTATGGACGATATTTACTGAACGGTTGCCAACGTAGAAATGCAGGGGTACTTTTTTTTATCATGTTTGGATAGATGATGTTTAAATGTTTTAAGTGAAGAAGAATCTTTAACATTGGCAGGTAGGCTACTTGATTCCATTCGTGAACTGTTAGTGGAATATCTTAAAGAGTTGGTGTCGCTCAACAGCGATTATGGATTAATGGCTAGATATTTTAGGTGGGACAAGAAGATGTAAGTTTTTTTGGAGGAGTGGGGGGGGGGGGTTACTAGTTTGTAAAATATGGGTAACCTATGCCTATATCTTCGTTCTTTCAGAGACGTGAGTCCCAATTTAGTGTGTATAATTTTGTGAGATGTACCTTTAACCAAACCCGTTATAGTACTAAGGGTATCATGGTGGATATTTTCAAGTTTGTCACTGTCAGGTTTGCTACAATTATCATAAATCACTTCAGCGTAATCAAATATAGGGAGAATGCAGTATTCGTATATAATCTCTGATGATTTCCTAGACAATTTATATGTGAAGCTAGTAACAACATCCACAAGTTAGTAATTATATGGAGTTAATATGAACGATCCACTGTCCTGAGGATTGGAAATGAAATGAAAGGAAATGGGGTTTAACGTCCCACTCCTAAACTGGGCATACGCCATACTATACAGTGTGCAATGAGGTTGCCCGGGCAGCGGCGCTAAGGCCTACCCTTATATCGAATGTCAACTGCAATGGATCCATGTGTACATGGGACCTCGGTTTTCCGTCCCACCCGAACGACTAGACGTCTGTGCTTGTCAAACTCTCCGTCCTGCATCACTGACAAGGAAAAACTGGATGAACTTTCTCGGTCAATGCAGGGATCGAACACAGACCTCCAGGCTGGCTAGACAGCGTCTTACCCACTTATCTACCGTGATTCCCCCCGCCCCTCCCCAAAGAATAGAATATTAGACCAAGGTGTTTGAGTTCAGCTGTATCTAGTGTGTCTAAACAACAACCCTTTCCATTAAATGTAATAACCGTGCCGCAATTTGCATTATTTCGCAATTAGGGTTGCCACAATGCTTTACATTTACATTGCGATGAAAGTATTTTTTGTTTGTCCAAATTCAGAATTTACTCTAGAAAAGTTGGGTCGGGTTTTGTGCCCATTTGGTGGACCCCCCCCCCCCCCGCACCGAGCCTCCGGTCTAATAATACAAAACTGCAAGGTGCTATACATACAATTTCTTATATAATAAGAAATCCAGCCGTTGAATTGGTTGAATATCTTTTTTTCATTTTCATAAGTGGCATTTTACCTACAAACTAAAACACACCAAGAAGCATCGATTGAATAAAGTTCACTGTACTGTCATGGTATCAGTGGTAATATATCATAATGTACATGACATGACACCTGTCTCTTTTATCAGCTGTTCAAATCGACTCGACCTATTAAAGGGACTATACCACTCTTGCTGCGAGTTGGTGGCTTGACAAAATTGCTTTATTCTAACTACTAGATGTTTTGGTATCCTACCTGTTGTCTTAATTATCCATTACATCCTATATTACTTGTCCAGCGAGTTCCAAATGTTTAAATCCAAGTTGCATTTGAAAGTATTCACGTAAAGCTTTTCAAACCATGTTGTTACCATGTAGTTGAATTTTTCCAATTTTTTAATTCGGTGTGTTAAGATGAAATTTGTATCATCAATTAATTGGAATATTGTAAAATAATACAATTTGTTGACCAGAATAATGATTGGGGCATATTAATCAGTCACAACAAGAGTGGTATTGGGGCTTTAAAGGAACTGTACTCGAGATTTTAGTGAAATAATTTAGTTCTATAAATGGTCAGGCTTTCCTAGAAATGTATATATTCTAGTGTCGTTAGCGTTATGGATATTTATTTAGTATTGTTTGTGGACATTCAATGATATGAAATGAATTTTAACGTATTGTTGTACTTACTGTGCAATGAGAGAGAGAAAGAGAGAGAGAGGGGGAAGGAGGGTGTTAGCAATCAATTTGAATCAATGGCATAACTTATATACATACTCACTCGTTAGATGACAAGCTACCTGGCTACCCCACAACCCAACAGTGCCGGATGCTGGTATTCGCTTGGGTGGTTCGCTTTAGAAATTAACTTTAAATATCTTCGGCGTATTAATATTGAATGAATGAATGAAATGGGGTTTAACGTCCTACTGTTATGCACTTGACATGAGCTAATTTAAGACGGGGCGTATTAATATTAAGCAACTGTATATGAATCAATGTACTGGTATTTATCTGGCAGTTTTCAAATTATAAATCTGTCAGTGAATATGATACATATTAAATATTTGTCATAGAATACAAATACATAATTAAAAACATGTCAATAAATAAAATAACCATTGCGTATGCACAGCAGATGTGAACAACAACAAATATATTATATACATCTTGCTAATTGGTTTTATTTTTTTTTATTATACAGGCAGCTGTAAAATACAGGGTGAGTTGGACTATTTTTCCAGATTACACTATTTTATTATACGGAATTGTGTCTGACGGTTTGGATTGTTCTAATTTGGTTATATTGTAGTCGATACATGGTAAGTTTTAAGTATTATGGCTTACACATAGTGGTTTGAACCATGAACGTGGGTTTTCTCTGCGTCGTCTGATTTTCTCCCGTTGCCAAAGGCCACTACGCACATGGAAATTATTGAAATAAAATTGAACCGCGTCAGTCCTGAAATGACCTAGTTTGTGTTGAGTGGACGTTAAACCCATTTATCTATGGAAGGGTATCGCTGCCAATATTAAATGCTCTGCTAAAATGTATTTTCCATTGATTATAATATGTAAAAAGTACAACGTACAAAGTCTTGATATCGGTAATGCTAAAGTCAAATGTTAAGTGTCAAATGAAATATGTTTTGTGAGAAAATGCTGTTGAATGAAACCCCGCCCCTCCACACACACACACACGCTCACGTACAGTCATTTAAACATGCATGTGAAAAGTCATTTAAACATGCATGTGAAAAGTCATTTAAACATGCATGTGAAAAGTTCTGTCAAGGTAAGTAAATTTCTTATTGTGTGTAAGATTGATTTCCTTTTATAGTGTGGGAAATATCCTTGTGCTGGGTTTTATTGTGCCAGATTTCCGTATGTGTTTAGAAGTCACATGATATCCTATATTTGCATATCATAGTTGATGCTTTGCGAAAAATGCTATGTGCTATGTAAAAAAGTGTGCCAGAGGGGGGATAACTGCTGGACGGAAAGTCACAGAACGTTGAATATCGATAGTAATCATCCCCTCATGACCCCAATACTTCCCATCAATTTTGAAAAATAATCATATCGCGGACTGGAAAGTCGTATAACGTTGAATATCGATAGCGTTCTTCTTGGGCATACACCCCAAACGATAGAGATGGTCCTTCGGGTACGATAAAAAAAGTGTGCCAAGTTTCAAGATGATTGGTTGAGAAATGCTGTACATGCTTGAGTCGATATCTTTAGTGGTATGCTAGATATGTGATATTGGTAAATTAATGACGCAAGAGGACCATTCTAAAAATAGAAACTGTGTTTCAAGAAGTAAAGTAGAGAGGGGGTTTACTCTCTACAACTACAACATTCAATTTGTTTGGGTTTTTTGGCAAAAATGCACATATATACCACTAATAGTTAAAAGGGCAAACTTCCCTCATGGCACCGGACTCGGTGTATTGCCCCATCTCTGTACCCGGGTACGGTACAGAAACGAAGGACGTTAAATCCCCTTTTCGTTTCATTTATTCTAGGCTGAAGTAGTGGGATGGCACCCTTCATTATATGTATCTGTGGCTTTATGTTTTATTCAAAATGATATAAATCCAATCTCTAACTGGCTCTCATTACGTGATCTCTTATAGACCTACTCTCAGGAGTTTCAAGCAAAGGTAATGAAGACGCGATGTAAAGACCAGCATTTGACTCTTACATACTGAGAATACCAAAACAAATGGTATTACACATACGTCTCACAACAAGGTAAATCTCTCAGAAGGTCGGGAATGCGTATTGAAGGGTCGGGGAGTTGGATGGCCCAGTGGTCTAGATTGTCGATCTAGCTGGTTGGTCATCTGTGGCTTGCAGTTGTGGGTTCAATTCCCGGTGTGTGTAAATAGAGATGTGTGTACCTAGGGTTTATTGGTAGGGGGGGGGGTCAAGTTTCCTCCCACAGCAAAGACATGTGCACTGGTCGTTGTTGAGTGGACATAAAAATCCATTTCAGTCTGTCACATGAGAAGTTCAGGAATGGGAACCCATCCATTTGCATATTGAGGGGTGGGGCGGACGGTCTAGTGGTCTAGATAGTCGTGCTTCGACCCCTAGCTGGTTGGTCATCTATGGCTTGCAGTTGTGGGTTTGATCCCTGGTTTGGGTAAATAGAGATAGGGGTGCCGCCTTGGGTTTACTCTGGGTACTCAAATTAACTTCCACAGCAAATACATGTGCACATGAGTTTAATGTTTTTAGGGTGAATACAAACGAGTATTAGTGTAAAGAGTGTCCAGCAACTGGAAAGATTATTGGTTACGATAAAGCAAGTAGAAACGCCGATGTCCTGGCCAAACTACCCCCTCCCCACCCCCTCCCATTCGATACAGCGGAGCTACGGCCTGCTTATATTTTTAATTCCCACTGCCATGAGATCTTTTACGTCTCGTCCTTTGTGCCACTGACAAAATCCGGAAAAAATCCGATCGACCTTCTTGGCCAACGTGTTACTCGCGGATCCACCGCTGCTCATTGGAAGATAAGGAACCTACTCTAGTTTAGCCATTTGTAAGGTCATCATTAATTATTAATCAAGGTATCTTATACATCCTTCAGGTGTTATAAACTACAGGAGAAGTTACATAAAGTTCAGTAAAGATGCCTAGAGAAACGGATTATATACCACCACCATATTATAATAATTTGTATTCTACCAACCATTCTGGATTTAACAATTATGTAAGTAATGTTCTAATGGAATATAGCATTTCAAAACGATCTTAAAGGAGCTACAAATCGCTATTCTTTGGTACCTTGAATGTGTCGCAGTGTATATAATAATGTATTATAAATGTATATAAACTAATTTACATACATTCAATACTTTCCGTTTTTACTGTGATTTGTGATCAGTTATGTTCGGCGAAGTACGCGAAGAGTCCGAATTGAATGCCAGTCTTTAGCGCCTGGTTATTGCAGCCAACCGGTAGTATTCTTCCACATTGGATATGTTTAGCCTTTTTCCTCGAGTCGATCCATACAAATGGCGCTCGAAAGCATTCTGGCAAGCGATTCGTGTGTCAATTTTTTTATTTTGTATTGATTATTAGATAGAAGCCCAACTTAAAATTAAACCAGTAAAGAGCTGACCAAGACAACGTTTTCCGTTTAGTCACTGACATCACTACCGGAGACTGCCGATGAAAGGCTCGCCGAGCGATGGTACTATTGAGTATATTACTTGATAATCGCGAATATGTCTATCAAACGATGGGCAATTCTCGTAGATATCTTTTTCTAGACCAAACTTCCAACAATGACAAATCCGTTCAGAAGTTAGTGATTTGACTGAAATATTCTATATTTTCTTTTTTTGTCATCTATTTTTGAATTATTATAGCAAGAATGGCCAACTCTTTATTAAACCCTTAACTGATGTGTCTTTAATAAACGCTTACATAAATCGCCCTGAACTTACGCCAATGCAGTGGTGACAGATTTTGGAAATCGAATAAGTAAAGATTTGAATATGCTCATTTTTAATGGATAAAGTCATCGTGATAACGTGTCTTTAAATTGATAATACAGTAAATCCTGTATCAAACGACCACCAACGATAAAGTTATAAGTTACTATTACTGACGGTGTATTTAGAATAATACATTAAATATTATTATACACTCTTTGAAGATATTAATACTAAATGAGTTAATCTCGTTCTTCCAGATTTCTCCGATTCCTTATGATGCTGACTTACCTTACTATACCGAAGGGAAATTGAACCACACAGGATCTGATCAACCGACTAACACCAAATCGGAGTCGAACAATGAAAAGGAACCGTGGTCTTTTACGAAGATATGTAGACGATTTGCAGAAAGAACTTCCGTGCTAGGAATTTCATATATTCACCTATCTAAGACGTGGTTCTCTAAAGGAGCGTGGACTTTGATATTTCTCGTTGGAACTGGTGGAATGTTGTTTCACTTGTACTATCTGTTTGGTATATATTTACAATTTTCAAAACAAACCAAAGTCTCCCTCGGTTTTGACACTTTGCCATTTCCAGCTGTGACTATTTGTAACGTTAATCCAATGAGGATGAGCAAGTCAGGGCTAGCTGGTAAAGCTCTGCAGGATTTACTGAATAGCGTTAAACCAACAAATGTACAAAAATTGTATCAGGTAAGTCAGGGCAATCATTTCTCGATTAATTCTGATAATTGTATACATCAGCTAATAAATTGTAACTAAAAATTGTTAATAACAAATATTCTGGCGACAGTGGTTAATACCCACAAGAACATATGGGTGGCTAAGTGGGTAAGACGCTGGCTCGCTAGTCGGGTGTTCGATCCCTGCTTTGACCGAGAAAGTTTATCCCGATTTTCCGACGTGGCTTCCCTTGTCAGTGATGCAGGATGGAGGTCCAGACAAGGAGAGCTGTCTAGTCGTTCGGATGGTACGAAAAAAAGAAGGTCCCGTGTACACATTGGCGTGCACGTAAAAGATCCCTTGGCATTTGGAATTCGATATAAGAATAGGCCGTAGCTCCGCTGCCCGGGCAAAATTCCACCCATAGCACACTGTATGGCGTAGGCCCGTCTTAATTAGCCCAGTTGATGAGCAGAACAGTATGACGTTAAACCCCATTTCTTTTCATTTCCTCTGTTCTATCGGGTCGCTCGTCAGTGTTTACAGTCCTATCCCCTGAACTGATGGGTCAATTTCCATTAACGAGGAATCATTACAATCAGAGATGGTCTGGTTTAGAATATGAATGATGGTTCAGTATGGTAACACATTAATCTATGCGGTTAACAATAAATTCTTTGTGTAAAGTCTGGAATAAACAGGTACTGTGGCAGGTTTATAAACAAATCACAGTATTATTAGCTCCTTGATAAGTGAAGTAGCAGTCCCTGATTGAATAATCTGAGGTGACAATAATCACATCTTATATGAAATTCCAGAAAACACCTGGCGGAGGCCATCCTAACGGACATCCTAATCTACCATCTAATGGAACACCTAAATCACCACCGTTAATTCGAAAGAAAAGATTTCTGGATAAACTACACTTAAATGGAACGACTAATGAACTAAACGCGGAAACTGATGAAGGCTTTGGTAAAGATGATTGGGAGTCAATTGGTGTCAGGGATGATGCTGATGAAGTCTATCGGTATTTTCATTCCTTGTTTAACTTAGAACCAAGGTAAATACAATATGGTATTCATTTCGTACATTTTGTTCACTTTACCTCTTTATTCGCCTTATTCCTCCGACCTTTCGTTGTCCCTTGTCAAGCTGTCTGTCCCACACCACTGACAAGAGGAGCCCTTAGGAAAATACCAATGGACTTTCTCGTCCATCGAAAACAGGACTTCCCGGTTAGAGGGCCAATTTATTACTCACTGAGCTCACCGATTATGATAAACGCTTGTATTTAATAAAGGGACTGTCTTTCCGTATATATAATGGCATGCACTCTTTATAAAGTTAGTAAAATATATTTATATTTTTTCAGAAATAAAAGAATACAGATGGGACACAGAATTGATACAATGATAATTAAATGTTCTTTTGCTGGTAGAACTTGTCATTCCGAGTAAGTTATCATAATTTTTTTTTTCACATCACAGGGACATCATTCGAAATCCGAAATGGTCTCAGACTAGTAATTAATTCCCCTTATTTCTAGTGGACAAATGTAATGCGAGTTATAAGTAGACATTTTTTTCTCTTATTTTTTTCTCCCGTCTTCCTCCGATTTTTGGTTGACTTTTTAGTCTAGAATATGAGATAATGTATCAAATTTGCAATTTAATAGCAGTTTTGGGTAATACTGATGATACAGCAGAGGGATAGGGGGTGTAAAGTGTCTTTATGCAGAGCAATCATTGTGTCACCCAGTCAACATCAAATCACCGTAGCAAAAAACCGCCCACAAATTAATGATTGAGGAGATTTCCAAATGTGGTCCCCATTGTGCCTTTAAAGATTGGAACCAACGGATAGTCCGGACGTCAAATGCCAAATTATCACTATCACTGGTCGTGTCACCCTTAGGGAAATTAAATATCCAAGATGGCGGCCAAAAGTATTGGGGAAAGATACAAAAAAAAAATCTTTTCACCATCCTAGGTCGTGTAATATATCGGGCAAATGTTTACCATCCGACCAATACAACTAAAATGGTGGCCAAAAAAGGCGGCGGGGTACAAGAATTTCATAGTTCGCCCTACTTACTCGAATTCGAACATATTTTTAACAGAAGACCCATGTTGAAGGTGGAAAATAGAAGAAAAAAAGTTCACACAGCTTGATTTATGATAAATCATTCCAGAAATTTCAATTTTAGCTAAAACTATGAGTACAAAAAAAGATACGATATGTAAATCATATGATGGATTAAAGCAATTTTAATACAATGTACCACATTGTGTCACCTTCATCATCTTTTCCGTCTTTATTATCACTGTCCTCTGTTCTTATCTCAACTGAGACGGAATTGAAGCATTTGTATAAATTGGAACAGGTACAAAAATAAAAACATGATAAATCTGCCTTTTTACAGCCATAACGGCCGCTTTGACATAGCGGCTCGGGATGAAACCCGCATTTTATAATATTTATCAGAACATCCGGTACTATCTTGTACCAATCTGATAGTCTCGGTCACCCAGAACCCCCTAGTCTTCAACGTACGGAGGGTCTGGGTCGGTTCTCAATTTTTGACGAAAATTTACTGGATATTCTACCCCATAAAAAACCAAACTCTCGGTTACGCATGGGCAATAGAACCTATTGGCTAAAGTCTCGGTAAGTGATAGATCTTATGAAGCCGGGCCGATTTTGCTAGATTCTTGTGGCTAATGGCTCGGTAAGTGCTAGATCTTATGAAGCCGGGCCGAATTTGCTAGATTCTATAAAGCGAGGTTGAAATATATCCCATCTATTATTGGAAACAAAATAGAGACGTTGGAAAAAGCATGAATTGCGATCAAGGTTTCAGAAGATTGTGAGAAGCCATACGTATATTCATGACGAGATAAAATTACCATTTCAACTGAAACCTTTACAAACAAAATTTTAAAGGTTGTCATTGTTGACAAGCGAGCTGTTTTGATAGATTCAGTACATGGTAACTTAAAAGACTGGGTAATCCAGACAACGACCGACTTTCCGTCAAATTTTGAGGACCCATCCAGACTAATATTCGTAGAATATTTGTTTGGATGATAGAGACTACCAATCTGGGCACTAGCGATTTTTAGTTCCTGTTCAAATTCATACAAATAACAGAGGGGTTACGGTATTGATCCACTTAAGAGAAAATAAAAACTCTAGCACATGATATATAATCCTGTGTATTGATTTCAATATTGCAACCGCGCTGTGCTCAAAGTCCAGCAGAACTATGGCTGAAACAGAAAATTGTATACAAAGGTTTTTTATAACTGATTTAGTAGCCATTCTAAAAGAGGAAAACCATGGCTACTAAAATTTTACTTATAGTTTTACCTAAAATTGAAATTTCTGGAATGATTTATCATAAATCCAACTGTGTGAACATTTTTCTTTCTATTTCCCGACTCGATGATGGGCCTTATGTTAAAAACATGTCCGAATTTGAGTTAGTAGGGAGAAATATGAAATTCTTGTACCTCAGCCGCCATTTTAATTATATTGGTCTGATGTACATGTATGTTACAAATATGCCCGATTTAGTGTTCAGCGAACACGAAAACATAAAAAAACGATATATACTAGGACGGTACAAAATGATTTTTTTTAATTTTTCCCCACCATTGTTGGCGGCCATCTTGAATATATTTTCCCAAAGGGTGACACGACCCCACCCACCCTGGAAAAATCAAGCGGACCCTTCCCAACAATTATCCACCGAGAAATATTATATATCAAACAAAAGTGGGTCCTCGGCCCTGGCGTCCGAACTAGTAAGAGTGTTGAGTATAAAGCTACAGCATGGGATCTTACCGCCATTTAACATTGAAGTCGATGGGCAAATAATTGCTAGTCTGATATCAAATAAGTATTTCAAAGCCCTATGTGTGACATATTTCCTCTGGGTAAGAGAGAGTCTTTGTTGAAGTAAATCCACAAAACGTGCCCATAGCACACAAAACATGGATAAGTTTTCTAGTCTAGTTAGTTTGAAAATAGTTTATTCCGCTTTGTAGTTGCAGTGACTGACTTGTAATGAGCTAAAGCTTATAATTAGTAGGAAAAAAGGCCCAGACTGTAAATGATCACTAAAACATTATCATAATTAGTCTTTTATAACATTTTTCCAGGAATTTCACTCAGTTTACCGATTCATATTTTGGTAATTGTTACACTTTACAGACGCCATTTTTTAAAAGTCGTAGAAGTGGACCAGCTCAAGGTAAGCATAAAAAAACAGTTTTGTTCTATATCTATTAAACAATGGTTATCAATTTACTGGGAAGATTATAAACAATATTATGTGTACCCATTTGTGATGACGATGATGTTTATAGAAGGATTTATCCGAAGATACATGTCAATAAATTCGCTACTTCAACTACTTGTATTTTTGATATATTCACAATCGATTGTACAGTACCTCCCTTTTCATACCATCTGTGGTGTAGTTTCAATTCTACCACCCTCTGTTCCCATGGAAAGGCCCTCGTCAATGCGCTCTCTTGAATAACTACGAATTTTCTATTCCAATAATTCTTTATTCAACATAACATAGTGTAGCATAGCGTAGCGATTAACTGAAATATATAACATTGAATTCCAGTAAATATACAATCAAGTATAAGTCTTAAAAGGTGTTCAAATAAATCTAAATTCGACCTAAACAGATTGCAAAGGAAAATAGTCTAATCTAAAAACAATAACAAACAGCCTGCTCTGGTCCGTTCTGTTATGCATATACAAAATAGATTATCGAGCAACATAAGCAATTCACAAGTCAAATAAACGTTAACAAGTTATAAAATACACAACAACACTAAATATTGTGTACACTGTCTTACTCTCTGGCTATTAAATGCGCTGACCAGCTGACCGTTTAGTCTTACAAACAGTTATAGTCGAAGAGTGGCGATGACGTCAGTGCGTGGCCAGTCTACAGCGGGAAAAACTTTGACAGGCTTATTGCTGTCAAATACTATGCAAACGTCTCCAGAAAAGGCATGACAACAATATGACAACAATGCACATAGATAACAATGTTCTTAACAATGTTTTTATAGTTCAACTACCGTATTATTAGGCTTTCCAGGGGTCCAAATAGTCTTTAACTTCTAATTGTTCTTTCACTTATTTCTGGGTCTCAAACACGCCTGTTTCTCGAACATCGAGTCTCTTCTCCAGCGATCAAATTTATTTACTAATATAGCACTTTGTTCGCGACAAAAATGACACTAACATCGTACTCGGCTTCAGCGTTGTAAGGTCAGAGACGCCTGAAACGAATGTGCAGACGACAAATAATGTTTCTGTATATTAATATAACAAATATAGTTTTTGGCATCAACATACCGGCCCTCTAATTGTAAAGATAGAAGACGTCACAATTATTAAATAAATATATGCCAAATTCTTTCGCACACTGAGAACAAACGCACACTAAGAAAATAACTTCAAATAAATGTTATATTTGTTTCTCGTTTTCAATGCACATTTCACATGTATAACTTAACATTGACATACACTGTATATCAATGTTGATTTACTCTGCTTTCGCGATGATAACACAATAACATTTTCTACACAATCACATTTTCTACTTTCGCGTTAACACACTCCAATGTTCACATCTAAGTACTAACTAGTGAGTTAGCACTCGGCTTCTAAAATAACACATAACTTGTCGATTGGCCTTGTAAATATTGCTGATTTGGTTTTAACCTTCGCGATCCTGACATATCCTTTCTTATCTTTTATCACTTCAATCACTCTAGCTAAGGACCAACTATTTCTATGTGTGTTATTGTCCACTATCAGTACTACATCGTCTTCTTTTACATTTCGATGTGTACTTAACCATTTTGCCCTCTGCTGAAGTGTAGGAAGATATTCGTTTATCCACCGCTTCCAAAATATATTAGCCAGATATTGGACTTGACGCCACCTTCTTTTGGTGTATATATCTTCCTTTCTGAACACTCCAGGAGGCAAATTCTGGTTGTTTTGGAGAAGTAGCAAATTATTGGGAGTGATGGCTTCTAAATCATTCGGATCATTTGAGTTCTTCGTGATTGGACGACTATTAATGATATTTTCAATTTCACAAAAGAGAGTCACTAAATTCTCATCATCTAGTTTAATGACTTGCTCTTTAAGCAAAGAAAACATAATTTTCCTTACAGTGCGAATCTGTCTCTCCCAAATTCCTCCAAAGTGTGATCCTGATGGAGGGTTCATTTTCCATGTTATATTGGATTGATGTAGCAACTCAGATATTTTTGATTGGTTCCATTCTTGTATTGCATCTAATAGTTCATTTTTAGCTCCTACGAAGTTAGTTCCATTATCGGAAATCAGTGTCCGGACATTTCCTCTTCTGGCTATGAATCTTCTCAATGCATTTATACAAGAATCAGTGCTCAAGGAATGAGCAACCTCAAGGTGAACAGCACGTATTGCAAGGCAGGTGAATACCACTCCATAGCGTTTAACTGTGCTGCGTGCCCTTTTAATTTCAAATGGTCCGAAAAAATCTACACCAGTGTTTGTGAATGGAGGTTGGTCAGCAATCAGCCTTTCTAATGGTAAGTCTGCCATTTTTTGCTGTCCAGGTTTCTTCTGATATTTTTTGCAATTAACACAATCTGCTAGTATTTTCTTAATTTTAGAATTGGCTCCTATTATCCAATAATTTTGCCTTACTCTGCTCAAGATAGATTCTCTTCCTAGATGACCTAATTTGCGATGTGTTTCATCCAGGATCAGCGATGAAATGGCAGAGTTTTTTGGTAAAATAACTTGATGTTTCGATTCATCAGGAATAGAGGCTCTGTCAAGTCTTCCACCAACTCTTAAGACATCATCTGAAATTATTGGATCAAGCTTATAAATTTTACTGTCTTTTCTTATTTTTCCTTTGTTCAAAGCTTCTTCACCATTAAGCTGTCTCTTTTTTAAACTATCTATCTCTTCTTCAAAGTGATTCTTCTGCACATGAAGAATGAGTGTTCTTTCAGCTTTGACAAAATATTCATGGTTTAATGGTAAAGGCTTGTCTTTAAATAAATGTCTTTTGCCTGTAGGCAATGTTTGCTTAATTGACATCTTCAATTTATCCACAAACAATAGAACCCACCCAAGTACAGTTCTAAGTTTTGTCCAGCTGGAAAATGTGGTTAATAATTTATTTAACACATGTGAAGTTTCCACAGTGGATGCAACAACAATTGGTTTCTTCTTAATTTCTGGGTCATCTTCAGGCAAATCTTCATCAATTTTAACTTGTGGCCAAGATGACTCTTCTTTCCAGAGAAAGTCTGGACCAGCTAACCATCGTCTGCTTCGTAACTCATTACCCACTAGGAGTCCTCGACTAGCATCATCTGCTGGGTTCTGATTAGTTTCCACATATCTCCACTGTTGTAATTCTGTACCTTCGTGGATGACAGTTAGGCGGTTTGCAACGAATGTTTGAAATCTGGTCTTCTCATTTGCAAGGTACCGCAAGACTGACATGCTGTCAGTCCAGAAAGATGTGTTGTCTATTGACATGTCCAACTCTTTCAAAATCATGTGATGCATGCGAACTGATATCATTGCTGCAGTTAATTCCATTCTAGGTATGGTCTTCATTTTTAAAGGAGAAACTCTAGATTTTCCCATAATAATGTTACAGTGTATCCTGCCATCTTCATTTACCAGTCGAATGTATGCAACCATCCCATATCCCTTTTCACTTGCATCCGAGAAATAGTGCAATTGGCAGGAGACAATAGTGCCAAAATTGGTAGGTTTGTAGCACCTGGGAGTTGTCATAGATTCCAACAAGGGCAGTTGGGCTAACCATTTATTCCATCGCCGCTGATCTACATCTTTAACCTGTTCGTCCCATCCAATACCACGATGACATAAATCTTGCAGAATGATCTTTGCAGGTAAAACAAAAGGTGCTGCCAGTCCTAAAGGATCATACACCGAACTGACAATTGACAAAATTCCTCTTCTGGTAGGTGGTCGATCATGAATCCTGATTTTGAAGCCTAAAGTATCTGATTCTACTGACCAGGATACACCTAGGGCATGTTCAATTGGTAATTTGTCATAATCGAGGTCTAATTCCACCAGATCTTTAGCTCTTTCCTCTACTTTGATTGTTTCAAGAACATTTCTGTCGTTGGAAATCCACTTAGTTAACTTAAAACCTCCTCTTTGGCAAAGTCTGGTAAGATCATCCACTAAAGTAATTGCTCTTTCTGGGGTATCTACAGATTTCTGACAATCGTCCACATAGAAATTTCTTCGAATAATTTCTATAGCATCTTTACTAAATAGGTTTTCATTGTCCTCGGCTGTCTTCAATAAGGCTGAAGCAGCACACGCAGGAGATGAAGCTGCACCAAATAAGTGGACCGTCATCCTAAATACATCTGGTTTTAAGTGATAATTTCCATCTTTCCACCAATAAAACCTTAGACAGTCTCTGTCATCTACAGGAACTTTGACTTGGTGGAACATGGATTTGATGTCAGCCATTAGTGCTATGTTTCCTTCTCTAAATCTCAGTAAAACTCCTAATAGGCTATTAATTAAATTTGGTCCTTGCAGTAGTATATCATTCAGTGCAACACCTCTGTACTTTGCACTACAGTCATAAACGATGCGTATTTTATCTTCTTTTTTAAATACACCATGATGCGGGATATACCAGACTCTTCCATCCTCACGTCCTAAGTCTTTGTTAGGAACCATTTCCGAGTAACCTTCCTCTATCATTTCGTTCATGAACTTTATATACTGGTTGTGGAATTGAGGGTTCCGTTCAAATTTTCTCTTCAGACCACCTAGTCGTACCAATGCCTGTTTATAATTATTAGGCAATTTATCTTCATGGTTTCTAAAGGGTAAGTTAATGTAATAATGGTTGTCTTGGAATGTTATGGATTCTCTGACATCATGTTCAAACTTTCTGTCTTCTATAGATTTTTCCTTACTATCATTAATTGTCTTCTCTGGAAAATCTAAATTTACATAGTTTCTAAACATGGTTTCCAAATTTTTTGTATCTTCATTCACTGCACATATTTTCTCATCTTTTCTTCTGTCTGATACAAAATTGCATACGTTTGTGGTACGGTTCTTATCAGAGCATCTAATTAAATTCCATACTGTCCAACCTAGACGTGTTCTGGCTGCATGGGGTGTCCCTGCTGGTCCTGTGATGATCTCTAGTGGAGTATAAGCATCTGGTACACAATTCCCTATCAACAGGCCAATATCAGCATCAATTTTTGGTAAATTGATATTTCTTAAATGTGGCCAGTTTTCAAGATCTTCTTGTGTTGGAATGTGATTCTTGGTAATGGGCATGTGGTCCTTTGCATAAACAGTAGGAAGCTCTACAGCATGTACACCATCAAGATCAAGGATTTCAAGTCCATTTATGTCCATGGTCTCCATTGTATATGGTGATCCCATTGTTTCAATCGTAAAGGTATGCTTTTTTCCTTCCATCCCTAATCTATCTACTAAGTCGTTGGTACAAAAACAAAGTGTGCTTCCAGGGTCTTTGAATGCATAATTCATCACGGATCTTTGTGTTTTCTTCTGTCTTACTAAGACAGGTACAACAGCTAAAGTACATTCATCGACACCGGCCCCCGCATGGGAGTGTATTTCATCTAAGGTATTAACTGAGGATGATGTAAATGTTTTAGCTGATGGGTTTAACTTAGATTTTGATGGTGCAGGTAGAGGTGCCGAATGTTCAAATTCTTCGATTTCTTTGGGTCTGGTTTGATTTAATTTCTCGCTTCTGGTGGATGTATACCTATGAAGTATGGATGGATGGTCCTTTCTACAATGTTTACAAACCAATCTGTCCGTACATTCATACTTCCCGTGTCCAGAGCGTAAGCAGCCATAACAGATTCCATTTGTTCTTAGATATCCTTTTTTGTCCCAAAATTCCATGTCGCCGAACCTCTGACAAGATGTCAAGCTATGGTAACGGTCATTACAGAATAAGCATGGGTTTTGTTGTCCATCTTTGTGTATCGGTTTGGAAGAGTCGAATCTGCTTGATGGGGGTGTTTTGCTTTCAATTGCAAAGTCTTTTCTCTTTGGTTTGTCACTTTGGTTTAATTTCCGTTCCCTGTCCTCTTTCTGCATATCTGTAGCAAAGGTTTTATGTCTAAAAGATGAAGTTTTGTTCTTGCTTGGCCTTTTAATCTCTGTGTGTTCCTCACTCTTTAACGCTTCCTTTCCAAACAAGGGATCATTGGCCTTTATCGATTCAGTTTGGACTATTTCCACTAAGTGGTCAAACTTTACTGGCACCTTTTTATCCTGGCAATCCTTATATTTGGTTCTCCACTTCTCCTTAATGTTGTGTGGCAATTTGGAAAGCAATTTTTGTAGTGTTCCGGAGTTCTCCATTACGTCCAAAGTCTGCATCCCCTTTATGCCATGCTTGCATTCAACCAGAAATATGGCAAAGTCTTCCAAACCTTTACTGTCATCAGATTTGATTACCGGCCAATTGGTAGCTTTCCTCACATAAGCCTGTGCAATCACTTGGCTGTCACCATACATGCGCTCTAATTCTTGCATAGCAGCTGGAAATCCTTCCTTAGCATCTAGGTGAGCGTATCCCGAAACAATATCTTTTGGTTTTCCTGTCGTAAAATATTCCAACGAGTCCATCATTTCATCTGCATCATCTGTGTTGGCCATTATTTTGGTTTTAAATTTTCTTTTAAACTGTTTGTATTCTAGTATGTTTCCATTAAACTTTTTCATCTCTGTTGTTGGTTTTTTCATTTCTCTAACTATCTTTAACATTATGTCTTCTGATGAATTACCACTGTTGTGTGACGATGAGTGAAGTGGTAATAGTTCTGGAACTCTATCTGATTTTAGTTCAGATTTTACCGAGGCAATTGAAGGAGGTTTTCTCGAAAATGTGGACTGCGCTTGATTTTCTAGAATTTTCACGTCTGCTGTTGCAATGGCCATTTCTTCTTCTAATTTCAATTGCTCTTCTTGCATTTCTATTTCTAACTTTTGCTTTAACAAAGCTTGCCTTTTTTGCAGAACACCATTTTTAGCTTCTAGCTCTGCTGTTTTCAATCGTGCCTTTACAAGTGATGATGACGATGATGTGGATGAAAACTGACTACCAGCAGTCGCCTTGACTACTGTCTTTAAGATACCTGTTTGTCTGCCACGGTTTACTTGGGAAATGCTATCATCTGCCCCAATGTCGTCTATCGATAAACCTACTTGGGAGATAATCAAATCCGCTTGTGTACCTGGTGTGGTATGGCTTTCTTCTTCAAGGAAAAAGCCTTCTACTTTCCTTTTAAATTTTGCAAACACTGCCTTATGTGTTTCCCCTTTTTCATCAACTTCTATAGAAGGGAGAAGTTTCTCATATGCATCTTGTGTAAGAAGGAAATTTTCAAATATTTCCATCCATTCTGTATATCTTCTTCTCATTATTGACAGGTCAGGGTCACCTCCCATAAGAGTTTTTATTTTCCTTAATTTGACAGTTAAGGAAACTGCTAAATTGTCTCTAGTTTTCTTACATTTTTCCAATGTGTAAGCTTGACCCTTTTCTGTCATAGTTCTTTTCTTCAATCCCCTAGCCCTGTAAGTTTCTAGTTCAGCTGGACTCGACTGAGCCTTACTGGCTTGGGATGATGCTTTGAGACTGGTAGGCTGTTTTTTGGACTTCACTGTTACATCAGATCTATCTGTTGTACCACTGGTAATATTTTCCTCTTCAGTGGTTTGAATGTCCTTAGAAACACCTTTAACACCGGTATCTGATTTACTCGCCATATTAAATTAAAGTCTCTTTCAATCTTTAATGTTCAATATTGAGCTAAGTGAAGGCGAATCCTAATACGTTAATAGAAATGTGGTGTAGTTTCAATTCTACCACCCTCTGTTCCCATGGAAAGGCCCTCGTCAATGCGCTCTCTTGAATAACTACGAATTTTCTATTCCAATAATTCTTTATTCAACATAACATAGTGTAGCATAGCGTAGCGATTAACTGAAATATATAACATTGAATTCCAGTAAATATACAATCAAGTATAAGTCTTAAAAGGTGTTCAAATAAATCTAAATTCGACCTAAACAGATTGCAAAGGAAAATAGTCTAATCTAAAAACAATAACAAACAGCCTGCTCTGGTCCGTTCTGTTATGCATATACAAAATAGATTATCGAGCAACATAAGCAATTCACAAGTCAAATAAACGTTAACAAGTTATAAAATACACAACAACACTAAATATTGTGTACACTGTCTTACTCTCTGGCTATTAAATGCGCTGACCAGCTGACCGTTTAGTCTTACAAACAGTTATAGTCGAAGAGTGGCGATGACGTCAGTGCGTGGCCAGTCTACAGCGGGAAAAACTTTGACAGGCTTATTGCTGTCAAATACTATGCAAACGTCTCCAGAAAAGGCATGACAACAATATGACAACAATGCACATAGATAACAATGTTCTTAACAATGTTTTTATAGTTCAACTACCGTATTATTAGGCTTTCCAGGGGTCCAAATAGTCTTTAACTTCTAATTGTTCTTTCACTTATTTCTGGGTCTCAAACACGCCTGTTTCTCGAACATCGAGTCTCTTCTCCAGCGATCAAATTTATTTACTAATATAGCACTTTGTTCGCGACAAAAATGACACTAACAGCGTTGTAAGGTCAGAGACGCCTGAAACGAATGTGCAGACGACAAATAATGTTTCTGTATATTAATATAACAAATATAGTTTTTGGCATCAACACCATCCAAACGAATATAGACTGTGTACCCGTCCTGCACCACTGACAATGGTCGACAATACCACGGTACTTTCTAGGCCAACGGCGGGATCAAACCCCAGACCTTCTGGCTAGCGAGAAAGTAACTTTACTGAGTTATCGTGATTCAAGATTGTCAAGAGCACCGACGTGTTATTATCATAACCCCGTCATTTACATTACTAATACGGAATATTTCTGTTTAAAGGTCTGGAAGTTATACTTTTCCTGGAAAAACATGAGTTTATTAGAGGTATAACTAATGGTAATGGAGTACAAGTAATGGTTCATGACCATGATTCGATGCCACATCCATATGATGAAGGTATGGCAGTCGCCCCTGAATCTGAAACATTCATTGGTCTTAATATGGTAGGTATTTTAAGTTTATAAACACTGTACATGTACATGGATTTCTATATAAATGTACCCAATCGAGCGTAATATCTAATGCCCTGTTAAATGCAAATTTACACAAAAAACCTAATTTACCATAATATATATTGACACACTTATTTAGTATAAAATTTCAGTAAAACTACAGGGATTATCGTATAAATGGGTAAATGTGAGAGACTGTGTGTTGTGATTAAAGAAACTGTGTGGCATACTGTAGGGGCCTTTCGTGATCATGAAACGTCATACATGTAGGGTCATAAAGTTGAAGGGGGCTTAATTCATTGTTTCTATACGTGTACTGTTATGCCATTTCAAATTTAATATTCATTGCCAAAAAATACTATGAGTTCTTTGTGCACCTTTTCAGTGTGGAATGTATGTATTTGTTGTTAATATATTCACTGACTTTGTAATATAATTCTGACATCGAATCTACATTTCGGATCCACATTGAAAATCTTTAAACATAATGGTCCTTGAAAAGTAGATTATTATTTAAAAAATTGTGCTTACAAATAATCCTATTTATTACAGCTGAGACTTAGTAGAATGGGTGAACCATATGGAATCTGTGATGATGGAACAACTTTCCGAAAAAAATATGGATCTCAATATACTAGAGCGGTAATTATCGTGTATGATATATATTCCCATTACAACCACCTAATCACTACCCCACCCCATACGTTAATGGACTGCTATAAAAAAAAATACCGACTCGACTCGTAGGCTTAATTATTAATTAATATTATAATCAGTTTTAGACATTTATAGCCAACTGAAATCTAGAAGGAGACTGAATATTTTTTTAAAAGTATAATCCATAAATTTTCAGTCTTGTCAACATTTTTGTGAATCAAAACTCATAATGGATAATTGTAACTGTACAGATCCTGGGGAAGAAGAAGTAAACCTTAAAATTGCCAACGGCAGGAAATTGCCTCATGAATGTCGTTCAGAAAAAGGTTAGAAATCCATTAGTAACAAACCCTAGTAGTAGCGGGCAACTAATATTTTGGTTGGGGTGGTTGGGTCGGTGATGTGTCTTTCCTCATAAATGTTAGCGATTTATGTCCCAACAATAGACCCAAGTAATCCTATAACATTCAATTACGTCAGCTACCCCGATCCGACCAACGGAAATACCAAATCAACATGTTTCATATTAGAATACTTAGTGATCGTTTAAAGGGGAAGACCAACGATTTTCACCAAGGTTTCCATAAATATATATTGATAAATAATCCCATCGGTAACACAAGCAAAAAAGTTTTGTAAGCGAGAAATTATTTTTTTATTAAAACCGGAAGTGACATAGTTGGTTCAACACGCTCACTGGGCTCTTTAGTAAGCATACAGATTTATTGCTGTATTGTGTTCACGCGTCGCCCTTTGGCCAAAAATCTGATCAAATGCCCATGTTTATTAGGATATTATAATTACGAATTTATGGGGGTTTTAACATTTAATACACAAAGCCGTCGTGTAAATTTTCTCAGACTGAACAGTACGATGTGTGTCAATTCACGCCACGTGGGTAATTGTAAACATCACGTGGTTGTTTGACAGAAAGGCAAGTGAGAGATCTGTCATCTGCTTGAATGTGTTTGTGCGTGCTGAGTCTGCTGACAGTCGTTTTTATTTATTTCAACGGATTTGTGGCACAAATAATTACCCGGTATATAAATTTCCAAAGTATGTCAATGTCAGACACCAACGTATTGGGATATAAAATATCTCTTCTATGGGTATATAGTAATGCCGTATAAACATTCTAGCCCAGCAATTCTCAAGATACAGATTAATTTCTCGCTTACAAATTTTTTTGCCTGTTTTACAAAGGGGATGATTTATCAATATATATTTAAGATTTATGGAAACGTTGTTGAAAATCGTTGGTCTTCCACATTAGTACTCTCATTTGGAGAAACTAACGTTGATATGCCACTTAAGCCAAAAATATAGTTGTCCCAGTTTTGTCCATTTATAATAATAAAATTTTAAAACCTGTCTTGCAATTTGTGATAATAGAGATATATTTACATTTTCAGATACATATTGCATGCGTCGTGTTACACGACGATATGAGTTCGGTGCTTTAAAATGTACCTGTAACGACCCGTGCCAGTAAGTATGTGCATTTAATTGATTCATTTCGAGAAGTGGTGGTGCGTCGACAGGTCTAGCCGCTGTGCTTTAAATTACAAGGTCTTGTCATTGAGTTCAGTAGTGTGGTATCGTTTCAAATCTTGTTCATGGCAGGAATAGGGTCGCCGACCCAATCTCATGTGTGTAATCCGGGTTCTGTAGTTTGCTCCCACTGCTAAATAATTTGACGCTCAAGCAAAATGTAAACTTGCATTGCATCTTATGTTAATCCCGAAATGACTTAGTCTCAAATGGGCGTTAACGTGCCCCTGAGTGCAAGTGACTGATCTGACAGTATATTCTAGAACATATACTATTCCAAAAAAGGTGATATTTGATTTTTAAGTGTTATTAAAGTCACCTAATGAAACTGACGAAGAAACAAATGACAAAATGAAATGAAGTTCACATTAATCGATTTATTCCAAATGATCGTTAGACTAAGTAAGGCACCGATTGACCATTATAAGGGTAAAATGATACCCGGGGTCAAACAGCAAAGTTACCACATCATCACAACAAAGTCAGTAACGGGTAAATCCTCCTCTGTTTGCCAAACAAGCATTGATCCACAATAACACTATTTATGGATTAACAATTACTGGTTTATTAACATGCAACGTTTCGACGATGATACTCTCGTCTTTATCAAGCAAGTGATAACATATAGTAAAACATGAGGTATTTATATACAGTAACAAGAAGCCATAATTATAGACAGTATATATAACAAGCACTGATCAAAGCGATGATGTGAAGCCCTACGAAGTTAAGGTGAACAAAGCCATATTTATTACATATCAAAGAACTGGGATAAAGTGTTAATTAGTGATCAGTATAGGTTAAATAATGCAAACTATATTGTACAAACAATGGGGTGAACTATACTATGTTTGGATAACATTTATATTTAAATATATAATAAAAGATGTAAGGCAGTATGTGAGCACTAGTTATTATATTTATATAAATAATTAAATAATGGTTAAAAATATGGGCTAATACACATGCTTGTTTTAAAATGAATAAAAAATGAATAATATTGTATAAGTAATAGGGGCTAACCCGTTATACATGATATTAAATTAAATGTCATTATATTGAGAATCTAACTACAACAACAATCCTGATAACATATTCTATTGAAAAATGATTCTATCGTATGCGTGGGGAAGGTAGACTCCTACATCTCTGTTAAGGGCTGGTTTATGTCGTCTGATCTGAATGCTCTCCATGATTTTTCTTGTCTTCTTCACATGCTGGTTGGAGTTCAGTACTTCAACTTCTGACCATTGGATTCTGTGTCTCTTGTTGTTACGTAAGTGTTCTGCGACTGCGGATTGGTTGTCTTTAGATAGCGATTGATGTTCTTTGATTCTGATGCTTAACGGCCTCTTCGTTTCACCTATATACAGACTAACACACGTGCAGGTCAGTTTGTATATACATCCTGTTGGTAGTGGGGGGTTTGATGGGGGGTTCTTCCCGTTAGCCTTTAATAATTGTTTAATTGTGGGTCCCGTGCTGAAAGTGGCGTCTATCCCTGCTCTACTTAGTAATCTTCTAATTTCATACGATGTCTTTCCTATGAACGGAATGGAAATTCTCACTGCTGTCTCGGGATTGATCCGACGTGGCATACTCCTAATAAGACGTCTAAGGTCATTTTGGTCCAGATTGTCCCATTCCTGTTGCAACGCAGCAGCAAGTTCTTGGACATTGGCAGGACGTTGACGTAACCTCTGTCCAAACACGTCCCAGACATGCTCCATGGGGAGATGGCGGGACTCAGTGCTGACCAAGGTAATGTGGTGATGTTCTGTTGTTGGAGGTAACCTGTAACGACCCTGGCCCTGTGACATCTTGCATTGTCATCCTGGAAGGTGAAACGGCGGCCATGACGTCGTGCGAACGGCACAACATGGACTGCCAAGATGTTGTCCCGGTAGTACTGGCATGTAACACGCCCTGCAACAACATCTAAAGCCGTTCTTTCAGCAACAGTGATGCCTCCCCACACTATAACATAACCACCCCCAAATCAATGTCTGATGACGTTAACGTCTTGGAAGCGCTCGTTCGACGTCGCCACACCCTCCTACGTCTGTTCAAAAAATCAACAGTGAACCTTGACTCAGCGTTGATTATCCCAGTGTTGAAGAACCTTCACTAACGACGTCTTGCCTGAATGTGATGATCTCTGAAACAAGGGATCACGCGAGGACGTAGGGCGCGAAGGTGACCCCTATGCAGTCGATTCCGAAAGGTCTGGCCACTCACTCTCCCACCAGTGTCTGTTTGAAGACGAGCGCTGATCCGATTTGCTGTGATAACACGATTTCTCAAGGCCAAGGTACGGATAAATCGATCCTGGGCTTGAGTTGTCGCCCTTGGTCGACCTGAGCGTGTTCTGTCCTGTACAGATTGTGTATCACGGTATTTGGACCATAGCCTGCTTATGCCAGACTGAGAAACATTCATCGTCCGCGCCACAACCGCCTGTGTTGTGCCTTTCTGTAGCATGCCAAGGGCACGTAATCTTTCATTTTTGGTAAGCCGACGCATATCAAAATTTGTTTTCTGGTCACTAAAACATTTAAACTGATGTTTCCACCCTGGAATTCAATGCCACAATGACTGTAACATTCAAAGTCAGAGTCGTGCTAATCTTTGGTTGGACCCCCATGATGATTCCAAGCATCACCTGCATTCCATGCGGTAGCTATTGGTGCGTTTGGGCGTCACATGTAACTGGAAATGTTTCTTCTGTTAGGTTTTATAGTGACTTTTTTCGTAGTCATTTGCATATTTTAGTATTATGCCCCCAAAATCAAATATCCCCTAATGTTTTGAATAGTACATAAACGAACACCGTTGTGTGTACTTTCTTTTAACACTTAACCACGACTATTAATTTTAATTTCAACATATCGTTGTAATGCTTCCTTTATCGTCTTATTCTATTTTTTTAGGGAGTGTAAATATACGAAGTCAGTATCTGTCAGACAATGGCCATCTGATGATTATGCAGTAGGTTTTATGTTTATTCATTTTTTGTGAATATGGTTTGGATGTATTTATTAAAATTTTATGCAATATAAGTTTCCTACTCGCTTCTTTAAATTGACATTAACTAATTAAAATTATCTTATTCATTTTTAGGAATTGTTGTTAGACATATTATGTAATAAAAGGGGACAGACAGTATGTGATCGTTTTGACCAAGTCGACAAGAGATCACTGGTGTAAGTAAATCTCTTATTTGTATAAAATGTTATGATTGTATATTATTGACGTGACGTCCGTCTGTCCCCATACTCCAAGTAGTATTCCCTTCGAAACAGAAATTTTAGTTAATACCAGAAGAAAAAACATCCAGTATATTTGACGGGGAATATGTATTCCAGCAGACTACCAACAACTCCATTCCAAGCAGCTGGGGTCAGTGGATAATCTGAAAGAGACACTCGTGCCAACCAACTCAAGAAGTTCGAAAACCTAAAAACTACCACCCCTTATACCTCTACTACCAAAGCCTCCAAAGATGAATACCTAATCAAAACAGACATCAGTCCAAGCAGTTGTAACTTAATAGATGGCCTGATCAAACTACTAAATCAAGTCGCAACAAGCCGGCCAGCGAACCAAGACCTACTAACTGCCAACAAGATTGAGACAAATGGCACCAGGTGGCAAGATTGATTTCCTGCGACATTAAATCACCGATCCACAACCTCAGCAAGTCCGGAACCACTGCGCTACAGGAACTGAAGAGAGGTTCTTACATCACAACAGTAGCTGCTGACAAGGGGAAATATACCGTTATAATGGATAAGGCCGACTACCTCAACACTGTCTCTCATCTACTTACAGATAAAACTATATACAGGAAGATTAGGAAATACCCCACTAAAAGATATTGAAAAACACACTGCCCCCTAGCCTTTGGCACTGAAAGAACTGAATCGACTAACCACCCCTTTTTTTTATAAATTCAAGCCGTCCCATCCGAGAGCCCCGTATGCCAGAGCCACGATTAAAACGTATAAGAACCCCATTAAAGCCAGGCTTATAGTATATGCTCCAGAGATTAGATATTCTACAGTACAGCTCAACACCTGTTCAAACTCCTCTCCCCAGTAGGAAAAGAAGCACCTACATTCATCAAAGATTCCCAAGATTTCTGCCAAAAACTAAAAGACCAACCTAGAGACATACAGATCATTTTATTTTATATGATGTCATCGACCTTATTACCAATATGAATCAATTCAACCTACTTTTCCTTGGGAGATGATTTTTATGAACAGTTACGTCTATTACCTATGGGAAGCCTCTTATCCCCAGTCCTTAGCGAGATCTACGTAGTTTCGAACAGAAGGCCGAATCCACTTCACCAATTACACCTTAAGCACGGTTCCGTAAAGTTGATGACATTTGTGTCATCCTCAATCAGGACGAAGACCCTAACATCCTCCTCCATCACCTCAAAAACAATAGAATTAAATTCACAATAGAAAAAACCCAGAACCGATGCCTCCCTTTCCTAGACGTCATAGTAAAGAGATCTGCAGACAAACTAAATGCAACCGTGTACAGCAAGCCCATACATACTGATCATTATTTAAACGTTAAGTCCAACCGCCAACGTGGTGTGAAGAAAGCCACCATAACCACCCTAGCGCGCCGAGCCGTCAACGTCTGCGATGATCGATGTATAAAATGAAATGAAATGGGGTTTACGGTCCTTCTATTGTTCGATCTATAACAACAGCATTAGACAACATAGAGCCTACTCTCGTTAACTTCAACAACTACACCTGGCAATTATTTGAGAAAATTATTTAGACCACCACCAAGCCTTCCACCAAAACCTAATACACCAGCAGTAAGAATGACTATACCATTCCAAGGGAAACTATCATACCACCTTAGAAGATTCCTCACTCCAACAGGTCACGTTTACTAAAGGAAGAACCCCAAAAGACATACGCATTCCAATGGTAAACTTCTCCCAACCATACAACCGACTCACAAATAATGTGTTTACGAAGTCGTTTACACCTGTGACAGCAAGTACATTGGAGAAACAAGACAAACCATTGACAAAAGAATCAGCCAGCACAAACCAAAATCATTTACTCGGCCGTGGCCCAACACCTATAATCTAACCAAGGATTTAGAATAAAATCGTATACAACTCTGACAGTCAACCTTCCTGTAGAAAAGATCCGAAAACTGATCGAGAGAAACAGTCCAGACCTCGACCGCGACGCAGTATTATACCTACCAAGTGCTTTTGATGGACTTATTAAATAACCATATATTGTGTTCGTTATCAAGCCCAACTATGTGTTAGCATGTGGAATAGAGGGCCTTACTGGTAATTTATCCTACCAACTATCATCCGATCGCTTTGAATAGCTGTATTTGCGAAACCATGGAGAGATTGATCAATTGAAGACTTGTTTTGGTACCTTGAGTCCAACAACCTTATTACTGACCTCCAATGTTGATTTCGGTCCCAAAGGAGCACTCTTGTTCATCTCGTTCGATTTGAAACGTTCGTCAAGGACGCTTTCATCCAGAAGCAACATTTAGTTGCAATTTTCTTTGATCTGGAGAAAGCATATGATACCACATGGAAATATGGTATCATGCGCGACCTCCATAACTTTGGCCTTCGCGGTCGCATTAACAATTTCCTGGAAGATAGGTCATTTAAGGTACGACTGGGATAAATCTTCTCCTGAGAAAATGGGGGTTCCTCTGGGAAGCATATTATCTTCTACTCTCTTTGCCATAAAAATTAGCACGACCCCAGCTTGCCTTAAACCAGGTACAAACTGGGCCTTGTATGTCGATGACTTTCAGATGTGCTATGGTTCTAGAGACATGCGGATAATCGAACGCAAGTTGTAGCTTTGTTTGAAATCACTTCAACAATGAGCAACCGAAAATGGTTTTCGTTTTTCGAAATCCAAGACTTTCTGCATGCATTTCTGTCAGAAACGAGGTTTGAATCCAGATCCCGAACTTTTTTTGGATGGCAATTGCCTTCCAGTTGTGGATGAAACCAAATTTCTCGGGCTTGTATTTGATAAGAAATTCTCATTTATCCACCACATATTGAGAGTCCTGTCAAATACTGACTGGGGAGCAGACCGTAAGGTCTTACTCAGATTATATCGAGCGTTAATACCATCAAAAAACGATTATGGGTGTATTGTTTATGGGTCTGCCCGCGAGTCTAATTTCAAAGAGCACCATACACAACCAAGGACTTAGAATCAGTTTTGGAGCATTTCGTACATCTCCAGTGGACAGTTTATACGTCGAGGCGCACGAGCCCTCACTGCACAATAGACGTGATAAACTGGTCCTGCAGTATGCTACGAAAATTGCATTACTACCGAAAACAAGAGCATGGTGAGATTGATGATGTCTTGCGTGATGAAGTTGGTGACCAGTGAATTATCTATGCTTCTATGGTTTCATCACGAGGGATATTGGTAAAAAGGTCGATGACATCATATGAAATAAAAGGATCTGTATGTCTCTAGGTTGGTCTTTTAGTTTTTGGCAGAAATCTTGGGAATCTTGTTACTGTTAACTTAAATTAATGTAAACCTCGTAATCCACAAAGAAGTATTATTTGTAGGAATATTAAAGGGATTAATAAGGATATTTTGAAAAATGATTTGTGCAGATCTAAGCTTGTGTTAGGGCCCTTGACTGATGTTGATGAACAAGTCGACCTCTACAATAACACTCTCCTTGAATTGCTAGATAAACTTGCACCTGCTGTCTATAAAACAATTACAATACGAAATGCACCGTGGTATAACAGTGATGTCCAACAGTCAAAACGTGTACGTAGACAAGCGGAACGGAAATGACGTAAGACAAATCTAGAAATTCATCGTCAAATTTACCATGAATCGAAATTGAACTCATTGAAAGCCATCCATTACGCTAAGCGATTGCATTGTCAAACATACATTCAGAACTGCTACAAGGATCCTCGAAATATACACCATTTTCTAAAATCACTTCTTGATTGTCCTAAAGAATCTAAACTTCCCAATACAGATTCTAACGTAAATCTTGCAAATAGATTTAATAGTTTCTTCCTTGATAAGATAGAGAAAATTCGTTATGGGCTTAAATTATCCACAAATAACACAGACAATGAGTCGGAATTCAAATTCTTCAGTGGCCAGCAGTTAGAGTGTTTCAGGCCTTTCAGTGAAAAGGAAATAAAAGAAATCATCAAGTCGTCCAAACCTACAACTTGTCTTTCAGATCCAATTCCTACTCCTTTAATATTTCAACTTCTGGATCAACTTATACCTTTTATCACTATGTTGATAAATAACAGCCTTGCTACTGGTGTTTTTCCAGCAAAATTCAAATCAGCTGTGGTTCTTCCGCTTCTTAAAAGTGACAGCCTGGATCAGGATGTGCTCAAGAATTTCCGCCCTGTGTCCAATCTTCCTTTTCTATCCAAGGTTATAGAGAAGGCTGTAAGCATAAGGTTAAAGGAACATTTGGCTATAATTTCATTACTTGATAAATTTCAATCTGCCTATCGCCAAAATCACAGTACTGAAACTGCCTTGCTCAGAGTGGTTAACGATTTGCGTGGAGCTGTTGATAGTGGTAATATTGCCTCACTAGTAATGCTGGACCTGTCGGCAGCATTTGACACTATAGATTACAAGAGACTTCTCGAAAATCTATCCAAATGCTGTGGGGTTGTAGACATGCCCATAAACTGGTTTAGATCGTACCTACAAGATCGCACCCAGTCCGTTAAAATCGGTGATGAGCTATCAGACAAAACTTCCTTGAACTGTGGTGTCCCCCAGGGATCGGTGCTCGGTCCTGTTCTCTTTGTGCTCTACACCAGTCAACTAGCCTCTATAATTGAAAATCACAATCTTTCGCACCATTCGTATGCTGATGATACGCTAGTCATAGATAGTTTTCCACCAGAGAGTAAAACAGATTCCTTTCTTAAAACAGAAAAATGCACACAGCAAATTAAAACCTGTATGACCTCTAGCATGCTTAAACTAAATGATGATAAAACGGAAGTAATGATCGTTGGTACAAGACATAATCTACAGAAACTTGATTCCTCAACATTAATTATTGCTGACTCAGAAATAACAACCCAAAATAGGGTTAAAAATCTTGGTGTCTTTTTAGACTCAAGCCTAACAATGGAAGCTCATGTATGCAATCTGTGCAAAATCTGTTATTTTCATCTGAAATTTATCAGTAACATCAGACACCTACTAACAAAAGATGCTACCCACACACTTGTCCGTTCTTTAGTGTTTTCGCGATTGGATTACTGTAATAGTATCCTTATCGGTCTAAACCAAAATCTACTCACAAAACTACAAATTATCCAAAAACAATGCTGCCAGAATAGTTAGTCAAACATCCCGACGATCTCACATTAAACCCATATTGAAGGAACTACACTGGTTACCAATTCATTCCCGAATTGACTACAAACTTCTCTGTATTGTTTATAGATGTCTTCATGGTTCCCGTCCTGAATATCTATCGGAGCTAATAAACGATTACGTACCATCTCGTAGCTTAAGATCACAAGATATGTGCTTATTGCGCATTCCAAAGTACAATCTACAAACTTTTGGCCCTAGAACATTTCAGTACAGTGCACCCGTTTTGTGGAATTCCTTACCCCATCATCTTAAAACAGCTCCGCCACTTGAAACTTTTAAAACTAAATTAAAAACTCATTTGTTTACCACTGCGTTCTAGTTGGAGTGGACCAGGATTTGTGTGTATATAGTGACCATAGAGTACATAGTACGCGCCTAGAGCATGCATTTGAGGATGAATTGGCGGTTTACAAATATACATTATTATTATTATTATTATTATTATTATGAATGAAGGTGCTTCTTTTCCTAATGGGGAGAGGAGTTTGAACAGGTGTTGAGCTGTACTGTAGAATATCTAGTCTCTGGAGTATATACTAGACGCCTGGCTTTAATGGGGTTCTTATGGGTTTTAATCGTGGCTCTGGCATACGGGGCTCTCGGATGGGACGGCTTGAATTTATAAAAAAAAGGGGTGGTTAGTCGATTCTGTTCTTTCAGTGCCAAAAGCTGGGGGGCAGTGTGTTTTTCAATATAGTTTTTAGTGGGGTATTTCCTGATCTTCCTGTAAATAGTTTTATCTGTAAGTAGATGAGAGACAGTGTTGAGGTAGTCGGCCTTATCCATTATAACGGTATATTTCCCCTTGTCAGCAGCTACTGTTGTGATGTAAGAACCTCTCTTCAGTTCCTGTAGCGCAGTGGTTCCGGACTTGCTGAGGTTGTGGATCGGTGATTTGATGTCGCAGGAAATCAATCATGCCACCTGGTGCCATTTGTCTCAATCTTCTTTCAATGTTGGCAGTTAGTAGATCTTGGTTCGCTGGCCGGCTTGTTGCGTTTTTATTTAGTAGTTTGATCAGGGCATATATTAAGTTACGACTGCTGGGACTGATGTCTGTTTTGATTAGGTATTCATCTTTGGAGGCTTTGGTAGTAGAGGTATAAGGGGTGGTAGTTTTTAGGTTTTCGAACTTCTTGAGTTGGTTGGCACGAGTGTCTCTTTCAGATTATCCACTGACCCCAGCTGCTTGGAATGGAGTTGTTGGTAGTCTGCTGGAATCTAGAAAGTTCTTCTTCATACTGGTTGCAAAGACGGTGTTTTGTGTCAGCCTTGGCAGTATTGCGGATACTCCTTTCTTTGAGATTCCATAGTGGGTTATATCTCCCCCAAAGATCGATTTCGATCATACTAAACGTAAACAGAGAGATACTAGCTCTACGGTGTCCAAATCTTTCTTTAGAGAGTTGCGGTCTAAGCATGATGGTTATGCTCCTATGGTGATCGGGTAGCTTCGGCTATTGTGACGCCATCGGAGACCATTTCTAGGTGTCTTCCACCTGCTGCTTCAATATTTACAGCTGAGTTCCAGGCCATTCTTCGGACCCTGGAGTTCATCCAATCCTCCACATCTTCAAACCATATTTTCTTTACTGATCTCTGTCCTCAGATGTTTATCGTCTGTATACTATCTTATGAGTTGGAAAGCAAAGACGTCGTCTTTTGCTGGCTCCCCAGTCACGTCAATATAAGGAGGAATGGTCATCCAATCCTCCACATCTTCAAACCATATCTTCTTTACTGATCTCTGTCCTCAGATGTTTATCGTCTGTATACTATCTTATGAGTTGGAAAGCAAAGACGTCGTCTTTTGCTGGCTCCCCAGTCACGTCAATATAAGGAGGAATGGTCAAGCAGACTTTTTCTGCCACAGCTGCTTTCGATCTTCCCCAATCACCCTTTTTAATACCATTTAAAAAATTTAAGGCTTCCATAAATGATTACATTTATGGCCGCTGACAACGGTCTTGGAATCTTGCAGACACCAACAAACTTCATCACATTAAGCCTCTCTTAGGAGATTGGTCAAGCTCTTGTAGAACCAACAGGAGAGATGAAGTTGTTTTGTGTCGCTCTTGCATATGTCATACTTTTTTAGCACATATTTTCATCTTAAAGTGAGAGCCTCAACCAGAATGTGAACAATGTCATGTTCCTTTGACAGTAAAGCACGTTTTGATTGAGTGCAAGTATCTCAAAGACACAAGATTACGGCACTACCGTTGCCAATCACTTCATCGGTTGTTTGCTAAGCCGCTGCTATTTTGTAAAGCGCTAGATTCTTTTAAAAGAGACAAATTTTTACAGAAAATTTTAATTGCATAGGTCTATATCTGATTTTCCTTTTCATGTTTTAAATATATATATACATAAAGTTTATATTTATTTTTATTTTTTCGATATTTACTGTGATATTTGTTTTTATTCATGTATATATATGATAATACTGTTATAATTTGATTATAGTTTGTCTCGAAAATCACCATATGTTTGGCACAATATAGCCCGGTTGGGGCAGATGTGCCATTAAACAACATTTCATTCATTCATTCTAAGTAATTTCGGCCTATTTTTAGATAAGTTACAATGTAGAGTTTACTTCCGTCTTAGATTAAACATATATTTACTACACACACATAACACGGTTATTACAAGTTAATTAGCGTATCTAGACATACTATGGTCAATCATGCATTTGTTTGTTGTTGGGTTTTTTTACATTCTTTAGTCCCGACATGAGCTAGTTGGTGTCGAATGGACGTTAAACATCGTTTCTTTCTTTCTTTCTTTCTGTTTGTATTCTGTTGATAGTCTTGTACATATCATTATAGCTACGTAATTGCTTTATCTAACTAAAAGGCTTCACTCCACCCTAGTTAATCTGCAGACTATTACCTCCTTTGGTCTTGTTGTTGTCCTGTGTGGTTTCAGAAATTGTTGTTATAAAATAAAAACCAAGTACGAACACTCCAAACCATAAGACATAATTCGAAGTCCTAAAAAACCTTATAGGTAAAATAGTGTATTCAAGCAAAATGGTGTAATCAGCAAATGGACTGCTCCTCGTGTACAAATTACACGACAAACAGTGGTAACAGGTGTCCGGAAAAGTAAGCTTAGCCTGCCTGGCGCCACACCGCCATTACTGCATCCAAACTTTTAGGCGAAGTCTCGATAAAATGGCGTGATTGGCCAATGGACTATCAATGACAGCCTACACCGGTTGTGTTTTCCCGTATAAATTGACCTCACATTTTTGTATTATTGTATTATATTAGCTTTATAGCGTTGGGAGAATACTCTTAGAAACGTCGCTCAAATAAATAAGTAGTTTTATTGCTCAATCCAGTTACTAGATGCTTCTTAAAGTTAGTATAAAGATTACGTTCACTGACTAGTTGGAAAGAGTTTTCCGTCGTGTAATTGGATTTATAGATCATGACACCGAATTCTGGTGAAATTATTTCGCTAATAGAAAGTACAGGATTTCTATATTATCTTATTGTTATTGCCTCTTCAGAATATATTGTTGGATTTAGTTTTAAAAGGGCGATTCCCTGTTGTTTATGCAGAATCTCTGTTGTTTATCAGTTATTTTATAAATGTTTATATTCCTTTTTCAGTCAGAATTTTGTCAAGTTAAACATTTATTTTGAAAGTTTGAATTATCAAAATATCACAGAAGAAGCAAATTATCAGGTAATTTAAATGATGAGATGCTTGCTAATTTTGGTACAGAAAACAGAAGAGAATTTTTAGGATAATTTGACGATGTTCCTAAAGATTTTCTGATAACATTTGAGGATATCCCAATTGGTCGAGGTTCAATTATTATTGAGGCTAACATCATAGTTGTATTCTACTTCTCTTTCCTCCTATTTCCCAGTAACCCAGTACCCCAGTACCCCAGTCATAATTCGTTAAACTATGCCTTTTGTGAAATGTGGAAATGTCTCGGTTGATCAAAAACATTAGTTTAATATTTCATATTCCATGCGTGATGATGAGCGTCTTACATTCTCAGTCCCTGGACCTGATACCGCTTGCATTGTAAAGACCAGAGGTCGGTTGCTCAAAACTAAGTTATTTTAACGATCCGTTAAACTCTAGCGGACCTATATCTTGGTAACGTGTTGGTTCGTTAAATTTACTACAGAAAACACTATAGAATATTTTATTTTTTCCTGTAGAAATATTAGCATAAATCTGTAGGAACAATTCGCACCACCGAATGTTTAGGGCCTTTATTTCCAGCAACAATCTTTATCTCCGTTAAAGTTAACGGATCGTTAAAAGATAACGGAGCTTTGAGCAACCGGACCCAGAGCATCTGATAATGCCAGTTGTATATCTTTTTTGAATAACCATCGCAACATGTCGTTACCAGCATACATGTATATACGTTTATTTAAATATGATTCTTTAATTCCCATAAATTTATTTCTAGGAATCTCAATTTGCTTCTGATGTTGGTGGAACAGTTGGTTTATGGATTGGGTTATCAGCCCTGACTTTGATGGAGATTTTCCAGTTCATCGCAGAAATAATTAAATACTTATTTTGTGGACTAAAATCTGCAAGTGATGAAAGAAAACTTAATGAAAGAAAGAAAGAAGAGAGTAAAATGAAAGGTTTTAGAAATGGGAACCTCAAACAATAAATTTGACAATGAGAGTACAACACTATAAAATTAATGTTCCAAGCATTTGAACAAAATAAACAGTACTATTAAACATTGGGTTATGTTTGGTGTCTTGCATTAATTCATAGGTCGCTTTCTTTTAAGTATTTGTTCCAAACATTTAAGTATTATTATTAAATTTGATTTGTACCTAGCTACTGTTTATAGTCTGTAAAACAGACAATTTAATGTTCACCTTGTTTAGGGGATCGCTCGGCTAAGTGGGCATGGTGCTGGCTCGCTAGCCTCTAGGTCGGGTGTTCGAGCCATGTATTGGCAGAGAAAGTCCATCTCGATTTTCCGGCGTGGTTTCCCATTGTCGGTGAAGCAGATGGAGTGCCTGGCAAGGACAGCTGCTTAGTCGTTCGGATGAACGAAAAACCGAGATCTCGTGTACACATTGGCGTGCACGTAAAAGATTCCTTGGCAGTTGGAATTCAGTTCCTACTCGGGCAAAATTTCCCTCATAGCACACTGTAGGGCGTATGTCCGTCTTCAATTAGCCCAGATAAGGTGCAGAAGCGTAGGACGTTAAGCCCCATTTCATTCATTCTCCTTTTTTATAGCTGGAACCTTCGAATATGGTCGTCCAGCATTGTATACCTTTTTTTTTATGAAACTAGTTTTATTGGATATTTTATTTCAATTTTTTTAATGTTTTGAATCTAGGATATTTATACATATACACACTTTTTTCATATATCTCATTCAATCACTGGTAAATTATACAGGTTCCTGTCGTTCACAATTTTAAAGTACACATAAAATAATGTTAATTTATTTTAGGCTTCCTAAAGGGTACTTATTGGCGTGTCTCATTAACCAAGGTGTCGGCATTGTTTTTAACATGTTCATTATGTTCCATATTACTTTGTTTATCATTGTTCTTTTAAGATTAAAGAACAGTAATTCTGTCTTGTATGTTTTTAGTTTAATTACTTTATTTCACTGATACTATTTAATTTAATTTTTATGTAATGTATTACTGATTATAGCTTCTGAATTTTGATGAAGAAAAACTGAACAACGCATATGTAGTTTGCTCATTTAAGACAATATACTTTAAAATAAATCTGATTCTAAGGTTTGTTGAGATTAATAACACTTTCCATATTTTAATTAATATTCTCAATCGTTTACGATATTCTAGATTACATATTTTTAAAATCATTAATCATAATGTATAAATGTCAATATTGGAGGTCTATGGTTTTGCTAATAAAATATTTTAAACTGAGTTAAATGGTTATCATACACCACCCAACATCCTGTCTATGTCAATCATACTTTAGAAATGAAATCAAGGATTGTACATGGGTAAGCAATGTCTATAGGGGATCAATCTGATAAAAATACAGAATACAGATCTACATTTCGTTTTATTTTTAACACTACATGACTATCCGACCAGTTGTAGTGGGAAATCGCTCAATCGTCACACGAGCGGCCCCTGACCTTATGATTTTAAGACTTTCGATTAACCAATCAGCGTTGATGTTTATAATAGGATATCCACAAGCTTCTGACTGGGCGAGTGGATTGCTATCCTGACAAGCAAATAGTCATCGTGGTTTTTATGTACCACATAATATATGTGGCTGCTTAAAAATATAATACGAAACTAATAGCGAATGGGTATATATATCAAGATGCAATAAACCCAAATAAATGCACTCTCGATTAGTACGCTACTGCACACTTGGTAGAAATGTCCGAGGCCGATTATGGAAATATACATGTTAACCGTTGTGAGAAGGGGTGATAATGACGGCTGTGTGTTTACAATCACGGGTTGACTTATATTTTCATCCTTGTAAATAAACTTAACACGGTTCGCTACAGATAGGGCCCTACGTCCTTAGTCATTACATATATTTACGATGTTCAACAGATGACCTGGGACATTCACCGACTTCGTATAATTAAGCTTGTCAAATACTCCATCTTAAATTGAATTGTTCAAATACTAGTACCGGTAATAAACAGTGTTATCTCGGGGTCATCAAGTCGCAATGAAGCGCGGATAAACACTAATAAATTTAAGGAATAATATTATGTCAATAAGATTAAATTATTTGCTTCCATATGGAAAAATGAAATAGGTATCTAAATAAATAACCTTGCTTTTAATAAATACATTTAATTTATAAAAAGGACAATCATCGTGTCGTCCACATAGAAAATGAGAGCAAATTTAGTTGAAAAGGTAATTATACTGATTTTGGTGACCTTTAATAGTTCACTATTGAAATCAGGGTTTAAAGTTTCAATCCTGTGTACAAACTTGGTGATTTAATCGTATATATGGACTAAAAACATATTCAAACTAATTAATTTGTCATAATTTTGCTTCAGATCCCTCTCAAACATTGTAATTACCATGGAATGTCCTGCTATAAAAAAAAATATCAAACCAGGTCACGTTTTTCTCGGAATAGCCACTGTCCGAATCTTTTCAAGAAGTCATTTTATCTCAGAAAGTGTGGTACGTCTAACTCTTCATAAAGTTTATCAACTTGTACATCAAGCGCTCAAGGTTTGCGTGTGAGATTTGACATCACGCGGGCAGAATTTCCTAATCGTCGGGCTGTTGATTAAGGGAACCCTTACATTTTTGTCCTGTATACGCTCCATGGGTGTTTTTCAGGGAATCCAGTATTTTTCTAGTAAGATTGGATATCTCTACTATCCATATATACCAAAATTGCCATACTTTTATTGGAAATAACCACTTAAAAAATACTTTTCTAGGAACCCAATTTTAAATATACAGTGACATTAACCATTATGTAAGCGCATTTCCATACGTTGTAAATTTATTTTCACAATATTATCTATTTAACAAAAATCTGAAAAATAGGTTATTATAAATTATTAGTGGTAACTAACTTACATCAAATTCGTCTGTCAAGTTTTTAAAAAAATATTCAAGGATAATTGAAATATGTATTCGTAAACTGCATAGAAAACGTGAACGATGGTAGTATAGCTGCCTTGAGTATTAGGCGCTTGTGATGTATGCTAACGTTGATAATCAATTGCAAGGATTCGATTTGGTCGAATTAAGATCAGAAACATTATTTCGTATGGAATATTTTGCTGCAAAGTTCTTATTCATTGCATACACAGTCGTATACACTGGCAATACCCCATTAAATAAACAGAACATGACAGAATATAACTTTATTTATAACTCAGGTCAAATACATGACATATGAGCGATAATTTATTTTCATATTTACAAAATGGAGGATTTTTTAAAAACAATGAACATAAATTTGTTAAGTATTATCTTTAAAAACATACATAATTTTAGAATTAGTGATTGTTTGTTTCAATTAAAAAAGTGTATTATATTTAAAAATATTCGGTCTTGTATAATAATATCTGGATATATAGTTTTCACGTTCTTTAATAAAATAAGTACAGTTGAATAAGTAGTGATATTTATCGACGACTGTATTTACTTCACATAAAGGACAAATTCTTTGTTCATAATCTACACTCATCCATCTCCCAACCTCAACAGTGAGTTTATGATTCATGTTCTATATCTTATAAAAGTATATTTAGAATTATTCGATAGTGAGATAAGATGTGGTTCTAATTTAAATTCCGTCTTATAAATTCTATAATTAACAGATTTATTCGATTTCTGAATATTAGCCAACCAGGGTTGGATAAACTGCTCTTTAAGTCGTTGTAATTATAGTTAATTTTTCAATTTAACCGGATTTTGCGCCTGCTGTGAGTTCCATATATAACTATATCCACATTCGTCAAGAGTATTTTTGATAGTAATTAGCCTTTTTTTAGTTTAATTTACATCAATCTTTAACAAAGATTTATATAATAACAAAGAATATTTGCCAGTTTTATCAGTTATCATTTTAATCCAAAAGCTTACCATTTCATGCTTAATATAAATACTTAAAGGGTATCTCCAAGTTTCACCATAGGAGCACTTTTTTTTTTACTTTCAATACATTTCTTAAAAACTAGTTATGGATAGTTATTATGGAGAATGTTTCACCAAATCCCCATATTTCACAACCGTACCGTAATATCGGGTGTATAGTAGGATGAAACAGTTTAAGTTGACAGTCAATTGGCAGATTGAGATTATGTATCCTCGAAAACAAGAGGTATAGAGCTTTAGATGCCTGGTTTTTAATTCGTTGTTGCGCTCGCGCGAAGCTGCAACCTTTGGAGAATGTCACGTTCAGATAATTGTATGATCACATATTTCTAAATCATGGTTTTGTAAAGAGAAAGTTGCGTTAGACCGACCTCTTGATCCGAAAATCATTACCTTGGTTTTATTTATGTTTACATTTAGTTTCCATAGAGTACAATATTCACTAAATGTGTTATGTAATTTGTTCATATCATTTACATTGTCAGCAAATAATACAGTATCATCAGAAGTACAAATGTCTTTATAAAGTTTACTAGTTCATTTTCGTAGTATTCTGTTTGAACGCCTTTACAGTCATGTTTTAAAAAAAAAGAAAAGATTCGAGATCATTTAAATACAGTGCGAATAAAAGAGGTGAGAGATTTTCACCTTGTCGGACTCCTGTTATACAGGGAAATACTTCAGATATTTTGTTTTTATATTTTACAGAGGACTTTATGTCTTGATACATGTTATAAATAACATGAAAACATTTACCAGTAATACCAGAATTGAGAACTTTATACCAAAGGCCTATTCTCCATACCTGATCAAAGGTTTTACTAAAATCTATAAATGTACAAAAAAGGTCCGTAAATAAGATATAATTGCATACAATGCAAATAAATGATCAGTATATTGAGCCCATCTACATTATTGTTAATCTATTATTTTCCGAGACATTCACTTCATATTTTTTTAACAGTTTTACTGCTGTAATTAAGATTATGTTTATCTATATTTTTATTTTATATACTTGTAGTGTATCCAAGTTATTTGTCGTTTAATATGATTAACTATAATCACGAACCCCCAAATAATTAGTGTGTTCCCACTATGCCGGCAGACTGTTAATCCTTTAATTGTTCCCTCAATACATTCAATAAAATAGATGTATAGTGAATGTATTGAGGGAACATATTCCACCCGTCACAAAAAATACACATAAACCCGAATACAAAGAAGCAAAGGAAATGTAGACTGCCTCAGAAGGCAACTGTCTGCTAACTGAATGGTGTGACGTAAATACGTCCATCTGCTATCACTGACGTCAAAGTTAGAGACTTCTAGAATGTCTTAACAAAAAGGGCGATAATCATGATGGAATAATGCTAAAAGCTATAAGTTTAAACAACCAATCAGAATTTTTAAGTTGTATATTTGCACAAAACATAATACTAAATACCCCATACAAGCAATTCAAAACAGGAATGCAGAAGACAGCGTACAATGTAAGTGTATTTATGAAGTCATAAAATAATAACAATAAGGGAGAAAATCCAGACAGGATTATGTAACTATACAAATTTTATACTAAATTAAATTGGATCATTATCAAATATGTACTCGGTTATATACTTATAAGAAATGTTAAACTTGGTATATTGAAGAATAGGAAGTTTCGAAATTTCTTTAAATATACGCAGAGATTTTGTTCGGGAAATAAATAGTTCTTTATTGTTACATATGGTCAACAATCGTAATGCTTGTGAATAGAAAACATTATATAGCGTGGTATCTGGTATGTTACTATAAATTGACGGATATTTTACTACTTCAAAGCCGAAAAGAACTGTTCACTTGTGTTCAGCCTTAATGAGCTCTTAATCCCTCTAAATAATATTTATTAAGTTAAGTTAAGAAATATCGACAACTTGATACAAGAATTGACAATTTGAAAACACAGTTATTAAATATCACTTAAAGTGTAAATCAGTATGGACGACATTTCCTATTAAGTTTGGCTGTAAATTGTTATGTTGTAAGGCATTCTTTATAAATTATATACTGCTATTTAATAAATGGGTACCGGTAGGATGGTGTATGCATTACACAAAAAACTGTTGGGGCTCTTAAAAGAGTTCAGGGGTAAAGGGAGGTAATCAGGCTTTACCTGTATCCTAGAGACCGGGATAATAATTGTGTAGCGCTTTGAGCATAAACTGAGTTTATAAATGCCCATATTATTAAAAGTTAAATGTGTAAATTGTAATGCATTTTTATATGTGTAAATTATTTAATGTTATTTAAAAATGTTAAATTTGTTAAAATCAATACATTTTTATAAGTGTAAATTATTTTATGTTTTTAAATAAAAGTTAAATTGTTAAAATCAATACATTTTTATATGTGTAAATTATTTATTTATGTTTTTGTAATAAAAGTTAAATTTGTTAAATCAACACAGTTTTATATGTGTAAATTATTTATTTTTTTAATAAAATTTAAATTTGTTAAAAATCAATACAGTTTTATTCTTTAAAAAGATATGAACTATAGTTCATAATGCAATTGTTCTAGGATTAACTGTATGGATTAGCTGCAAAATTTGACAAAAAAGCCTGTCGGCAAACTGGGAGCACCCCTAATCATTCATAATAGTATTTAAGTATGACTTCCTATTGTACATAATATATATAGACCATCTAGTTTACTTAATGTCATTGTGTCTGGTACGGATAAGAGGATACCTGTGTATTACAAACCAGTTATTGTTTTGCTATATAATTGTGTTAGTTCTGTTATGTCTCCAGTCGATAAATGCCACTAAAGGATTAATAGCATTAATGTTTTGATTTACATTAATCTTGGAGAGTTTGTTTAGCCAAAGGTAATTGTATAATTATAAAGAAGTCTTACTGTTACTTTTTATAATTATTTTTTTTTACATATAATATGCAGTTTAATTGTGTTTCAAAAATCATACGTTCATAATTTTTTTTTTTTACATATAATATGCAGTTTAATTAATTTTTTTTACATGCAGCTTAATTGTGTTACAAAAATCATACGCCTTGCTGAAATCAATATATAATGCACTCAATAGGGGTCATGCACAATTCTTTAGATCTAGAGATCCTGCACCCTGTTATACTTTCTCGAAATACTGTGATGATATGATAATTTCTCAATGCTCGGGGGCACGTAAACGTCAATGTTCTCAAGTAAATTGTGCACTCTTTTTAACCGGCGCCGAACGTAGTTAGGGAGGGATATTGAAACCGGGTTCGTCCGTCCGTCCGTCCGATTTCGTTTCCGGAGCATATCTCATAAACCGTTATAGATGTCTTTCTGAAACTTTGCACACACATCAACCTATTACAGTAGTTGTGCCTTTTGCCATTTAGTAATTTCTTTGATTTATATCTTTTGTGTTTCCATGGAAACAAATTTGACTTAGTTTTTGGTGTATAAGATATATTTTGAAACTTTGTACAGACATCTACCCATTACAGTAGTTGTGCCTTTTGCTATTTAGGAATTTCTGGGATTTATATTTTTTAGTGTTTGGTTTTTGGTGTACAATTTTGTTTCCGAAGCATATCTCATAAACCATTCAGGATATCTTTCTGAAACTTTCGACACACATCAACCTATTACATTATTTGTGCATTTTGCTATTAAGGATTTATATTTTTTGTGTCTCCATGGAAACGAATTTTACTTATTTTTTTGGTGTATATTTAAATTTCCGGAGCATATCTCATAAACCGTTCAAGATATATTTTTGAAACGTTGTACAGATATCTGCCCATTACAGTAGTTGTGCCTTTTGCTATTTAGGAATTTAATGGATTTATAGTTTTTGTGTTCCCATGGAAACAAATTTGACTTAGTTTTTGGTGTATAATTTTGTTTCAGAAACCATTCAAGATATCTTTTTGAAGCTTTGTACAGACATCTACCCATTACAGTAGTTGTGCCTTTTGCAATTTATGAATTTCTGGGATTGATGTTTTCTGCTTTTCCATGGAAACAAATTTGACTTAGTTTTTGGTGAACAATTTTGTTTCCGGGTTATATCTCTTAAATCTTTAAAGATATTGTATATAGTATTATATTTTCTGATTTATAAGTTTATTGTTTAACATACAACAGCTGATTGGTGTGGAAAAGGGTTGTTGTGCAAACCTTACAGGGAGTAGAGACCCTGCCTTGTCGAACTACTATGGCCAGAGTATGAAATTCTCTGAATAATATTCCATGTGTCGGAATAAAATATTTGTCTAAGATTTAGACTCTGGCAACATCAGATGGTGCAACCCTGGCGTGTCTGCTAAACAGGGCAAAACTTTTAGGACCAGTAACACCGTTTGCGAAATCTGATACATTTTTATATTGATTACCAATAGCATAAACAAGTTATTTTTCCTTAGTTTTTTTCAAACATGTACAAGGGCGCGGGATGTTGATGACTAGTCATCTTGTTGGTTTTGAATTGCTAAACAAAGCATAGAGTGGTTCGTTTTGCGAATTTTTCCTCTTCACAGAGCGAAAGACACCCCTTCCCTCCATAGCGCGTGGGTCCGTCCTTGAGGGAATTACAGTACAGCAATCCAACATCTTTATCAAATTATGAAGATTAATATATAATTGAGAGGCTTAACGTATCTTTATTGTGTCCAATGATCTTGACCTCTGGATAATTCACACATTTCTTGTACATTTAAAGCTATATTGTTTACCAAGTAAAGCTTTATGTCTGTCAGGCTATTCAGATAACGACAAACTAGAAAAATGTCCGATACGGTTCATATGCTAAGAGATAATAAAATAAAACATTAGTCATCCATGCATTTTATTCGATTGTTAGTAGTGGCCATTTACTATTAGGATTTGGGGTTTATCTCCGATATTCCCAATGACAAATTCATAGATGAACAGTACGCAGTTAGTTTGATGTTAGTCATAAGTTTATCAGGTCGAATGTTATTAGTGTTTAATAATTCCCGTTAGTTTCAATGTCGTTGGTTTAATTCGATGTTGTTTTTTTATGTAATAGTAGCATCCTGTAGCTAACTTTAATATTTAAAGATTTATATAAGTTTCTGAACTAGTAACAGAACCATCTAATTTAAAGATGTCTAGAAAAGGATTTGAGTTTTATAACGGTAGAGAAAGAGACTATATACCCGAACCAGACTATAATAGTTCTGATCCTGTCAATCATTCTGGGTATAACTATTATGTAAGTATATCATATCTATTATTTACAAAACAAAATTACGATAAAACATCTGAGCCTCTTTGGTATGATTTTTTAAAATGTTTAATTCTTAGAAAATGTTAAGTCTGAGATATGTAACCGATTTTGTATTCCAGGTTGGCATTTATGTTGTGATCGTTAGACATTTTGTTAGGATTTGCAAGGATTAGTAAAATATTCGTAAACATTAATACACATTTGGAACTCCCAACTTTTTCAACATTTTCTAGGCCACTATTTTCTAAGTTCATATGAGGATACTATTTGCCACTGTCGAGGAAGTAGTAACTGGTAAGAGAGTTAGATTCGGGACGTTTCGAAAATTGCGTACAAAATGCATACTATGCTAGACGAGTGGACAGTGTGCTCGATACTCTGAAGCTTGATTCTCAAATTGCGGTTCCCCTTCCTATAGGGTTGCGGTGTTCGACAAAACGACGACATTTCGAGTTTAATTCGACTCTTGCGTACAACAGTCAACTTTCCAAAACTTCTAAAACACTGCTCAAGAGGACCCCGGGCCCTTCCTTCCTCTCTTAAAAACACCCACTTTACCCTTCCACGAGATAGGTTAATTCAACTCCCGCGAACAAAATTATTTTTTTTCGTTATAAGTTTAACTATTGGTCCACACGAAAATAACACTAAATTAAGAACGCGAAATCCCCCTCTTATGGCAGATAAAAACGACAAAACGGGGGGTTCGTGGGTTAACTGACCAAAAATGACGATTTAATTCGACTTTTGAGTACAACGATCAACTTTCGTGCATGCGTCGGCCAGTCCCGGATGTCATCAAAAGCACATCTTAAGAATACCCCAACCTCACTTCCTCCCTTAAGAAGGCCCCCTTTACCCCCACCCACCTTAGAAAAGAGTTAATTCGAATTCCGCGTACAACATTAATGTTTTCACTAAAAGTCTCACTATTTGCGTGGTTTCCCCTTGTCAGTTATGCGGGATGGAGGGCCTGACAAGGACAACTGTCTAGTCGTTTGGATGGGATAAAAAAACGAGGTCCCCTGTACACATTGGCTTGCACGTAAAATATCCCTCGGCAGTTGGAATTCGATGTAAGAGTAGGCCGTAGCGCCGCTGCCCCTGCACAATTTCCCAAATAGCACACGGTATGGCGTACGCCCGTCTTCATTAGCCCAGTTCAGGAGCAGAAGTAGGACGTAAAACCTCATTTCATTTCATTTCACTATTGGTTCACTAGAACATATCATGGAACGGGAAAATGGTTAAAACTGACGATTTAATTCAACCTACAAATATCTTCCTTCATGTCTATGTAAACTTTCCACAGATGACATCAAATACTCTGCTCAAAGGGGAATTATGTAAGATATAGATAAAGAACTAGCCATTCTTGCTATAATAGTTCGAAAGTAGATGATGTAAAATGAATAATTTGAAAATTTCATTCAAATTACTCTATTGCAAGCGAAGGTATTGGCCTTTGAAGGTTTGACAGACGTGTGCAATAATTTCAACCACGGTCCTGGTTGATCGAAGCTAAGTCTCGGTCCGTCTGGGTTCCGCCATATTGATTATGTTTTAATCTGTTTAATATCGGAGAAATTTGATGCCATCCAGGGTTGATTAAGGCCTGGATCAGTTAATTAATGTTTAATTAATACACTAGAAAACATTTCAGGCCCAATGAAAGACCTGGAATAGGCAGATTTAGCTCTTGCATAATGCATATTTAAGTAGTTTCCCGGCCCTTCCTTCATCCCTTAAGAACGCCCTTTACTCCATCAGAGAGTCAACGTGAAGCCCTACGGTTGGAGGAATCGGGGAAATGGTCGGATGGAAGTAAAGCCTTCTCCATATAAAATGCTGGTTCGTTATTCGTTATTCAGGAAGCGGGATTAGGCTATAAAAACCAGTGATTGCTGGAATGACTGCCCCGTGCATGCAAACAAATGAGTCAACACCCTACTAAATTGATAATTGGCCGTCTCCATGCTAGCCCGCCACCCAACGTTACCTTATCCCTACGTTCGGAGGTAGCGAGGAAATGGTCGGGGTTCGGCAATAACATTTGTTAGTGCGGTTGAGGAATGCCCCGTACACGCCAACAAACCAGTCAACACCTTTCTCGCTTCACCAACGGTGCTCTCCTTGAAAGTCTGTCACCCAACGTTCAATCACCCATCACCCGGATGGAAGGTAGATCGGTCTGTTTTAGTGCCAAATCCCGAATACGAAAAACGTGGTGGCTCTGTATTTGGGATTCGGTAATAAAACAGGTGATTCCTGGAGAGGACTTCCCCGTGCACGCCAACAAACGAGTCAACAACTTACTTGCTTGATAAACGATCGTCTTTTTTCTTATCGGCCATCCAACGTCCCCTAATCCCTACGGTCAAAGATAGCGAGGAAATGGTTGGATGGATGATAGGCAGGTCTGGTTTGCTGGAACGTTATTCGGGATTCGGGGCTCGGCAATAAAACAGGTGATTGCTGGAGAAGAGTACCCCGTGCATACCAACAAACAAGTCAACATCCTACTCGCTTGACAATTGGTCCTCTCATTCCTAGTCGGCCACGACACGTTCACTTATCCCAACGGTTGGTGGTAGCGATAAAATAGTCGGATGGAAAATATGCCGGCCTGTTTTACTGATGAATCCAGAATAACGTGCTGGCTCGTTATTCGAGATTCGGCAATAAAACAGCTGATTCCCGGAGAGGACTGCCTCGTGCACTCCAACAACCGGTCAACGCCCTACTCGCTTGATAAACGATCGTCAATGTGCCACACAACGTTCACTTACCCCTATGGTTGGAGGTTGCGATGAAATGGTTGGATGCAAGGAAGGCCGGTCTGTTTTAGTGTCGAACTTACGTTGCCCATCAGATATGATTTAATTCAACTTCCGCGTACAACATTAATTGTTTGTTTCGTTATACGTTTCACCATTAGTCAATAGGTTTTATGTAGCGCGGCTCTCGGAAAAGGGGGCTGGTAAAGTTGATGACCCTAAAAGTTCCTGACGTCCATTCTGTTTCACAAAAATACAATCTGTAGGATTCGTTATACTGATAATATTCTAAGATCTTCCAGATGGAGTGATATTGTCATTAATGAATCCAATGAATTGCTCGCGTATGATATTGTCGACCTACTCAAATATATGCCAGTGGAAGACTTACTCTGGGAGTTTTTAAAACCAGTATTCGACAACTTTCTACACCACTGGATACACCACTACACGTTGGTACCATTATTCTTTTGATCAAGCAATGCCTGGAATCCACATATTTCAAATAAGGGAAACACCACCAGTATTGTGGGCAGATCCATGGTTTACCGATCGGAAGTCCTTTATCCTCGCTAATTTCCGAAATGTACATGATGTCAAAAGAAGAAACCTCGATGTTCTAGGGTTTTTTGTCGTTGGCCTATAGGCGAGAGATCCCGAGATATCCAAGGTGCTGTTGCAGAATGTTGCAGAAATACCGGACAGTCTTGAACTCATTTAATATCAGACATTAAGTATAAATAATCAAATTTTTTTCGATATTTTTTATTCATTGAATTCAAAGTCTCAACAAGAGCATTAATTTTTCAAAGAATTACATGCTTATTGAACTTTATCAATATTAGAATTCATAGAATATTATAATATGAGCTGTGATAATCGATATGAAATCAGAAAGCGTGACCATTTATCGTGAGAAAAGGATGTTTACCTTCCTATGATAAATATATTTAACGACATATTTTTTAAAAGAGGTCAATAAACATCATACAAAGACATAAACAAGATGAAGTCCGTCGTAATTTAGATTTTATTGTTTTCATGACGCTTTAGGTTTGATTGACTTACATTTTATTTAAAATCAGTCCTGCAAAACCAAGTCTTGTACATATATAGTTCCTTTTCATTGACGTATAAAGAGGGCTCATACTCGTTCAATAATTCTGTCAATATGATTGACCCAATATTTTGACTTAATATATTGATTCAATAATATTGACAGGAATTGCCCACACACGATTCAATATTTCCATCAATAATTTCGCCATTCTTTGGTTATTTTTCAAAATTGATGCCATGTTTACTCTTCCAAGGCTGACGATGGAATGAAACTATTGACACACACGATCAATAGTGTCATTCAATAAATTGACCGTCCGTCAATATATTGATAAACCACCAATAAAAATCAAAATGATTTTGATCCGTCAATATATTGACCATTGACAATATTTTACAATATAGCCCACACACGTTCAATATCATTAAGTCATTGTATTGAGTCAACATATTGAGTCAGCATATTGAGTCAATAATATTGACAGAATTATTGAACGTGTATGGGCCCCTTTTACGTCAGCTTCGACGTACGGTAGTAATATCGCACAAACTTGATGATCAATTATTTTGATGGTTATAATAATCTTGGTCAAGATGAAATGTTTGTTCATTGGTCAGATTAAAAGTTGTCTGCTAAACTTTCAAAAATATATTTTAGACCGACATAACATTATCAAACGAAAGAAAAACGAAAGTCAGATTATTCTGTGATAACAGTAATATCATGGGGCAACAGACATAATACTTCATTGGGTTGATTCACGCATTCAGTTCCGACAAAGCTACTTTATGTTGCTATAGATCCACCTAACTTTTATTCCCATGATTAATGGAATGCTGCTTTTGCTTCAAGTACCAGGAAATAGTACTCAACTTAAAACCACGATTCCCGAACCTACTATTTTATCATTTATATATAACCATGACATAAACCATGAGTATCAATTTCAACATTATATGTGGAATTGCTTCAAATGCTTAAATGCTTCTACATAGGTTATTGTTTTCATTGGTAATTAAATTATATAAAACTGTAATCCTATATGAATATGTATAGGTGTTTATGTATCATTTTGTTCTTTCAACAGGATTATCCTGAATCATCAAAGCCTCACTATAATGAAGTACAACACGAGAATTCAAGTTACAGTGATTCTGGGTCAGTGTCTAACGGCAAAAAACAATGGACATACGGGAAGATCGGTAGACGATTTGCAGAAAGAACCTCTATGCAAGGAATTCCATATATTCTTCACTCTAAAACCAGATATGCTAAAGCAGCGTGGACTTTTATCTTCCTGATTGGGACAGGTGCAATGATCTTTCACCTGTACTACTTGTCAAATATATATTTCCAGTTTCCGAAGAAGACAAGTGTTACTCTTGGTTTCGAGTCTTTGTCATTTCCAGCAGTTACTTTTTGTAACGTGAATCCAATGAAAAGAAGTCAGAGAAATTTAGCTGGGGCAGAGCTTCAAGACTTACTGGAAGCGGTTAAACCATCAAATGTGGCTAATTTATATCAGGTACGAAAATTACATAATTGTTACCTTAGTCAACAGTCTAAATCAGGCTGTCTTGAGTTGTGCGTCATTCTATCTGTTATTCTCGCATAATATATACTCGAACAGAGTACGAGAAATGATATTGGGTGTTCTGGAAAAAGCAAGCTTATTCTAGATAATTAGCTTCTATGTATATTATAATGTTCTGTAACACTTCAACGACTAACCATTAACCACAGAAATAATTCGGTTAGAAATTGTTCTGCTGAAATGTCATCAACGTATTCAAAGTATCCATGTGATTCGGTAGGAACTCATTCATGGTATCACCGACATTAGTAAAAGTCCGTCACGACATTTCAATAAAGATAATTATGCAACTACTTTATCAGTACTACCCGATCTAAAAAGCATTTTATTATTTTATAGAATCCGATAGCCCCGCCACCCGGTATCTTGCCTTCAGTTAACTCTACTGTTGCACCGCAGTTATTACGCAAGAAAAGATTTCTGGATAGATTAGATGTACCCTTCAATGGTTCGAGAGTAGACAAGGATGAATTTTTCAACGATGATGAATGGGAAAACATCGGCACATGGGATGAAACTGCCAAAGTTTATGGTGCTTTTATATCATTGTTTAATTCAGAACCCAGGTAATGTTTATATATAATATACATGTATTTAACTTTATTTGTTTACATCGATATAATGGTAAATGTTCAATAAAGATGCATTATGTAAATTTTAGATTAATAGTTTAGTTGACTGTTTTTGCAAGAGAGAGTCGATCTACTACCAAATAATACCCTATGCTTCTTAATATTGTCACAAACTATTCCGTTATTAAGTAAAACTGACAGAATACATTAGTTTTAATATAAAGAATATTTAGTTAATTCGCAGAAAACATGCAAAAGTTGTATGGCCAATGCGAAGATCAGTGTCCCACCATTCATACTATGTCCCCTGAACACACAATACTACCCAAAATCAATCCATTTCTGTAAAATATCTGATCGATATTTCCAAAAATGAGATACAAGGACAATTACTTGAATAATAATACTTTTGTTTGTACGGTTTGTATACACAATATTATGTTTTGCAGTTCCATTTATAACTTATGCTATAAGGGGCTCATGCACGTTCAATAATTCCGTCAATATTATTGACCCCACACATGATTCAATATTCCCATCAATAATTTCATCATTTTTTGATTTTTTAAACTATATTTTATTCAATAAGAATAGGATTTTTTTATCAATTTTCAAAATGGATGTCATGTTTACTCTCTCATAAGGTTTACGATGGAATGAAAATATCGACGTAATTATTGACAGATTGTCCACACACGATCAATATTGCCATTCAATAAATTGTCCGTTCGTCAATATATTTATGAACCATCAATAAAAATCTAAATGGTTTTGATCCGTCAATATATTGACGCAATGATGTTTATTGACAATATTTTACATCAATATAGCCCACACACGTTCAATATTATTGGGTCAATATATTGAGTCAATAATATTGACGGAATAATCGAACGTGTATGGGCTTCTTTAAAGGACCTAAAGTCCGTAACTCAAGATCCTCCAAAATCTTCGACCTCGAAAACACGAATTATTGGTCAAATTAAATCGACATTGATGATGTAAACTTACCGGGAAAAGATTGGCGTCTGATATCCGATATTTAAAATAAAATAATTTTTTTAACAATGGTACACGATTCGTGTACCATTGTGCGTCTTAGCATCAATAAGTAATAAGACACTGAGAGAACGAGGCTAGAATATCCCACAAGTCAATGCGGTCGTTCATATCTTGGACGCGGATTCTACAAAATAATAATGGATTTATAATATTTATATGATTCAGTGAGAAGCCATATTTTTAGATCAAAGAAAGGGCAATTTTGATAGTTGAATTCAAGTATGAAAATGAAGCCACCAAATGAAAAAAATCACACAAAGGCCGTTAATCCTCCAGTTAATTAATCTGAGATTACATTCATGTTACCAGTGTGTGTATGTAGGCCTACCGACAACTTACATACAACGAATCATCATTATCATTATGATCATTATCGAAATATCAACATTTCATGACAAATAAACTGTGTTGTTTTGATAGGTAGAATTATAATTATTACCAACCTGTGATATATTTCTATGAATTAAAATCCACAATCCAATTAGTAAACAATCTGTATCTTCATCTCTCGAATCGAGTTGTCTATCATCACTAGCTACCGTACTACTAATACTATGAATATGATTATCATTATCAAGTGTCAAACTGACTGAGTGATGAGTGACAGAGTGAAAAGTTTCGTCGCGAAATGATCCACATCAATCAATGCAATGAGTATCCCATGAATGCGTCTTTATCAACAGTTTATTCTTATAAAAACACTTTGAAGTACATAGAATCGTCGATCCTATTGAACATTTTAAGCAATAGTACACACAAGTGCCGATCCACGTCCAAACAGAACAGCCTTATCTTACTGATGAGCATGCGCAAAAACACTTCCCGTGTAGACTGGATTAACAAGACGCTATGACAATCGCCCATCGATTGGAATACCTCGCGATTTCACCGAACATAACTTTTTTGAAATTAGACTAAAAACGGCAGCAATTGAATGCAAATCAGGTATACACATTCATATTACATTATTATATTCGATGCTACCCATTTGTGTCCATTTCTAGGTCCAAAATGTTAGCGACTTAGCTCCTTTAAGCAAGGAAGGGTGTCAGATACAATATTAATAGTAATGAATTTTGCAGTTTTATTATATTTCATTAAATTATTTTCCAGACGCAAGAGATTAAAGATGGGGCATGACATAAAAGACATGCTAGTTAAATGTTCTTTTGCTGGAAGAACATGCCATCCAGAGTAAGTTAGCTTTATTTCACATTATCCGAACTCTTACAATAACATAAAATGAATAGGCTACTAGTAATTGGATTATTTGAAAATACATTATAATTATATCAGGTATTTGGTTTCAAATGTTATATAAACAATGTATTCGCATGCCACGCCTATAATCAATGCTGTATGGATTGAAATACGATCGCAATTGAATAATTTAATTTATGAAAGGACTCTCCATTGCCAAGTACCGTTGCTACGATAATATAAATAATCTACACTGTATCTTCAAATATTGATAACTTCGCCCAGAATAAAATAATTTGAATGACATTTTCTACACACGGTCGTCTTTTAACGCATCTTTATTGATATATGCTGTTGTAATTGCAGGAATTTCACACAAATAACGGATTCCAATTACGGAAATTGTTATACATTGCAAACATCTGTATTTAAAAGTCGTCGTAGTGGACCAGATCAAGGTAGGATTTTCATTGTGTCCTGTTCTTATTTGTATCGCCTATGGTATTCCATAGAATGGCGCTCTGTGTATATATTTCAAATGACATTGGAAAGGGTTGTTTGTTTTTTTTTTTGGTAAAATACAAATTTCATATTGACTCATTTCACGTAATACATGTATATGACCCGCCTCTTGTAAAGATCTAATAATATTGTCCATCAATTTTATTCGAAATGGTGGCATAAAACTATAGTGATCATCTTTAATAATTTACACAATATAAAGACATTTTGAGAATAGACCCTTTACTTTCCACATTGGTTTAGTGTTGTGAGTGAACGTATTTTGAAAATTATAACTGCATTTACTAAGAACATTTACACCGGTTTATAAGTTCTTGCTCTATACCCAAACATTTAATACATATTAAAGGTCTGGAATTGATGTTTTATTTGGAGAATAACGAGTACGTTCGAGGTATAACCAATGGTAATGGGGCACAAGTATTGATTCATGACCGTAATGTGATGCCCCATCCTTATGATCAAGGTATAGCAGTTTCATCAGCAACAGAAACTTTGATAGGTCTTAATTTGGTAAGAATATTTAGCATTCTGCTATGCTGGAAATATTGCATTTACAATAATATATGTATTCATTAGTATATTACAAGGCAACTTTAAAATTCAAAGGCTGTGGCTTTAATCTGACGTTAGAATTTGTATACAATTTTGTATAAAATATATGTACACGTATATACTTACTATCAATATATTGTGCTATAAAATTGACTTCTCGGGGCGGCATTACTTTATGTAATGATGATTATGATTTATGTTGTATGAATCATGCTAAGAATTCGAAATGTCACATTTCAGAGGTGAGAACAGGTCGCGGGACTACGATCCAAGCCGAGACCCAAGTTGCCGCACCCAGTTATGTCCCTTCACCGCGTCTCGGGGGGGGGGGGGTGCTCTTCGATTGTTTGACTGCCGAGTCAGAGTCGAATTTCGAGTCGCAATAAATATTTCAAGCCGTGTCGTTATTGGGGTCCTTGATGCGACTGAATTCGGGGGGTTGGGATGGCCTAGTGGTCTAGAGTGCCGCGCTTCGACCTCTAGCTGGCCGGCCAACTCTGGCTTGTGGCTGTGGTTTCGAGCCCAGGTGTGAGCGTATGTGGCATGGAGATAGGGGCGCCTTCTCAACCTCGTGGGTTTCCTCCGGACACTCCGGATTCCTCCCAATGCTAAAGACCCATACGCGCAAGCGAATAATTGAAATAAAATTAAACCATATGTAAGTCCCGAAATGATCTAGTTGTGTTTAGTGGACGTTAAACCCCATGTCTCTCTCTTTCTCGCTCGTCCGTTTCGCGGGACTCGAGTTGTCACCCCTGCCACATACATGTATTAATTTCCATAATGGAAAGAATCGTCTTGTTACTTCTTGAATTTCACTGCAGCAGTATAGATTGCCTTTGTTTGAACCAATAATTTCCGATATCTTTGTTTTCGTTTCTTTCTAAATCTTGTTTAATGTTGTTTCATTGTAGTTGAGAATAAATAGAATGGGAAACCCGTATGGTGAATGTGAAAATATTGATGATTTTAGTAGGAAATACGGAGTTAAATTTACTAGAACGGTAATTATTAAATAAAGCTTGAACACTGCAGTCATTGTTCGTAATACTTTATGTTTAAAATATAAATGGCTTTACGGATTTGCAGTAATGATCGAAATTATTCGCACCATCTGTGCCAAGGGCCAAATTGGAAAAAGGCCTCTGGCCTAATTTGCTACCCTTGTAAAATGACGCGATTATTATTATTATTATTATTATACGAAGACAAGTAAGATGTAGAGTTGGACGCCTGTACAATGTTGGAAAGTATGTTAATTGTCATTAAGTCAAGTGGTGTAGTTTCCCTTCCCCGCTTGTACGTGACAAGGATTAGGGTCGCCTGTCCAACCTCGTTGGTTTTCTCCAGATCCCCGGGTGTCCTCCCACAGCTAACGACCCATACACGCAATTACTGAAATAAAATTGAACTATATCTTTGTCCCGGAGACTGTCATTCTAAAATGCATAGGATACTCAACGTCCTTAACCGTTTTATATTTATGTATTATTTTCAGTCTTGTCAAAAGTTCTGTGAAGCTAAATTAATCATGGATAACTGTAACTGTACCAACGCTTTAACAGAAGAAGTCAACCTGAAAATTGGTAATACTAGAGAATTACCTGAAATTTGTCATAAAGATAAAGGTATACATGCTGTTATGTCATTATTTCAATGTATCTCAAAATACATTTCAGATTATACATTGGTAGAGTTAAGTTGTTACCAGCGCAACGTATTGGTGTTTGATTTCCTATAACAATACTCTAAATGATGACTCTAAACCGGACCACCCAGTATTAAGCAATCTTATATCAGGGGGTAAACATTACAAAAATTTTTTTTCAAAATAATGAATTCGAATCTCTATAGATTTTTATTCATGTGACCCCCCGCAATGATACCTGGACATTTATATGTATTCCGCAAAGAGCAAGCGCACCCTGCAAGTTCGACCTGTTTGAGTTATTATACCTAATCGAAAATGACCGAACTGATTTGGTACAGAATCGATTGTAAAATTAAAATAATAACCGCAATGCCTTATTGTGAAATATTTCTGGTAAACGATTTCTTGAGCATTCCTATTTTATGGCACATAGGCGGTGGGTCTCTTTTTGTGGAGTTTTGGGTTTGAACCCAATATCAGTTCTCGGTAATGAACTTTGTTTGTGCAAAGCTTAAAACTCTTTTTTTTATTTCCAGAGCAGAAATGTTTGCGTAAAACGGTACGGCGATATGAAAGGGGTGACTTGACATGTAAATGTCATGATCCATGTCAGTAAGTATTTTTCTAAATTCTTATATAAGATTACAAAGATGCCAGTGATAAACGGTTTGTATAGCAAAACAACGACATGGGGTAACGCCCTACTGTTCAACTGTCCCGACTTGGATAATAAGGACGAAGGTAGTAATTTTGCAGAATATTTGAAATACCTTTGAAACATTGTACCAACCCGAATTTAGTAACAAACTCGTACAGTTATTATTTATTTTGTCTGATTTCTCTACCAATTCTTCTTATAAAATCATTTTATTTTTTTCAGGGAAACTAAATATACAAAATCATTGTCATCGAGACAATGGCCGTCAAATCAATATGGTGTAAGTATCATTTATTTATTTACAGCGGATTTTCTCAGAGAAATATAGACAATGTATATGTAATCTAGACTTCTATGGTTTACATGTGATGTAACGAGAAATTCAGAAAGGATACAAATACACCTTTCGTGATACTGTATTGAAATGGCATCTTGGCAAACGCCGTACTGCATGATTTAGATACAACTGTCTATAAATTGAAAAAGGTTGATGTATATTTTCTTTTTGCTCCGTACTAACGTAATGCAGACCAAGATCGAAATAAAACAAAAAAGGCAATGCCCCCTACCCACTTCCCAATCCTCCATGACCCCATGTATTTTAGTCAGTATGGTATGAGGGCTGTCGAGAAGCGAGAAGGCAATTTGTCGTACGAAAACACTCAATTAGAAAATAAATTGTCCCGATTCTACATTGCCCCTGACCACCGCCATTTGTAAATCCAATCGTTACTGGTAATGATTGACATCGGTGTATGTATATTTCAGCAATTGTTATTAGAGATATTATGTGATAAACAAGGAGACGATGAATGTAAACAAATAGAACAAACAAATCCTAGAACACTGGCGTAAGTAGATTAATATATTTTTTTTTGATGCCATAGATGTAACCAATTCCAGACCTATCACTAAAGACTTGTCCATTTTACTCATTAGCAAATCTGGTGCCATTTATTTCTGTGCGTGGTGTTTAAGGTTTGCTTCCACCTAGAGTGATGTCGCAAACAAGAGGTCTTATTTGAAAATATCCAGTACCTGGAATAAGCCCGCGGTGTTCAGCAGGCTCTACGACAGTAACTAACCAACCAGCCAGAGCTAGAATAACAACACTCGATATCACTAAGCAATCCCAAACCTCTTAAATGTGAGCTTCAACGGAATCATTACTGGCGGGTGCTAATGGACTATTCGTCTTTATAGAACACCCATGACATTATTCGTTCTGGCACGCATATGTCCAACTTGTACTCTTTCGGGCGATTGTTGATCGCCGCCAGTACTTTGTGTCGTAGTGGAATTGTCTTCTAAAGTTTTGTCTTTATATTTCAGTCAGAATTTTGTTAAGTTAAACATTTATTTTGAAGATTTGAATTATCAAAATATTACAGAAGAAGCTGACTACGAGGTATGATTGATTAATTTGTGCGCAAATAATGAATGAATGAAATGGGGATATAACGTCCTACTATTATGCACATAACCTGGGCTAATGGAAGACGGGCATACGCCATACGGTGTGCTATGAGGGAAATTTTTTTCCCGGGCAGCGGCGCTTCGGCCTACTCTTATATCGAATTCCAACTGCGATGGGATCTTTTACGTGCACTCCAGTGTGTACACGGGACCTCGGTTTTTCATCCCATCCGAACGACTAGGCAGCTGTTCTTGTCAGGCCCTCATTCTGCATCACTAACAAGAGGAAATCACGCCGGAAATTGCGCAAATAAACTAGAGACTAGATCATGGGTGGTTGGTATACTTTAGTCATTGTTTTATGTCGAAATCGATCTTAGGGACAGATAGAGGTGAACGAGAAAAGACTAAAAACAAATTTGAACAAGAACTAAGCCGCATCCAATCTTAACAACTTTTTAGTTATCTTTTTATTCTAGGAATCACAATTTGCGTCTGATATTGGTGGAACAATCGGACTCTGGATTGGGTTGTCAGCTCTGAGTATGATGGAGGTTTTCCAGTTTTTAGCCGAGTTAATTGGTCACCTGTGTTGCGGTAAAAAAACAAACAAACATAACAGTAAAAAGAAATCAGAAATTCATATGGATCGACGCATGGAATTAAACGAACATCATAATACCAGTTTTAAATATTAATTATTGTAGTTGTTAATAATATGTACACTTTATGCAAGTTCTGGTTTTCAAATTTAGACTTTTATATTGTATACCTAATCTAAGAATAATCTGTAGCCGGTGTTATGGTCATAAGTGTGATATGATTTATTATGTATACATACATGTATATCTTTACTTACATGTTGTAATTATTTACTATAATTGTTCGTAAATAACCGTGGATCGTTGGTGTTGCCATTTTCCCAAATAGTGTGTAATAATAAATATTGTAGATAAATGTTGTCATTCAAAAGTAAATGTTATGTGGGATTTCTTTTCTTCACTTTTGGTTCCTTGCCTCTCAATAAACCAAATCACCCAGATAAATTCCGACAAAACTTGAAGACCTAATTGATGAAGCGGCTGCACCAGAAGCTGCTAAATATGAAAAGGCTGCCAAGAAACCAGGGGCCTGTTTCACGAAATTTTAACTAAGATAAAAAATCCAAATTTTGATAATTTGATTGGAATACAAGATTGATTTTAGTACTTGGACAATCATAATTTAAGTATCTACTAAAATTTGGATTTTATCCTTAGTTAAGATTTCGAGAAACAGGGTCCAGGGTGGGAATCTGAATCTGACAGAGGATCTTCTGATGTCTATCTGAACATAACTGCCAACTAATAAAGACATTGCAAATATAAAGTACTAGTATATCATAACGGGTTATTTAAACACTGAACCTTGAAGTAACCAGTGGCTGCCAGGCACGATACGCCCACATTTTGCAAGAGATGGACAGAGAACATACTAAACAACAATCAATGGCAACAATTCAGAAAGTTACGATCCGATATGCGCGAATATGGAAAGGAAATAAGATCTGTGGGTTATAAAAAGGATTTTCAAGTTTCATCGGATCAATATTGTGACCTCAAGAGGGACTACAACTTTGATGTACCAGGTGTTTACACTATTCGCGTAGGAGGGGCGGCCATTTTGCCTGGCAGTTCGAACTCAACTAACCGTATAGTGTAACGGTGATATATTTGAATGGGAGGGAGGGGGGGTTATCCGATAATAATTGTGACATCTAGAGGGATCACAAGCTAAAAACGCGAGTTTTGGTCCAACCAGGGGCCATAATTCAGGAAGTTACCATCAGATATGTGCAATATCGAAAGGAACCACACTCTTTGGGTTATAAACAAGTATTTCAAGTTTCATCAAAATCGGTTCATAATTGAGACCTCAAGTTGGTCCACAAGCTAAATACCTGATTTTTCGTACAATCGGAGGCCACAATTCATGAAGTTTCGATCCGATACATGTCAATATCGAAATCAGTGGAGATCTTTTGCAGATAAACCTATTTCAAGTTTTCTCAAAATCGAAAAAACAGTAATGTCCACAAACAATTGTGAACGGACGGACAGGGGCGACGACAATATACGTCCGCATGAAAATGTGGATGTATAAGAAAACACTGAACATTATACATAACTGTCTTTAATTACAAGTACTAGTAATTATATTCTTACTAAATTATAACAATTTTATTGTACATTTACATTACGTATATAAAAAATAGCAGCCAGTTTAAGATTCATTTGAAACTAATTTTATATTCATACACTAAAGTGTTAAAAGCAAATATATTATGTCCTTCGCAATTACAAATCAACTTTGGAGCACTGGGTCTAGTTGGAATATTATACATCGAATTTTAAGTTTTGGAATATTTATGGGATAATGGAAAGGGGCTATTTAAGTACAACAAGATAGAAACGACAGACACATAATTTAAACAGTTGATTTACATTGGAGATGAACGGTTTCTAGTTATCCATTGGGGACTAAACATTTATAACAGACGTTAACGACTCATGCTCCCATGGTGAACTGAGTCGCAATGAAAACGCACCACTGATTTGCATGGATGCGCTGGCGAACTGAAGTATGATATAGGCTGGCCATTTACCGAGACAAGAAATCAACAACCCACGGAGGTCATAACAAATTTACGGTACATTAAAACTAAAGCACAAAAGGTGAATGAATGAATGAAATGGGGCTTAACGTCCTACTATTATGCACCTAACCTGGGCTAATGGAAGACGGGAAGCACAAAAGGTAAAATTGAGTCAGTAACCTGTGCATCCACACAAGGCCATGAAGACGATAAGTCTGTGGTAGACCATATTCCTGAAGCAACGGCCCGAGAAATCCCTCTCTGGCCATTGCTGGATTCGCTTCGGATTCTTGACATTTAAGTAAATGTGTCTATTCTTCTCGTTCAATCAAATCTACTACTTACGTACAGTAACATGACATTCCGTCGTTTAATCTTGGATCTTCCTTAATATTTTGGACAAAGATTTAAGTTATTAAAAACGTTAAAAGTCTGTTCGTTACCATACCGTAGTGTTTACTTTACGTCAATACCGATAGCCTCGTTTGTCACGCAATTAGTTTTGCTGCAATATCCTGCTATGCGCTGGTTAATATAGCATAAAAAAACGTGCAGCCATGACGTAACGATACGTAAACACAGTTGTCCTAATTAAACGTCTTGTTTTAAAGGTAATACCTTTGTAACGAATTCAGTGATTGGTCAGTAATAGGACCACTGGCCAGTCATAATTAGTGACAATAATACCCACTCAGTCCAGCAGGGAGTAGTCAGATTAGCTCTAATCAAACGGAACACTGCGAGGAGGATGGTGGTAGACCGGTTGTGGGATTCTTATCCACTCGGATGTAAATACAACTCCCAGTTGACAAACAGTTAGACGTTGGGGATTCTGAAAGAAACGAAGTCCAATATCGCATAACAGTGGCTCGATTGGTGACTGTTCAGGAGAAAGTACCCGACATTTTGGTGGTTTTGGTTCATGGAGTCCATGGAAACTCGTGCCGTATGTCTTGGCATGCTGAAGAGTGTTCATTACATTTAGTCAGAATTGTTCCAACATAAGGCGAAGTCCGGGAGATAGTATCCGACGAGGAACAGCGCCATCACTGGTGAACACAACTCTTGGTCTCTAGTGGAGACTTGTCTACTGGAAACGACCGGCCAGTCTCAGAATTGTTCGAGCACAACACAGCCTTCGGCCGGTTACTTTGATATTCATGCCTCTTGAATTAACGCAACAATATCGCGTCATCGGTGTTTAGGTGTCAACATAGGCATATTCTTGCATCTTCCATATAACAGTAAGGGTAGTACTGACCCAAGCATTATGAACGACACATTTCATGTCCCAATTTCTACACTATAAAATCGTGATTTTCGACTTGTATCTCTAAAACCAGCGTAAAATCAAGTGCTGGGTTTTTATTGCGTTTCAGTACACGTATACAAATGTTCACATATTATTATTTAACAATCACATAATTCGTTTTCAATAAAACTTGAGGAATTGTACAATGCATTACAATATTATGGAATCTACAGTATACCTATTTTAAAAGGATACATTTTTAAAGAAATAAATAACAAGGCTCCAACAATGGATTTTATTAATGGTAAAATGTATACCTCACAGTAGATCGAACCTGCGATCTTTAAAACATAAATATTAACATTCTTACAGATTACCATTACGTTGTGGGTTGTATTGTTTGCAATCATATATATTTACTAAACTCAAAATATCTGAGTTTGATATGGTACTAAAAACTGACTTTTAATATTTCAGAATGGTATTGCAATAGCAAAAAAATGAGTAATAACACTCTTCTACATTACTTTTTAAAAAAAATACAATTAAAGTTATATTACTAAAGTGTAAGTTTCTTTTAGAGATGTTATATTTAGGGTCATAGTAACAGTTACAATCTATTTCAAGGGTTTGCTATTTGGGGGCCATAGTAACAGATACTATGTATTTAAAGGGTTTGCTATTTGGGGCCATAGTAAATATACAATCTATTTACAGGGTTTGCTATTTGGGGCCATGGTAAAAGATACAATTAATTTAAAGGGTTTGCTATTTGGGGCCATAGTTAAGATACAATCTATTTAAAGTGTCTGTTATTTGGGGCCATAGTAACAGATGCAATCTATTTTATAAAGTGTTAGCTATTTGGGGGCTGTAGTAAAGATACAATCTATTTATAGTGTCTGCTATTTGGGACCATAGTAACAGATGCAATATATTTTATAAAGTGTTAGCTATTTGGGGGCCATAGTAAAGATACAATCTATTTAAAGTATCTGCTATTTGGGGGCCATAGTAAAGATACAATCTATTTAAAGTGTCTGCTATTTGGGGCCATAGTAAAGATACAATCTATTTACAGGGTTTGCTATTTAGGGGCCATAGTAACAGATACTATGTATTTAATGCGTTTGCTATTTGGGGCCATTGTAACAGATACTATCTATTTACAGGGTTTGCTATTTGGGGGCCATAGTAACAGATACTATGTATTTAATGCGTTTGCTATTTGGGGCCATTGTAACAGATACTATCTGTTTAAATTAATCCAAGCATTATCTGTGAAAATTGGATATGTTTAATTAGTATTCAAGATCAGGCCATCTGAAAAGCTATTTGGAATAAGGTCACCCAGAAGGCATCAGTGGAATACTAAAAACAAATTACGAAATATAAATATATTCCACAACACCCCACACAAATGTACTTCCTTACACACAGTATTTGGAAGACGGGCATATGCGATACAGTGTGCTATGATGGAAATTTTCCAGGGCAGCGGCGCTACGGCCTACTCTTATATCGAATTCCAACTGCAAAGGGATCTTTAACATGCACGCCAATGTGTACACAGGACCTTGGTTTTCCATCCCATCCGAACAACCAGACAGCTGTCCTTGTCAGGTCCTCTGTTCATTCTTCATATAAACAAATGGAAGTTAGAAACGGATCCCCTGGTTTTGAGATCTTCTAAATTAACATAAAATACTTAAAACATGATGCATTTCCTTATTAATATTTGACACAAATCTAGGTCAATTATTTCATTTTGATTAAGCTTATTTATGAATTTAGGGCTTTTAAAACATTTTGTTCCTGGATAAACCTGTCTATAAATTAGACACCTACACAGTGACAAGTTCCTGACAAACTTTTAGTTGTTTCCATCTTGGCCACCAAGAAAATACTCGAGGTTACTCTAAACCAGTTAAATAACTCAAATAAACTATTTTGAGTTGAAACTTTCAAAAAAAAGGTTGTTAATAGGACATTTCATCACATATTGGCCTCTAAGTTTGATTAGAAAAATTTTAACAAACTTTTTTTTCACAGACACAGTAAAATTTGTGCAACACTTCATGAGGCTTACACCAAAACTTCCGAATTTCCAAAATTATATTGAAAAAGTATATGGTGAAAATATCTAAACCTGATACAAGATTATTGCATTCATATTTGTCAGAATGAATATAGTTCATACAGTATAAATATGAAATGAAATGGGGTTTAATGTCCTACTCTTCTGCACCTCAGTATCAATATACAATTGACTATCCATATTTACTCTTCAATATATACATAAATTATTGTACATCACCGTGCTAAGATTTAGAACTTCTCTCTGATAAAAACTGTTTTAGCCATTCTGAAACTAGTTGTGCATTGCCATTTTCATTCAGTTTAGTAAATGGATGTGACTGAAATATAAATAAGAGAAAATAGTGTTACCAAAGGCCATACACCGTCAAATATTATAGCTAAAAAAATAAAAATGATGGAGCTGATTAGCCTACTAGCGACAAAGTCACCCTGCTCAAGCTAGTTTAAAAAATCTATAACGATCTCTGTACTATAAGTGTCAAATTAAAAATGAGAAGAAAAATAAAATAATATGTTCAAAGTTTACCAAAAGAAAATTTTGAAATTCAATAGGGTTCTACAGAATGCCCAAATAAATACTCTCAACAAGTTTTAAAATTTTCATTGTCCTCTATCACGTTCACATGCTTTCCAATCTGAATAAAATAAAGATCTACATTGCATTTCGTATTTTATACTTTCAATTGCCTCCGCTACATGAAGTTCTGGCCAGCTATAGTGGACGTCAGACATTTGATTAACAAATCAGCATTGATGTTTCTAATGGGATACCCACAGTTCCGTGTACCCTATGCCAAGAACTTGTCGTAACAGACCATTTAATTGACTAACTCCCCGAATTAACCATATATAGCAACTATTTCAGATCCTAGCGTAGTAAAGACAAGTTAAATGAAATTTTGAATTATAAAAAACGAAACGAAATATGATCTGTGTTTTAATCAGATTGACATGATTTCATGAATATGAAAGTAAATTGGGTTAGTAGCCTATATATTGAAAATCTTTGATGGAACATTAAAAAATCATTAATAATTTTCAAAGTAAAGTAGTACATAATTAACCATTTCCAAAGTAAAGTAACACATATTAACAATTTTCAAATTAAAGTAGCACATATTAACAATTTTTAGAGTAAAGTAACACATATTAACAAATTTCAAAGTAAAGTAGCACATATTAACAATTTTAAGAGTAAAGTAGCCCATAATAACAATTTTCAAAGTAAAGTAGCCCATAATGACAATTTTCAAAGTTAAGTAGCCCATAATAACAATTTTCAAAGTAAAGTAGCCCATATAAATTATTTAAGACCATCTGTAATATTTTGTTTATAAATAAATACAAATTACATTAAATACACTTACTAGAAGTTGTGCAACTGCTAATCTTTGTCTTAAATCTTTTTGTAAACTATAATAAATAAATAAACATTTATACATAGTGGAGTCTATTCTATAACAATAAACAGCCACAAAAAGAAAATATAAGCTTATCAACGTTTTTTCCTGAAGTTGATAATAAAATTCAGTGACCATGTTCTGGCCAGTTCATTTAAAAATGGATTTGAAGTTAGTTGAACCTTTCTACAAAAGAGACTATTTAAAGTTCATGGCAAACACATAGGAGATGAATTACGCTGCAACCAAACTAAATATGATTCTTTATACTGCAAATAGTGTAAAGCAAGAAATGAATGTTTCATGATATATAATGCAACAAGAAAGGTATCTGCATGTACTTAATACTTATGTATATTGAAATCAATGCCGGGCCACTGTATCCTCCTTTCCGACATTATCAAATAATTAATAAACACAAACACATAATATGGAACACAATTACTATTTTACATCAAGTGACGTTTGAGAGAACCCTTAACAAAACATCGCTTTAATTAAAATAGGAATTGTGTTCCATATTATGTGTTTGTGTTTATTTCCTATGTCAATTGCTAAATGCCGCTCAGAGAAGATCAAATAATTACATAAATATTATGAATAACATTGATAAGTGTTTCAGTTAATTTATCATTGTTCACACATTTAGTGTTCTGAGAGGTGTGATGTATGATAACAATGCTGTATGTTAAACTGGTGCAACTAGATCACTTTATTTGCCTATATTTCAGAATGAAAATGCATATTAAAATTAATGCAAGTGATGGATGGGAGATTACTTTTAACACATTCATTTCTTGTTTTATAGTAAGTAGTGAAAAGACTGTGTATAATAGATATAATCCTTTCAGTTCAACGACATTCAGAGTTAACTTCACATATACAAGTATTTTGGTGTATATTCATTGCACATATCAAATACAATTGAATCAAACCTGTCAACTTACCATAGATTTACAAAATGCACAAAATTTGCTGAGAAATTCTCTGGGGGAAGGGTCATTGGGCTCTAGAAACAAAGAAAACAATTATTCCTACTTTTAAATTTACCTTAAAACCATTTATACATAAAAATCAACAAGGTCAAAGGTGTCATGATTCAAACAAACTTAAAACATAAATTCTTGATTATAAAACTTGCATTTCAATCTGAAATTTCATTTTTTTTCTATGTTATAAATTATGAAGCTAATGAAAGCGTATTTTGACATACTACAGAGTTCCAGTCCACATTAATAAATAACCCTAGACGTACAAATAATCCAGTTCTTTACAGAAGTACAAAATTGCACTTACCTCCATTATTATACAACCCATTAACTCAAATGGCTAAAATAAAAACAATACAGACATAATATACTTGTAATATGAAACAGAGAGAGAGAGAGAGAGAAATGGGGTTTAACGTCCACTCAACACAAACTAGGTCATTTCGGGCCTAAACTTGCAATATGAAATGCTAACACCATGCTATGGTTATTTTGACATTAACATACTCTATAATAAATCAGTCTATGCTGCCGTTTGGAAATAAAGATTTAATGATTTATAGAATCATACTTACAGTCATATCAATTCTAAACTGAAATAAAATAAAAGAAGTTTTAATATAATTTAGTTTGAAACACGCAATGGATATCACATGTGTAAGTTATCACTCTATATATATATAATACGGGAATTATCAGCTTTATTTGATATATTAGCCTATTCATGTCATCGAAACATAGACCACTGTTAAAGGGGCCATCCCAATAACATTTTTGGGGTTAAAACTGCTTAATTTTGTATGAAAAGCACTTAATAGCCTCTAACTTAGATCCGAGCAACTTCTTCAAGCTATGTTATACGTTTTCAAACAACTTCCAATCGCCGGTATGGCTCGGTGGCCGAAGACTTGTGTTCTGTTTACATTACACAGAAGTGTCTGGATAAAACGAGTCTATATATATGTGCAGCTTTCAATCTAACCCTATTGACTCACTTTAAAAGCTCTGTATTGATTAAGTTAAAATTGGTATCAAATATAGTCGCGCTTATCAAGTAAAACGACCATAACAATTTAAAAGAAAAACTTAAAAGAGCTAGTGTCCAGTTAAGCTTTATTTTGCATTCACGTCCAAACTACTCAATATTTTGAACTGAAATTTTCAGACAAGGTAAATACACTATTCCTCTATATTTTGACTTTTAAATTTCATACGTTCATGAACGTGTAATTTTCAGATTCTTTGAAATTCGGGCTGGCCCCTTTAAGACGGCTCCATGTAAAGTTTTTGTTCTATTGCCTGTACAAGGGATTCCATAGCTTGTAGACTTTTATAAGTGTTTCAATTCATGTATCATATATACATCTAAAGCACAAGGTTTATTTTAAATATTCTTCAAATAAATATAAACTACCAGCATATCTTAAAACTAAAATAACATTCTGATTTCAGCTGTATATACTTAATGAATTATAACTACCACATTCCTTAGAAAATATCATTAAATAAAATACAATACTTACAGAAGGGAATGGTAGCTTGCCAGTAACTATCTGTTTAAAACAAACATATCTTATACTATTATAGTTAAAACTTTAAAGAAAAATAAATTGCTAACTAAAAACACGAGCTTTCAATTTCAAACTATATTCAATTTCTAATATTACTATTACGAAGAAGGACCATCAAATGTTTGTTGTACAGGTCATTTGAAGGTTTCTTTATTATTTCATTTATATTTTCCAACATTCCTGGTGTTAAGGGTTATATCGAACAACAATTACCTCAAATAACGAAACACCTAGACTCCAAACTTCAGCTGGTATTCCATATTGGTTACCCTGTATTCTCTCTGGCTGAAATTATAAGACACATCAAATATATATATATAGAGAGAAATGGGGTTTTACGGACACTCTACACAAACTAGGTCATTTCGGGACTAACAAATGGTATAATTTTATTTCAATATTTCGCTTGCACGTAGGGGTCTTTAGCAGTAGCAGAAAACCGAAGGACCCGGAGGAAACCTACAAGGTTGGACAGTCGACCCTACTCCTTGTCACGTACAACCGGGGATTCGAATCACGTACATCAATTATAACATAAGGCATATATAGTAGGTGGTTTTGAGGATAAACTGAGTGTATCATTTCTATTTAATATTTTCTAAAATATCAGCTACCAGTAATAAAAACATGTTACACAAAATCAACATCAAAATGAATCAATTATACAATTTTACTTACAGCCATATAAACATTGGTACCAACAAATGTTGTAGCTATAGATTTTACTAACTGAAATAACAAATTGTGATGTTATACAACCAGTCATACTTTCCTTTCTTATAAAAAAATCTCACTTTTTAATTAAAATCTGAAATGATTTAACTAAAAAGGTAGTCACATATTATGTGCTACACATCAATCTATTTCTAAGATACATGTTTTATTTTCATCAAGAACAAACAGATAGAATCGACTCCCTAAGGATCTATTGTCATACTGGTTACCTTGGCCCACACAGGAGAGGTTTTAATTTCTCACCAATATTGGCAACGATACTTTGATTTGTAAATATTTATGATGAATAATTTTATGTTCTTTACATGAAACATACCTGTGTACTAACACCAAAATCACATAATTTAACCTGACCAGCAGTATTTACTAAAATATTAGATGGTTTAATATCTGAAATTATAAAATCAGGACTAAACATTTAAAGGGGAAACCATAATATTGAGCTGATTGATGAAAGAGAGAGAAATAGTGTTTAACAACCAATCAACACAAACTAGGTCATTTCGGGACATATGGTTCAATTTTATTTCAATAATTCACTTGCGCGTAGAGGTCTTTAGCAGCGGGAAGAAAATGGAGGCCCCAGATAAAATCCAAGAAGGTTGGACAGGGCACATGCTAACCATTCGGCCATTCAGCCCCCTGAGCTGATTGGAAATAAACACTAGTATGTTTAACTCAAAAAGTACACTGACATTGTCATCCAGGTCGTCCTAAATGAACTAGTTTTGTACACTATTAAAATTTCCTTCTAAAACTAATTTCCCAAATCAGTTAAACTAGATAAAATGTAATAAATATAGAAACCATCAAATATATTAGACCATTTAATAAAATTCTAACTACAGAGACATATTCAACTGAGTTAACTTCATAAATGTAAAAGCCCTTATATTCATAAATATAAACTGACAAAGAGTAGTGTAATATTAAGAACAATTTAACAGAGAAATGTTCCTATGTAGGTAGGTAACTGACACTGTATTCTTACCTCTGTGAAGAATTTTAAGATTCCACATGTAAATTAAACCGTTTATAATATGTGCTGACATGGCACTTAATACATTTTCAGGAATAGGTATATATCTATCTAAAGATCCACCTGCAACACAAATTACATAACCATAAATCAAGATACTAATTGCTGAATACATTTCAGAGCACAATAATAAGCTTCTGTCAAGGGTACAAATCTTGTTGACACCTGACACAGGTAAGATTTTTTAGTAGGCCTACATGTACATAACTTTCACATTTGCAGAGATTGTTAATCTGGTCATATATAAGATTCATCATAAAAATTGCAAATGCAAGAACTGGATAAAATTCACAATGGAATTTGCTAAATTTGGTAGGCTTTTTCAAGGAGTCATATGGTGGAATATTACCGAAATTAGTAATATTTCAATTGCAAATAATGTGATACAAGACAAATAAAGCCCCTTAGATTCTTTAAAACTTGTTTCGCAGGATTTGGTGACATTGATTTTAGAAGCTAGTTCTGGAGAATTTATTTCTAGTGGTCATAATAATTAGGTGATGTAACATGTCACAGTGACATACAATGTTAACAGGAACAGAACAATTATGCAGTTCTTTTACTTTTAGTGAAAAAAGAAACTGTCCTTGGGTGATATAATATTTATAAGTTGTGGAGAGAAATGAAAATTGGTTATTAAAGTATTCAAACAAATGATAAATTTTACATACCATCCATATATTCTGTACATATCGATATTCTATTTTCAGTAAAGAAGGCACCATAAAAAGCAATAATAGATGCTGAATTACACTGAAAAATAATAATATCATCATATAATACATTTTCTGCATTTTGACAATCTGGCTCAACTGAAATCAGCCCCAAACCCCCACCCCAGATAAATACTAAAACAATGCAAGGTTGCTTAACCTGTACTGACATTGGCATGTGAAACTTAGGGCAAGATTGCACAATTCTAAAAGATTTACCTTATGCAATATCTCCATCTCTAATAATATCTGTTTCTGTACTGTTGGTGTCAAATCTAATTTTATAATCTATAAGTATGAAAATATATCATCTATATCTCTATTTTTAATATTTGTGAAGAAAAATTGTTAGTACATTAGTACTGCTAAGAATACATTATTTTTCTAGGTTTTTCATACAAATGATAAGAGAATTTCATTATGCACCTTTCAAATATGAAATATGATTCCACAAACTATACTGTCAATTTTACATCATATCAAAAATAACATAAGTTTCATTTGCTGGTCAATAAATAGAAATGAAATGGAGTTTTATGTCCTACTTTTCTGCACCAACTAGGACAATCAAGAAGGGCATACACCATACAGTGAGCTATGAAGGAAAGTTTGGCCAAACAGCAGAGCACTACTAACAGCCTACTAATATTTTCGAATTGAAGCTGTCAAATGTTATTTTATGTGCATGGGACCTTGGTTTTCTGTCTCCTCCGAACAACTAGATTCTGTTCTTTGTCTTGCCCTCCATCCTGAACCACTGACAAGGGGAAATCACATCGGAAAATCCCAAAGTACTTTTTCAACCAACACCAGGACAGAACCTGAGATCTCTCGGTTGCCTAACCAGCATTTCACTCACTGAGCCACAACGGCTCCTGTTCTTTGCTAGAGTATTATATGTCTTATTACCTTGACTGCCATCATCGATTTAGTTGGTTTGTGAATAGTTCTGGAAAACACAATGAAGGTTTGAATTAATAGGACTACTCATATATAAAGTTTAAGGTTATATAGAGTTTATTGCTATCAAAATTGAACAGCAGTTGAGTGGAAGGCTCAACCTCTAGCAGTAAATATTTTTGCCTTTTGAGATATTTCTGAATCATCTGACTTGCTGGCCTTTTAACTTTAAATATAAGATGTTTATTGCACAAGTTTTAAGAATTTATTAAAACTGAAATACAGTAACATTACTATGTTACATACCTATTGACTTGTCCACCATTACCAGAACCTAATACTTCCATATGCTGCAGATCATCTTCTTTAATATTCCCACAAGATAAGATCTGCTCTATACTATTATTTGGCTGACTAGTTGTACTGGAATAAAATAATAACAATGTTATCAGCTAACATTAGTGTTATTTGTAGACAAATCAATGCAAAGGGGACAAATATAGACTCTCAAACCATACTCAATAAACAGTAGAATTATTTTTTTTCAACCAACATTGAGAACAAACTGGTATCTAATAATGATAATAATAATAATAATGACTTTATTTGAGAAGGGTTGAACCACATTTGGAGTTTTAAAGGGTACATTACTACCAATTAAAATAGGCTATAACTATAAAAAAAACACCCAGGGTAGTTTATTGCAATATATACAAATTAAGATTTGGGGGGGGGGGGGAATCAGAAACTAAATGTGAAATCAATAAATGTAATTGCTACCTTTCTATTTTGGTTGGTTCTGCTTCTGCTGTTGCCATCTCCTGATCACCTGTTGATTCTTGTTTTGTTGTCTTGATCTGTAAACATAGAAGAGGGATTGTCACATAAATCTATCATATTAACTCTGTACAAGTACAAATGCAAACAAAAAATTCATGTAATGCAGGGAAATTAATGATTGTAAACTTAGGAATTTGATCAGGTTCTTTCTTATCGCCCCAATGAACAATCTCACAGCGTTTTACAAAAATTGCTGTATTGTGTTCAGACGGCTTAACAGTCAAAATGTGAAAAAAAAGGGTATTAAAATTTTCCACCAAGAACCACGTCTTGACAGGCTGACAACATATCAATATAATACATTAAATGTGGGTATATAAAAAATAAATTACTATAATTTTTAAAACCAATTAATATTTACAAGCTGGTATAGTATTAAACATTTTAAAATAAAAACAAAATCGTTATAAATCAATCTATTTTATTTCATTCTCCCCATTTTTACGGAGGGATATAATCCTTTCATTTTCAAACTAAGTAGATCTTTCTGACTCCTGCATTTCAACATTAGAATACCTCCTGTTAAATAGTACAATTACCTTCAAACCATGAATATTTCTATTTTGTGATGTTTTTCCCACTGAAAATAAAGTTTTATATTTCTTAACTTCAATTATAAGGCGATTAAAATTAATTTAGTATCCATATAATATATGGATTTATGTAGTTCAGTACATTAATTTCAAACATACAAACTTGTTATTATTCATTTACATGCATGCAGTCTTCTTGTAGGAAAAAGTCTGATAATGACTGTTATTACAACGTTTGTCTAAAACAGAAAAAGATGGTAGTATGATATCAATCAAAATCAATGTAAACATAAAATGACCATCAGTTTGGACATCACTGATTCAGTGACTGCCCTAGACTCTGAAAACCTTTAGCCAAATTTTTAGCCAACTCAAAATTTTATTAGCCAATTCAGAAAGTTTTAGCCAAAATATTTTATATCATTTTTATTCATATGTTTGTTAATTAAAAATGAAAATAAATGTTTAATATTTACTTATATAGTACATATAGTTCACATTATGAAGAGAGTGAATGCAGGTAACAAAAAAATGTTTATAGGATAGATTAATTACTTCACAGTCACGATTTAGTTCATCCTCATAACAGAAAAGACACGACGATTCTTTTAAGACAACACTGATCAATTTTCGATATTTAATTCACGTACCAGTACCTACTTCAAGTTCACGTCAGTTATATTCCAGAATAAATTACTGCATTCGTTTATTCGACGAAACGTTCGCATTTCAGAAGTCTATAATCTAAAATATTAGCATTTTTCTACTACATGTATTGTCAGTATCAGAAAATGTTGTAGCCAAAATAAGCTAATACACTGTACCTACACGGCACCATGGTATTTCTTCATAACACAATTTGTAGTTTTCTGTCTATCACGCAACTGTCACGTAACTTGCAAAAGTTTTTATTCATTCGCCAATATGATAGACACACGGAAAATAAAAATTGCGTACGATTATGATATATAGCCATCAATAAAAATGACAATATTTTTAAAATTAATCCTTTGTCAATATCAGAATTAGAATGTATTTAAAATATTTTAAAAAATCATAACGACAAGCGCTATTTAGAACTGGTTTATTGACCTCATTCGACACCGATAAGTCACGTGTCATTGGACTGGTCAGTGAATCCATCAATGTATAATCCAGTTTTTGTTATAATATCTACCGGTACCTGGATAGTGGAATTCAAGGGGCGCGGAAGATGCTCGATTTGCAAACCATGCCGACATCATCTAGTTTCTTTCGCCACGTGGGTTTCAATTCATGGTCTTTCTTTATTTCTAAACTGAAATTTGTTTTCAACGATACGGCAATATTATCGATACAAATACCGCTTGAACGTATCGATACATAGCGGTGTATCGATTCGATATATTGACACATCCCTAGTCTCGAGACTCGATCTTTCGGTCATTTTAATGCGTAACATTGACTGATTTGCGACCTGTAAGATTGAGGCTAGTCATTAACGTACTAAAAATAGACACTCACTCCATCGAGCTGATCGAAAGAGGCGTTGAACAAGACGTATTTAAGTTTAATATTAGCAGATTTACGAAATAACACTCTCGAAAATTCATTCGCAAAATTTTCGCCAGTATCATCACTTTATTCGCCAATAAAAACAATTGTCGTCATTGGTGATTTGGCGAATGTCTAGGGCGGTCACTGCTGATTATATGTATGGTTTAAAAGTATATACTTATGTTTTACTTACATTTAGGGTAAATAATCAAAGGTGGAAATAACCCTCTTGCTAAATCTTCTTCACTTAATTCACAAAAATACTGAAATATTGTAAACACATCCATGTAGTATTCTGAAATTTCCCTATAGAAACCCACTCAAATTTTTCATTCTGTTTCAGAAACCAATCAAAAACAAAATTTGTTCCAGTAACTCATCCAAAAATTTTCTTTTTGTTTCATCAAGCCACCAAATTCTTTCTTTTTGTTTTATAGAATTTGAGGGTTATTATATTATGCAGCTTAATCTGATTTAGAAATTATAAATAATAACTTACATCAGAAAACATAGATTTCATTTCTTCTTCACCTCTAACTGTAACTTTATCACCTTCCTCATCTTCATCTAATTAAACAAAATATAACAATAAACTGTACATATATGTTCATGTTATAAATTCTCAATCAATAAAGATAGGTTCACAGCCTTATCTTCATTTTGGCAATGGAAAATTGTCTATCTATCCACGTATGATTAAGTTTTTAAAGTTTTAGAAAATCTTAACCCAAAAAATTGACTGTTGTGTTGATGCTCTCTCACAAACAAGATTGTGGAGTAAAGTGGGGCTTATGCCGACCTTACAACTAAGAGCAACCAGTCTTTCGATAACTGGGAGCAACTGGCATCAACTTCAACCCTAGGACCTTTTACAACTCAAAGCAATTAGTTCCAGTCAGTTGAAGCCACTTGTTCATGTTTAATTTTCTGCAACTAGCTTCAACAAGCACATTTCTAACTGGTTGAAAGTAGTTGCTCCGAATGCTCCCAGTCACAAAGTAAAACATCAGCCCCTGCTTAAGGACCAGAAGACAGACTGACAAAACTTTATGATAGCAAAATACAATTACATTTCAATAGCAACATATTATATATAATAATGATTAAGAATTATAATTTAATTTAAAAGGTAGTATGGTAACTTGAAAAGGTATAATATATGTATACGTTTTACTTACATTCAAATGCTGTTATGGTTGTATTTGGTATTAACTGGGAAATAACCTCCTGTATAAAAGAAGACGCATGTAAATTATTGTTCACAATACATCTACAATATCTCATTCTCCAAAATTAATTGAAGCTGTCTTGATAAGTAATTTCAAACATGATATCTTAAAATTAGATGTCTTTTCATCATGGACAATATCTATACATGTAGCTAAGTTTTATATAATATATACCCAGTAATAAACAAAAACATGAAAAGGTTGATCATGAGGCATTACCAGTGTTTGTTGAAATGTGACTTCTTCAGGTTGAACCATCCAGTCCATGTCCTGATCACCTTCAACATGAATTCTCAATGTAAATGGGGGTTCATTCATCTTTATATCTTCTTACTGGTCAAAGATATTTACATTATATTTGATAATTGAATGTAACACCTCAACACCACCATAATATCTAAGATAAAAGAATTAATGTTGATTAGTTGATGGCTATATGTATATAAAGAAATCAGAACTATATATGTTGTTGATGAAGATGTGTTATAATATATATAAATACGTTTTACAAACATTTGTAAAAACGATAGGAAGTCCAATTAATTACCCTCGTATATTTTTTTTATTATTCATATTCATCATTTCAGGAAGAATCTTTGAAATAAAATAATAGAATACGATAAGTATTTAAATAAAACAGAAAACTTTTTTTTATTGATAGGGTAATTGTTCATTAATCAGTGGGCATGTTATGATATCATGACTTTATCATTATCAGACAATACAAAAACTTAATAACACAAGGTACAATTTTATGGATACACAATTACTGAGTTTGATACTAAGCGACGTTTCGATGAGGATAGTCTCGTCTTTATCAAGCAAATGATACAAAATATATGAGTGTGGGCAAATATATACAGAATATGCAACAAAGAATAATAATGCAACAATGTTGGACTATTTATACCAAGGGCCTGTGACCAACTCATACAATGATTCTAATAATTTATTTCTATTTCAGCACTTATCCGGTTTTCACAGTCTAATTTCACTTTGCCCATATCTTGACTTTCAGCACTTATCCAGTTTACAGCCTGAAGATATATTTCCCATTTATTGATTTCAGTTGACTGGAGCATTCTTATTTTTTTACCTTTATACATAGTAATAATATATTTACGGTTTCTTTCTTCCATGTTTATACTAAAATAATAGGGTTTTTTCCCTCCAGCACTTCCTACTAATTGATCCCACATTTTTATTTCTTTTTCAGTGCCTACCCAGGTCTCATAGTCTTATTATACATTTTCCATATCTTTTTTTCAGTACTTAACAAAAAGTTTTTTACAGCGGGAGATATGTTTCACAATGCTCTATTTCATTTTTTCAGTCTAATAACACACAGTTTTTAATATATCTTTCATGGCGTTCTGTTCATTGAATTAACATATTTTATAAACTTGTTTTTAATTTTTAATTATCAATATTTTCTTTACACCAGCATCAGTGATCACTCTTGCTTTACTGTTTATCTATAGCTCAGGTTAATTGGTTTTCCACTAATAGTGTTAATATATATAACAGCATTTAACAAGAGATTTTCGTTGTGTAGGTTTAGTTCTTAATGGCCCCATAATCAAAGGTGTTAAGATCTAATTGGATTGGATTATTGCCTTTGTTGCATTATTATTCTTTGTTGCATATTCTCTGTATATATTTGCCCACACTCATATATTTTGTATCATTTGCTTGATAAAGACGAGAGTATCCTCGTCGAAACGTCGCTTAGTATCAAACTCAGTAATTGTGTATCCATAAAATTGTACCTTGTGTTATTATGTTCAATTACTAAATGCCAATCAAAGAAGAAATACAAAAACTTGTTTACTGGTGACACAGTGTTGTTTATCCTACCAGTACCGTAGATGGTAAACTGTTGGGAAGTTCAATTTTTGAAAAAAATGTACATTTGTACATATAGTTTTGTTGACAGATTCTGGCAACTAGTGGCAAGCAAGCCTTGAAATAAGGCACCTGTCACTGACAATGTCAGGCACAGATTCAGGGTTTGTCAGGCACTAAACCTCTGGCAGTGGTGCCTGTCATTTTGTCAGGCACTGAATTGTCTTTTTTAATGATATTATTAATACATGTCTGGCACTAAGTTGAAAATGTCAGGTACTCTTGTCAGTGACAGGTGCCTTATTTCAAGGCTTGGTGGCAAGTAAAAAGAAACGAGAAATATAGAAAAGAAAAAGGCTGTCCACTAATTATTTTTACAGTATCTTTCATAGATAGTATGATTATTATACTAGTAATAGTAGTATTAGTCCACTTTCATTTGGATGTTCCTTCAGCACGGGGGGGTGGGGGGCCAAATGGTTAGCATGTGAGCACTATATCATTATATTATATAGGCTTATCATAACATCTGTCATTGAGTAAACTGTAGTGGTTTTGATTCCCCGGTTGTACGTCGCATCACGTCAAGGAGGAGCAGATTGGGTGTCATTTATACATGTCAAACCTTCTGGGTTCCTCCCACTGCTATAAAGACCCCTACGTTCATCAAGGTTGATTTAAATTGCCAAATAATTGCTGTTTTTATGTCGAAACAAAGACTTTACTTTTACAACTTGAACTTGTTTACTTGGCCTACTTAAGTACTTTGCCACTTTCAGTTTCATGACTTTACTTTGGATGATAATATTGAGATAGGGACTTGGTAATTTAATAAAAAAAAAGGTGACTGCAGGGTCATGACCACGGTGATTTTGCACTGTGTCCGTATCAAATAACCAATGAAGTATAAATGTAGACCGTACATGATATTTTGAAAACTTCTGTGTTTGTTGTTTTCTACATGATGGAGGCAGCCATTTTCTTTAACTACTTCCAGTTCAATGAAACCGGATTCAGTTTCCCGGTAGTCTCGATTGTCAGAATCGCACAAAAACAAAACAGGAAGTTATTGGTTTTGACCACGTTGGCGGCGCATGCGTTTTCAAAGAAAATAAGCAAGATGGCAGGACACGGTGAAGTAGACGAACTTTTTGACATTAAAACAGCTTTATATATTGGTAATTACCAACACTGTATCAACGAAGCCCAAAAACTAAAGGTAAAACAAAATGCGTTTCCACTATGAATATATTGAATTATACTTTTTATTTACATGCCCCTTATAATTCGGTATCACAAGAATGTCAACAAACAATGAACATCTCAACTCAAATTATTATTCTTATTTCTTATTTTTATTCAACATTGACATTGTAGTTGTACTAATACTAATACTAATAGGTATGGGAACTGCCAAAACAGATAATTGTGTTGACTATGTAGTATGTAGTGATTGCTGGCAATTGAATTATGATCACACTGACTGACTGAGCCAGTCCCACTTGGAAATCGGACAAATAAATCCTAATAAATCGTCCCCCTAGACACCCCGCCAGGGGCCTGCGGCCCTTGACACGGGCTAACTTTAGGATCTCACTCATTTCATGGCCAGGGGTTGGCAACTATGAATAAAGCATCAACGACAACGATTCATGTATCAATCAATTGACTAGTTGTACTGAATGCCAGTCAAATCGTCCACAAGCAAAGTCGTACACACGAAAAACCTGGTTAAGTCGTCCACACCCGTTGGTGGAGTCGTCCACACGACTTAGTATAATTTGTTGATATAATAATACGTTGGTGGAGTCGTCCACACGACTTAGTATAATTCGTGGATATAATAATACGTTGGTGGAGTCGTCCACACGTATAATTTCTGTATATGTTGATGTAGTCGCCCACACAGCATATTTTACTTTCGGGACACATAATGTGCTTAAATAGTATAGTCTGGTCACACTTTTCTCCAGCAAATAAACAACACAGTAATCCATTTTATTCAATAAATAACAAATTCATATACAGTTTAACAATTCAATAAACAACAAGCTCAATAAATAACAAATTCAACAAATAAAAAATCCATTAACAAATTCATTAAGATAACAAAGCGGGAAAATCTTTAAAATATGTCTATACCGCCACTAAACGACCCACGTCCTTCAAAAGGCCCGATACACTTTTTTCCCCCTGTTCGTACAATTCCCATATTTTAAAGATTTTACCCGCTGTCAATTCATATTTCTTCCTCTGTCGTCTCTTTAGTTTATTTTCGGATACCAGCCTCTCTTGCAATTCTGCCGTCTTGGATTCATCATGTAAAAGTTTTATTAGCAGGTAAAATTGGATGTTGTTTCGTGCAGCCTTGTGATTTATTCTGCGATGCCATCCCTCGACGTCGTTATTGGTGCGAATTGGTTGCAGAAATACACACCAATTCTCGACGTCCCAGGAATCCATCCACGTCCTCTGTATATAAGCAAAAAATTCTTTAAGAAGTTCTGTTGTGGCATATTTCTCCTGAATCTTTAGAAAAGCAGGTGATATGTGCTCTGCCGGAAGAAAGGGGAGTGCGAATATCTTCCTTAGGGTGCGGTAAACAGCGTCCTTTTCCTTATACGCCCGTTCTAAGCCCAATTCCACTATCTTTCTATAGACGGCCTGGCACCAGTGAAAATTGCAGCCTCGAATGGCGGTATAAGGAAACACGCTTTGGAAGCCACTCCACATCCCCCTTTCAAAATCCGCCACAGCACATCTCAACTTCAGGTTATCCTCTAACATATCACGAACGGCCTCGAACACCTAAAATGATAAAAATATCAAAATTTTATAATTTCAGTATTTGACTATATGAAGTAAGTATTTGACTATATGAAGGTAGACCTGTAAATAAGACCTGAAAATAAGATACATATAAAATAAGACGGGATCACATGTAAACCTGAAAATAAGACTTGAAAACAAGACTACATTATTATATAAATTCAGTGACTCACTCTTCCAATATTGGGGTTGGTCTCGCATAGTCGATGGCCGCGACATCAATATTCAATTCACTCTGCTCCATCTCCATATTACCATCCATTTCTTCTCCTCTCACCTCGACGTCATCCATTTCTTCTCCTCTCACCTCGACGTCATCCATTTCTTCTCCTCTCACCATATTACCATCCATTTCTTCTCCTCTCACCTCGACGTCATCCATTTCTTCTCCTCTCACCATATTACCATCCATTTCTTCTCCTCTCACCATATTACCATCCATTTCTTCTCCTCTCACCATATTACCATCCATTTCTTCTCCTCTCACCTCGACGTCATCCATTTCTTCTCCTCTCACCTCGACATCATCGTCTAGATCATTCGTGAAGGATGGAGCGTTGGGCAGTTCTATCGGGCAATCTTGACAATAAAACTGCACACTCTCCAACTCTCCACGAACGATCTGGCGATACGTCTCCCGACTCATGGCCGTATTACAAATGCGATGTTGCCATCGATTACAAACATCGCATTGCAATGCCTCTTGTCGGGGACGGACGTCCTTAGAGCATACAACACAGAAACTAGCCATAATAACTAATAAGATTTCAATTAGAGCTTATGATAAAATCAGTAAGAACTAATGAAGGTAATGAATGTTAAATTTTACGGTCAATATATACCCAACTTCGGATGAAGCCGTTTTATGACAGTGAGTTGCATTTAGTTAATCTTCAATGGGCGGCGTCTTTCATCTTCAGAAAAAACGTGGCTATAATCATAACACCAATTAATACTCAATACTTTATTACAAAAACATCGATAATACTAATCAAATAAACAAAAGTGCAAAAATCATAACACCAATGAACAAACAATATTTCATTACAAACATCGATAATACTAATCAAATATGTTAAAATCATAACGTCATTTAAAACAGAATAAACTTTATTTCAAAAACATCGTTAATACTAATCAAACAATCAAAAATGCTAAACATCGGTGAACAAATCGAATCATAATGCCAATCTAACATGAAAAGAAAGATCATAATACGATTAACTCTATTATACAAACATAATCTAACATGAAAAGAAAGATCATACAATAATACAACAATACACAACTCTAGTACACAAACATAGGTGATTATTCTTGTGGACGACATCACCATAGTTGTGTACGAGTCTTACTCTTAGTTGTGGATGACATCACCAGTAGTTGTGGACGACTCCACCAACGAGTGTGGACGACTTCACCAACGGGTGTGTACGACTTGTCTGTGGACGATTTTGCTTGTGGACGATTTAACTGGCACCCGTTGTACTCAACTTGTAGGCAAGTGTAACAAAAACCTGCTGAGTGGTTTGGTTTAGAAGTTCCTGAGGTTGCAACAATATCAAATTATTTTATCGCGATTAATCATGATTATGGCATTGGAATTATCGTGATAAATTGTAGTATTGTGATTATGTATTTTGTCAGCCTTGAATTTGTTGATGTATTGGGTAGTGTGATTGTCCTCGTTTTGTCTAAATACAAAAAAAATGGCTTAAATAGTTTTGATTGATATTGGTTTGTATGATTGTAAAAATAATCAACTAAACAATTTTAAAAAAGTGTGAAGAAATATTCGGAATGAGAAAGCGGCTGGATGATCATGTATAATAATTGCCTAGCATCAGCATCCTCCACCACACCAAAAATTAAGTTGTCAGAGATAAGATCAATGAATGTTGTTTATTTTAAATAACTTTTATTCTTAGATAAACGGTGATTTGGCGGTTGTTAGATTTATCGCAATCACTGAACAATTTTCCGTATATACCGGGAATGACGATTATCTATTTTGGGCTGATATGATATCATAATTTAAAAATAGTTGCGATTAATTGGCATCACCGGTGTTATATAGCTGCAACCTTAGCATTTCCAGACTTCTTTTGAACAGTCTGTAGAATTTTCCAAGAACTAAAAAGTAAAACATGTACCGGTCAGTTATTTGAGGTAAAAGCAAAAGTGAGATCTGACTTGTTAGTCAGAGGTGAGGTATAGCAACACATGTCACTACAGAATCATTGTGGGTTATTTGTGATAATGATGATTATGGCAGGTAGTGGTAGGCATACTTGGAACTCAATGGTTAGAAAGTGGAAGGAAACTCACTAAATAGCATAATTATCACCATATTTGTCTCATATGTCTACTGAAATTTAAATTACACATCAATTTATAATTTTGAAACTTATTTCTATTTCCAAGTTGAGAGATGTCGATTTGAAAACTCAAAAGGATGTCATTTTGTACAGAGCTTATATAGCCCAGAGAAAATATGGAGTAGTTTTGGATGCAATTACTTCTTCACATTCACCAGAGCTGCAGGCTGTAAAAATGTTTGCTGATTACCTTTCTAGTGAAAATCGCAGGTAATTTCTTATTTTATGGCAAAATGCATTTGTCTATCACATATTCGCATATCATAATTTAGTGATATCACTGTTTAAGGAGTTGAGGTTGTTCAGTGCGTAAGACACTGGCTAACCAGGAGGTCTAGGGTTCTCTCCAGGTGTTGGCCAAGAAAGTTCCTCTAGCGCATGAAATCACAAGCCATTCGGGCCAGTAGATTACAATTTTTTACAAGCTCAGACCCAATTTCACTGGCCCAAAAAATCAAAAGTAGTAATACAATTACTTGAATGGCCTTGACGATTTTGGACTCGGGCACGTGACATCTTGGATTCGGGAATAAATTGAAAGGAAAGTTTATTTGAAATAGGCCAATTAAAAAAAAGGAAATTATTAGCACGAAACACATGGTGATTTAAAGGCTCCACAAAAGTAAAGTAAAGTAAAGCAAAAAA